>JAHLJS010000005.1:79028858-79628858 GCA_038502445.1 Eremochloa ophiuroides | reverse complement strand
GTAACTTTCGCCAATACTTCTTCCATCTCATCTCATCTATTGGAGACATTTTAGTGATTGTTTAGCCAGACCTCTCAACTGCATCTAGTTCAAAGACCAGCTCCCGGCCAAAGTCTTGTCAAATGGTCATCTAAGAAACAGCTCCAACAAAGAATCATGGAGAAGTCGAAGCCCTGCCGATAAGCTAGCCTTGAAAATATGGTTTCGCTTTATAAAATCAGCAAAAATCATCACAAACTACCGAGTTATTTTAATAAGTGCCTTTTTGTTTGTCTAAAACGACTTTAAGATCTTCCCCACAAGTATCTCGGCCTACCGACTGAAGCAGGAAGAATGGAAGATGTTTGAGTGGACTCTTTGAATATTTGCCGGTTCAGATCAGAGGCAAAATTGATGGATGGCGTGGTACGTAAGCTAGTTATGCTGGTCGTTTTTTTAGCGAACGAACCGCTGTGGTACGTATTTCATTAAGAGGGGGGTGGAAAACACAAAATCCAAAAACACACGACCAACCAATGGAAACCAAGGGTTGCCAAAGAGCTGTCAAAACGAAAAGAAGAGAGGGAAGCCAAGGGGCACCCTAAACGAACAGAAACAAAGAAAACCAAGCCCTGCGGAGGCACAGGGAACTAAACAAGCATCAGAGCAGCTGTCGTGAAGTGCTGATAAAATCTGTCGCACAAATGGGACCAACTGATCTATTTTCTTTTACCAATTATCATTTGTAACAAGATGAGATTATCTATTGCAAAACTACTGGTGGGATAGTTCGGCGAACAACCGTCGCATCTATTGGATGAGTTGGGAGCGGCTCGGGAAACGAAAGTGCAATGGTGGAATGGGTTTTCGTGATCTTCGATCTTTCAACCTTGCTATGATCGAAAAGCAGGGGTGGACGCTATTGTACCGAAGTTATTCCCTGTGCGCGAGAGTCTTAAAGGGTCGTTATTTCGATGGCTCGGGTTTTATGGAAGCGACAAGAAAGAAACATGATAGCAGAACGTGGAGAACAATTTTAGCGGGCGGGGAAGCTCTACAGGAAGGACTGATCAAACCGGGTGGCAGATAAATTCTCAACTGCATCTGGACTGATCGAAGGCTGTCCAACCATTTTGATGGTTGTCCGATTACACTGCGAGACAGCCAGGATACTCGACTGGTTTCTAAACTACTGGCGACGTCAGACAGATGCACTGAGGACCTTATCAAAGAGTGTTTCTTCTAGTTGATGCCGACGCGACACTCTGATGACCGCTTGGAAGTGGTTGCCAAGATTTCTGGCGCGTGGGACCTCGAACGATCAGGAATTTATTATGTGAAGTCAGCATATAAACTTATTTACAACTGGAGGTTGGGGTTCATGACCAGATGCCTAGCACCTCAAATGCTTGACCGTGGAAGCACATTTAGAGTCTAGCTGTTTCTCCAAAGGTGAAGCTATTCTAATAGCAGGTAATACATAAGGTCTGGCGATAGACATTCTCTATAAAACGCCATATTAACCCATTGCTTTCTGTGAGGTGTGTGGTGATCCTGAAGAGTCAATATGCCATGTTCTCCTTGAATGTACTATAGCAAGGCATCATGTATGCTATGGGATAGGTGTGAAAATCCCGAGCTTGAATTTGCAATCATGAGCCACAGATCTTATAACAAGGATATGTCCGGAAAGCGACACAACGATAATCCTATGCGGTATGTGGGCATTGTGGATGTGACGGAATGACGAACAGATCTGAGTTTACACCAAGCCATGGCGTGAGTCAGGAACACAACCCATGATTTGTAGAAGAGTCTGAAATGTTACCAAAAACTGTCCCTAGCATTTTCCTAATCCTAGGTGTGCCACTCCCAAGTCTATAGAATGCTCGCTAGCTCTCGCGCACCTGCACATTGCCAGGTGCCAGCTGACAGGAGAAAAGCAACAGCAGAACTGAAGCCCCCAGGAACGGGGCATCCACGACGAATTCGGATTCGGGGGAATTTCATTTCGTTTCATTTGGCGAGTCAGGTCAGCCATTGATCCGTCGCTGTCACGGTGGATCGCTCCTTCGACTTGTGCAGAGTTAGATGCACTGGCAGGGACCCACGCCCGGACGACGGCGACGTCGACCGCTAGCTCGCTCGCGGGGATTAAGAAGAACAGCCCCAGCCGACGGTGATTAGCTTACTCCTAATTAATTTGCTAGATAGCCCAGGGTACGTACGTGACGGCAATTAGGTGCGGTGAGCAGAGCCGGGTTTTGGTCCTTTTGGACGCTTCCCCCGACGGCGACCCCGGCCCCGTTCCGTTCGGTTGCCAGCTGGAGAATTGGGCGTGACACGGACGTCCCCTGTAACACTGACCTGGCATCGCCCCCTGAATCCGACGTGCCACTTGCAGCCATCGCCACAAGCTGACAAAGGCCGGCGTCGCCGTCGCCACGTAGGCGCGCGTTGGGGCCCACCCCGATGGATCGATGCGCCACCGGACGGAGGAAGAAGGAGAATGGAGGCCTGGAAAGTGGAAACCATTCCCGCCCGCTACGCCTGCCTGCCGTTGCAGTTTCGTAGTCAGGAATGTGTACGTGCGCCTGTACTGAAGTGCTGCTGGAAACAGACAACGTAGTACGTAGGAGGCCTGTTTCTGTTTCTTTTCTTTTCTTTTTTGTTTTGCAATGCAAACGAATGAACAATATTATGAATTTATGATCGTCTCGTCTGCATGCATGCATGCTCGAGTCACGATTCACGAACACTGAAATAAATATCTGAGCATTTTAACCAACAGAAAGAGGAAAAAAACATGAATTTTGCAGTACTGTACTGCACGTACCTTAGTTTGTGCAGTCTGCAGTGTGTAGCAGTGCTCTGTCAGTAGCTAACCAAAAGTTGGTGGTGCTTAATTCCAAGGCACGGGTATAGTTAGCTAGCTAGCTAGCTCATCATTGTCAAACACTACCACTGACTGTTTTCTTCATCAGTTAGTTAGGGGCATTAGGTGGATTCCAGGCAGGAATTGCATGCTCAACCAAACAAAAAAAAAAAGAAAGTAATTTGGAAGATGGAAGCAAAAAGGAGAATACAAAACATGGGATCACGTTGCCTGCATGTGCGGCAAGACTCCTCTGGTCCTACCAGAGTACCAAGACCAACTACTAGTTAATACTAAGATAGGGCCAGTTGCCTTACGCGTATAAAGAATAATCAATCAGAGTGGAAATATATTATAAGATATATCTTACATAATATAATACATGTTCTTTCATTAGCTTTGGAGAAGAAGAAAAAAAAACAGAAAAAGAGAAATAATAAGCTGCAAGCAAGGTTGGACTGCTCCTTAGCAACATTCCGAGCACTACTGATGCTACACAAAAAATACATTTATTAGTTCTTCATCAAATCCTTACAATAAGTCTCTCCCTCCCCCTGTCTCTCTCTCTATATAATAACATCTCTAGTTCTCTACTTAATCCGTCCCAAATTATAGGTCGTTTGACTTTTTCAATCCTAAGTTTGACCACTCGTCTTATTCAAAAAATTTGTATAAAAAGAGTTAAATTTAATATATTCTTGAAGAACTTTTGTTAATAAAGCAGACCATAACAAAAAATATCATGTTTTGCACAAATTTTTGAATAAGACGAGTGGTCAAACTTAGCGTCAAAAAAGTCAAACGATTTATAAATTGAAACGGAGGGAGTACCTTACAAGCATTTTTGTGATGTGTTTGTTCCAACAAACGCGATCGTCTCAGGATTCTGAATATTCGAACACTTGCGTATTAATTGTTTCCCAAGTTCTTTTCAGGCGAGCTACTTCAGGCATCCTCTTTATCGAACATTACACCTTTGGGCTTTTGCAATGGACGTCGACTAGGAGATGTGAATGAAAGTATGTACATAAGAAAAAGAAAAAAAAAAGGCAAGGAGAGGCTTGGGACAGGGGAACAGAGAAGGGCCATGTGAAGGAGTACTCCGTATATTCTAAGCACGCCACTAATAATAATGCAAACAGTACAAGTTGTAAACTGTAGGAGAGTGAACTCAGGCGTTGGTTATGATACCTATGCACTGTGCGCTGCGACCGAGAGGCACAGCGTCGGCCACCGACACGGCGACTCCACCGGCTGCAGCCAGCGCCCGGCACCGGCGGTCGGCGGTGGCGCTGGCCTTCATGCCATGTTGCTCTGAATTGGTTTATTTATTTACTGTCTTCCCCCCTCTCTCTAATAAAAAAGATATAGAGTAATTTTGATCTGATTTAAGTCAAACTAAGTTTAATGAAATTTATAGAAAATAATACGGACTGTAAAAGCATATTTTATGGTAAATGCTAAATATTGGATATTATTCTACAACTGTACTATCTTTGGACGGAGTAGTATGGGCGAGTTAATTTACCTCGGAATTTCCACCGCGGCAGCGATGTCAAATGGTCCAGGTCAAATCACCCCACCCAACCACATTAGCAGCGGAATTATATATATATATATACATATATATTTTTGGTTGCTGGCCGGATCTTTCAAACAAAAGTTAAACAAAACGAATGGTGGAGGACCACGACGGATGTGGTTCCTAGTACGCGAGCGAGTAGTATCTGACAAATGTGAGCATACCAGCTAGTGCCACACATATAACAAGTCAAGGATCAAGCTACTGACAAAACGCGACGACTTGATCCGATATTTTTCTGAAACGAAATGACGTCCAAATCAGAAAAATTCAACTCAAACCACACTACTCTCTTCCACTGCATGTAGATGATCGATGTCGATGGAGTAACATTTTCTCATGTGCATGCGCGGCCGGTCGATCTCATCCCATCTGCTAATCCTCCATTTTAGCGCGGGGTACAGTGGTATATATGCATGTGGACTGTGGAGTATTCCCTCATTTAAAAACAGCTCTTGCCGATCTGAATCTCAAAGACTCAAAGGCAATGTATGCGGCTAGTGAGAGCAGCATAATGCCGGCCCGGCGCAACGCAAAAGGGAGACAAAAATGATGTGAAGAATTCGTTGGGTCACATGCATTCAGCACACCTCGCCTATCTACCATGTTGGTCGCTGCTGCTGGTGGTGTGGATCGGATATGATGAGAGGGAGGGGTGGGCTTCCAGGACAGTGCATGTATGCATCCCATGTGAGATGTTCTTCTTCAGTTCAGATCAGGCCCATGCACCTGCTGCTCCCTAGTCTTCCCCACCCCCACCCCACCCACTCACCAGATACCTGCAAGAATATCTTCTCATTTCCTAGATCAAAACCAGCGCAAAGGTTACCAGCAATGCAATGCTCCAACGACCATACAAGTTCAGGAAATGGCCAGTAAGGCACTCAGGATCAGTGTGCGTCCGGCCCATTAGGATTCGAGCTTTGCTAAGTGTGTGACTCTATGAACAGTCAGGTAAGCGTCTGATCAGGAAACTGCAGAAGAAAATGGGCAGTGAAATTGCAGCTCCCAACATACATAAATAATCCAACTGAAACTTCTCTACAACTGAAATTGCAGCTCCATGATAAGTCTGAATGGCCACCAGTTATGCCACCAAGTTGCATTCTAAATCTCTGTGCATATATAGTTTCTTCACAACATTCTTAGCAAGGGATCAAGCACAAAATAAGTGAGTGCTGACATCGTCAGGAGCTCTGGGTCATTTATTCATGTGACGAGATAACAACATCATCACTTCGGTCAATTCTGTGTAGGATCTTTTCTATGTATTTCGACTTGACTTATACAATTCAGATTTTGGGCACTAGCTAGCTTCGTCATGAAGTTCTGGCCATTAGCTCCTTCTGGTACACGGATGATTTCAAACCTTGTTTTTTTGTACAGGCCCGGGGCAGCCATGTTGTTTTCATCACAAAATCACAATGCAACGCCATGGCCCAACATTTTAGCAATTTTCCTTTACGATCGTTCCTCCTTTCGCACTGCGAGATTGCTACATAACCAATACCTGTTCCGCACAAGTTGGAATTGACTTTGTGCGGTTTTTAAGCCAATAATGAAACATATTTATATACATGTTATAATCTGTATATAGACAGAAACATATATAGCACGACAAATTGATGGCCAGCTAGATAAAGCTTATTCACTACATGCATGCTATAGCCAAAAGTAGTCTACAAAATTGTTTCAGGATGTAAGTGAGGTTGCTATGTTTGATGATTTCAGAAGAGGATTTATGCCCTTGAAATAGGCTTGAATAACGCATGTGGCCATCAAAGTCATTGGTCCACTACTCTACTTCCTACTTTAGTTGAGAAGCATTTGATCAAATTACTTATGTTAGATGTCGTTGGTCAATTCGAATGGTCCATTTTTCGTGTCTACATGTTACTGTGCAATTAAATACCATGCATTACCATACCCTTCTCCAAAAAAAAAAAGCCAGATGCATTAAACACACGCTTTTGCTTCCAATTCTAAACAGCAGAAATTCAAATTCAGCTCAGCATTTCCTTGAGAGAATCAGTTCACCATTCTCAAGAACTTCTTGAGATAATGAGAAATAAACTTCGAATGTACTGTACTAACTGCCCTGAATTGTTTGTGTTGTATTTTCTTTTGTAAACTGTAGATATAGGTCAAGGTTTCCTCATATTTTGCGTAGTTATTAAGGATTGGCCCACTTGTTCAAATTTTAGTATCAACCATTTCATTTAGGTATCTACATTTGCAACACTATTCCCGGGTCCACGCACTTCACGGAAATTTTGCGTAGTTATTCCCGGACCAATACTGACCCTCTGTAGACAGAAGAACCGTGTATAAGCATCTCAACAATTTTTTTTTTTTTAGAATGCATCCCAACAACATTTGAGTAGCTTTGTCTTGTCTCCTCCAAGGCCCAAATAATGCTAGGACAACATCTCATCAGTTCATCGCCGTAGAGCAAAGACACTTAACAATGCGTTCAAAGAAATAGAAGGTGCCTTCTCGACCGCGCGAATGAAAAAAAGTATTAATTTTGTATGGTTGGTTGATTTGAAGTTTTGAACACTTATCCTGATTTTTTTAGCAAATGAACACCTATCGTGATGGCTCGTGTTGTTTCTTCAACATCCATCCTCTTGACACGGAAAAAGGAGCCTAAGCTCACGTAACTAAGGCATAAATCGGCCTAGCCCACTGCCACAGCCCACGAACTCTCAGCAACAGGGCTTGGAGCTGTTACAAGATATCGAAATGCTACAAAATTTTATATAAGGCCCTGTTTGGCCTAGCACATAGAGTTAGTTTCTAAATGCAAACTAGTCTTCAACTAGTTTTAGCTCAAATGTTGTTTGGATGCAAAGGTTAGATTGATAGAAAAGTACTTTTTCAAACATTTGTGTGGGCCATAGTGTGGCTAGATGTGAGGAGAAAGCATGGTCTCCACCTGAACAAGCGCAAATAATCACCTCTTGGAGAAGCTAATTTTTTAGGGTGAGGTAGTTACAAATAACCCACTCTAGCCCTACTGTTTAGATACTTTTGGGCTAGTTGAACTCAAACTAGCTAAAACTAACTCTAGCCCCTGAATCCAAACAGGGCCATATAACAATATGGATCTGATGCTTCTAGAGCAGGAATTGATGTTTACTATTTTGGAAAAAAGAAAGTATAGGGAGTGTTTGGTTGGCTGCAGTGGTGGATCTAAAGGGGGGGCTGGGTGGGCTCCAGCCCCCCTAATTGCTTGATTTAGCACTAAATGACTGTAGAAAAAATCTTAAATCATCGTTAAATCTTCAGTGTAAATTAATATTTCCATTGTTTTAGCAACCCCCCCCCCCCCTCCTAATTCATGGTTGGCTGCGTAAGAGAGTTGGAGGAGAAAATCTCAACTCAAAAACTACCAATTGGCAAGATTGTCAGCATGTTTATTCGAATCCAGAATCTTTATAACACTACGATCGGTCCTATCATGTCTTTGTTGCGGGTTGTTTTTTTTTTTTTTAGGCAAATGTGTGACACGTCTTTGTTGCGTAGCGCGTGTTCGCGTTCTAGTCAGACACAAGACAGACGCGTGGATCTGATTGTCTGCTTGGCCCCTTTTCGTATGTCGTCACTGAAGGCCAGGAGCAGGCCCAGTCCCTATCTCCGTTCCGACGGGCCCACAAGGCAGCGAGGAGGAGGATCTGATCGGATCGGATCGGCCCAGCAAATCAACTGGGCCGGCCTTTATCCTCCCCAAGCGGATTCGCGACTTGTTGGCTCGCCCTCGCCGTTCGTGGACGCGGTGCAGTTGGTGTTCCTCTTCTGTAATTATATCAGAAGCAGCTGCAGAGCTGCAGCGACGCGAGGAAGATGAGGGCGGTTGTGATCACGCGCGGCGGCGGCGGCCCGGAGGTGCTGGAGTTGCAGGACGTAGAGGACCCCCCGCTGGGAGACGGCGAGGTCCTCCTCCAGGTGGCCGCCGCGGGGGTCAACCGCGCCGACACGCTCCAGCGCCACGGCCGCCACCCGCCGCCCGCCGGCGCGCCGCCGTACCCTGGCCTCGAGTGCTCCGGCACCATCCTCGCGCTCGGCCCCAACGTCCCTCTGCGGTGGGCCGTCGGCGACAAGGTGGAGTGGATCCGCTGCCCCTGGCCCTGCCTTCCTCCTGTGGCCAACTGAAGTTTCGCTTCTGCTGCTGCTGTGCGTGTGTGTGATTAGTTTTGTGCGCCGTGCTGCTGTCGTCCTGCAGGTCTGCGCGCTGCTTAGTGGGGGCGGGTACGCCGAGAAAGTGGTGGTGCCGGCGGGACAGCTGCTGCCGGTGCCGGAGGGCGTGTCCCTTACGGACGCGGCCGGCTTACCCGAGGTGGCCTGCACCGTCTGGTCCACCGTGTTCATGACCAGCCACCTCTCCCCCGGCGAATCGTTCCTTGTAAGAACACTTCTCTATTTCCTTCTACGTAGCTGCGTCCAAGAGAAGTGAACTCGGTTAGCCAAGTATTCCAGGTGAAATATAAGCATCATAAAGAGTTTCAACCAATTAATTTGAATCAATACAAGCATCGCAAATGATTTCTGTCTGCTGATTTCCTTCTTGTGGAGGCATCACAAGTTTGAATCAACTAGCTGGAATGGAGAATAGTAAAATAAAGCACACCCACATAAAAGTACCGAAAGAAGTGCCAAATTCTTCTCTGCCGCCTGCTCTTATTTGGAATAACTAACATTACTTAACTGCCAGGAAATGGGGATTGCAATCGGAGTTTCTTAGCACTGAATTAGATGTGGATCTCTCTGTTTGTGTTCGTTATGTATCTTCAATTTTGCAGGTACATGGAGGATCAAGTGGAATTGGTACGTTTGCAATACAGATTGCGAAGCATCTCGGAGTTAAGGTTTTTGTCACAGCAGGTTTGTTCATTATAACACAGTTAACATGTAGCCAGATGTTCTCGGTGATGGCATGTCCCAAATAATTGTGCTGAAACATTCTAGGAAGTGAAGAAAAACTAGCAGCCTGCAAAGATTTGGGTGCTGATGTTTGCATAAACTACAAAACTGAAGACTTTGTTGAGCGTGTCAAACAGGAAACCGATGGAAAAGGTATAACACATAATCCTACCACCTGATTATGTTGAATATTCGCTCATTTGTATTTCATCAAGGTCCATGATGTCTTACAGAGTACTCTGTTGGCTACTGAATGTTAACAGCATGCTTAATAATATTTTTCCTTGGAGGAACTACTACTATGCATCTTTTTTTTCTACCAGGTGTTGACGTAATTCTTGACAACATTGGAGGACCATATCTCCAGCGCAATCTGAACAGCTTAGGTGTTGATGGTAGACTTTTCATCATTGGCTTCCAAGGCGGCGCTGTAGCTGAATTGAATCTACAAGCTGTGTTTGCACGGCGTTTGACCATTCAAGGTATTCTTGTTGCCTATGCCTGCAGGCAATAACAGCCTATCTACATTGCAGTGAATCCCAGGACGTTGTTGTTATGAGATATTGCTGGCTGATATGTTTTGTCAGTCTTTGGCTGTTCTCTTATATAGGTGGAGGCTCTTGTACAGGATTCCTAAATGTCGTGTTCTATTTTAGCACTCGATTTAAGGTTTCATGATTTTGTGCGTGCAGCTGCTGGACTGCGTGGCAGAAGCCTTGCTAATAAAGCTCATATCGTCAGTGAGGTGGAAAAGCATGTGTGGCCCACCGTCACTGCTGGCAAGGTGAAGCCGGTGATTTACAAGACGTTTCCATTATCTGAAGCAGCTGAGGCTCATAGGTTGATGGAAACTAGCACACACATCGGCAAAATACTGCTGCTCCCATGACTTGGTGTCTAGTGTTTGCTGTCCAACCCTTGGAGGAGTCGGTTTAAGCGAGCTACAACTTCTGTAACGACCTCTGTATGTATCATGTACTGGTGTGGCATGCCTTTCTATCTTGAAAATTGGATCCTTGAAATTACTGATGAAATTGTTATGTGAACTGCGATGCGCAATAATTAATTATAGTTGATACATTACCTTGATGCCAGCTTGCTACTAGTACATTCTTTAGACCACATGAGGATCTTCAGAATCAACTTAAGGCTTCAGGATATTGTCCACAGAAAATACCAATTTTGAGGAAAAACAGGGCATGTTGGGATTCAGAGAAATCTAGCATTTCTTCTGTGAATTCTACCTTTTTTTTTTACAACAAACAACTTTATTTCAGCAGCAATGAGCTGCTATCAGAGGTACACACTGCATAGTTACATTCCTGAGTGCCTGTGAGAGCGGGCACTGAGATACATGCCTATTGTAGGAACACTATGTTACAACTGGAAGCTGTTGAGGTAGTATAGCTATGAGAGCTTGCTTGGCCAAAGTGAGCTGTAGAGTTGAGGTTCCTGTTAATGTGACAGATAAATACATCTGAAAAGCTAAAAATATCTTTAGAGGTTAAGATTTCCATGTGGTTAGTTCTTCAGAAAGATATCCTTACTAAAATAAATGCAAGTGGAGAGGCAACGAATACGTGCCTTTTGTACTGAGAAGGAGAGCGTGAGGCACATCTTTTTTGAGTGTGTGACGGAGAAGTATGTCTGGAGCCTTATGGCATACTCCCTCCGTCCCGAAAAAGGGGTCGTTCTACGGTTTTAATGTTGTCCCAAAAATGAGTCGTTTTAGCCTCTCCAGTCTATATCGCGTAGCCCCTGCTCCCTCTCTACCGCAGCTGTCTATGTCTCACAGAGGCATCAGCCTTCTGCCTTCACTCCTGCCAGCCAATGGAACTCGACCAGAAATGCAAAAAAGCACAAACATCCATCGTCACCTACTGCTTGTACTAGTATGGCACTTATGAGCTTATGGAATCATTGCATACTGGGGAATACACCTACATCCTTGGTATATGTGCCATTCTCCAAAACGACTCAATTTATGGGACAAAGGGAGTACACGTTCGGTAACTTTGGTCAGTATTAGATTTGAATTGAGAACACAGCTCTATGCAATGGGATTGGTAGCTATGGGTCTGTTTGGTTCGCTGACTTAGGTCTGGGCTAGCTAGCAGAAGCCATGTAAGGCATGTTTGATTCTCTATTCTTGGGTCAGAGCTAGGTCAGGGAAGGTCAACTGTACTGACCAAGGCTGGCCAAAACAAAACGCGTGCAAGCTGCGTTCTCCGGTGGCCAGGCTTGGCCCAACCACCCGTGCGGCCCGTTACTGCCTCTCTCCCCGCCGCGTCTCCGTACCAAGTGGAGTCGTCCTCGTCGGCGCCACTCCCCGACACTGAGGACGACGAGAGGCGGTGTGGGCCACCGACGGCGCCGCTCCTTTGCAGCTCCAAAAGGGTGGTGGTGCGATCCAGCAAGGCCGAGCCCCATGCCGCCTCCACCTTAGCTACACAATCCTCCTCCTCTAGCCACCAGGCTTCACAAACTTTTGCAGGACCCCCTGGGGCCCCTCCCACCTCCGCAGCTCCCTCTCGTCCACCTCAATGATCACTGGTCTATGGTCTGAATGTCGTGGGTCGCCACTTATGACATAGGCGAGAGGAAATTTGGCTCTCCAAACCGAATTGGCAAGGGTACGATCCGGCCGTTCTCTTGTGTAAATCCCCACATTATGACGATTATTACGCCAAGTGAACAGATCACCCACGCAGCCCAAATCATGAATACCAGTCTTCCATAGCCATTCTAAACTTTTCCATAGCTCCCTCGCTGCACACCCCCCTCCTTCTCATGAGAAAAAAGGACTTTGTTGAAGTCACCAGCACAAACCCATGGTAAAGAACAGCGTGCATGCAAAGATGGGAGTGTATCCCAAGTTTTCTCCTTCTCTTTCATATATTCCCATAAATCCCCGAGAACCTCCATTCAAAACTATCCTCCTCCTTTATTACCATGTCTATGTGATATTTAGACATGCTCTTAGCAGTGAGGTCAAGATCTTTCCTCCAAAAGACTGCCAGTCCCTCACTCGCACCTTCACTATCCATCGCCACCATACTAGTCAAGTCTAACCTCCACCGTAACCACTCCGGCCTCTTGCCATCATGCTTTGTCAATGGCCTCCTCTTTCTGGAGCTCCAGAAGGCCACGAATCGCCGGGCCATTCCCCAATCCTTGGCAATTCCAAGGTATGAGTCTCATTTGGCCGGGCAGGACTGCCATTTCATCGCCACCCTGCAACTCGCCCCTTCCGTTGGTGTCATTGCCATCCTCTTCTGCTTAGGGCTCGTTTACTTCCCAATATTTTCCATTATTCCCCATCACATCCCCATCACAATGTACTTTCCGTCTG
The DNA here is from genome assembly GCA_038502445.1 of Eremochloa ophiuroides. Lineage (NCBI taxonomy): Eukaryota > Viridiplantae > Streptophyta > Magnoliopsida > Poales > Poaceae > Eremochloa > Eremochloa ophiuroides. The sequence continues at coordinate 79,616,147 of JAHLJS010000005.1, read as the reverse complement.
CATGGAGCACTAAATGAAATAGTAGTTGTTGCGTGTTTATACTTTATGCGTGGCTAGCTCGAGATGAATCTTTTGAGTCTACTTGGATCATGATTAGACAAAAGTTGTCAAATACAAATAAAAGTGCTACAGCGTAATTTTTCACTCTTTTTCCCATCTTTCCCCCAACTAAACGGGGCCTTAGAGTCTGTATCAAACTCCATCTCCCGACCCCTTTTCTTCTTCGGGTTTTTTTATCCTTGCCATTACAATTCTTCCACTTCGGAGATATGCCATTACAATTCACCTAAAATCTGCCATTATAATTTTTCCTCTACCCGATCCTTGCCATTTTCTAGGTATCCTAGACGCCAGGGCCCACGGTCAGACGGTATACATGTACACATCCAAAACATCCGGCTGCTTCTCTCTACCCCCACCTCGCTGACATGTGGGCCCCACACGTCAGCTTCTTCTTCAACCTCTAGCCATCCTCCTGATCTCTGGTGAGTTGGGGACGGGAGCGGGCAGGGGCATGCCGATGAGCGTGGGCAAGAGGCGGCACACCGGCTGCTGCTCGCCAGCGCGCCCGCGGCGGCAGAGGCTCGCCAGCACGCTCGTGCGCCCGCGGCGGCTGTGGCTCACTAGTGCGTGCGTGTCTGCGGTGGCTGCTGCTCGCCAGCGTGCCCGCGTGGCCACGAACTCCGACGGCCGCTGGAAAAGCACGTGGGATACGGCGGCGCAGGGGGGATTTTTGGCGAGATGGGCCCGCCGGATCGAGCGTCCGTGCCGCCGCCGCCGCCCCAATCTCTTGTCATCTCGTGTCCGCGTCATCTGCTTCTCAGCTCCGCGCTCATGCACGTGCTGCTCAGCTCTGCCCATGTCCGCGCTGTTGGCTGCCCAACTGCGAGCCCGCGCGGCTGCCTGACCAAATTTGCAAAAACTCTAATGAATCAAATACTACTTGTGCATTTGACGGTGGCAGCCCAACGTGGCGAAGTAGTCAATCTCGTTGAGAAAGCTATGGGCAGTGCCGGACATCTGCACGTCGCGCCTCTCGCGCGAACGATTTCTTTTCTTTTTTTTTTCATGAGAAGGCCGAGGAAGTTGCTTTCGTCGGCGGCGTATGCGTATAGCACCGACAACATAGACTCGATGGTGGCGGCTGCTACTCGACGGCGTGCCCACGTGGCCATGGATGGTCGGAGGACGTGCAGTGGAGGTTGGCCAGAGGTTGAAGAAGATGCTGACGTCTAGGGCCCATACGTCAGCGAGTGCAGGCAGCATGGGTGTTTTCGTCCATACGGAATATACGTATAAGTATACGGGCTGACAGTAGGCCCAGACGTCCAGATACGTAGAAAATGGCAAGGATCAGGCAGAGAAAAAACGATAATGACAGATTTGAGAATAGGTGAATTGTTATAACATATTTTCAAAGTCAAAGAATTGTAATGGCAACGATAAAGAAACCCTTTCTTCTTTGATGAAACCCCACGCTTCGCCTCCTCCTTGTCACCTGGGGCCCGTGGCCTCAGACTTCTTCTCCCCCCATCACTCTGACTAGCCGCTGCCAGACTCTCCCCTCCTTCTCAGAACCCCCCAACGTCCACCTCACGGACCCTTGAAGTCCAGAAATTTTGGTTTCCACAACCTATCTTCTGCTGATGTGCCCACCAATTTTGTGGGACTAGTGCCATCGCTCTTTTTTCTTACCGAGGGAGTAGTGTGGAGGGAGGGAGGAGAATGAAGGCCGTGGTGATCACGCGCGCCGGCGGACCGGAGGTGCTGGAGGCGCGGGAGGTGGAGGACCCTCCCGCGCTAGGCGAAGGAGAGGTGCTCCTCGAGGTCGCCGCCGCGGGCCTCAATCGCGCGGACACCGTGCAGCGGATTGGCAGGTACCCACCGCCTGCCGGCGCGTCCCCTTACCCGGGGCTCGAGTGCTCCGGCACCATCCTCGCGCTCGGCCCCAACGTCCCCTCGCGCTGGGTCGTGGGCGACAAGGTGAAGTGAAACTGAACTCACCACCTGCTCCTTTGGTGATTGGGGTTTGCTGCTGATGTTTTGTTTGGCTCCGTGATTTTGCTTCACAGGTCTGCGCGCTGCTCAGCAGCGGCGGGTACGCGGAGAAGGTGGTGGTGCCGGCGGGGCTGCTGCTGCCGATACCGGAGGGGGTGTCGCTGACGGACGCAGCAGGCTTGCCCGAGGTGGCCTGCACCGTCTGGTCAACCGTATTCATGACCAGTCACCTCTCCCCCGGTGAATCATTCCTTGTAAGAATAGCTCTCTTCTCTTATTAGTACCATTTGTCTTGGTAATTGATTGCATTTTGATTTCTCATTTCCTGATCATAATCTTGTACACATAAATCAATAAGCGTTCAATATCTATACCTGCTAAGCCTTCGCAATTGCGGACTGAAAATAGTGAAATATACTGGTTTAAATAAATAGTTAGTGCATATACCTAAAATAAAAAAGGCTACCAAATTCTTCCCTGCCATCTAATGGGCTGTGGGTTTGGAGTCTCTTCGCAATTGCCTAACTACAGGAGGAAAAGAAGCATGTTTTAGCATGGGATTAGCATTGAATCTATCTGCCTGTGTCAGTTCCTGATGATTGTGTATCTTCAAATTTGCAGATCCATGGAGGATCAAGTGGAATTGGTACATTCGCTATACAGATCGCAAAGCACCTTGGAATAAAGGTTTTTGTCACTGCAGGTTTGTTCACTGTTACAGATATAAGATAAAGTCAAACGTTCCTGGTAACACCCCTAGTAATTTTGTGTACCATTGTAGGAAGTGAAGAAAAACTGGCAGCCTGCAAAGATTTGGGTGCCGATGTATGCATTAACTACAAAACTGAAGACTTCGTTGAACGTATCAAACAGGAAACCAACGGAAAGGGTATAGCATCTCACCTGATTATCTTTGGTCTTTCATATTGTGTCCGTAAAGGTCTGAGTTGTTGTATGCAAGCATGCAGCTACTGGTACATGAATGCTGGTAGTTCATTAATTGCATTTCTTCTTGTAGGAACTACTTCGATGCTCCTTTATTTGGTAGCTAGTATGTATCAAGCATTATCATCAAATAGTGCAACATCCCTGACTGTAATCTGAAAATCTCACTACCAGGTGTTGATGTGATTCTGGACAGTATTGGAGGATCATATCTCCAGCGCAATCTGAACACCTTAGGTGTTGATGGTAGACTTTTCATCATTGGCTTCCAAGGGGGGATAGTAGCTGAAGTGAACCTTGGTGCTGTGCTCGCACAGCGTTTGACCATACAAGGTATTTTAATTGCACAAGCCTATAGGCGATTGTATCCATTACATTTCAGCGATGCTCAGTAAGATTTGTCATGCCAGTTTGCTGGTCAGTGTGTTTTATTTTTGACGTAATTGCTGGTCACTATGTTTTGTCAGCCTATAGGCAACTATAACCTCTACATTCCTAAATGCCATATTTTCACACTTGATTAAGTTTTTCATATTTTTTATATTGGATATATTTTTTTCATGATTGTATGCAGCTGCTGGACTGCGCAGCAGAAGCCTTGCTAATAAAGCAGAGATTGTTAGTGAGGTGGAAAAGAACGTGTGGCCTGTGGTTGCCGCTGGCAAGGTGAAGCCAGTGATTTACAAGACGTTTCCATTATCTGAAGCTGCTGAGGCTCATAGGTTGATGGAAGCTAGCACCCACATCGGCAAGATACTGCTGCTTCCATGACTGCACCTGTCCGGAGGAGTCAGTTCAAGAAAATATGCAGCTTCTGTGACAGTCTGCATGAATGGCGTACTGGTGCCGCATTGCCTTCTTATATTGTATACTAGATTGGATCTTTTCCTTCCCCCTGAGCAATTCAGCCAATTCTCTTGTCAATTGGATCCTTCAACTGCTGATGACATTTTCTGTGAGCTACGATATAATAAATCTGGCGGACATGTGCATGCCACTACAGTACCTGATGCCAGTGTACTGCTGATGTAGTCTACAGATAAACTTTTTCAGCATTACTTCTCGTTATCGAATGGCTGACATGATACCATCCAATTGCTACAAAATCGCTAAAAATTGGCACTAGTCAAACGTACTCGTTTCCTTCATGTCTAGTGAAATAAACGTCCTCTTAATAAATTAACATGTTGCAATCCATCTTACCCTCTTTAGTTACAGTTGGCATAAAAATTATTAAGTTTCCTTACCCTCTCAATAAGTGAATATGCTAGTAAATGAAATATTGGAAGTGCACATGCTGCCAAGGGAAAGAACTGCAAGTAATCAATAATACAAGGGATTATAAAGTTTCCTGCCAATAAGCCGGGTCCTGGATTTAAAACATGTCACTATTTTTTGCATCCCGAGTACAATGTATATTTACAGATTGTCAGGTATTCAGAAACATGCAAACTGCCATTGCAAAATTACTCTGAAATAGGAACTGACGGCCATGGCACCATCTTTTGCGTTTTGACTTCTGTAATTTGCATTGCCACTCATGAAATTGCAACTGATCACTTCAGATGAGGTGTGCAGCTCACCATTGGTATAGGGGACGGACACTACGGTCTACCATAGCTATGTTCTCAATCATTTTCACATGCCCTAATTCCTAGAGCTCAATCTGGTTTTCCTCCCTCTGGTGCGGGACAAACAAAAAGTGTTTAGCTAATCCACCAAAGAAGCTGAAAACTCCTTCCATGCCCTTAATCTTGCATATTTTTCAATGGAGAGTGCAATTGCATTGCTGCCTCAGTGATTCAGTCTGCCGCCTCTGCAGCTCGTTGTCCTGCAGTAATGGAAATGACTAAGTGGGGTGTACATATATAGAGTGAAAATGAATGGAGAGGAAGGACTCGCAAAAATTTGACGGTGGCTCAGGGTAGAAAGAGCATGGTATAGTAGAGAGAAAAGACTCAATTTGACCGCCCAAACAAAATTACCTTCTGCAACAACTCAAGACGACGTGCTGTACCAGCTAACGAGGCCTTAACCTGTGAAGAGGATTCTCACATGAGCATTGTAGATGGAGTGTCTGAGGAGCATAGCATAGCCACGTGCAAGTATCTGGTAAGCAAGCAATACCTTTGAAAGTTCATCGTGCAACTGCCTGTTTTTCTCTACCTCTTTGTCATATTTCATCCTCCATTCGGCAGATTCATCCATTGCTTCTAGGTTTGCTTGCTCAAATTGCCTCCTGATGGTTGATGTGGCAAAAGCAAACATATGAGAAGAGAAGCAAATGTGATGCTTAAGGTAACATGATAAATCAGCAAAGGTCAATATCTCATAGTTGCTCTCTTCCAAAGCCAAAATACATGGATGGCAGTCATGACTACGTCCATATACTAAAGAGGTTGCTAGATGTACAAGAAACAAGATCGGGCCTGGCTACATGGCCGAATAACTAATCTCTGTTCGTCCAGTTCCTTTGTCCATGTTAATAGCAAGCAGTTAACTCTATAAATCACTCGATCCGAAGTGCTGTATGGCTAGTTGCCTACATTTGAGTAAGGCCTTTGGTTAACCATATTCAGACATTCAAGGAAACCAAACCAAAATACAGTTAGCACTCGACAATCTCCTCTCGGTGGTTCATTCAGGAAACTGATTAACCAAATTCAGAAATTAGATACTAGCACTTGGATCCATTCATCGTGCGATCAGAAGTCCGAGCAAAAACTGTTTGATTCCTTCCATTTTTTGTTTCTGTTGATGGTCTATAAATCGTAGGCTGGTGAAAAGAAGGAAGGTGGAGATGGAGAGGAATTGAGGGCGAACCGGAGCTCCTCGCGGTCGTCGGCGGTAAAGGAGGGGTCGCTGGACTGGCGGGCCCAGATGCGGAAGTAGACGGCGGTGCCCATGAGCAGCGCCAACGCGAACGCCACCATCAGCGCCTGCCGCTCCTGCCGCCGCCCCAACCCTCCTCCTCGTCCCCGCAACATCCTCCGCCGCCCCTCACAGAGACAGGTCAGATCACCTCCGAATCCCTCGAAACTCCGTCCGCCTCTCTCAGAAGTCAGACCCAACTCGAGCTCGAGACACAATCAATGGACACGAAGGCGAAACAATTGCCTCATCGTGGACCGTGGGTTCCCAGTACGACGGGCCCATGTTTTGGCCCAAAGGGTTGTCGGATCCAGCAGGCATCCAGCCCAATGCGCGTTGAGCTGCTGGTCCATTTTTTTTTTGGCGGGAACAGTTACAGTTCCGTTTACCACTGTTCGTATAAATAACCCGATACATAATTTTACAAATATCTATGATCTATCCAAACGATTCCACCCAAGTTTATACAAATTACCTGTGTCAAAGATAGGTTTCAGTGACTTTAGACAACTAACAACCACATTTCTTCCCTTAAAAAAAAAAAAAAACAAAAAAAAACCCACATTTCTAAAACAGGGAGAGCAGCTATAGTTCAGTAACTTCAGTCCACGCCCTTTCATCACACATGCCATCACCTCACAACTCACATCCTGTTCTTCAACATTCTCAAAAGTAAAAACAATGCTTGCACACCACATAGCCAAAACGGACATGTTAGCATATCTCACATACGAGCATATGCCAATTAATGAATAATGATATTTGGTCCTAGCAGCACAATTAAAAAGTCTAGTAACTTAGATATGTGAAATAAGATTTCAGACCTATGTGACACCTAAACAAGTTTAGGGGCCGCTACTGCACTCTACTCGGCCACAGAATTACTCACTGATCCTTCAACGTTTATATACAGCTACACAGTACATCAGCAACCAAGAACCATCTTTATGTTCTCAGTATTCGCTGTTCTTTTTCTTTATAGGCTGTCTGGGAACACCAGCAGCCAAACAAGCTCAAACAGCCAAAGTAAACAGAAACAGAACCCCTTCGATACAGAAAGTAACCCCAAACAAGAGTACGAAGCAGCAACTAGATCCTTCACCAAAAGCCACCAGCATTCACAGAACTCCTTCAATTTCCAAATTAGTTGTCCGCTTCCAGAACTCCATCAGCCAAATCTTCATTTTCTTGACCTTGTCATCCAAGAACCTGGTGTTGCCCTCCTTCAAGAGCAGCACCATGAAACGGTGCAGGCCTACAGCGGCAGCTGAGACTGAAATGAGCAACATCCTCCAGCTCACCCAAATCATCAAGACGGGCTCCTCTCTCAACTCCCTCACAAACTTGGTGAATATGAGCTGCATCCTTCGGTCTTTTACTGCCGCCTGGAGTGCCGTCAGGGTCGATGATTCTTCAGCCATCAGGGTCTCCCCAACTCGTTTCAAGCCTGTGGCATTCAACATCCATTGGCAGACAACATCCGCAATAACCTTACTAAGCAGCACCCGGAACATCAAAGCATCTCTGGAGATCAGATCACGGGCAAGAGATTTTGCATTCTGCACAATAGGATTCAGAGTGTTAACTAGGTCAACCTCAAATGTCGGTCAGGAGGGCCTGTTGCTACAACACAAGAAGGGTGCAGATAAGATGCAATACATACCGCTGTCATAATAAGTCTCCTAATCACAACGCTGTCCTTTGATAATAAAAGCCTCACACACAGGTTTGCAGTATGCACTGCCCTCTCTGGTGTAGCTGTAGCACGGTCAAGTGAAGATAAATCGCTGATCTCTACAAGGCTAGCCACATTCATGGCCTTCATGTCAGGATCTGGCAAAACTTCACTGTTATACTTGAAGTTGGTCCTTCAAACATGAAAATGAAAATAACATAAGTGGGCATGTAAGTATTACAAATAACTGTCTGTTTGCTTGCCTAGTATAGTGCCTAGTATAGTTAGCACATGCATATCATCCTTCAACTCGACAAAACTAAGCATATAACATCTTCCAAGCATTTTGTTCTTCCTATTTTCTTTAACTTTAAAAAACACAAAGGAGTTTATGCCCCCAACCTTTTAAACTATTTAGTTTGAAAATGTGTAGGTTATATGTGTAGAATTGAACTGAATTTTTTTTTTTTTAGAATATATGCTAGAAGGAATAGGTGGTCAAATATATACATCAAAGACCATGCAAAGCCAAATGTGATAAGTATTTTTGACTTTAGAGAGTAGTTGACTACCAGAAGATATCACTACCACTAACTAAATAATTTAAGACGGAATTGAAAGAACAAACATATTAAAACAAACAAAACCAGTTTATACAAAAAAAAGAAAAAGAAGAAGATAAGAACCATGATCCAAACCTTGCTGAAGCCAATTTTAGAAACGCTGCAATCTTCTGCCATTGGAACTCTTTCCTTTTGTTGAAAATTGCCTGTGTGAGAAAACTGATTGGTGTTAGTTATCACATAAATGCAATCTACAAGAACAGAATACAGCATAACATGGTTATATTGGTTGATGTTGAAGCCAACAAGGCCCCGATGCTGGCTCTAGTGCTACACCAATGGGTCTACCTCAGAGGATAGTTCTGCAGACACACTATACGAGATAAATGAATGTTACCTGATTCAAGAGTCTTCTTGTTGCAAGTGAATTATCGGAAAGAAGCTTCCGAACGACATAAGGGTATGCTGCTTGAAATGTTTTGAAAGTCCCATCTGCTGCCACGGCCAGTCCTATCAGTAAGAAAGGAAGGAAAACAATAAACCTCTCAAAAATAGTTGCCATCAAAATATGCATCATGGAAAAGAAATAAGCCTATATGCATATGTATTGAATTAGTTCGGTATGTCAATTTCAACTGAACAAGCTAACCTTCCAAAGAGGCAAGTGACCGGAGAACCAGTGTGTAGTAAGGTGGCATACGGAAGTGATATTTAAATGCCACAGACCAAATTTTTCCAAGCACCTAAAGGTATATGCAGCAATAAACAAAGGCAAAAGCAATGTGAAAAGAGCTGCGTTAGGTGCTTCTTCTGAAATAAATTAGTTACGAAGATATCAAGCCACCCCTGCACTGAATTGAATCTACAATAGAGTGAAAGACCCACCTTACTAAACTTTATTTCTGGAATTCCATCTTCAAAGGTTACTTCGCCTAATGCATCCTCCAAATCCTAACACATGGAAGACACAAAATACAATTATTGAGAAAAACGGTTAGCGTATGCATTAATATTTGTATCCTATATACAAATAATTCACTGAACAATGAACAGACCACATTAATATGGGATATCAGGTCATCGATTATAAACTCCACTTTATCCAACTGATAAAGAGGGAACATACAAAATGCAAGATAGACAAAAACATCAAACAATGCCACAATATTTTAGTATACATCCTATCTTCCACATAACATTAAGCCCACGTTCAACAATATAGCACATGCCACTTATTGTGAAGTTGACATGAGGGTCCCTGGCCCACAAGTCACTGAGACATAGTTTCTACATGAATTTCAATATAACAAATGGACTCTAATTGACTACTTTTACTTCTGTTGCTCATTTCATTTAGTGACTGCCTTGTGTTCAATCATTTCATTTCAGCCAGACATCAACAATGGACTCTATAAGTGGCAATTCCAAGGAACTGAACTGAAAACATAAAACATATGTGGTACAGCTGCAGTTTGCTGAATTACCATTGTCACACGACGTAGATTGGTTTTTGGTGGAATTACATCCATTTCCGTCAAATCATAAACGAGGGAAGCCCAATCTCCATTTACTATGTGTACTATGCTAGCAAGCATAGCACGCTGATGTTTCCTCTCCATCATGCAAAGCAAACCAAAATCTAGAAACCTGATGTATTTAGGAATATGTTGTCAATAGTTCAGAAGTATTTTTATGACAAAAGCTTCATAACTATAAAATATAAATCCACAAAAGGGGCATCTCATATCACATGAAATGTGAATTAAGGGGAACACAAAAAGAAACTATGTAAGTATAGAGCATGTGAAACCATGTTTAGAATTGAGCAAAATGCACCACAGGCCCCTCACCTTTAGCTGGTGTGTCATTTAGGTCCATCACCTTTGAAAATACAGTTTTAGGTTCCTAACCTTTGCTCTGTGTGTCATCTAGGTCCATCACCTTTGAAAGTGCAATTTTAGGTCACTAAGCTTTGCATGCAGTTCACCGGCAGTCCATTTCTATTGTAGCAGTGACGTCACCTTTTTGTTTTCTCCAAATTTCTCCCAAATTTGTGTAATAACTTGAAAAAGTCCCAAAATAAAAGTTGTTCCAAATTTTATGCTCTATAACTTTGCTTTTTAAACTATTTTCAGATTCTATCTAGTTTTTGAAATTTTAAATTGGAGCTAAATTGGTCATTTGAATTGAGGTTTCCAATTCAATTTTTTATTTAACAACTTCAAAATCTCCAAATATAAAAGTTTCTCAAAATAATGAGATCTACAACTTTCATTTAAGACTTATCACCTTCAAATTCAAACCCTATTTTCAAAAATATTAAGAATTTGGTGATAAGTCTTAAATGAAAGTTGTAGATCTCATTATTTTGAGAAACTTTTATATTTGGAGATTTTGAAGTTGTTAAATAAAAAATTGAATTGCAAACCTCAATACAAATGACCAATTTAGCCCCAATTCAAAATTTCAAAAACTAGATAGAATCTGAAAATAGTTTTAAAAGCAAAGTTATAGAGCATAAAATTTGGAACAACTTTTATTTTGGGAACTTTTCAAGTTATTACACAAATTTGAGAGAAATTTGGAGAAAACAAAAAGGTGACGTCACTGCTACAATAGAAATGGATTGCCGGTGAACTGCATGCAAAGGTTAGGGACTTAAAACTGCACTTTTAAAGGTGATGGACCTAAATGACGCACAGAGCAAAGGTTAGGGACCTAAAACTTCACTTTCAAAGGTGATGGGCCTAAATGACACACTGGCCAAAGGTGAGGGGCTTGTGGTACATTTTGCTCTTTAGAATTTATTTGGAGTAGAGCTTACCCAACACGACCTTCAGGAGTATAACGCAAGTTACCAGGATGAGGATCAGCATGCAACAAGCCTGTCTCAAGAAGCTGCACTAGCGATGCCTCTACACCTTTATTGACCTTATGAGTAATTAACAAAATGTTAAAACATATTGGGCAGCAAGTTTAAATTGAGCTTGAAATGTACTAGTCATTGTAAGTTTATGCTACACCATCATAACAGAAAAAAATACCCCTCAAGATTCAATAGACAGATGTTTTAAAGTTCTGTGATACTGAAATAAGTGTGAAATGGTACACAGCTAACTAAGTTATGATGTGCAATTGATAGAGCTCTTCCCCATTAAACAACTTCAACTCCAATTTTTTCCAAAAGGAAAATACTGGCTAGTTGAAAACAATCAATTCAAATCATTAGTAAATACCAGGTCAAGAAGGCGAGATTTTGCTTCCAACTTCTGCTTATCTGAAGTTTCGGTAATTTTTTCAGAAACTCCTTTAGACAAAGAAAGCAAATCCTTGGGGTTCTCACCAGACACCCACTCCAATGTCAAAACCCTCTTTCTAGTAAGTTGTTTAAGAACCTTAGGAACTAGCATGAAAGGATATCTGGAATGAACCTCCTGCAAGAATGGAAATTATTAGCTAAAATACCAAACCTAACAGGATTGATTAAGTTAGCAAAAGCACAAGTAAGAGACAAGAAAAAAAAAAGCACCATAAATTTGGTAGCGTTAGCAGCTTCAATATTGTAGTCCAACTCGCCGACAAAACCTCTACCCAACTCATCAGCATAGAGAGAAATATTACTTCTTCGCTTGGCTATCTTCCGTATGAAAGCAAGCTGAAATAAATTCCAGGAGGTAAACAACTGAATAAAAAAGCATCACAAGAATGAGACTAAAATGATAAAAAAATGTTGTGATGCTACAGTCACAATTACCCTAAGTTATAGCTAAAGCAAGTTCATGAACAGGGAAGCTAAGTGCAGCATTTCTTAAGGTGAGAGAAAGGTTATCTGTATTGGAAATAGGACCATGCATTTTGCTGTTACAAACAAATCCCATGGACAGGACCATGCAAACAATAAAGTCACAGATGACACATTAAGGGACAGTAAATAAAAGCACCAAAACCGAGGAAAGTGATGATGAGCAGACGATGAGAAAGCATGCAAAGAGTGTCATAAGCATAACAAAAATCAACGGATGAGTGAAAAGCAACAGCTTATATGTTAGATGAAAATATACATACCCCAATGCGTAGAATATAGATGTCTCTCTGTACAGAAGGTAGAAGGTCTGGCCGCTGAACCTTTATTGCAACAAGAGCACCATCAACTGTGCGCCCCTGGTAGACCTGAAGTAAAAAAAAGGCAAGACTTTCTTGAGCAAAATAGTACGTACTGAGAATAATGATACAAAAAATCGAACAAGACTACATCAGATATTCCAATTAACTTGTTCTAACGTAGCACAGGCAAGAAGGAGGCACATAAGGATATTACCTGTCCAAAGGAAGCAGCTGCTACAGGCTCATCCGAAACGTAACTGAACATATGCGACACAGGACACTCAAATTCTGCCTCAATGATCTTCATTGCATCCTCCCTTGGGAAAGGAGGAACTCTTTCATGCAACTCAGCAAGGGCCTAAAATTGAGTAGCAATGAACAAGTCAATTTTTCTAGTAAAAGAATGTGAAGATCACTTAACTATCAAGCAAATGCAAAGGAGGCAACAAAAATGCAGAACAGGGAGAAATTTACCTAACCTCGCAAATCTCTGAACCTATGATATCAGGTCTTGTAGAAAGTGATTGTCCAACTGCATACATAAGAAAAGACAGATGTCATGAGGCAATCCAAGCCAGGTGACCACCACCTTGCCTTGATGCTGTCTTGCCAAGCATGACTACCTAACCTTTGACAAAAGTAGGCCCAAGGTTAAGAAATGTCTCCTTGAGAAGTTGACCGACCATATATTGATTTTCATCAAAGCCATGGCTGCCGCTCCCACTACTAGAGGTAGCATCTGTGGTCAACTGAGCTCTTTTAGAAATCTGCATCTTTACCACAGCTAAGAGAAATGTGTAGAGTATCTGCAGAGAAAAGGTTGATAGCAAATGGACCTGTTAGTTACAATAACCAGAACCAAGTATAGGTTAGTACTATAAGCAAAGGGAGGGCTCGTAGTTAACCTGAATGATGCGAGACGCAAGGATATGAGGACGTGAGGCGAAGTACTGAGCAAGGAGGTCAGGATCGTAACTGCTGGGGAAGCGGTGTAGTGAGGATGGCCAAATAGTAGTTGATGTACAGTTTGAGGGCTTCAACATCAGCCATCATCAACTCCATACAGGACAACCCTACCATAATAACATTGATAAAATTGCCAATAATGTGACTGACGTAGCTTAACTTACACCAAATCGAGAGTTCCTGCTGCATCGTGCTAGAAAACCTGGTGGGTAGGAGGGCGGAGGGAAGGCCGGGGCCTGAAGTATCTGCTGCTGCTCCTGGGGCTTGGGTTTAGGATGCTGTTCAGACTTCCCGTTGCTACCGAGGAATCGCCGCGCGAGAGAGTGCCGCGCGCTACCGGCGTACACCTTGAGGGCCTGGAAGTCGGCCGCCATTAGCTCCACGCACGACAACCCTACCAAAACCCGAGGAAATGTGGCCATCAGCAAGACGATGCGCGCGGAATGGGGTCGAATTGAGATGCGCTCGGGTAGCCAGTGAGCAACCTGGCGGGTACGAGGGGGGCGGGAAGGCCTCGGGCGACTCATCCACCACTACCACCTCCTCCTGCTGCTGCTGCTGCCGCAACAGCGGCTTGGGCTTAGGTCCCGGCTCCTCCTCCTGCTGCTGCTTCTCGAGGAAGCGGAGCCAGAAGACGTCGCGGAGCGGGGCGCCGGCGGCGGCCTGGAGGAACTCGCCGTCGCGGCGGAGCAAGCCCAGCACCTGGTCCAGCGCGCCTCCTCGCGCCCCGCTCCCGCCCGACTGCCGCGGCTGGCGCGGCGAGACGGGCTTGCTGCCGCCCCACCACGGGCGCTGCGCCACCCTGTCCTTGATCCCTCCGCCGCTGCCGCCGCCGCTCACGGCGAGGACGTGTAGCACGGGCGGCCGCACCAGCGTCGCCATCGCATCGAGCTTTTAGGAGAAGCCGAGGAGGAGGACAGCGAGAGGTGACGGGAGCGAGCGGCTGAGGTGGTGCCGTTGCCCTCGTGGTGGTGGTGGACGGGCTGGACTGCTGGTCGCGAGTCGCGGCGGGACAGGGCGTGGGGAAGGAAGACCACTGGTTCTACGCTGCGCACGTCATCGGGTCACCACGGAGTATGCTTACATCCCAGTTACACTTACAATTCTACGCTGTAACACGTTCAGTTTGTATTTGACAACTTTTATCTAATCATGACCTAAATAAGCTTAAAAGATTCGTCTCATGATAGTACATGTAAAAAATATAAATATGTAAATATTTCGTCTACATTTAATACTTTATGTATGTACTACAACGTTGATGTTACTAGTTGCAATTATAATTTACAGTGGATCTTTACAGGGCCTCTGCTACTGCACCAGAAACACGATTTTTAGCTGAGACTGTCATCCATCCGTTCCGAAAATTAATTGTTTATCTCGTTTTTATGAGCCAAACATTTTAAAATTTAATCGAATATATACGAAATATTAATGCTTATGGTCTATAATAATTATTATTAATTTAATAAAAAAATTCATAAAAACACACTAGTAAGAGAAGTAAACATCGACAGTATTTTCTGCTAGTCTAAACGTCAAAATGTTTGATCTCTAAAAAGTGATATGTTCAGATATTTTGGGTTAGAGACAGTATTTAACGAATTTGATAGGAGGGAGTGAAGTAAACATCGACAGCATCACCATGTACAAACCAAAACAATTCACTCTTATATCTAATAACAATTTTCTCTTTTCAGGTTGAAAGCAACACCAAGGGAACTAATATGAATAATGCCTCAAACAGACTAACTTCTGAAAATTTATGTCGATAACGCTAACGTGTTATCTTCAGCAGCTTTGTGGGGGGGGGGGGGGGGTCTCATGAGCTAAGAAATCATTTCAGTTTTCAGGGGGCAAGATGATCACTCTTGTTTGAAATTTTTTTCATGGGGCAAGGGCAAGGTTGCCACGGCCACGGCCACGCACAAATATCTTTTTCCTCTACAAAAACGAACTAGGCTTGGAGTCCTGGAGAAAGATAGAAAGCCAGTTTCAAATCGGCAACCAGCCTCGGCCCATGTATTACTTTACTACCACGACGGCCCAGTTTCACACTGCGTGGTGCGGTCTACCTGAAGCGCACCGCGAGGAGCCTGCCTTCCGCTCAGCCGTCCGGGCCTGATCCAAAGGCAGAGCGGTGTCGCAGCCTCTCTACTCTCAGAACCCAGGGGCGCGCAGGGATTAGTCCCACCTCGGCGTCGCAGTGACGCGCGAGGGGGCGAGGCGACTACATAACAAGGCCCAGGGGCAACGCTTGCTCCATACTTACCTGGACGGGGTCGATGGGCGATCAAGATGGCTCATGGCCTAGATCAGTGGCCCACATTGCACATGGTGGGTGCGCTGGTCTACCATCTCCCCAAGTGGGAGAGTGGACGTCATAATTTGTGGTAGAAGGGGGTACGCGTTCGCGCGGCCCCTGCCAATTCTAATAAATTAAATTTTGGTCCCTGTTATGGTTTCACACATCTTGAAATAGTTGATCGGGTCCTCCTGAGGAAAAGCACGCAGCATCTCCTGTCAGATTCTGTTCGAGCACAGGCCCGTCGCAGTTACCGCTAGACGTTTCCGTCGGTGGGGAAGGATTTACATATGAGCTCGCTCTGAAGCAGGCAATCAAATAAGGATTTACAAAAGTAGCTCGCTCAGAAAATAGGTAATCAAATCACGAATCCTATCCAAGCTTTTTATTAGTATCTTACGTCTTTTTCTTTTTGGGCCAGAACTACACTGTAGGCATGAACTCATGAAAAAAAACGGTCGGGAGGAAAAAGATAGGAATTCAACTTGTCTAGAAACCACGCTATATTTAGATTGCGATGTATAGGTTTCTTTTTTGACTTCCATGAGATCAGGGAAAGGAACGTCGTCCAGGTACGGATTGTGTTATCATTCGCTCTTCTTGTTATTTGCACGGGGAGCTCTGCGGGGATAAACTAGCAGTGGCTGCAGCCAACATTTCGCCCTCGAAATTGCAGGGGACAATGAATTTTGCAGATTTGATGCCGTCCAGAGCCTTCGTGGCGACATCATCGGCCTTCATTCTGCCAGACGACCCTGCTACGATTCTGTCAATTCTAACGTCGTCTTTTGCTCTGAAATTAGGCAAACCATTCTCAGCTTTCATCAGTAACAAAATGTGTGCACTGTGTCTACAGAACTTAGGATGATATTATGAAAACAATAATAATAGCTCCGGCCTCCGGGGTTGGATTTTCTAGTCACTCGAGTGGACAAATCTTTCTTAAATACTGTCAGAATCCTCGTGAGAAAAGCTTGTTTGGCTCAACTGAAATTCGACTGAATTGTTATGAGAGAAAAATACTGTTCTGTGACTGAAAATAAGATGAATCTAGCTCAAGCAAAAAAACGCTCTATTTGCCTTCACTCTATGCTGTTCTCTGTCTTCGCTCTAACATTTTCTATCTCGTGTAGTATATTTTAGAGAGCCAATCTGACCTTTTTTTATTTTTATTTTTGTGCGCCATACAATTAATTCTCTACATCTAACGTACGTGTTCAGTTAAAAAACTGTCAAAGAAGAGTTTTTACATCAATTCTTTATTTCTGTATCAATACCAGTATATGAATAAATTCTGTCCAAATAGGAACACCAAAAAAAAAAGCTCCCTTCCCTGTCACCTATACGTGCCCACTAGCGTCATGGCAGGATTAGCAGACTAGCAGTGTTGTTGATTAACAGATTAAGTCAATTTAGGATGAGTACTTAAAACTCAACTCAATAAGAAATCGTCACCTAGTCAATTACTACCAGTTTTAACATTGACCTTTGTGTCAAGTCACAGATTTTGAACCAGGGCAAATAGGTTCCACCACAAAAAAACCTAACCAACTGAGCTAACGTTTAGTCGTAAGTTTCTAATATTTAATTTAGTGATAACGACAGTCAGACATATTTGCAATTGAACTAGTTGATCGGTTACACCAACGCCTCACGTGAACTGCCATAAAGTTGCTTGGTCAGATCATCCGAGCGAGTGAGGATTCATTGCTCCAGGATACCTTAGGAATAGCTCTCATACATAACACTAGCACTAAGAGATGTTGCACGACCTCTAGTATAGTGGCTGCTCACTTGCTCCATGTTTTTTTTATCACGCCTAAGCACGTCCATGTGTTTGGGAAAATCTTCACATGATAGGCTAATAATATCTGGGTGCAGTGTTTATGCCCTTGTAATTTTTAAGCAGTAAAAATTTTGTTTTCCTGCTTTATGAAAGATTAGGGGTTTTTAAGCGATAAAGATAGCTTCTCATGATAGCCTGGCTCTATATAATCAGGCAACCAAATACAGGGTTGCTCAACGAGCAAGCCTGGACTTAATGCGAACTAAACTTTAGCGACCATTTTGTGCCCTAATAAAATGGTAAAAGTTTGAAGTAAAATCTAGAGGCTAGTGTGATCGTGTTTTTTTTCAACACGGGAGTTTTCCATTTCCATTAACAAACGGAAATATAGAGTTTAGAGTTATAGAGAAAGACAGCTAAATCGAAATAGAGGGGAAGGGGGGGGGAGGGGAGGGGAGCCCTGGAGCTTCCCGCGCCGGAAGTACCACACTGTTATTACAAGTGTCATTACAGAGAATTGAATAGCCAAAAGGAAAAACATAAAAGCGCCTAGCAACGCCAACAAAACCAAGAACAGAAAAAAGGCAACAAGCCGGTCGTCCAGAAGCGATGAGGCGTCAGCGGTCTTCACCAAGTGCGCCCACCAGATCAAGCATCTCCATTCTGGTCACTGTGCGCCCTAGATGATAAGCCGGCCGGCCGTCTAGACCTGTTTGCCTGCAGGATGCCTTTAGCAATCTTGAGTATGGTATCCACGCCTTTCAGCATAGCCTCCTTGTCGATGTCTGGATAAAGAGCTGTCCAATGTTTTCATTAGAGCTGCAGCATGACAAAGGATCTCTAAAGGACTCTTAATTAATTTGTTTTTAAAACAAGCTTTGTTTCTATCTTTCCAAATAGCCCAACATATGGCTGCAACTCTCCAAACATACGTCTTGCGCCCCATAGGAAACCATTTATGCAACCACCTCCAGCAAGAAGATAGGTCACTGGGAATGTCATTAGCACTGTTGACATCTACTAACGTTGCCCAATATAACTTTATAACTTTTAACACTAGGGACAAGATTAGAAGATATATGGTATTTTAATTAACTGATCATTAGCAACTAGCCACTTATCTATTACCAACATTCTTTAGCATGAACTGGGTTGTCAATCCTAATTATATATGCTAAGAATAAATAAAGGTTTTATATATTATTCCATGTGACTAGGCAGAAATATAAATAAATATAAACTAAGAACAATTCTGTAAGAGGACAGATAATTATACCATTGTACCATTTTACCTAGAGTATCACCAGGTTGTAAATTTATATTTATACCACTGGGAAGGTCTAATAGGACTTAAATTATACCTATAACTTATACTGCTAATGTAAAAGATAAACCATAACTATAATCCTACTCATAGCAGAGATAAGTCACATGATAAAGATATATAGGATAAACATGATCAATCATCATTATAAATAGGTAAATATCAGAGCTCATCTAGTCATAACAATAGCTAGCCAATGGATAGATAAAAGAATTAATATCTAAAGTAATTCTATAACTACGTCAATGAGTACTATGATTACTGCAATTACATCTAGCAATCATTGTTTAGCTCTACCTACATCATAATTAAATGTAAAGGAGCATCATCTAATGAGGATATTAAGACACAAGGGTCACCTCTTTCGCGACCACGCTCTGCTCGTCCTACGTATGGGGGTGGACTACAGAGGACTCAACGCAGTTGTCACCTACGCGATCTACCACACGACTCGGCACGTCATGGTGCACTCGCAGATAAGCAAGATATCTAAACACCACGTCTACACACTGCCAATCATTCATCCACGATATCTCTGGACGAACTCTATACGAGCAATTACATAAATTCAATAGGATCAAACTAACTATGCTAGACATATAATCAAAGTAAACAATGACTATTGCAATTAAGAACATATATAAGATTAAGAGCAATGTTTTTCAAATCATAATGTTGAATGCAATAGGAGAAAAAAACTAGAACTATACCGAACTCCGCGCTCCAGACCGACGCCAGGGGCTCCGGATCCCGCTGAAGAACTAGAACTCCTCTATTTCTAATCTAACTAGGCTAAAACTATGAACTAGAGAGGCTCTGATGAACTAGAGAGGCTCTGAATAGCTTGATCTCCAAATGACTTGATGCTTCAGGGAGGGGGGTCTGCCCCTTTATTTATAGCCCGGTGGGATGAATGTGCGCCGCAAGATCAAACCGACTTAACCAAGGGCCGAGATGACTCCTCAAAGGCGGTGGAGGAAGATTTCAGAAGGCGGGGCCCGAGACCTAGCAGGGGGCGCCGGCCGGCCCTACCCTGGGGCCGGTCGGCCCTACTTTGTGGGGTCCCGGGCCCCGGTTGCTCGGGTGTGTTTCAGATGCTTATAGTGTTCTCGTGATGATGTTTCCTTCGCGGTCAAGTTTCGTGTCTTTTATGTTCTTTACCCCTTCTTTTATGCTTTTCTGGAATAGCCCCTGGAAAATACAGAACATGCAAAACTCGTGGAAACTGTCAGTTAAAACTCTAGACTAGTGTGTATTCATGTGTCCTTTCATGTCTAAAGTTCTAATAAAAGTTGACGTTATCCACCGTCAACAACACCCGCAAGCTTACTTGTTTGCCAGTCCCTTGGCAAACAAAGTAAGCCCAATTTACCAAAGTATTTGGATCAAGAGTTGCTACAATGTTTTCATACTTTTCAAGTACACATGCTTTCAAACAGAAATTCTCCTCCGGATTAGACAAAACTGCTCTAACTTTCAAATTCACCCATTTTATCTTTAACTACGGGGCTTTACAGCTTTCACATAAGTCTTGAGCGATTGAAAGACAGAACAATCAAGTCAAGCCAGTTAGAAAATGGATTCCTATTTGAAGAGTGCCACTATGTCTCAAATTCTTCACAGTACCAATATTCTGGAGTTTTGCAAGTTTTCGAAATAAAACTTAGAGCTCAATTGTATGACACCCTCAAGTCTCTTAATATGTGGTATTTATGGATCTCACTGAGGCATTAATGATGTTATGCCTTCCTACAACTAAGGATTATATTGGAGCTTATAGGAGTGGCAATAACAAGAATGAGCATACTTGCAATTCATATATTGTAAAGTCAAACAATAGATCCACAGAGAGTCGAGGCATACAATCAAACTAAAATGTGCATGTGCATGGAATATGGTGGATAGGTGTATATATGGTATTTAGTGGTTGATCCTAATTTTACTTTTGCTCCTTGAAAATAACTCCCTCTTTTAAAACTTAGAACTTTTCGCAGGAAAATATAGGCTATCTTTATTCTTCTCTTTTTATTATATATATATATATATATATATATATATATATATATATATATATATATATATATATATATATATTACAGGGAGGCGGGCATCTAAGTACCCATTGTTTTAATTGCTGGGACATTTGTCCATCTTTTACTCCCTTTTCCTTTTTTTCAATACTTTTGCATAGCCACATGCGTCCTTTGAATATAAATAATTGGAGAGATAATGATAAGAACATAGAGCAATTAAACAGGGGTCGTCCTATGGGGTATATATTTTTGGGTGTTTACTCCCAGTGTAGGAGAAAACATTTTTAAGGTGGATCTGGATGAAAGTGGAAGATGATTGCGCTTACTCCCAGAGTAGGAATAATGCATATGTGGCTGGAGTGTGAAGTGATCTTGGTTTTAAAAGCATGACAAGACTCTCATAAGGTATACAACAAAGGTTGACTGAACTCAATGCAAGGCAAGCAACATAAATGTGCAAAAGTTTTCCTAACTCTAAATGTATTACATATGGCTTTGGTAGGAATTCAAATTTTGTCATACAAGAGCTCATCATGTAAGATTTTAAATTTTCAAAATAAATCTTCAGAACTTAGTAATGCTAGGAATAAGATAAATAGCGGCTCAACCTTCATGAATCATATCAATCAATCACCTAGACTTACCCCAGTCATATGCCTCCACAAGTTTTAGGTTCAGAGTAAATTATTAAGTCAAAACAGCAATTTCTAAAACTCGGGAGAATTCATGGTTTGAAAACTAGGCATTTGAAAAGTATTATGGCAGAGCAACTATTCATCATCTCCAAGACAAAATTTTAATGTTCATCAGTTTTAATTAACTCTAACCTAGACTGACTCTAAACATACTCTAATATATAGATAAATATTTATTTGGTTTTCAAATTTTATCTTACTAGCTAACTCACGCGAAAAGTGATATGGTATAATAATAATAAGGTAGGAAACTTATACTTAGCTGGATTTTAAATGGAGGGTTCCGTCCCCCAAGCTGGATGTTTGACAGGGTGTTTGATGTTGCAAATTGAGTGATCCTTCTGGGAGCAGGTGTATTGGCAGCGTAAGGGCGTCGGGTTGACTAGATCTTTGATCTTGTATTTTCCTGTGAAACTCAATTGCCAACAAAAATACCAAATCTCATGGAGAGGGGTTAGGTTTAGTACCACTTTATGGTAAGTGATTGATTTTATATTTCCAACAGAAGTTTTCTAATTGGGTGGACCTTCATGTGCCCACATATTTTTGGTGTTTTCTAAAAAGTGTGGACCTTCATGTGCCCACATATTTTTGGTATTTTATGACTTTATAAAACAGACTCGATAATCGCATAGGTATAGTTACCTGATAACTAGGGGGATGCTCCTCCCCCAAGTTAGATGTTTGCAATACTTAGTGTTGATGACCTTTAGGGTGAGCTTGCCAGCAGTAGTCCTAGTGGGCTCCGCTGATGGACTCACTCATTAGTCATAATGTCGTTTCTGCATAATTATGCTCCAGAAAGAAAACCAAAACTCGAGACTCGGATTTAAGGCGTTAGCGGTCAGCCAGACGAGTAATTGATTATTCTAATGAGCTAATATTAGTTGGCAGATTCTAGCAGGATTCTTCTTTTTAGATTTTTTATTTTGTGATGTAGTAAAATAAATATAGATTCTATTTTATTTTTATTTTGATGCCACCACAACAAATATTCCTACGGGGTTACCATAAGTCTACTTACATGGGGCTTTAATATTTTTGATACAATAAAAGCTATATAATTTTTTTGTCTTTCTTTTCAATGCACTAATAAAGCGGTAAAGATTTTTATTTTGTTTAATATGCAGAAAGATAAATATGCATGCTATGTTTGTATTTATTTTTAGGCCACCACGATGAGTACTCCTACAGGTTTTATACCACAAGGGTTTCACATGGGGCTTCAAGTTTTTTAAGATGCATGAATACAGCTTAATGCATGCCTATTTACTATTGTCATTTTCTATGCAAAGCTAATGCAGAAGAGTAACCGATGTTACCTCATAGTGAGGGTTCGATGTTTTGAGTCTTCTGAATTGAACTCCTCCTTACAGTGATTCATTAGTCAAGTACTTTGATTTGCTCTTGAGGTGGTGTCTCCACTAGTGCCTCCCAATAGTGGTGCCACCTTCTTCCTTTCTTTTGTCGGCATCTCGAAGCCAATCTTATGTGCATCATTATTATTGGTTGAGAACTTTCACTTATCGAATTTGGGGGATTGTCTCCCCCACACTTTGATTGAAGTATGTTCTGTCCAAAAAGACAAGGTAGAGATCAAGTGCATGGGCTCTGCCGGTGGGAAAACACCAACAGAACCAGAAATTTATTCATTCTCTAACCTTGGGCACAATAAGATTGATATTATTCATATTATTTATTTATAACATGGGTGAGAATACAGAAGTATAAATATGGTATTTGAACTTGTGAGATAAAGAGTGAATATAGTTAACCGTTGGAAAGACTGTTCATCTTTAAAATTTTCATGATGACTATTATTTTCCAAGAATAATAGATGAAGTATTTTTAGATTACTTGGTTAAGACTAAGATTAAGAGAATAGCGCTATGAATAAACTTAGAGAACAAATCATGTTGAGTTAATCAGGTTGATCAATTTAAGTAGTAACCCTAACATGGTTGTATTTTTTATTTATTGCATACCAAGATCAAGAGGAAATTAATAACCACTTACTTTAAAATGTTGCCTTCATCATTGGAGCATGATAAAGGGTAGATGAAATTCAATGGTCCTTTCCTTCATTGCGTCTTGAGTTGTTCGTTAGCATCTTTTCTTTTACTTTGTTCTCACTCTTCAGACCTCCTGCTTCTCTCATTTTATACACACACACACACACACCCGAAGGAATATTCAATTTAAAGTACAGATAGTGTTTGCCAAGGTTAATTTATAGCTTTAGTTTTAAATGATTCATCATTATTTCATTTATTTTTTTTTCAAAAAGGTTAAGGTAATGATATTATTTGAAAAGTACTTTCAACCTTAACTTCATTCTGCGAATAGTCTCCTAATAGGTTTTAAATATTTTTATATGGGAGTGGTGAGTCTACATATACAATTAAATTCTTAGACAAGTATGCTTTGATCTCATAGTTATGTTCAAGTAATATTCTGAAGCATACTTATAATAGAACAAGAAAGTTTACAAGACTAAAGATATTTATTCAAATAGAACCAAAAATGTGTATGGTGAATAAAAAGAGCATTTTTTTAATTTGTTTTAATTGTTAGCAAGTTAAATTTGAGCATGGCATAGGGTAGAAGTGACCAAGACAAATTAGCAACATGATATAAGATGTTGATTGTAGTTAAATATTGCATGAGGCTTGGACAAACGTACCTTATGTCTTCATCCTTCTAAGTAAGTAGTGACAAACTTACTTGGAAGAGGAGGCTTATCTGGTTCATCTGTTGGTGAAAGCTTGTGGTCTTGTTGAGCAAGGCCTTCCTCTTATCTTCTTTGCCTTTTCACCATCTGATGAAAGTACAGATAATCACATGCTCTTCACTCATCAATCTTTTCTTGATTTTGATTGATTTGCGGTTGATGAACTTGGGTCCACTGGAGATGCAAACTCAAGCTCCTCCCTGGTTGTTTTTGTCTTTTATTGGCGTGGCAACGAGTTATTCTTCTTTTAGTGACATGCCAGCCGTCTTGATGGTCAGGGCGGGGAATTTCTTTGATGTTCAAGTAAAACTTCACCTCCAATAGATTAAGGATATTCTTTTCTGCAAAATGTTAATGGACACATACCCGAGGGAATATAACAAAATTGAAATACGGGTTTTGTTGTCTATACTATTTTGCGATTTTCTTCTATGCTAACAAGATGATATATGGTTTTAAGATTGTTTAGCATAGATTGTGTCTATTGTGTTTTACATTGTTGTTGCTACATTCTAGCATGGTTCAAAACAGAGATAACTTGCAACGAAAGATAAATGAATAAACATTAATACTCACAGTTCTTCCTCTTATAAAGAAAAAGCTGGGTCTTCTTGTGTAAAGTCATTACTGCCTTGATTCATCTTTGGTGCGAACTCATCTCTTGACTTCCCCAAATTTGATTCAAAATTTTCCTGCAGGGGTTAGTCCGACAAAATATCCAATGTCTACTACAGCAATTTCTAATTCAATAACCAAACCAAACTCCATGTCTAACTTTAGTTAAGGAAGGCATTTCAACGTAAGCACCACGCTTAATTTAAAAGCCTTTGAAAAATACTCATATGGCCGTATGTAGTACCTCCAAACCAAAACTTACCATGGCAGACAAAGGTAACATGAAAGCACTAGTAGAGAATTATTCAGGTAGAGACAAAAAAGCATGATCATGGTGAGTTTTTTTTTAAAAAAATACTAATCATGAGCCTTCATGTGCTCATATATTTTTCTTTCTTTTAATAAGAATGCAAGTGAGATGGATATATGAAAGGAACTAAATAAGTTATGAGTAGAAAGAATTTAGAATAAATAGGGTGAATATATGGATTTAAAGTAAACATGCAGTGGAATGCAAAAGATAACTACTTATCAAATTTAAAGTCCATGAGCAAGACTTTCTCACCTTTATTTGATCATACTTACCATGTCTCACATGATGGAATTTGTGAGTGATGTAGCATCTTTATTCCCGTCACTTGAGATATGAATTGAATTTTGTGACGTCGACCTCTTTTTCCCATTTTGGATTTATTATGTTTCTTCTTTTTGTGGGAGCTTCCCGGAAGGTCGTAAACCGGTTATTCATTACCCTGCATAAGATATTAAAGTAGACAAAACACGGGTAATCCTACTTAAACAGGGGTTAATGGTTACCTTGATTACGTTAATAAATATAAGTCTATCAATATTCTTAATATGCCTAGCTATCTTCCCCGGCAACGGCGCCAAAAATATTTGTTGACATCTACTACTGTCGCCCAATATAACTTTATAACTTTTAACACTAGGGACGAGATTAGAAGATGTATGGTATTTTAATTAACTGATCATTAACAACTAACCACTTATCTATTACCGACATTCTTTAGCATGAACTGGGTTGTCAATCCTAATTATATATGTTAAGAATAAATAAAGGTTTTATATATTATTCCATGTGACTAGACAGAAATATAAATAAATATAAACTAAGAACAATTCTGCAAGTGGACAGATAATTATACCATTGTACCATTTTACCTAGAGTACCACCAGGTTGTCGATTTATATTTATACCACTGGGAAGATTTAGTAGGACTTAAATTATACCTACAACTTATACTGCTAATGTAAAAGATAAACAATAACTATAATCCTACTCATAGCAGAGATAAGTCACATGATAAAGATATATAGGATAAACATGATCAGTCATCATTATAAATAGGTAAATATCAGAGCTCATCAATCATAATAATAGCTAGCCAATGGATAGATAAAGGAATTAATATCTAAAGTAATTCTATAACTACGTCAATGAATACTATGATTACTGCAATTACATCTAGCAATCATTGTTTAGCTCTACCTACATCATGATTAAATATAAAGGAGCATCATCTAATGAGGATATTAAGACATAAGGGTCATGAAAGGATCTACAATGCCTAGAGGGGGGGTGAATAGGCGTAGTATAAAACCTGAAACTCAAACTCAATTGAAAAGTGAGAACAGAGACCGGTACTACCGGGATTGGACCGGTACTACCGATACCTGTCGGTAGTACCGATGCAATCCGTCGGTACTACCGGTCAAGAACAGATAGCTACGAAACCAAGATTAACTACAGAGTAAGTTTAGATCTATGCTATACCAAACCACGCAAGTGTATGTAGAGTTCCTTGCAACCTTCACCCTAACTTGAATCACCACCAAATCGTAGATCGGGCCTCCAAACCTAAGAACAAGTTAGAGAGAGAAAGAGCACGGTCGAAGCCGTGACACCACAAGTAGACACAACAACAAAGAGAGCAAGGGACAAGTTATTTATCCCGAGGTTCGGTCAATCCACAAAGGAAGGCCTACTCCTCGTTGTTGAGGTGACCACAAAGGTCGGAGTCTATTTCACCTCCTTTCCTCACTCAAGGTTACCACAAAAGTCACTTGAGTTTCTTCACTAGAATCTTGGGGTGATACAAACACTTCGGGGAGCCCTCACAAATGAATCAAACCGGGCTCTCCCGAAGAACGCCTAGCCGCCTAGGGTTCTAAGAACCCAAGAGTAACAAATGCAAAGCAAAGCCGGCTAGAGGGAGGAATCAAGTGCTCAAACAATGGATTTAAGTTTTCCTCACTCGGATCTCACTTCTCAACTTGAAACTTGCAATGGATTGAGCTATGAGCAATGAATATGTGTGAGAGAGAGTGGGAGAGCAAGAGAGAGCTGTTGTCTCGGGTTGGTAGGCAATAAAATGAAGTGGGTAACGTTCTAAAGAAGAGAGAAGAAGTATTTATACTTCCTCCGTCTGGGAGATACCGGTACTACCGATTCCTACCGGTAGTACCGATGCTACCTCAGCAGATCGAACGTTAAAAGTCTGACACACGCACTGCACGAGGCCCCAACGGTAGAAAAGTTTGTCAGTCAAGTTGACTTGACCGGTACTACCGGTGGTACACCGGTACTAACGATACAACAGTCAACCTACTACCGAAGTACAGTCGTTACTACCGATCCAGACCCTGGGTAACTGCTTGGGCAAAGTCCTACCGGCACTACCGGTCAAGGACCGGTACTACCGCTCTGGAACCGGTACTACCGGATTAAAATCCGGTACTACCGAAATATAGTTACTCAAACCCGAGAGCAGCGAGTTGGCTGGGAGGAGTCTCGGCGCTAAGTCCTACCGGTACTACCGATTCAGAGTCGGTACTACCGGTTCAACATCGGTACTACCGGATTAAAATCCGGTACTACCGGAATAAACTTTTGTGGAACCCGAGAGCAAGCAGTTCGCTGGAGAGGATCCTGCTCTAAGTCCTACCGGTACTACCGGTCCAATACCGGTACTACCGATTCTCTAGGGGCAGAACAGGATAGGGCAGTGCACAAGTGTGTGAAGGTGTCTCTCAAGCATGTTTGTTTAAGTCAATATTTGAGCACTTTAAACCTTCTACTAGTCAACTAGCTATGCATCCCTCTTGATAGTGCGGTAGTCCTATACTCAATAAAAGATAAAACTTGCTAAATTATGAGTAAAGATCACCAAGTAACTCGGTCAAGTTGGAGGGGTGCTGTTTCACCAAATATTTCAATTTGCTCATTCATATGGACTAACACCTGCACATAATCTTGATAAAACCGTTAGTCCCTAATTTGATTGTCATTAATCACCAAAATCCCACATAGGGGGCGAATGCACTTACAAAATCCCCCTTTTTGGTAATTGATGACAACCAAATTAGACTTATATATGATTGAGATAAATTGAAGCTTTTGAATCCAACATTTAGGATGGAGCTCCCCCTTAATGTATGCATAGGATTTGAATTCCAAATAACGACCATAGTCAAGAGTGCATACATTTAGAGAGGTTCCTCCTAAATCTTGTAATTCGTGGGGTGCCAAAAAGAGTGTGACAAGAACAAGTGATAAGCGTGAAGCATAGGAAAAATTCAAGTCACAAATAAATCACAAACCACAAGATAAAAGCAAACTCACTAAGATAACATTGAATACAAGAGTTATACCTCCAACTAAGCATTACACCAACAAAGTTCTTGTCCAACACATAGTTCACCACGAAATATATAAATATTACAAACCATAACTAAAGACTGGACCACCATGGGGCAAAGCAAGTCGCAACTTACTTAATACATCATAATAAAGCCTAACACTCCCCCTTTGGCATCAAGTGCCAAAAAGGGTAGGCACGCATGAAAGCAAAGCTAGTCGTCGTCCTCGTCAATGTCGTCATCGGAAGGCTCCTCCTGGTCATCGTCGTCGTCCTCGTCCTCGTCCTCGTCCTCATCCTCATCCTCATCCTCATCGTCCTGACCACCCGCTGCACGTGAAGACTCGGCATACTCCTCAAAAGGATCGCGAAACTCGCGCAAAGGAGAAGAAGGAGGTAGGCCGAGCTTGTCCTCAATAGCTCGAAGGCGGCGGTCATCCTTCTCAGCCTTATAGCAAAAGGCCGAGAAGATCTTCTGGAGCGCATGCTTGATGGCACCACTGCGACGACGGCGAGGTCCAAGCCCACGAGAGGAGCTAGGACCCCGAGAGGAGCTAGGGTCAGCGGTGGAGCGAGCGGCACCTCGAGTGCGGCGCACCGAAGACGGACGCTGGGGCGAGTCCTCCTCATCCTCCACATCCTCCTCATCCACATCCTGTGGAGGCCTACAAAGACGCAGAAAGTCATCCTTGGCTTTAGGAGTGTGGAGGTTCCGGACCTTGACTTGCTCATGCTTGCGATCATGAGCAAATGAAAGACCAACCACTTGCTCAATGATGTGCATTAGGTAGGGAGCAAATGGAAGGTGGCGCTGAGGGTCAATAGAAGCAGAATAGATTTTGCGCCAAAGAAAGTCCGAGACAGAGAAGCGAGCACCCCTCTCGCCAAAGCGCAAGAGAATCTTAGGAGCATCATGCTGAAGGTGCAATGAATCCCCAATCTTTGGATCAATGGTGCTTCGAATGAGATTATTGAGGACATAATAATAAGGACGAAGATAGGTGTTTTTGAAATCAGGAGTCTTCCCGGGAAGGTAAAAGTGCCGGATGTCCCGATAGGTGATATGATCATGCCCATCAAAGATACTAGGAGCATCACGGTCAGCTTGACCAAACCCAAGAAGACGAGAAAAAGTGACATAATCAAGACGATAATGCTGCCCTTGCGTCATCCAATGCATGACACGATTCTCAACTTCCAAATGATAGGTGGAGTAAAATTGAGCAATTATTTCAGTATTCCAGGAATACTGAAAAGCCATCAAATTTAGCAAACCCCACGCCTCAAGATCATTCACCAAAGCAACAACATCCGGATCATCAAAAGCACGAAGGGAAACAAGATCAATTACTTTGGGAGCAATGATAGGAACAGCACCAGTGGGTTCTTGACAACCCAAAATGACAGAATGATAGTAATCAAACTGGAACTGTCTCCAAAAACGAGCCTCAAGAGAGGGATGCTTGACATACAGGTAAGGATTTTCATTGCGTTGCTGCCCCAACTCTTGAAGTTTGTGGCGATAATCAATAGGAGAACGCACTGAAAACCCACCACCAGCTGCAGGAGCGCGAATGCGAGCGTTGAAATGCTGGTGGCGAGGGAGATTGCGAGAGAGAATTAGCTGCACATGCTCGGGGGTCCGAGGGACAACCCGAGGATCAATCGCCTTGCCAAGGATACGAATATTTGCCTCGGCATCCGACGCCCTAGCAGGCGGAGGAGCGGTCCTCGCGCGCTCTGCATGAGAGCGTGGGACGTGCGAATACATGCTAGAGTGGAGAGGCTGACCACTCGGCTCATCATCGCCATCTCCGCCATGGGAGCCGCGACCTCGATGTGAGCTCTCGCCACGGGCGGCACGGACGGGGTTCTTGCGCTTTCCACCTTCACGAGACATGCTGCAAAGGATAGAGAACAAGAGGAATAAGCAAGAGATTGAGAGAGAGTCCCAAAGCCAGAGTTGAGATGGGGAGGCACCATGGATTAGTGGGGCAACAGGACTGGTAGTACCGGCCAGTGATCGGTACTACCGACGGGGGTCGGTACTACCGACAGGGGGTCGGTACTACCGACACATCCCGCGGCCCGAACAATCCATGGGGAATCACCAAACCAACCATGAACTTGAGAGGAAAAGGTAAGCACAAGCAAGAACATGTCCGTAGGAACTTCCTCAAGCAAAGACACGGCCACAAACTAAGCACATTGGGAGATCAAAAGAGAGAACTCCCAAGTACCTTGAGGCGACGAATAGGGCCGAATCCGCAAGCTTGAAGAGCTTGGGGCCGCTTCCAAGTCGTCCAAGAGAGGCTCCAAGGAGATGAGAAGATCTTCCTCAAAGGGATTTGGCAATGGTGGAGGGAGGAAGGAGATCGGGGAGGAGGATGGAGGAAGGGGGCGAGGGAGAGAGAGGCAGGGGACGGGCCGGGTGGGAAAGAAGTGAAGAGGCAAGAGAAGAAGAGAAGGAGAGGAGAGGTTTTAACCCAGACCCACGCCTTACCGGTAGTACCGACGGAATCACCGGTACTACCGATAAGCGGCCGGTACTACCGGCCATAAACCGGTACTACCGACAGTCCAGAAACAGGAAGGGGTACTCTACAGCCAAGGTGAACTAAATGAGGAACTAGAACCCTTCCAAATGTGACTAGACACCAGCAAAGCAATACAAAACCATAGTCACACTTGAAGGAATGTTGAAAAAAAATAGATTTTGAAAGACATAAATGTAAGTTTTGCAACGATTTTTCTATAATCTCTAGGTGAAAACAATGAACATGTGCAAGTGATCATTCTAGGTTACTAGAATCAATAATATTTAGCTCACTCCTCAAAGCACAAAATCTTGACTCGTCTAGGGGTTTTGTAAAGATATCGGCTAGTTGATCTTCGGTTCTCACATGAGTAAGAACGATATCTCCTTTGGTTTCGTGGTCTCTCAAAAAGTGATGCCGGATATCTATGTGCTTTGTACGAGAGTGGTTTACGGGATTGTTTGCCAATTTAATGGCACCCTCGTTGTCACACAAAAGAGGAATCTTGTTTACCTCACAACCAAAGTCTTTTAAGGTTTGCTTCATCCAAAGTAGTTGGGCACAACAAGCGCCGGCCGCAACATACTCGGCTTCGGCGGTGGACAAGGCAACACTCGTTTGCTTTTTAGAACTCCAAGACACCAAGGACCTACCAAGAAATTGACAAGTCCCGGATGTACTCATTCGATTGATTCTACAACCACCATAATCCGAATCGGAATATCCAATCAAATCGAATGTAGAGCCCTTAGGATACCACAAGCCAAAATTAGGAGTGAGAACTAAATATCGAAAAATTCTTTTAACCGCCATCAAATGACATTCTTTTGGATTAGCTTGATATCTTGCACACAATCCTACACTAAGCATTAAGTCCGGCCTAGAGGCACAAAGGTAGAGAAGAGATCCAATCATGGAGCGATATACCTTTTGATTGACGGCCTTACCATCCTTTAGTAAATCATTGTGGACGGTTGTTGGCATTGGAGTCTTGATGGCCTTGGCTTTGTCCATGCCAAACTTCTTCAACATGTCTTTGGTGTACTTGATTTGGCTAATGAACGTGCCATCCTTGAGTTGCTTGATTTGAAAACCAAGAAAGTAGTTTAACTCACCCATCATAGACATTTCAAACCTCTTTGTCATAATCCTACTAAATTCCTCGCAAAATGCCACATTAGTACTACCAAATATTATGTCATCGACATATATTTGGCAAACAAAAATATCATTCTTAACTTTGCGAGTAAAGAGAGTGGGATCGGCCTTTCCTATCTCAAACCCTTGTTTGAGAAGGAAGTCCTTAAGACAATCATACCAAGCTCTAGGGGCTTGCTTGAGCCCATAGAGTGCCTTGTCGAGTTTGTAGACGTGGTTGGGAAATTTAGGGTCTTCAAAGCCCGGTGGTTGCTCAACATACACCACTTCGGATAGGGGGCCGTTGAGGAATGCACTTTTTACATCCATTTGAAATAGCTTGAAATCATGGTAAGTAGCAAAGGCAAGTAATATACGAATTGATTCAAGCCTAGCTACGGGTGCATAAGTTTCACCGAAATCCAAACCTTCGATTTGGGTGAATCCTTGAGCTACCAACCGTGCCTTATTTCTTGTCACGGCGCCAAACTCGTCTTGTTTGTTGCGGAAGACCCATTTGGTTCCTATCACATTTTGCTTGGGTCTTTCCACCAAGGACCAAACTTCATTCCGTTTGAAGTTGTTTAGTTCTTCTTGCATGGCCATCACCCAATCCATGTCCTTAAGTGCTTCTTTCACTGTCATGGGTTCAAAAGAGGAGACAAACGAGTAATGTTCACAAAAAGAAGCTAATCGTGAGCGAGTGATGACTCCCCTTTGAATGCTTCCCAGTATGTTATCAACGGGATGATCCCGTTGAATGCTATGATGCAATCTTGGATGTGGCACTAGTGATCTTCTTTGCATTGGACCATCATCATCATGATCTTGATCAATTGTTGCACTATCTTCTCTTGTTTCTTGATCATCTTGTTGATCTTCTACTTGTACATGGTCTTGATCATTTTCTTGATGTTGATCATGAGCTTGATGTGTATTCCCATCACTCGGAGTAGTAGGTGCGGAAGCTTTACCACATGCATTTTCATGCACATGATAAATAGTTGAGTCAAGAGGGGAATACATAATTGAATCCTCTTCTTCATCTTGTGTCTCCTTGGGCTTTACGTCACCGATGGCAAGCTTCTTGATTGCTTCACTTGGAGGAACATCTTTACCTACAAGCTCATCATTGACTTGCTCCTTTTGAGAGCCATCAGATTCATCAAAGGACACGTCTACCGTTAGTTCAATATTGCCGGTGACATTATTGAACACACGATATCCATGTTCGTTAGTACCATAACCAAGTAGAAAACCTTCATGTACCTTTGGTGCAAACTTTGAGCTTTTGGTTCTCTTATTAAGTATGAAACACTTGCAACCAAAAACTCTAAAATAGTGCACCTTAGGTTTGTTACCGGTTAGAAGCTCATATGGAGTCTTGTTCCGAAGCTTGTGAAGATATAGGCGGTTGATGGCATGACAAGCGGTGTTAACCGCCTCCGCCCAATAATTGCATGGAGTCTTGTACTCATCCAACATTGATCTTGCGGCTTCAATGAGAGTTCGATTCTTTCTCTCTACAACACCATTTTGTTGTGGAGTGTATGGAACCGAGAACTCATGCTTGATGCCTTCTTCATCTAGATAGGCTTCAATGTTGGTGTTCCTAAACTCCATTCCATTGTCACTTCTAACTCTCTTGATCTTCACCTCAAACTCATTTTGTGCTCTTCTTGCAAACTTCTTGAAGATGCCTTGTGTTTCACTTTTATCTACCATAAAGAACACCCAAGTGAAACGAGAATAATCATCAACAATTACTAGTCCATATTTGTTACCGCCAATGCTTTGGTAAGCGACGGGTCCAAATAGGTCCATGTGAAGTAGATCCAATGGTCTTGTGGTTGATACAACATTCTTGATTGGATGCTTTGCTCCTACTTGCTTTCCGGCTTGGCATGCACTGCAAATTCTATCTTTCTCAAATGAAACATTTGTTAGTCCAAGGATGTGCTCGCCTCTTTGAAGTTGGGCCAAGTTCCTCATCCCAACATGTGCTAGCCGGCGATGCCAAAGCCAACCCATGCTAGATTTTGCCATTAAACAAGTCTCGGGCTCAACCTTATTAGTTGTGAAATCAACTAGATAAAGTTTGCCTTTCAAACGACCCGTAAATGCAATAGAGGAATCCCTTCTTCTATAGACGGTCACACCCTTATCCGTGAAGAGACAATCGTAACCCATTTCACAAAGTTGAGAAACGGATAACAAATTGTAACTTAACGAATGCACAAGTAAAACATTCGAAATAAAATTTTCGGTTGAGATAGCAATTTTACCCAAACCGAGCACTTCTCCTTTACCATTGTCACCAAACACAATGTTTTCACATGAATCATGATTTGGTTGAAATGAGGTGAACATGTTCTTTGCTCCGGTCATATGATTGGTGCATCCACTATCCAACACCCAACTTGTTCCACCGGAGGCATATTCCTACAAAAATAAATCAAGTTCTTGTTTTAGGTACCCAAATGGATTTGGGTCCTAGGGGGTTAGTAACATAAGTTTTAGGCACCCAAACACTCCTCATGATTTCCCTCTTCTTGAGTACACCAACATACTTCACAACTATTTTGCCATCTTTACCCCAACAACACATGTAATCACTACCATAGGTTCGTGAGATGGGCACTTGTTGCTTGGGTTGTTCCACTTGCATCTTTTTATTGGACTTGTCATTTGCAAGCGGAGTAGATGGACTTGTGACCTTGTTTGCCTTGTTTATGAGTTCAAAGAGAGGAACTCCCTTGTTGAACCTCACACAAGGCACTCCATTGATCATGTTTCTTCCATTGGCTTTGCCATTATACTGTAATACCCCGGGTATTACGGATTTAATTAATCTGCCATGTCATCATATTTAAATTAATCATTTGCATATGATTGTGATTAGGTCCCTAGAGTGATTTGAATTTAATTAGTATTTGTTTGTAAAATTAAATTCCCAAATAAAGGTTTAAAAATTTACTTTTATTAGGACCAAAACCTAATTCAAAATCTAGAAGGAATCTTGAGATAGTCTCTTAATAAAAGTTTTAGATCTTTTAAAATGGAACAACTTTTATTTTTGGAGATTTCAAAGTTCTGTGGTGGAAATTCAAATTAATCTAAAAACAATGAGTTAAAACTTGATTTTAAAATACCATTTCAAAAATTATTTAGAATCTGGCAGAACTTCCTTAATAAAAGTTATAAAGCTTACTGATTAGAACAACTTCTATTTTGACCATTTTTCAAGTTTCTGTGTAAAATCAAAAGTAATTTTGAAAATACAATTTGAAATTCAAAACCCTATTCTACCTCCTTTACTGTAGTTTCAAAAATATTTCGAATTTGAATTTAGTTCCAAAAGCAAAGTTGTTCAGAATTTCAAACCCTACAACTTTTGTTTTTGCAGTTTCTCATGTTTGTATGCAAAATCAGTCGAATTTGGTCAAAAACTGACAGCCCCTAGGGAATAGTGCTACAGTGTTTCGCCCCTCTTACTGTTCGCGAACAGAACCGACAACCGCCGTGTCGCGCGCGGGCGCGCGGCGAGCCGTGCCGGCCGGGATCCTGCCCCGGGCGCCAGTTCGGAGGAGGATCGGCGTGCGCCGCGACGCTCTGACCCTGTCCCCCTCTTCCCCGGCCTTCAAAAGGGCGACGAGGCCCTCCCCTCTCCATTTTCTCCCTCCCGGTCGCCATCGC
This sequence comes from Eremochloa ophiuroides, assembly GCA_038502445.1. Classification (NCBI taxonomy): domain Eukaryota; kingdom Viridiplantae; phylum Streptophyta; class Magnoliopsida; order Poales; family Poaceae; genus Eremochloa; species Eremochloa ophiuroides. The sequence continues at coordinate 79,580,507 of JAHLJS010000005.1, read as the reverse complement.
CACCTCTCGGTCGCCGGCCAAATTCGCCGTCGTCACACCACCACCACCCTCTCCATCTCCCTGCTAGCTCGCCAACTCCCTTGCGCTTTGTTTGCAACCGTTGGCGAGAGCTGTAGTGGTCTATAGGTGCCGGAGTGCTCGTCGCCGTTCTTGCGGGCGGTCGGAGCTCCGCCGCGGCTGTTCCCCTCGTGACTAACCCCTTTGTGGTGAGCTTCTTCTCCCTCGGGTTCGTGTTATGAACTCCCTGATCCCTGCCTAACCTCGTGCGCTCGGTGGTTTTCCGTTTCTTGCCCTGGAGTTCTCGGAACGGGAAGGACGCCGCCGGTGCACACCGTTGCCGTTGCTGCCACCGCCAAGATCATTGTTCCGCGCCACCTCTGCCTTCACCGACTCGCCCGTTGGCTTCGTGGTGAGCCACTGAGTCTTTCCCGTCCTCTCTCCCTTCCTCTATCCCTTTGTTTTGGCCGGCGCAGAGCCGCCGTGCCGTCGGTTTCCGCCATGGGCGAGGTGCTCCTCACCGTGGGAGGCTAGGCTAGAGCCTAACCTCTCGGGGTTGCTCGTTAGGAGTTAGGGTAGCCGTAGAGTCGCTCGGGTTCGTCGCTGGGGTCGCCGACGGCGAGGGCCGTGCTAGCCGCGCGCGCGCGTGCGCGTGCACGGGAGCCGGCGGGAGGTAGGAGGAGGAGCTGACAGGCGGGGTCCGCCCGTCAGCGTCTCGCCTCGCGTGGCCGTGGGCCGCGTGCGTGCGGGAGCGGTGCGCGCGTGCGCTTGGGCCATGTTGGGCCGGCTCGGGCGCGAGCGCGGTCGGCTGGGCCGTCTCGGCCGAGTGGGCCGTTTTCATTTTTTCCAAAGGGATTTCAAATGTCTTTTCTATTTTAATTTATTTGAATAGTGCTGGTGTTTGTTATTTTTGTATGAAATAATATGTTAAATGAAAAATTGTGAAAATAATTGTGTATGCTCTCTGTAGTATGCAGTATTTGTTAAAAATATAATATAGGGTGTTCCAGTGTCTTTAATCTACTGTATAAATCAGTGAAGTAATTAATAAATGCAAGTTTGTGTAATTTTAATTAATTCTCTGTAAATCCAAAAATCATGAAATTTATTGTGACTCTGTTTGGTGATAAAACCTAGCTGTTGGTAAAGTTTGGTTGCAATTGAAGTTAGTTTGGTCAATTAATAAATATATGTGAAATTAGGGATCAATAAAGTTAATAGAAAAAGGAATTTAGGTTCGTTGTGTGAATTTTTGGATTGAATGAAGACCAAGGATCTTTCACTGTGTGATCCTTGGCAATTTGAGAACTTAGTGCTTGGTAGTAGTCATAAAGCTGTGTAGCGGCTTTCTGTGACCGTTAAAAGGGTCAATAAAACAAAAGTAGGAAACATTACTTTTACCTTCCGTAGATCGTTTACAACTTTACCGTGAAGGAGAGTTGTACTCAAGGTATTAATGGTTTACTTTCAAGCATTTCCTTTGTTGCCCTCATGCCACGCTAAGCATACATCATTGCATACGTGTAGTGCCCGTTCCCGAGGGGGTCCAGGTCGAGACTACTACTGAGGAGGCCACTCCAAAAGTCATCCAAGGATTCGACATCTGCGGGACTGATCCCGACCCGACGCTGTACACGATCCAAGGCAAGCCCCGGTGCATTCAGCCCTTCTGGTGCAAAATATTTATAATTCGAGTTAATCTACTGCATTAGGTTGGTAGGGGTTGATTGTTACCTATCCAGATGCATTGTCTCAAATAAATACCCTGAAACCTGATTTAAACGAAAATTTTGAAAAATGCTTAGTCATGCTTAATGAACTTAGCTTTACATAAAAGAAAAACTATTTTCTGTGCCATGACTATACTTATACTTTGATTGGTGAAGAACTGGTTATCCGCTGGTCGATGTGTATTTGGGTTGGAGTCCCAATGCATGGTCGCTTTCGGAATAGTTTGGAACTGGTCGATGTCTTTGGAAACATGTTTCGTTGGGTGGCCAGCTCATGGGGCGGCGTTCCCTATGTCTCACTCACCCGACAGGCACGATAATAAAAACTGTCGGGTAGTCTTGTACTTGGGTTAGAGTCCCAATGCAGGATTGGCGGCAGGAAGGAAGTAGGGACCGTTCGTTGTAGGTCTGCTGTGATCATGATGAACAGCCTAGCCACATACCATTGCGGAAAGCCTAGCCACATACCAATGCGAGAGTAGCTTGTACCCACGTGGCCGGCGTGCCTGGATAGGAGTGGAGTACTGTGCTCTCGGGTGGCGCAGGACCGGTTCCGGGATAGCAAAGCCGTGACAACGGGTTGGTATATGTATGCCGGCGTGCTGCATATGCAGTGTGGTTAGAATCCCCAGCTGGGTACTTTCTGGATTCGAATCGACGTGCTCCTCGGTTATGGAGACTTGATCCTCACACTCTACACCGAAAAGTGGTTCTCAACTAGGTGTTTTCTGAATGAATAAAGTAATTGGAAGAATGATGGTACATGAGTCTGAATATTGGAGCTATAAATATGATTATAATAATGACAAAATAAAATATGGAACAGGATAGATTGCTTTTCTGCAAACTCCTTACCTTCTGGTAGCCTTACCCACAGCCTTACATTCCAAAGTCTCATCTTACACCTTTAGTCGGGTAAGTCTTACGGAGTACCCCAAGTACTCAGGGTTTGTTAACCCCTGTTGCAGGAGGACCGCCGCCGGAGGTCTGTCTTGCCCCTTGCTGTGTGACTGTGGTCGAGGAAGGCAGCGATGATGAGTGAAGTGGAACCCGTGGGCAGGGTTCAAGTTATCTTATCTAGTATTGTGTAACTATTCCACTGATACTGCTATGTCCTCTGGTCTGTAATAACTATATTTGAATCCTATTTGAACAACCGGTTTGTAATCTAAATGTTATGTAATCTTCCGCACTGTTACTCTGATGTATTTTATTATGAAATGTTGTAATCCTGTGATGATTCTGCAATGGTGATCCTGTCGGAGAAAAGGGCGCTAATGTAGCCCGACAGACCTGTCTAGATCATTTGGGACACGGGCCCGGCTGTCAGAAGTCGTTAGTGACAATGACAGGTGCCGGTGGGCCAGGTGATTTAGCCGGTTCTGTTACATATACTTACTAAAACCAACTCCTTCCTTGATGGATGGATGCTTTGCGAACTTGAGAGTGAGCCTTGGTTGTTGGTCTTTGCACTTGCAACCATTTCTCAATATCATGTTTAACCTATGAATCTCCTTGTCCTTCTTTGCTATTTCAACAAGGTTAGTTGCATATGCATTTATATCAACATTTTGACACCTTTTACAACTTTTACTTGTTGATGTGCTAGAGTCATCGGAAACCTTGGAAGAGGTTGAGGGGCTATTGCAAAGAGCATTATAGTTTAGCTCAAGTTTTTGATACTTTTCTTGTAAGCTTGTGAGGCTTTCTTGAGCTATGCTACACTTGTTCTTTACACTAGCAATTAAGTCATTGGCCGTGGTACACTCCTTTGTCAACCTCTTAATAGAGTCATTGGCTAAGGATAGTTCTACTGTCAATTTCTCAACTTTCAACCTTTCTTCGGTTAGAGAAGCTTCAAGTGCAAGATTCTTTTCTCTTTCTTGCGAAATCAAATCACCTTGCATTTCAAGACTTTCATTCCGACTTTCTAGTTTCATTAGCAATTTGATTATTTTGTTGCCTCCTTTCTTACCAAATTTTATTATCAAATTCCTTTTATATTCATTCATCTCATCATTTTCATTATCACTATGTTCATCACTTGAGCATGTAGGAGAGTTGTGTGGTACCTTCTCCCCCTTAGCCATAAGGCAAGTTGGAGTGACGTTATCGTCGTCGGAGAGGTTGATGAAGAGTTTGGATGAAGATGAGTTGTTGGTGAAGAAGCTTGGAGAAGATGTCTTGTGAATAGCAATGTTTGCGGCATCCTTCTCCTTGTCCTTCCCTTTAGTCTTCTCATCATCACTTGACTCATCACTAGAATACCATTCTTCACCAATGTGTGCTTCACCTCTTTTCTTCCTTCTATTCTTCTTGTCATCATCTTTGTTGGACTTGTTCTTCTCTTTGTTTTGCGGACAATCGGCAATGAAATGATCATGGGCACCACACTTGTAGCAAACTCTATTCTTATTTCTTTTACTTCCATCACCATAGCTTTTCCTTGACATCCTTCTTCTCATGAATCTTTTGAAGTTCTTGACAAGGAGTGTGGCTTCATCATTGGAATCATCATCTTCTTCACTTGAGCTATCATCATTGTACTTCTTTCTTCTTTCTTGAGTTGATGCATGTTCATGATTTGCCTTGAGAGCCACACATTTCTTGTTGCTTGTTTCTTGTGATTGATCTTCAATAGCTTCATCATCAAGGACTTCATGGTGCTTTATCTTTGCTAGCATCTCATGTGGTGTCATCTTCTCATAGTTTGGCCTTTCCATGATGATTGCCGCAAGTGTCTTGTTCTTGACCCTATATGCTCTCAATAACTTTCTTGCCGCCGAGTTGTCATCCCACTTTTCATCACCTAGTGCTCTTATCTTGTTGATCAAGGTCATGTATCTATCAAACATTTGTTGAGTGGTCTCTCCGCTCTTGATAGAGAAATTTTCAATCTTCCCATGTAGTAACTCAATGTTGCACTTTCTCACACTTTCATCACCTTCATATGATACTCTAAGTGTATCCCAAATCATCTTGGCATTTTCAATTCCATGCACTTTGTTGCTTTCTTCGGGCTTGAGGCATGAGAGAATCAATGATGCGGCTTGAGCATTAAGATGGAAATCATGTACATCTTGAGGAGTGATTTCACCATCTACTTCCGGAGGTTGAATGCCAATACTCACTATCTCCCAACACCTTGCCGCAATGAGATGCATCTTCATCTTGTGTGCCCAATCATTGTAGTTGATCCCATCAAACGGCGGTGGCTTCCCAAGATTGATGTGTGGCATTTGATTCACATTGGTCTTGTTCAATAGATTGTAGTCAAAGGATGTAGCGGTGAACCCTCTTGGTGTCTTGTCACCTTCTTGATCTTTCTCTTCTTCATTTGCACCACCTTTTGAGTTTGATGTACTAGGTTGCTTCTATTCTTGTTACTCAAGGCTACCTTCAAGCTCTCAATCTCTTCTCTCATCTTGCTCATTTGCTCTTCAAAGTGTTTGGTTTGATTTTCCAACAATTTTTCTGCTATCTTCTCGGCGAATTGGGTCATTTGAGCTTCACTTATCTCCGACATTGTGTTCCCTCACGCGGTGAAGCGCTAACACGAGGGTTAGGCTCCGATACCAATTGAAAGGATCTACAATGCCTAGAGGGGGGGTGAATAGGCGTAGTATAAAACCTGAAACTCAAACTCAATTGAAAAGTGAGAACAGAGACCGGTACTACCGGGATTGGACCGGTACTACCGATACCTGTCGGTAGTACCGATGCAATCCGTCGGTACTACCGGTCAAGAACAGATAGCTACGAAACCAAGATTAACTACAGAGTAAGTTTAGATCTATGCTATACCAAACCACCCAAGTGTATGTAGAGTTCCTTGCAACCTTCACCCTAACTTGAATCACCACCAAATCGTAGATCGGGCCTCCAAACCTAAGAACAAGTTAGAGAGAGAAAGAGCACGGTCGAAGCCGTGACACCACAAGTAGACACAACAACAAAGAGAGCAAGGGACAAGTTATTTATCCTGAGGTTCGGTCAATCCACAAAGGAAGGCCTACTCCTCGTTGTTGAGGTGACCACAAAGGTCGGAGTCTATTTCACCTCCTTTCCTCACTCAAGGTTACCACAAAGGTCACTTGAGTTTCTTCACTAGAATCTTGGGGTGATACAAACACTTCGGGGAGCCCTCACAAATGAATCAAACCGGGCTCTCCCGAAGAACGCCTAGCCGCCTAGGGTTCTAAGAACCCAAGAGTAACAAATGCAAAGCAAAGCCGGCTAGAGGGAGGAATCAAGTGCTCAAACAATGGATTTAAGTTTTCCTCACTCGAATCTCACTTCTCAACTTGAAACTTGCAATGGATTGAGCTATGAGCAATTAATATGTGTGAGAGAGAGTGGGAGAGCAAGAGAGAGCTGTTGTCTCAGGTTGGTAGGCAATAAAATGAAGTGGGTAACGTTCTAAAGAAGAGGGAAGAAGTATTTATACTTCCTCCGTCTGGGAGATACCGGTACTACCGATTCCTACCGGTAGTACCGATGCTACCTCAGCAGATCGAACGTTAAAAGTCTGACACACGCACTGCACGAGGCCCCAACGGTAGAAAAGTTTGTCAGTCAAGTTGACTTGACCGGTACTACCGGTGGTACACCGGTACTAACGATACAACAGTCAACCTACTACCGAAGTACAGTCGTTACTACCGATCCAGACCCTGGGTAACTGCTTGGGCAAAGTCCTACCGGCACTACCGGTCAAGGACCGGTACTACCGCTCTGGAACCGGTACTACCGGATTAAAATCCGGTACTACCGAAATATAGTTACTCAAACCCGAGAGCAGCGAGTTGGCTGGGAGGAGTCTCGGCGCTAAGTCCTACCGGTACTACCGATTCAGAGTCGGTACTACCGGTTCAACATCGGTACTACCGGATTAAAATCCGGTACTACCGGAATAAACTTTTGTGGAACCCGAGAGCAAGCAGTTCGCTGGAGAGGATCCTGCTCTAAGTCCTACCGGTACTACCGGTCCAATACCGGTACTACCGATTCTCCAGGGGCAGAACAGGATAGGGCAGTGCACAAGTGTGTGAAGGTGTCTCTCAAGCATGTTTGTTTAAGTCAATATTTGAGCACTTTAAACCTTCTACTAGTCAACTAGCTATGCATCCCTCTTGATAGTGCGGTAGTCCTATACTCAATAAAAGATAAAACTTGCTAAATTATGAGTAAAGATCACCAAGTAACTCGGTCAAGTTGGAGGGGTGCTGTTTCACCAAATATTTCAATTTGCTCATTCATATGGACTAACACCTGCACATAATCTTGATAAAACCGTTAGTCCCTAATTTGATTGTCATTAATCACCAAAATCCCACATAGGGGGCGAATGCACTTACAGGTCACCTCCTTCGCGACCGCGCTCTGCTCGTCCTACGTACGGGGGGTGGACTACAGAGAACTCAACGCAGCTGTCACCTACGCGATCTACCACATGACCCGGCACGTCATGGTGCACTAGCAGATAAGCAAAATATCTAAACACCACGTCTACATACTGCCAATAATTCATCCATGATATCTCTAGAAGAACTCTATACGAGCAATTACATAAATTCAATAGGATCAAACTAACTACGCTAGACATATAATCAAAGTAAACAATGGCTATTGCAATTAAGAACATATATAAGATTAAGAGCAATGTTTTCCAAATCATAATATTGAATGCAATAAGAGAAAAAACTAGAACTATACCGAACTCCGCGCTTCAGACCGACGCCAGGGGCTCCGGATCCCGCTGAAGAACTAGAACTCCTCTACTTCTAATCTAACTAGGCTAAATCTATGAACTAGAGAGGCTCTGGATGGCTTGATCTCCAAATGACTTGATGCTTCAGGGAGGGGTGTCTGCCCCTTTATTTATAGCCCGGTGGGATGAATGTGCGCCACAGAATCAAACCGACTTAACCAAGGGCCGAGATGACTCCTCAAAGGAGGTGGAGGAAGATTCCAGAAGGCGAGGCCCGAGACCTAGCAGGGGACGCCGGCCGGTCCCACCCTGGGACCGGCCGGCCCCACTTTGTGGGGTCCCGGGCCCCGGTTCCTCGGGTGTGTTGCAGATGCTTCTAGTGTTCTCGTGATGATGTTTCCTTCGCGGCCAAGTTTCGTGTATTTTATGCTCTTTACCCCTTCTTTTATGCTTTTCTGGAATAGCGCCTGGAAAATACAGAACATGCAAAACTCGTGGAAACTGTCAGTTAAAACCCTAGACTAGTGTGTATTCATGTGTCATTTTATGTCTAAAGTTCTAATAAAAGTTGACGTTATCCACCGTCAACAAGCACCAAAACAACAGGCAATGCAGACCCACACAACTCTAGCAATGGAGCAGTTAAAGAAAAGATGATCAATTGCTTCGTTGTTTTCACAAAAGCAGTTAGGGCTACCCTTCCACTGCCTTTTAATAAGGTTGTCTTTAGTCAGTAAGGCATAATTCGACATGAGCCACATAAAGAACTTCAGTTTGGGATATCAGTGAGAGTAAAATTTTGAATCTGGTTCAGAATTTCATCCCATTTGAGCTGAAGCTCACTATGGAGCCATCTTCTAAAAGTGATGTTAATATTGCCCATTATAACATTCCTAACAAACACATGTTTTTGCTCACTCAGAGAATAAAGATCCGGACTAATATTTTTAAGAGGGCCTCCAAAAGCCCAAGTATCCTCTCAAAATCTTGTTTTATCCCATAAGCCAATTCTCGCAGATCTTCCCTGCAAATACATATTCTTAACCTTCAGCAGATCTGACCAGATAGGGGAGTCATTAAGTTTATGAGAGACGGTGTGAATTGTCCATTTCTTCAAATATTTTGTTTTAATCAAAGATTGCCAGAGCCCATCTTCATTTTCAAGCTTCCACCACCATTTGGAGAGCATACTAAAATTAATCTTTTCAATATTTTTAATGCCAACTCCTCCCTTTTTCCTGTTTTTACAAATCTTGGACCATTTAACAAGATGGTATTTCCTCTTAGCACTTCCCCCTTGCCAGAAGAAAGTTCTTCGGATTTGATCAATTTTTTTATAATAGTTTTGGGCAGCATATAGACAGACATGTGATAGATAGCAGAATTGTTTAAGCTAGAACAAATAAGAGTGGAGCGCCCAGCCATGCTTAAGGTGCCACCCTTCCAGACATCCATTTTCTTACTACTTGTCTCAAATAGAGGGGCCTAATCACTAACATGCAACCTACTCGGGCTAATAGGAACACCCAAGTATTTGACAGGAAAAGAGTCCAATTTGACAATTGAATATTTCAGCATATTTACTCCCCAGATCACCATCATCATTGATTAAAAGAACTTCACTTTTGTTGAAATTTATTTTTAGGCCAGCTATCATATCATACCAATACAGGAGAAGCTTCATATTCACAGCCCCCTCCAAATCATTTTTTAAACATAAGATGGTATCATCAGCCTATTGCAAGATAGCAACACCATGGGGAATGATATGGGATACTAGACCAGTAATGAGATTATTTTCCTGGGCCTTCAACACCATTCTAGTCACCCAGCTTGCAACAAAATTGAAGTGGATAGGGGACAGGGGATCCCCTTGCCTAACACCTTTGAAACTTTTGATATAAGGACCAACAGTATCATTGATTTTGATATTCACAGTACCACCAGTCACAACTTGTTTAATCCATTCACACCAAGTGTCACAGAAACCTCTTCTAGACAGACATTCAAATAACAGATTCCAGCTAACTTTATTATATGCCTTCTCAAAGTCAATTTTGAAAAGGACTCCAACTTCTTTTCTTCTCTTGGTCTCATGAATAATTTCATGAAGACACATAATACCATCAATGATGTTTCTTCCTTTCATAAAAGCAGTTTGGATGGGATGAATTAGTTTCTCAGCATAAGCTTCAATTCTTATGGTCAGAGTTTTGGTAATCAGTTTGTAGAGATAGTTGAGTAAGCATATGGGTCTGTATTGCTGAATCTTGGAAGCATCTTTAACTTTGGGAAGGAGAGTAATAGTTCCATAGTTGATTCTACTTATATCAACCTTTCCCCCATGGAAATCATTGAAAAGATCCATAATATCATTTTTAATAATGTACCAACAGCTCTGGAAAAACTCAATTGGCATTTTATCGGGGCCAGGAGCTTTGTTCTTTTCCATTTGACAAAGAGCATTTTTAACTTCATCATCAGAGAAGGGTCTACACAAAAAAGAGTTATCCTCCTCATTCAACTTATAGCAGTGGTGTGATCGTGTTGAGTTGGCCTAAAGTGCAACCAGATACCCCCCCTGTTGGTTGTTAAAGTGTCTATCAACTTAATTAACACATAGAAAACACGAGAAAAATAGCCTCGGGTTCGGGGTTATTTTAGTCCATCAACTGAGGTGATGTTTAGAAGCTAAAAAAATTGTAAAAAGGTTACTATAACACGCATGCTAATTTTAAAAATAAGTGTCCAATTATTACTTAAATAGGCTCACAGAATTCGTCTCACGACTTTTACAATAACTATATAAGTATATAAAAATTTTCATCTATATTTAATACTCTCTATATATATATATTTAAACATTTAATGTGACGAGTGTTTTGAAATTTGAAAGTGCATCTAAATTTGCTAGAATCTGTATCATATCATAGACCCAAATTAGCAATTTACATTTTTTACTCCATCGACGTTGGTGGGACCGTGGGAGTAGCGATCAAGCGAAGCGAGTGGGAAAACGGCAAAGACAAAGCGGATGATGACACGGGCGAGGGCCCACCCTGCAGTCCTGCACCCGCACCCGCACCCGCACCCGCGCTGCTTCGCAATCGTGGCCGGCGGCGGCTAGCAAAAGCGGAGCGCCGGGAAGCATCCCGGAACAGCCACAGATTCCCGCTAGTATTTTAGATCGGCCCGGACCATCGGGCGACGACGAGGAGGAGGGACGGAGTGCCAGCGACGGCGAGGCGAGGCCTAATCCGGTCGGACCGGCGGACTCCCTCGACCTCGCCATGGGCAGCCTCCGCGTCGCCGGCTTGTCGTGGGCCGCCGCCGCGCCGGAGTGGGGCGTGCGCCGCTGCCACTGCCGCAGGGCGCCGCTGGCCCGCCCCCGCGCGGCGGCGTCCTCCCTCGGCGCGGGGCAGCTCCGGGTCGGGACGGAGCACGCGTGGCTCTGGGATTGCCGTGGCGGCGGCGGCGGCGCGAGGGATTACGCCAGGGAGATGGAGGTGGCGGTGCGCGTCGTGCAGGTGGCCTGCACCCTATGCCAGCGCGTGCAGGACTCGCTCCTCCGCCCCGGCGCCGACGCCGCCACCGGCGGCGGCCGCGTCCACGCCAAGCTCGACCGCTCCCCCGTCACCGTCGCTGGTTCGTACTGCTCTGCTGCCCTTCCATCCGTTACCCTTCCCTTCCACGTGCTCACCCCCATCGTCGCGCGATTAGCAATGAGGATTAGGTCAACTTTGTACTGCGCTGCTGCAGTGTAAAATTGCAAGCAACGGATGCGGATGAGTATGGGTCTCCACTCTGAATAATAAATAATTACCAGTAGAACGTTGCCTAGTCGATTAACAATATATGGATTTATAATTGACTTCTGCTGGGTTGCAGCATCATTTGGTTGAAACGCAATTTTCTAATGTTTAATGAGGATGATCTTTGCACTTGGACTGATGACCAGTGACAACATACATCGCTACCTCATAGACTGCATTCCAGTTGCTTGGATTTATCATTGACCTCTGCTGGGTTGCAGCATCATTTGGTTGAAACGCAATTTTCTAATGTTTAATGAGGATGATCTTTGCACTTGGACTGATGACCAGTGACAACATACATTGGTAGTACCTCATAGACTGCATTCTAGTTGCTTGGTTGGACCATCAGAGATTCAGAGATAGCATTCATTGCTCCAGGATACCAGGAGAAGCTCATACATAAAACTAATGCAGCACCACTTGCCCTTGGTCTAGTGTTGCTCACTTGCTCCATGTATTTTGAAAAATCTACACCCAATTGGCTAATTTCTGGCTGCGGCGTTTTATGCTTTCATAATCTTCAAGCAGTGAAAATTTTCTTATCCTACTTTATGGCAGATTGGGGTGTTCAAGCGATAGTAAGCTGGCTGCTTTCCAGTTCCTTTCATGACGAGAACATATCGATCAGTTGCCGAAGAAGATGATGAGACACTGTCTAGTAGCAATGGTGCAACTTTGCTTGAATCTGTTGTTGAGGCTGTCAATGGCTGCCTGGTTGAAGCTCCAAACTATGGGCTGAGATCGCCAGAGAAAGAGCTCAGAGCCCATGATGTTATTCAAGCCATACGGAAATGCAGCTCTACAGGAGGCCCGAAAGGAAGATTCTGGGTGCTTGATCCTGTTGACGGCACCCTTGGGTTTGTGAGAGGGGACCAATATGCTATTGCTCTAGCCTTGATTGAAGATGGAGAAGTCGTACTTGGCGTTCTTGGGTGCCCAAATTATCCAATGAAGAAAGAGTGGCTCAGTTATCATCAAAAGTACTACAGGTTGATGTCTAAGGTTGCTCCTCCTCCATTGGGGTCCTGGCATAAGGGTTGTGTGATGTATGCCCAGAAAGGATGTGGCCAAGCTTGGATGCAGCCACTGGTCCATGACTTCGGTAGGCTCAATTGGGACCACCCAAGGGAGATTCAAGTATCATCCATCAGTGATCCAATCTCAGCTACGTTCTGTGAACCAGTTGAGAAAACCAACTCGAGCCATTCCTTCACAGCAGGACTTGCTCAAAGTGTAGGATTGAGGTCAGTTCTTTCTTTCATTTCTGTCTGACCTTGCTGATGTCATTCCATTAGAATTAAAATTCATTCATACATTTGTATATGGCATGCATTAGTTAACATCTGTTTTTGTTGAACAGTACATTGGTTTTTCATCTCAAATTCACTGCAATGTTATCCAAAATGTGACTCCTGTACAGTTGCTCAACTTGGCCTTTCCATCGTACTGTTTTATTCACACCATTTTGCTTTGTTTCCAGGAATCAACCTCTGCGTGTGTACAGCATGGTGAAATATGCTGCAATAGCACGAGGTGATGCTGAGATTTTCATGAAATTTGCTAGAGCTGGATACAAAGAGAAGATATGGGATCATGCTGCAGGGGTAGTTATCATTCAGGAGGCTGGTGGAGTGGTCACTGATGCTGGAGGCCGCCCATTGGACTTCTCTAGGGGTGTTTACCTGGAAGGTTTAGATAGAGGCATAATAGCTTGTTCCGGAGCATTGCTTCATCAAAGAATTTTAGATGCTGTTGATGCGAGCTGGAACTCATCAACACTATGATCCAAACAATAAGATCTTATGGGACAATGGCCTTGTGTTGGTCATAGCATGCTAAGGTCAGTTTTACAAATAATTGTTTCATCCTCAGATCCGATCTTGTTTCTTATGCTTTACATTCTGATATCTTATACAGGTAACTTGGGGGATTCGTTCAAGTATTCATTGTGGTGCTGTTGTGACTTGTGACTGAGGGGTAACAGTGTGGTATCTAGGATAGTAATAGTTTGTTGGTCATATAAACAAGAAGTCGTCTCTTGCGATTGACAAATTGCTGGATTTTGTTCATCGACGGCATATGTAATTTTGTGTAGATGTCTGTTGATGAAAAGCATGTGCGCATGCTGTTTTTACTAATTCATCTGTTTCATTTCAACTTGTGCCTGTCAAGTCTCAGGCCTATTTGGTTTAGACAGTGCAACACTATTTGTTGACAGTCCGGATGTGAACCTTCAATTGATTCATCAGATGAGTTATATTGTCTGCCAGTTTCGTCATGTACACTCAATTTTCGCATTAAATGCTTTCCTGCATATATGAATTTCTAGCCCGGTTCAGATCAGAAAGAACTTTTCTCACGCAGATTTTGTTGTATGGATCGAACAGTTTCACCACAGTAGCACAAGTACCAGATTAATAGCAAGTCTGTAGATGAGACACGATGCGTGACGTTATAGTCAGAAAGGTTCGGAACCATGATGCATATGCTGTGATTGGATTGGAGCCTTGGAGGACTGGACTGTATAAATGTGATCAGCTGGAGAGCAGCACCGAGCAGCACTGGCTGAACAGCTCCTTGCCGCCGTCCTCGGCGTCCTCCTGACACATCTCGGGCCGGAAGCTGCTCCACGCCGGCACCAGCCCCGGTGCAGCGCCGGTGTCGAAGCTGTGCACCAGCGAGACAGTTCTGAAGCTGTCATCGCCCGACGGCACCTGGTACCCCGCGAGGAAGTAGAGCTGCGTGCCCACGACGGCCATGGTGAGGTACAGCCGCTGCGCTGAAGACGGGAGGCTGGCGAGCAGCGACAGGTCCGGCAGGGCGGAGTGGTCCACGATGCTCCAGATGTTGAGCTCGCCGTCGTAGACCTCGACGTGTCCCTTCCAGCTGTTGAGGCAGTCGCCGGAGCTGAAGAGCCTGTTGGCCACCGCCACGATCTGGTTCGGGGGCACGTCGAGCTGCCACATCCCCGGGAGGATCTCCCACGTGCTCCTGGCGCAGTGGAACACCTCGGCCGAGCTCCGCTCCAGCGCCGACGACGACTGCAGCACGGTGGCGGCTCCGGGCGCCAGGAGGGTGGCGTCGCCGGCGGTCAGCGTGCTCTCCGCGAACCCGCCCACGACGTGGAAGCTGCCCTGCCACGTCACGCCGACGCACTTGTAGCGCAGCGTGCTCATGTCGGGGAGCGCCGACCACTGCCCCTTCTCCGCGTCGTACACCTCGGCCGCCGCCGTGCCCCGGGCGCCCGACAGCGAGCACTGCCCGCCGGCGACGCAGATCCTGCCCCGGCACGGCGCGCACGCGAAGTCGAACCGCGGCACCAGGAGCGGCGCGCAGTCGTGCCACTCCCCCCGGCGCGCGTCGTACCGCAGCACGTCCGCCCTCACGCCGACGTCGGTGTCGTGGTACTCGCCGGCCGCGGCGCCGCGCTCCCTCCGGCAGAGCCGGCCGCCGATGACGTACACGGACTCGCCCAGCGCCGCCACGGCGAACCCCTTCAGTATGTGGCCGTCAGGGACGCCCGGGAGCGCGCCCACGCGGCGCCACGTGTTGGCGCCAGGCTCGTAGCACTCGAGGCTGTTGGAGCAACCGAGCGCAAAGCACGCGTAGATCCTGACGCTGCCATCGCCGGCGGCGGCGACATTGCCATTGCTTCCGCTGCTGCTTCCGGTGCTGGACAAGGACGGCGAGGCGGCGACGTCGCAGTACAGGGAGCCCATGGCTCTAGACCAGGTACGAGCTGCAGCTGCTTCCTATGCCTTCTCTTGTAATGCTCGTCGAGTGATTACCATTGCGATTAGTGTTGCTGGGTTGGCTGGGGGAGTTTGCAAAGGAGGAGGCAAGTGCCTATTTATACAGGTTCTTGCGTGTGGCAACTCCATTGTGCAATTTGCCATGTGGCGTTCTGGTCGACGGAGCAATCGATGCGAAGCATTGGAAGGAGCTTATTGGGAACTCCGGCCGTTCCGTGGAATTTGTCGAGCATCTAGAGCTTGTCTTCTTGCTCGCATGAACTGCGTTGCGGTAAACCAGGTCTATTTGTACCTGTGCATAGGCTCTACCAATGTGAGGACAGATTCAATGTTCCGTAGGGAAATATCCTTGCCACTGCACACCAATTGTAATGGTAATTTTTTTTATATAAAAATACTAGTGACAAAGAGACATGCAATTTAGTAAGAAAATTATGAGCGACCAAGATGATAGTAGGTCTTGACCGAGAGGCCACCACCAAGTTACTGGCATTGTCTATTTGGAACTTCTATGTCACAATTTAGGCATTTCTGGTTAGTCCAGAGCCCACAGACTCATCTAAACTCAAAGTCTCCGAGGCTGCGGTGGCCATGGTGTGCAAGGCTAGCATCAACAAAGTACAGGACGATACTCAGTTTCTAGAAAGCATTGATGCATTTCCCTCGATTCTTGTCCTTATTTTAGACAGATGGTTATTTTAAGACAGATCCTTATTTTAGCTAACTCCTGACACTAATAATAAGCCTCTCTCCAGTTTTCCATTGCTCTGTCCCTGTCTCATCAAGTTCCTACCGTTCTCCATCAGTTTCTTTGGTCCCTCCTTTCTCCTCACTCTCTTGTTGCATATATCCTTGCACAGCGCACTTGTTGTGATGGGGTTGTCCATTTTTTCTGAGAATCCTAATGCCCTGAGAGGGATTGCTGGATCCTCTTGGACCGCCCCCGCCCGCTTCCCGTACACATCATTCAACAGCATAACAAACACACAGGATGATTCCGCCTCTCGGAATCAGATAATTCTCCGTTGTCTTTGTTGTGATTGTGGCCACAAGGCCCCAAGGGATGTAGGTTCCATTGATCCAATGAGAAGTGGGTGACTGTGATAGAGCACGGTTAAGGATGGCGCCAATCATCCTTCACCGTGCATTGTCCTTCTCTAACCTGCCCCATCATCGCCGTGATGTGTCACCCTTACAGGTCTTGATTTGATCGTCTTCTAGAACCGATGCATCCATGGATATAGGCAATTGGACTGTGTTGATGAGGAATTGATGGATCGGCAAAAAAAAAATAATCTGAATTAAACTTTTACAGGAGGGATCGGTTGTGCACAGCAGACATGAAGGCCTGGCATTATTGACAAGAATTGCTGAGGACACTGACTGCTGCAATCCAAGTCCTCCACTACCAAACCACTCGGCGTTGGAGAAAAGCCTCATCAGCAAGATCCTCCGTCTGAGGGAGGTTCTGGATCTGCCATGTAAAAGTTCATGCGACGCTTTGGATCAGGTTCATGCTAAAACTTGACATCATTTCCCATTTGGACACCATGATATGAGCGTACAAATTATTATTCCCACTCAATGCAGTTGCTTCTGGACACCCTGGAGGTTCTGAAGATCGCATTTCCCAAATGTTTATCAGGAGTATCAGGAATTCATACATCTTCTGTTCGGGAAGTATGTCATCTGAATTGAATCTCTTTATGTGTAATCTACTTGCAAAATCTCTCCTGGACACATGTTCATAAAAAAAGCCTGCGTGTTAAATAAGTCTGATCCATCGTCTACTACTGAAAAACAATCAGGGTCTTGTTCACCTCCATAAGGTCCTCATGTTGGTTCAGGATTGCCACTCGAAAAACAAGCAATTGTCTAACTCTGGCTCTGAGAGGCAAACAATCATAGAGGGTGAGAGCTTAGATCATGTAGGTATGCAGTTTGCCTTGCCCATGTTGATACTTTGCTGTCAATATAATGACCAGAAAGCTTATATCATTGAACTGTCGCCGTCGAGTTCATTACTCGCTGTTTAAACCGGAATTGTAGGTGAGCGTGTTATTGAGATGCTTGATCAGATGACTCCAGTGGTGAAAGAAATGTTCAGATTCATGGAAAACTCCAGTTCTGCAACGGCATCATCAGCTTGGCCTGAGGATCTCCCAGAAAGAAGAACCCTCCCTCCTGTTCTCTGTCGCACAAGATCCCATCATCCATCAGACGGTGACGATGTTGCGATGCACACAGGACATTGCAAAGTTGGGGCACCAGCACCGGCGACTGGGCAGCAGACAGAAGAGGGCGAGGATGGCCAAACCAGCAGGTACGAACCACCGTCAATTCCTAGTCCTACCGGTGACCCTTTACCGTTACAGTCGACGCCGTCGTCGGTGTCCCCACATCTGCTGTCGGCGCCGCCACCGTCCCCCATGCCCGTGGTTGGCTTGCCCATGCTTCTGCAGTCCTGGGACTGGGAGGCAATGCAAGATGGGCACGCCGCCGCCGCTGCAGCAGTTGTGCCACCTGCAGGCATCGCACAGCCTGCAGAGGCAACAGCAGCGCCGACGGCACAGGAAGACACCACGCCCGTCGGCGCCAGCATGGAAGGCTCTACGATCTGTGTATCATCGTCACTTGAAGCTGGTCAGCCATCCATGGATTCACCAAGTGGAAGCACGCAGGTACCAGCGCACGACGGCAATGCAGATGCAGCTGTGCCAAAGGTACCGCCGCCGCCGCTACCGGCGCACAGAGACAGATCTCAAGAAGGACCGCCGTGTACGGACGAACCCGGCCAGGCAATGACACCGACAGGCGCACCACCTCCGCCGCCGTCTCAAGTGCAAGGAGGACCACCTGCACCGCCGGCGGCGGCCGCCAATGTTTCGCCAGCGCCGCCGCCGCCGCCCTCTGGAAGCATCTCGGCGGTGATGCGCGGTAAGAAAGCCGCGAGCAAGCTGAAACGATCGACGCAGATGGGCAGCCTGTACAGACGCCTGCGCGACACAGTGGAAGGCTCTGGCAGCACGCACGCCGGCGACAGGAGGCGGCAGAACGGCAAGAGGCCCCGGACGGCGGGCGCGCCCAAGAGCGACGCCGGCGGCCAGGGCATGGCCGATGCACTGGCCGAGATGACCAAGAGGTACTACTCTTGTGCGTATGCTTGCGTGGAAAGGAAACGCTGCCATTAGCAACCATGGATCAGTATAGTTCATTTAGTTTCGTTCCTTTGGTGACGATGAAATGAAATGGATGCTAATAGAATAACATCCTGTGTGCTAACTTCACGAAAGATCGGCTTACTTCCGGCAAATCGAAGAGGACGCGGAGAAGCACGCGGCGGCGATCGTGGAGGTGAAGGACGCCATCGGCTCGTTCCAGTCCAAGGACATGGCGGAGCTGGTGAGGTTCCATCAGCATGTCGAGCAGCAGCTGGTGTGCCTGACCGACGAGACACAGGTTAATTAGTTAGTTTCCTCTCGAGCTCAGCCATATCAGCCTAGCTTAAAAGCCTTTCTGATCCGCCGTCGAACTGCATGCAGGTGTTGGCCAGGTTCGAGGGCTTCCCTTCCAAGAAGCTGGAGGCGCTGAGGACGGCGGCCGCGCTCTACTCCAAGCTGGACGGCGCCGCCTCGAGGCTCAAATGCTGGAAGCTCACCGCCGGCCCCGTCTCGCCGCAGCTCGACAGAGTCGAGAGCTACTTCAACAAGGTCCTTGCACTCTGGCACACTGGCCACTGGTAGAATAGTAGATTAATAGAATGCTCATGCGTGCAGGTCAGAGACGACGTGGACATGGTGGAGCGGAACAGAGACGAGGAGACGAAGCGGCTGCAGTCCCACGGCGTGCACTTGGACTTGGGCGCGCTGGTCCGGATCAAGGAGGGCATGGTGGACCTGTCTTCTGCCTGCATGGAGCTCGCCTTGAAGGAGAGCCAGGACGCCGGAGAGACGACGACGACGAGGAGGATGCTGTGGCGGGTGTTCCAGCTGGCATTCCGGGTGTACAGCTTCGCCGGAGGCCAGGACGAGCGTGCGGACAGGCTGACGAGCATCCTGGCGCGCGAGATCGAGGCGCGGCGCCTGTAAACCTTTCACTTTCACATGCGACGTGTACGTATTTCGGTGTGTACACGGAGAAAGAGTACATGTCGTGCCGATCATGTGCAGACACGTGCGGTCACACTAGTTGTCGATCATGTGCAGACGTCAAGTCACACTATTTAACTTTAAATAATTTTACCACTTTATGATTTTAAACAAATATACTCTAAAATATACTCATAATAAATCAGTCAAAATCAACACTACTTTTCAACCAGGAAAACAATAATTTCCTCACAACTACATATAACTTCGTCAGTGACGGTTCCACAACTATTTTTTTTTACTGCCGTTTTCGTGAACCGCCAACTTCGTCACTGGCGGTTCCACAACTATTTTTACTGCCGTTTTCGTGAACCGCCAGTGCAATTTCATGGACGGTTGCTTGAAAACCGCCAGTACAAATCGATTTGTACTGCAGTTCACTTAAAAAAACCGTCTGTAATAATATTTTTTTTAAAAAAATCAGGTTTTAAAATAATAGAAAAAGTATTTAAATATGAGGAGGGATACACCGGCCAGCGCTTGCCCGTCTCCGTCGAGTTCTTGGCTACTTTTACATCTGTTTACCTTTTAATTTTGATCCCAATACTTTGCAATGTTTTTTTTTTAAAATTTCTGTATGCAGGACATTTTCTTATATGCAAGGTAGAATCTTGAGACAGTTTCGTATGTGTGTATACTTTGCAGTGAGATTAGGGGCTGCAGGCACATCCAGGAACTCACCACGAGGGTGGAGGCGATGGAGGCTGCCATTAGCCGGGTAATCATCATATTCATATGAACACTAGCTAACCGCTGGATTATTGCTGCTGTAATCCCTTCTCCAAGGTTCCTGTCCTCGGTAACCAAACCTCCTAAATTTTTCTCCATTTCGTTTCACAGATACCGGAAGAGCTGAGAAAAGTAATTTTGAGCCATTTCAACATTATTCCTGGGTAATTTTAACATCATAACTTCCAGAACCTGTGTTCTTAAGACTCATAAATTCCAGACCTTATCGGAATTTCAAGTTCGTTGTATCTGCAGAGCAAGAATTGAAAAGAACCTGCCTCCAACCTACAAACTTGTTTTCGTGAATAGCATGAGTGATGAAATATTTAAAAAAGGGATGTCCGTGCGGTGGATGGGGGTCAAATCAAGGTTAAAACTAGAAACAAGCGCGGCGTTGCCGCGCACCTATTTCTGCTAGGCTAGCCAGTAATATTTGAGAATCTTGGTGTGGAAAGCTAATGTGCCTCTTCATAGATAGAAAGAACCGGTGTCAGAAGCCATTGTGCTCCTTCATCAAATAGGAACAACTGTGTATTCATTAGATAGAAATAAATAAAAAAGATATATGCACACTTTTATGTTTATTTAACGATAGTTTAATTCATCATACGTATTTGTATAAGAGAATATAAATCTGATACTTGCAATTGCATGCCATTAAAGTTTGAGAATGCAGACAATTAATTTGTTGGATAACCATGGAAGCATGTCGATTTATATGTAAAAAGTATACATAATTTATATTAAAAGAGGTGTGAAGGCTAAGTTGTTGGGAAAGGATATGTAATAAGGAAGTAAATCGAGAGGTTTCTTCTATGTATCTCTATTCTTACTATAATTTCCTAGAGCAGGTTATACAAAAGGTGTAAAATTAGACTCAGGAATGCAGGTTGAGGGGAGTCAAGGTAAGGTTTAAGCAAGAGTTCAAGGGTTTTGCAGAAAAAGCATTTCTAGGCCTATTTCAATATTTTATTTCCATAATTTTGTTAATCATCAATTACACTTCTAAATCTTTCCAAATGTCCATCATCATTCTTTCACATTTATTCCAAAACATCCTAGTTCTGAACCACTATTCGATGTAGGGTGAGGATCAAGTCTCCATAACCGAGGAGTAACGACGATTCGAATCGATTAATACCCAGCTGGGGATCCCTATCCACACTGCGTATGTAGCACTTAATCTTGCATACGCCAACCCCGCCTACCACGGCTATTTATACCCCGGAACCGGTCCTGCGCCACCCGAGAGCACAGTACTCCTCTAGTCTCCAGTCACGCCGGCCACGAGGGTACACGCTACTCTCGCCATCTCTCCACTGCCAGTGCGTGGTTGTCGGTTCCAGCAGTAGAGCCACCGGAGTCAGAGGCTTCCCGTAGTATGTGGTCAGTTGCAAAGTCTTGATCTCAGCAGGCCTGACAACGAATGGTCCCTAATATTTTTCCGTTAGAAACCATGCATTGGGACTCTAACCTAAGTACACTGGTAACTACTCGGTTTTCACATCCCTTTTCCGATGGCGAGGATCGTTGGGGCTCTAAACCAAAAAGATGGTCGACCAAACTGAAAAACCCATCCCCGTGGATGATAATGAACTAGCCAGGAACACTGCCAACCAACAAGGACATAACCAGTCGCATAAAGTGATTCATTTGCTTTATATCATCACAGTTGAAAAATAGCATTTTTTGCAAATCTAACCATTTAGCATGACTAAGCATTCTTCAAAACTTGTAATAAATTAGGTTCTCAGGTATTGATACGTGGTCAAAGATGGTAATGCATCAATTGGTTATCAATCAATTCCTATTAACCTAATGCAATAAATTAACTCAAGTGATAAATAATTTTAAAACAACAAGGATGAGCAAATGCACCGGGACTTGCCTTAAATACTGTAGAGTGTCGGATCTGGGTCAGTACCACAAATATCAAAACCCTGCACGATCTCCGGAGCAACTTCCTAAAATACACCCTCAGCTTTCACCTCAGAGTTCTCGGTCACTACACGCATGCAAAATAGATGCATGAATGCGATGCACATGAAATGACAGATGAAATTTAATAATAAACAAGACACACACGTGCACAAGACCTTACTTCAGTTAAACCTGATTATTTTAATTCAACATGCCCTAGGTCATAAAGGGGTTTGACCTAGAATCTCAATCAATCCAAACATCACACCATTCAATGATTATTTCATTTCCTATTCCTTTTATTGATCAATTAAACCAACATGTAATTAATAAACAAATTTAACTATTTCTATTTGGCACCAAACTTCACCAACAGATAGGTATTGACCTAACACAGTATCAGATAAATTTTCATGATTTTTGAACCTACAGAGAATTCATTAAAAATCATCAAAGTTCCATTTATCAATTAATGTGCCTGATTTTTACCTCCTACAGAAACTACTCAAATATCACATCTAATATTTTTGTTAAATACTACACACTATAAAGAGCCTTCACAATTAATTTCATAATTTTTGGCACAGTAAAATAATTCTACTAAAAATGAGAAACATCAGCACTATTCATTCTAATTAATAAAGAAAACCCTAAATAATTCACTGGAAAATGAAAAGCGCAAAACACCCGAGTCGGCCCAGCAAAGGGCGAGTCGACCCAACTCGGCCCACGCGCGCTAGCGCGCTCAACACCACACCCCGGGCGCTGACAGGCGGGCCGCCCTTGTCAGACCTGTCGTCTACATCTGGCCGGCGCACCCGCGCGCGCGTGCGCGCGGCACGGCGCGGAGCTCGCCGCTGGCGGCCCTAACGGCGAACGCATTCGGCCGAGCACCTACCTCGAGACCCTAGCCGACTCCCTAAGGACCTAGCCCTAGCCCTAGTCGCCTCCGACGAGCGGGAGCTCGCCCATGGTGGAACGGCGGCGCGGCATCTCGCGTTCCGGGCGGTGGGACGCAGTACGGTCACGGGAAAAGGTGTGGGATGATTCGGGAGCTCACCACGAAACCAACAGGTGGGTCGGTTTGCGGAGAGGTGACGCGGTGGAGACGGATTGACGACGACGGCGGGTGCGACGGCTCGGCCTCGACGTCGAGCTCCTGTTTCGACGACCCTAACATAGGAAAAAGGGTAGCCACTGCATGCATTAACAACACAGGGACTAACACGATTCGAAACGGACGGATTCGAGGCACAGAGCTCACCCAAACGAGCTGTGTCCAGCACGGCGGCGAGCGGCGGTGCTCCGGCGGACACCCGAAGTCAAAGTCGCTCACCGCGAGTCACACAGAGAACCACAGCTTACGCTAAGGGCAGCAATCGATGCGCAATGAGCTCGGCTACCTATCTGGGAGATGGAGAGTGTGGAGGTGGAGTAGCCGCGACGAATTTCACCGATTACCGAGAGTAATTCACCGGCGGCGCGCAGGGAAGAAATGGCGAACGGGGCTCGGTTGTCGCCTTTATGGCCAGGGAGATGAGCGGGATAAGATCGTGGGGTGTCCGGGCCCTCCCTCGGCTGCTCGACAACGCCTCCGCCCGCCCAAGCCGGCCGGACGACGCCCGGCGCCGCGCGCGGCACGCGTGTACGAGTCGAGGAAGATGAACAGGGACCCCCCTAGCTACAATGCTATAGCCTAGGGTCAAATGCTAGTTGATTTGATTTCGAGCAGATCCAATTCGATTCAGCAGATGGTGTAAAAATAAAAGTTGTGCACAATTCCATGATGAACAACTTTGCTTTTGGCACCACATTCAAATTCGGTCAGATTTTCAAACGACAGAAAAGGGGTAAAAGTAGGGTTTGAATTTCAAACTGAAATTTTAAAATTACTTTTGATTTTTCTCGACAACTAGAAAAATGGTCAAAATAAAAGTTATTCCTCTCAGTGAGCTCTACAACTTTTATTAAGGAAGTTTTATCAAATTCTCAATATTTTTGAAATTGAAGTTTCAAATTTAAATTTCAACATACTAATTTGAGTTTAATTTGAATTTATGTAGTATAACTTCAAAATCTCCAAAAATAAAAGTTGTTCCATTTTAAAAGCTCTACAACTTTCATTAAGACACTTTCATCAGATTCATTATAGATTTTGTAGGGCTTAATTTGATTTCTTATTTAATTTTTATTTTTGCCTTTTAATTAAATGCTTAATTACACAATCCACAACACATGAAATCAAAGCACTCTAGTGACCCTAAGCACAATCATATGCAGATGCTTAAATTTAAACATGATGACATGACATTATTAATTAACCGTAATACCCGGAGTATTACATCTTGTGACTTTGGAAATATTTGGCTGCCGGTTTGGTAAGCTCCATGTTACAATGACGTTTTCTAAATAAATAAGCTAAAAAAATACTTGTGGAAGACCAACTCCCAGATAAGGTATTTCGATAGTAGAAAGAACCCAAAACAATTAATTTATTAATATATATTAAAGTTAAGACTTGGAACTGTCAGTGAATATATAAAGTTAAGACTGATTAGTTAAGACCCTAGTACTTTGATGGTAATAATACAAATGCATGTGTACTGATTTGCTCGGCTTTTTTTTTTCTGCTTGACCATTTGACCATAAGGCCTTTTAGTGCATTATCATGTGGAAAGGGCAAGGAATAAGAAAGGTAAATGGAGGGATTTGCTCGGCTTTTTTTCTGCTTGACCATTTGACCATAAGGCTTTTAGTGCATTATCATGTGGAAAGGGCAAGGAATAAGAAAGGTAAATGGAGGGACACTATCAAGAAGAGCCTGAAATCATATATGCAGCAATGTAACTGAAATTTTTACTATAGATCAAGCATCACATGAATAGCCTACAATAAAGTTTCACAGCAGAAGGATCAATATAACAGCATACATGAATTTGACCCTAAAGAGCATCTGCAACCATCTACAACAAAACTTTTCTATCAGACAATGTCATATTTTGAATTCCCTGTATACATCTACTTATGTGGAGGTCAACATAATTCGATTTGCAAATATGGCATTTACGATGGAGGGGAGTATGGTGGTCGGCCGTCGGCCTCAGGCACTGCCAGCAGAGTGGCTTCGCAGGAGATGTCATTGAAATCATTCGAGAGGTCTCAAGCTAACATAAACTTGGACCACTTCAGCAGGCTAGAACATTACTGGGATCCATCAGCTTCTTTGACACAATCCAGAAAGTGCAGCATCATTTCTTCTTGGAAGTCTATTATTGCAGCATCGGAGATTTGGAAACAAAGGAACACTCAATTGATCAGAGGAACTCAGGCCTCTCAGTAGAGTGTGCCAGACCAGAAGCATTACACTTATCAGGATATTTGTCTAGTGCAAAACATATATATGTAAGAAATAAAATTCTAAAACTATTTATTATCTTTGTGAAAGTGGAGTTTATATGCGCATATAGTTCTCCATTTTTGCTGCTAATAATTACCACCTATCAAATTCCTAACTCTGCCCTTGATACAGACAAAACTTATATTTATGAGATGACATTAGAGACACTATCAGTAGTATTTTCTAGAAATATTTACTTCCAAATCATCATGATTAATTCTAAATAAACGGTCTGATAACATATATTTGTTTTGAGAGGCTTGAGATTTGTGGAGCACAACACTTGATTGATTAAGCCTAGAGAAGAAAAAAGATAAAATACATTTTTCTCTTTCAGAACATAATAGTAGGTGAAATGCTGAACAGAGTACCTATTGTAGCAAATATAATTTGGTATAGGGCAAAAACTGAGGCTTCCCGTTGAATTATCTAAAATTATGGATATCGATATACATCCTGTGTTATGCAGTCAAGTACAACACACACAAAAAAAAAAACTAGGAAGTGAAAAGCATTTACCTAAGTAGTATGAACGTGTCCCTGCCGATTGCTCAGGAACATTTGAGATTGAATGGATTTCAGAAGCTAGGAGCTCGTGAGCCGGCGCTGCGCATCCATCTCCAGGCAACATATTTCGCATGGGCTGGTGTCGTCCTCCATAGAAAGTGGCTCGAGCATTGCTACCATCTGGACTCTGAAGTCTGGAGTTGGACTAAGCTCAGGCTGGGCGCGACATTCCGTCGAACGTCACGCACGCGAGGCAAGTCACACTCACACCTGTGTGCGGACAAGGGAGCTTCCTGAGCATGGCCGCTAAGGTCTCGGCATTCGACGAAGGTGGTAGGGGAGCTCCAGGCATTCGATGGCGGCGTCGTTGGATGCAGGGGAGCACGAGGAGGCGGAGGAGAAATCCGGCTCAACCAAGACCATTTTTTGCCTCCTCCCGCTGCTATGTTGTCGTGGTCGCCTCCCGTCCCCGGTCTTCGCCCCTAAAATAGTCGCCCGCTCCGGGGTGACCTGAGGCGCCACGCCCACATCGCTGGCCGTCGGGGTCGCAGGAGCAGCTGGGCCCCCCGTCCACGCCGATGGCCGGACAGGAGCAGCCGGGTCGTCGGCCCCTCCTGCGCCAGGGCTGCTAGACCTCCACCCGCGCCGGGATGGCTGAGAACGCCGCGCCCGTGGTGCCGCCCGCGCCAGGAGAAGGAGGGAGGTGCGGGGCGGCGGAGGGCAGGACTATAGGAGAGAAACGTGCCGTTCGCGGGGAGGAGAGGACGAATCGCTCGCGAGCGGGTTTGCGAGGACTCGAGAACGTGCGGCTTGATCGGGTGAGAGACCCGCTACTCCCACGATCGGACGGCCGATGTCGCCTCTTCGCCTGATCCGACGGCCAGCGGGTTTGCAGGCGACATGGCCCTATCCGTTAGCCCGTTTTTGGGTTAGGTTTCCTATTACTAGGATGGTTGTCAGCAATCAGCAGGATAACAATTGTTCCCATCTTTCCTCCAAGGTCACGATTGTAGTTCTTGAGGTGACTTCAATGCGGATAATCGTGAGGTCTGGACACCTGACGAGTTTGATGACCATATAGTACGTCCACGTGACAAAGTTGGGGCGCTGCTTACGGGAAAGCTGGATGTTAAACTGAAAGATGGTGAGGCTTGTCTCCATGACATTACTTTCATTGATAATTCTAGCTTCACAAGGAGTCCAAAGTTCGGGCTTGGGGTAAAGCTTCTTGGTGATCTTGGAGAGCGAGTTCTGGAAGGTGTTACTGAACCTTTCACTGTTAAGGACCGCCGTGGAGAAGGTAATCCTGAAACTGAGTTTGAAATTTGTACCTTCAGTTTTGTACTTTTAAAATTCAAAACATGGATCCATATGTTTTTTACATTTACAGGATACATAAAGCGTGAAATTCCAAGGTTAGATGATAAAGTATGGTGCCTGAAAAAGATTGGAAAAGGTGGTGTCTTCCATAAGGCATTGGAAGCTAATGGCATTTCTTCAGTGGAGCACTTAGGTTCCGTTTGGTAGAGCTCGAGCTCCAGTTTCTCTGACAAGAATCACTTCCAACCATCCAAACACTCAAAATGCCAACTGATTCAGGTGGGAATCAGCGGAGAATCACTTCTCCATTTACACTAAGAGGTGGGAGCCGAAAAAACTTGCTTCCCGAATTCTTTCCCGCTCCCTGTTATATTTTGATGGGGATCAGCTGAGAATTAATTCTCTGTTGATTCCTCACCATGCTCTCTCTCAAGAATCTAATGGAATCACTCCCACTGGAGAATCGAGGAGCAGAGCTGAAGAATCCGGGAGCGGAGCTCTACCAAATAGACCCTTAATGAGGTCGTATTATAAGGATGAGAAAGCTCTAGCGCAATGTAAGAATACAGTCTTGTTCATATCTATTCTCATGGTTCGATCTTAATTGTTGTCACAAGCTAATTATTTTATAATATGTCTAGATTGTCGGTAAAGCCTCACCAGCTGCCTGGAAAGCTATCATTGATCATGCTAAGAAAGTGCGATCCTGGGAGATCCCTTTACTCTCACTTTATTGAAGACAAGAACATTAGGGTGTACGTCAGTTCTCTGGATCAGATTTGTTGGAGCAAGAATAGCTGGTCAATATAATGCTTTTGGCGATCTTCATACACTGAAGGTACTTTTTTCCTGATACTTACAGTGATATCCACTAGAAGCACATTCATGCTCAGATATTTGTTCACATACTATCAGGGAAATTCACATCAAACAAGTAACATTAGCAAAAGGATTTTTGCTTCGGGGCATATAATTTTCTTCTGTTGCTTTATGAAATAAGCAGCATGAAAATGAAGTAAATCTTTGATTTTATTGGTAAACCATTTTTTAAGAAGCGAAGAAAACAGATGCCACCACATATTGACTGGCTGAAGAAAAAATCTAAAATTTCATTCGCATCAATGTGAAGTTGCAAAATAAAGTGTTACAAAAAAAACATGATAGGAAAATTTTAGTTTTTCTTATTGCTATATATGAGGAAAAATTCTGGGAAACACTGTGCAAAAGTTACTATGTTTATACCTTTGCAGGCCCAATGGGAAGAATTAAGCAACGATGCATATAAATGTATAACCTACCATCATCATGACTATGAAATGTATATGGCCAGCCAATACCGATTAACTGCAGCACACTCCAGGAATCTATCATTCCTGGGCATCAACCTACTGAACCTGATGGTGAAGACTTGTTAAACTGTATATATTTTCCTTGTTTCAATCAAAATTGTTTGTTGACATGAATGCTTTAGTGTTTCCAGATCATACTATTCATGAAGCAGATGAGCAAGGAACTGCAAAGGTCAATGGATTTTCTGGTACTCTCTCCCAGCAGTGTATATTTGGAAGGATTGGATCTGTGGTGCGGACCTTATCTTCTGTACCAGAAAACAATGAAACTGTAAGAAATGCCTATTATTTAGCAGTGGCCTGAAATTAAACTGCAGCTCAATCACAACAATTTTCTTATACTTTGGTTATAACAGATATGGTTCAAATTCTAGTTTTTAGTTTTTTTTTCTATATATGCATTTAATTTAAATCTGGGCCACATAAGATTTTTTTTTAACAAAGGCCACATGAGATTTTATAAATCACTGTGACTGCCAAATTTTGTCTTGCTACAAAGGAAATGTTCCTTGTAATAAGTATTTCCATTTTTTCCAAAATCTACTGCCGTGGTTAAGGACAGCTTGCAATTTTCCCCCTCAATGAGAAAGTATTGAACTATTGAAGCACTTTTTTTCATATTACTGACTGAGCTGCACATTGCATTCTCCCAGGATGCGTCTTTTGAAATTGATGTCCAAATGGGCTCTGGTCCTGGATTGTATGAAACTCTGGAAGCAAATTACACAGTAGGTTGGGTAACACTTCATTGCCCGAATACTGCCTCAAACGAAATTATAGCATCAGTAACACTGGATCAACCAGCATTGGCGAACCATCAAGAGAATTGTCAGACGTCTTTCACAAACAATGGTACCTACCTACTGACATCAGATTTCATGCAACCTTTTCCTATCCTATCTATAACTAAAATGAAGTTGAAGGCCATACACTCAATGGTATTTTCTTCCAGGTCCTTCATTTGGTCACTGGTATCCAGACCGAGCATCTAATGGCTTCTCAGTATGCATCTCCTTTCCACTGATTATGCAAGCAGGTGATCCTGTTTTGTCGACACAAAGCAGTTTTAACATGGATGAGTTTTTCAAAGACCTCCCACACGACAAACCTCAGTTCCGCGCACCGATTGTGAGCAATCTGCCTTCTGATATTGGCAGCAGCATGACAAAGCTTCACTCCTGCCGTAGGTGGGTTTAAGTTGAGTGCGCTTGTGAAGTGGAAGGCTATAATGAGGGCTTCAAAGAGAGCAAGACTTACGTTCGAGCAAGAAAGTTGGAGTCCCTGAGCAGTTAACACAAATAAAACTGTTGTTCATAATTTGTTTACTGGAGTATGTAGTAGTCTAAATTCTGTGTGGTGTCTTTATTTATTGTATGTTCATTCATTGTTTGATTTGTATTAATATTCATTGTTGTATGCATGGTATTAGTGTCCTGTGGTGTACCAATATGTTGAGATTTCTGTAAGTTACCATAGACTTGCTATTTATAATGCCGGTAGTCCCAAGTTGTCTGTAAAATGTAATAAAATGGAACGCTATCATTCTTGCATTTTCTACTTTAAGTTGGAATTTTCTGAAATGTCTTCATGTCGAATTGAAAGTAATGACATTCGTTCAGAACCAACCTGAGACTGTGAGTGTGGAAAGTAAATATAAAAAGCTAACTCCAAGGAACATACCCACAGTAATAAGCGAATGAAGATGATGGAGAAGGGAGGAAGAGATGATTCTGCGCAGGTATATATGCCGAGTGCAGAGGAACAGTTCTATAGCAGGTCAGAAATGCAGTTCTAAACGCAACGTGCGGAAATGCAAGATGAACTTCCCCTTTTCTCTCACATGGAAAAAAGAGAGATACTAGCAGTGTCAAAAATACATATGCCGACAGCGTATGAGTACATACATACAGAAAATGTCAATGAAAGGAACATGATGTCTTTCAGAGAAGCAGAGCCTGAAAATACAGCGAAAAGCCGCTGCCTTTTTCCAGACATTTCACCACGGGATCAAACAAGTTCTATATATAACACATCATCTCAGAGTACGCGGTTCATCAGAATTATACGAGATTAACGCGTTGTGCAGCGATAAGGACAAATCTCTACGCGTCCTATGTCCCATGGCCTCGGCCGTCGCCTCCTTTTGCTACAACCGAGAGCAAGTGGCAATTGGTTATTTTTCAATACTCTGCCATTGCCAGTTCACAAGTTCAAAGGCAATTCGATCGAGAAAAAGATCGACAATTTCAAACATAACACGCTTATATATACAGCAGGATATCCTCTTTCCCGATGCAATGTAATGGGTTCTAATAATATAGGAGTGCGTGGTAGTAAGCTGCATGCTTGTTCCTTGTGTTCGTCTTCCTTAACTTTTTGTGTGTCATTTGAAAGATTTGGTTTACTCACTCCCCACATAGAAAATATTCGGTGCAAACCACATCTTCAGTGCAATCCAAAACCATATTTAGGAATTTTAAAAAAATTTGAAATTATGCACACCAACAATGAATAGATGTGCACTATCACAAAATTTGAGATTCAAACTCATTTTGTAAATATCATATGAAAATGACAAATTTTACTTGCATATGCACTATAGTACAAAATTTCAAAGATTTTGTCCTTTAGTGCAAATGCAAATGAAATTTGTTATTTTTGTAGGTATTTTTTACAAAATGAGTTTGAGTCTCAAAATTTTGTGACAATGCACATCTATAGATGCACTATTTGTGTGCATAATTTAATTTTTTTTAAATACTCTGTTGCACCGAAGATGTGATTTGCACCGAATATCTCCCTTCTCCTTTTTTCTGCACCATACTGTTTTCAGTTTTAATTCCCACTAGAAACTTTTGCGCGCTTGGTGACGCCCTATCAGCGCAATGCCCAACACTTCAAATTATGAAGCAATACATAGTCATACATAGATAGATAGTGTTTAGAGTTAGATGCACCAACGACCCTTGAACTTGTAAGGGTGTGTCATTTAGATCTACGAACTCTAAAAACGCACTTCTGGGTCCCTAAACTTGTAACGGTGTGTCATTTAGATCTAAAAACTATAAAATGTATTTTTGAGGCCCTAAACTTGTAAATGTGTGTCACTTAGATCCACGAACAAATATTATATTTCTATTTCTATTTCTATTTAATAATATAGTTATTCTATTTCTATTTCTATTTATATTTAGAGTTAAATACACAACGGTCCTCGAACTTGTAAGGATGTCATTTAGGTCCACGAACTCTGAAAACGCACTTCTGGATCCCTAAACTTGTAATACCGTGTCACTTAGGTCCACGAACTCTGAGAATTCATTTCTGGGTCCCTAAACTTGTAAGGGTGTGTCAGTTAGGACCACGAACAAATATTATATTTATATTTAATAATATAGTTATGAATAGCACATGAAAGTAATATTTAATATGACCTCATCAATAAATAAATAAACTAAAGTATTAAAATAATTTAAAAGAACAAATATATTAGGATTAAACTAAATTAGAAAAGTACTAAAATTAATTTAATCTTTATGTATCATGAAACCTATCATAAACATTAAATTAATTTTAGTACTTTTTTAATTTAGTTTAATCCTAATATATTTGTTCTTTTAAATTATTTTAACACTTTAGTTTATTTATTTATTGATAATATCATATTAAATATTATTTTCATGTGCTATTCATAACTATATTATTAAATAGAAACATAAATATAAATTGAATAACTATATTATTAAATAGAAATAGAAGTAGAAATATAATATTTGTTCGTGAACCTAAATGACACACCCTTACAAGTTTAGGGACTCAGAAATACATTCAGAGTTCGTGGATCTAAGTGACATACCCTTACAAGTTTAGGGACCCAGGAATGCATTTTCAGAGTTCGTAGATCTAAGTGACACACCCTTACAAGTTTAGGGACTCAGAAGTACGTTTTCAGAGTTCGTAGACCTAAGTGACACACCCTTACAAGTTTAAGGGCCGTTGGTGCATTTAACTCTTATATTTAATAATATAGTTATGAATAGCGATTTTTTTAAAATTTAATCCTTTTTTTAAAAAATATTTTAATAATAACCCATGTGAAAAATATATTTCATGCCACAGCCCCTTTGGTCGCGCCATACCCACTGGCGCGGCAGGAGACTTCTGTTGCGCCGCATACACTGGCGCGACAGAGTCGTCCACCGTGGCCTGGTTCGTTGACCAGCGCTGGCATGGCGTCGCGTGGGGTCCACTCTGCCGCGCCGCTCGTATTGGCACGACACGTCTGTCACGTCAGTATATCTGGCGCGACAGAGCGGACATTAAATACCAGCCCACCAGTCGGGCCTTTTACTCCTGCCCTTCACTACTAAGCCGCTCTGGGTCAAGGCTGCAGCTTCGATGCACTTTGTTCCTCCCCCTTATATTACTCTCTTTGATTAAGTTAAACTTTGGATTAGTGATTCCATTGCCCTATTGGCTAAGGTATGCATCTCTATGTTCTGTATCTTATTTTGAGTCTGGTTGCTTTGAGTTGCACATGTTTTTTTGGCTTGTTTGGGGAAGGTGATTTGCAGAGGTGTTTGGCTTATTGCCTTTTGTTTGGTTAGGTTAAAGTATGTTGGCCTAATCAAACTTATTTTAATCATCCCATGGTAAAATTTTGTATTGTTTAGGGTTTAGGGTAATTGGTCTACACACATATATCATTACACCCGAAATGTTATAATGGCCAACACGCATAGCAACTCACAAAATAGATTTATGACATGAGCACTTACATCATCCCACAGTCCACAACGGTAGAAGGGAGTGAACAATCCATCCTGACTAGGAAGTTGGAGTACCGCTGACAAACCACGATGGCATCTAGGATGATTGGCTCGCCGGTACAGAGAAGCATCAACCTTCTGTTCATCTGTCATTTCTGGAAGGGTTCAGTGGTGGCGGAACCCATCGAACAAACTCATCATATGGAACGCTCTTCCAAGGGTCATAAGGAAACAACATAATCGATTGATCGAACATTTCATCACCATCAATCCGCTGGTAAAAATTGCATCCATCAAGGAACGAATGAAGTGTCGGGGGACGACGCCTAAGTTGACACACGTAGAAAGCACGGCTAGCTGATTTCGAATGCCTTGACTGCTTCACAAAAGCTAGTAACCCACATGAACACAGCAGTGTCGGTAGAGCAGGTGGGAATGGTCCACTACCACCATGATCATTTGGATGGTGCACAAACCGATTGTCGTTTCCATCCCCCATTGCACCTATTACAAAGTTATCGAGCAATAATATTAACCTAATCATTCATGGACTTACGTACCAAAACATTGACCTAATCATTCATGGAAACCAATGTTATAAACGTATAATGTATTCAACCAATCATCTCAATCGCAATCACAAACTTAAAGGTCACCCTACTACTTACTATCCATATGACAAATCAATCAACTTTGCACATGACAACCCTAACCCTACTACTAGACCAATTACCCTAAACACTAAACAATACAAAACTTTACCATGGGATGATTAAAATAAGTGTGATTAAGCCAACATACTTTAACCTAACCAAACAAAAGGCAATAAGCCAAACACCTCTGCAAATCACCTTCCCCAAATAAGCCAAAAAACATGTGCAACTCAAAGCAACCACACTCAAAACAAGATACAGAACATAGAGATGCATACCTTAGTCCAATAGGGCAATGGAATCACTAATCCAAAGCTTAACTTAATCAAAGAGAGTAATATAAGGGGGAGGAACAAAGTGCATCGAAAGCTGCAGCCTTGACCCAGAGCGGCTTAGTAGTGAAGGACAGGAGTAAAAGGGCCAGCTGGTGGGCGGGTGTGGGGATATATACCCTCAGTACCATAAGACATTACATGGGCCGCACCATCAAAGCTGACCTGGCCCAAAAGACAAAGGCGTGTGGCGCAAGGTATTGCACCGCACGGTTATTGTACCAACTTGGATAATTTACTTGTAACCTTGTCCTTTCAGAGTATATAAGGAGGGGCACTGGGTCACCCTTTAGACCAGGCCAACTCAGATCATAGAAATAGAATACAGCAACACACAGGACGTAGGGTATTACGTCTCGTGGCGGCCCGAACCTGTATAAATCTTGTGTCTCACGCTTTCTGCGTAACGCTTGTTCGTCTCAGATGCACCTTTACCGATAAATTTACTACCTTGGGCATACCCCTCGGTAGACCGCCGGTGATATTCCGTCGACAGTTGACGCACCAGGTAGGGGGTGTGCTCCCTGATCCCATGATGAGCAAGATGGAAATCTTTTTTCGTCGTCGTCGATAACGGTAACAGCGTTCGGCGGCGACGAACTAGATGAGAATCATGTACAATTTGCTGCGGCGAATATCCTTCCGCAATGCGCCTCGTCGAGGCACGGACTTCAGCCAATCAACGAAGGGAGACGCCTACGATCCAATCTGCACACAAGCAAAGGAATTCTACTCGGCCAAAGACACGAAGGAAGTACAGCCGGTCGCCAAATGGATCACGACGGCTACGGACGCAACGTGCTGGCGGCGACGCCGATTAGATCCCAGGCCATCAGGCGCGCTGTCGAACCTGGATTGGACACAAGCACGATGACGTCAGGCTGACCGACGAACATAACTGCCAGATCTCGAAGTTTCGGGAAAGCAGATTTATCTACTAAACGCATGAGTATCCGTAGGGATGAAAACGGATCGGATACGAACGGATTTCACTGATATCACATTTGTTTTTATATTTCTGGTCGGATTCGGATTCGAATACGGATAGTGTCAGCCATGTCGGATAAGATACGATTGGATGTCGACATCATAAATATACGATTTGAGTATTCGGATACGGATACGGTATCGGATATTGAATATCCGAACCCGGATACGGACAGATATGAATACCTCTAAACGGATTCGGTCGAACGGACGGTCGAATAAATATCCGTACTATTTTCATCCATAAGTATCCGATCCATCAGATGCATGCATGTGTTATCATCACGTATGCATCCACCGATAGTCAAACATGCACGGAATTATCTCCTTCATGGGACGTCGCTCAAATCAAAAGCTAAGTCTTATTTTCTATATTAATTAAAATATTTTATTATACATATGATAAGTCTTTGATATATCTATCAATCTACGTGATATTTATTGACAGAGAATTAATCGCGTTTCTCGCCATCAACACTCTACAGTGGTCTCGACAACAGCAAGCCCGGAGCCTTTGGAGCCGTCCAGCGAACCATCGAGCGAGCCGCGTCAAGCCATCGTGCGAGCCACGTCGAGCAACTCCTCCGAGCAGCCAGCGACGCGTCGACCACTTCGTTCGACGTCAAACAAGCGTTTTCTTCTTTCAAGGGTTTGCTTAACATACCTTTGTAGCCATACCTTAATCCGTGAAACCTATCTTCGCCCCATAAGCCATCACACAAAATGGTCATATTAAGGACACCTCTGAACCAGACGCCGGGTCAGGTGTTTAAACGTAAAAGGCCAACTACCAAGGGAAATTATGTGACCTGACAAGAGCAAGAAACGGTCAATCTTATCATGCATTCTACAATATTGAGATCCGCCTTCTTCGCCAAAAATCTACATTATGTACTATCCCACTATACATATTTATTTTGCAGGAACTCTTCGCCGAACGATCGTCGCGCTCCTCGCCGTCCTCGCGCTGCTCGGACACCGCCTCCGATCAGGCTGGGGACTCGTCGTCGCCGCTCCTCGTCGTCCTCGCGCTGCTCGGACACCGTTTCCGACCACGCTGGGGACTCGTCGCCGCTCCTCGCCGTCCTCGCGTTGCTCGGACACCGCCTTCGACCACGCTGCGGACTCGTCACCGCTCCTCGTCGTTCTCGCGTTGCTCGGACATTGTCTCCGACCGCGCTGAGGACTCGTCACCGCTGCTCGCCGTCCTCATCGTCGCTCCTCGTCGTCGCCACCGACCTTGCTGGGGTCTCGTCGCCGAGTTATCATGACACTCCACGCTGTTCGGATCAGGGTGCTGATTTTGGGCAGCACATCAGGGGTCTTAATATGCGCCTCTCCGTGCTCGAGGACTGCGCCTCGCCTGCTCGGAAGATTTTCCCGATCACTTGCTGTGCTCGGGGACTGCGTCGTCGCTTCGCCTGCTCGGAAGAGTTTCCGAGCACTTGCCGTGCTCGGGGACTTCGTCGTCGCCTCGTCTGATCGGAAAAATATTTTCGAGCACTTGCTGTGCTCGGGGACTTCGTCATCGCCTGTTCAGAAAATTTTTCCGATCACTTGCTGTGCTCGGGGAGCTCGGGGACTTCGTCGCTTTGTCAAGCGTTTCCGAGCAGTGGATGTGCTCGGGGACTTCGTCGCTTCGTCAAGTGTTTCCGAGCACTGGATGTGATCGGGGATTTCGTCGCCTCGTCAAGCGTTTCCGAACAGCAAATGTGCTTGGGGACTTCGTCGCCTCGTCAAGCGTTTCCGAGCAGCAATTGTGCTTGGGGACTGCGTCGCTTCGTCAAGCGTTTCTGAGCAGCAAATGTGCTCGGGGACTTCGTCGACAATCCACATGATGAACAAGAATAAAGACTTTGACCCTGACACCACGTGACTGCATCACCTACTATCAGGCTTGGGGACTAAGTGGATACACTTCACCTAACGGTGAAGGTATTGGTTCTGAAGAACGAAAAGTGGATACACTTCACCAAAGAGAAGCTCTTTTAAAAAAAAAAATTCTGAGCTCCTTACATCCGTCTGGTCAAGCAACTCTGAAGATCTGCAACTCCCGACGAATGCAAGGCGCTCGGGGACTAGCTGTGGGGATATAAACCCCCGGTACCACAAGACACCACATGGGCCGCACCATCAAAGCTGGCTCAGCCCAAAAGACAAAGGCATGCGGCACAAGGTATTGCACCGCACGGTTATTGTACCAACTTAGATAATTTACTTGTAACCTTGTCCCTTCAGAGTATATAAGGAGTGGCAGGGGTCACCCTTTAGATCAGGCCAACTCAGATATAGCAATACAATACAGTAACACACAGGACGTAGGGTATTACGCCTCACGGCGGCCCGAATCTGTATAAATCTT
This sequence comes from Eremochloa ophiuroides, assembly GCA_038502445.1. NCBI lineage: Eukaryota > Viridiplantae > Streptophyta > Magnoliopsida > Poales > Poaceae > Eremochloa > Eremochloa ophiuroides. Next base: position 79,543,030 of record JAHLJS010000005.1, on the reverse strand, counting down.
GTGTCTCACGCTTTCTGCGTAACGCTTGTTCGTCTCAGACGCACCTTCACCGATAAATCTACTACCTTGGGCATACCCCTCAGTAGACCGCCGGCGATATTTCGTCGACAGCGGGTATTCAATGTCCGCTTTGTCGCGCCAGAGCAACTGGCGCGACAGATGTGTCGCGCCAATACGAGCGGCACAGCAGAGTTGACCCCTACGCCAGCGCTGGTCAACGGATCAGGCCACTGTGGACGACTCTGTCACGCAGTGCATGCGGCGCGACAGAAGTCTCCTGCCGCGCCAGTGGATATGGCGCGACCAAAGGGGCTATGACATGAAATATATTTTTCACATGGGTTATTATTAAAATATTTTTTTAAAAGGATTGATTTTTTTTAAAAAAAAACTCCCAGAACCCTGAAAGGGGTTAAGAAACAACTGTCGTCGAACTGAATCCCGTCTTCCTGTATCTCTGTTCTTCCCATTTCGACTGAAATTCTCCAATTCTTACTATCCTATCCTAACTTCATTCATTTCTTCATTTGCTATCCCAGTTCCTGACACTCCTCTCTACCTTTCATTTGCTTTGTGTGGACGTAGGCCCATACGACTTCGATGCGTCTCTTCGCTTGGGATGGTCTGTGAAGTAGAATCAATCTCTTCCATCTTCCACCTTGTTGGTGTTGTGTAGAGTTGAAGGAACTCCCGCTTCCCAGACGGCCGATGGCAGGTCTTGGTCTTCCACCTCGGGCTCCTTGACACGTACCAGCTCTCCAACCTCCAGCATTGCGTCTGTTATATTCACACTCTTCGTCCTGATAGCCACACGGTTGATTTTGTCACTGAATGGGCTGTCTGAAGGCTCTATGGTGACCATCCCGGTCATATTGAAGAAAACTGCGTTGAGGTGTTCCATCACACCTTCCGATCCTTCATCGCCTCTGTTTCCTACATCAAGCTTGATTTTCATCTTCAGGCAACTAGATACCGCGATCCGTTCAATCCTTGGAATTGATGTCGGCTTTATTTTCCACTCCAACATGTCCGCCTGGTTCTCCATCACCAAGCTCGTGACGCTGGCAAATCCACCGTCAGGGAACACGAGCTCGTTCCCGCCATACGATTTATCAGACAAAACAAGCTCTCTTAGGCTAGGCAGCTCACTTATCTTGTTGATGAACTGTTGATCCACCATTGAGAACTTGAGCACTAGCCTTGTGAGGTTCGGCAGCGTGTACCGCTCTCCGCTGGTGCCGTCTTTATTTGACGTGTCAATGGCACCGTAGAGCTCCAGGATCTGTAGCTGAAGGGCAAACCGTGACAATATGCTGAATGGTATCTTCTCGTTGGCAGCAACTCCCAGATGCAGGTAAAGAAGGGACTCCAGCTTCTGGAAAGCATCTGCGAGTGCCTCCCAGTGGTGGCTATTCAGCTCTGATATCTCCAGATATCGGAGATTAATCATGCGGTGCAGAGGGCTCGATCTGTTGTTCCATGGATGAGAGCAGACCAAACCGGTGATTGTTTGCATATTGTTGAGCACCCCAACGGACTTGGGCAGATGCAGCTTGCTAGCACTGACATGGCGTAGCGATGGGATGCTCCAGAATGACTGGGTCATCTTTGTCACCTTAGTTCTCTTTACGTGGAGAGTCTGGAGATTGGTAAGGTCACCGATCGAAGATGGAAGCTTGGTTAAATGGTTGGATTTGATTCCCAGGTACCTCAGATGGATCAAACTTCCAATCTCGCGAGGAACCTCTCTGATCTGCAGCCCTCTAAGGTCGATGACTCGTAGAAACTTGGACCTCAAGAGGGAATGGACAACATTGTAGCTCAGACCATAAGGGTCTGAGTAGTTGCTTGTGCCCTCATCAGCATGGTCACATAAGATGGACCGTAGCTTGGGAAACGCAGTGTCCATGTTAATGTATGGGTGCATGTGGTGTTGGAGGAAGAGGTGGCGAATAGTAGCAGGCGATGGAAGATCAGTGTTGTCATAGACCTCCAGGAACCTAGATTCTTGTGCTTCAAACCGTGCCATCGAATGCAGCCGGCCATGGATGGCCACAAGCAGGTTCCCTCTGGCATGCTTAGTGACCAGCTGCACCATACCCCTTGAGATCAGCTCCTTCAGATAGCTTTGCCCGACGTCCTCCATGGTGTCCCCGTTTCTTGGCTTCAGGAACCCCTCGGCGGACCACAGCCGGACCAGCCGCTTCTCCTTCAGGATCAGGTTTTCAGGCATCATGGCGAAGTAGAGAAAGCATGACTTGAGATAGTTGGGGAGATCGTCGAAGCAGAGTGCCAGTATACCCTCCACACGCCTAGACTTCTCGATGGACTGGAGCTGTTGGAGCACAACGTCCCATTGCTTGGGGAACTCCTTACTCCGGAGGAGCCGGCCCAGAAGCAAGATTGCAAGAGGAAGACCGCCTGTTAGGTCAAAAATGTCCCGGCCACGTTTGCTTTGCGAGAGCCAGTCATCCTGTTCTTGTGATACGCAAGAAGATTTGCTGCCAAAAGCATTGCGGGAGAATAGAGCCACAGTCTCCTGCTCGCCCAGATTCTGCAGTGTGAGGCTGTGAGTTTCAGCATTGGCGACCAAAGCTTCTTCAGGCTTGAGGCGAGTCGTGATCATAACTCTGCTCCCGTTGCTGTCGTCTGGCAGGGCTTGCAGCACAGAGTTCCAATTGATTAAACTGGCGAGCCCGTCCAGAACCACCAGGTAGCATTTACCCGTCAGATGGTCGGAAAGGGCAGCGTGAATTCCCGAGCTCATGATCTTCTTGTCATCCAGCGACAGCTTCTCTGAGATGAGGTGTAAGACATCAGTGTCTCTGATTATCCGTGGGGCTTTGATCCAAACGCGGATGTCAAACTGCTCCATGATAACACTGCTGCCGTACACCTGCCGTGCAAGAGTGGATTTGCCAATGCCACTGTCCCCCACGATCGAGATGATTGATCGCTGTCTGTTTCCTATTGTAAGTGACAGTGTGAGGTGTTCACGCTCCTTCACAAAACCCACCATTTCAGCCTCTTCATCCCTGACAAGATGTGGGTTCACGACTGAATTAGTGACAAGTTTTCTCATGTGGCAAACTACAAAAATACAACTTGCATTAAAATATGTACGGACAGTACATAATTTGCATATTCAAACTAATAACCAGTTCAAAGAAGAAAAGGAAATCTAATAATAGCAAGTTAAAAAAATCCAAGTTAAATACAAAAGTCTTTTTTTGGAACCAAAAAATTTAAGCTTTTGCCTATTCTCTTTAGTGAAAAGTCTTTAGATTTTGTGGCTTTATCGGAAAATGGCAGGAGGGATTTCTCTCAAAATTTTCTGAAAGACCTTTGTTATGGGAAGGAATTTTTGTGGCATTGTAAACCTCCTCATGGCAGATCCGGTGACATGCTTGTAGGAGTTAATCTCTTCACTTTTTTTTTTTTGAATGGGTGACTTTCAATTACTCATGGGCTGACTGTTCATCAGCAACAATTACAATAATGTGTTCCGGAAGTGAGCTCACGATAGACTCATCTCCTTCTGCGCACACACACCCAAGGGATGCTAACTCATGAGCCACTCTATTACATTTTCTAGGAATGGAAACACACGCATTGACATTGGAGAAATCGAGAGGAAGGATATTATTTTGTTAGATGGGCCTGTGGTCTAATGGTAAGACTGTCCAGTAAGACGCTACCCACCAGGATTCAAATCCTGGTTGTGCTTTTAGTGGTAGGCGATGTTCCCGTCGGGGGTGAGTGTGCGTACGTTATGAGCGTCTGTGTCTATGCTGAGTAATTCGCAAAAAAAATTGAAATAAGAAATAAAATAGATGGTTTCTATTGGGTTTTAGTGTCTATTTATGGGGCAGCTCACAACTGCGTTTAAGGAGGCTTCCTTAATGGAGTTGTCCAACTAAGTACTATAAGGAAATCTTACCTATTTTAATATGTGAGGCCTTTAGGATCTCATAAGAAGAACAATGGTAATTACAATGATAGATGAACTTTTTTTGTTTAATGCAATTATTTATGCTTTTTCTATACTAATTATGTATGCTTTTAATTTGAGAGAGTAGGAACTTCCTCGTCAACAGTTCAATTAGGCTAACAACCTCCAAGTCCCGTCTTGTATATAGTGGGATCTAAAATTCTGACATACCATCGTACAAGCACTAATTATTTATGCTTTTTCTATACTAATTATGTATGCTTTTAATTTGAGAGAGTAGGAACTTCCTCGTCGACAGTTCAATTAGGCTAACAACCTCCAAGTCCTGTCTTGCATATAGTGGGATCTAAAATTCCGACATACCATCGTACAAGCACTATCGAGAGAGATATCTGATCATACCCCACTTCTTTTAAACACAGGGTAACCCTCTACCGTTAGTAAATTTCCACCGCTCATGTTTGAATTTTTGATGGTTTTTATTTTTTTGGCAATATGTGAATGAAGGCAGCCGTACACCCTTACAGAATGGCAGGCAAAATATAGATGCCTTCGTTAGTGCTTAAGGAGTCGGTCGGAGAATATAAGTGGTGTATATTAAAAAAAAAGGAGCAAATGTGTTTAGAAAAATAGATGAGATGGATAAAAAGGCGAGAATTGAAACCTTTGAATCTAGATCACACCGGATAATAGTGAGGAGTCTATGGATAAGTCACACCATGACGATATTCCTCATGTTTCAGCAGAGGAAAATGAACTTCAAAATCAACCTTTTCAGAATAGGAGGTATCAGAAGCCATTTTTAAATGAATTATATATACTCTTCTCATGGTCCCGATGGATTCTGAATGAGGTTTCATCAAGTTTTTGGCATGTGCTAAAAGAGGACTCGATGGTGATGTTTGAGGAATTTCGTAAGGGTAATTTGCCTCTTTATAGCCTCAACTTCGGTACAATAATCCTTCTACAAAAGAGTAATGATACGGACCAAAATCAGCAATATAGACCTACTTGTTTGTTGAATATGAGCTTCAAGACTTTTACTAATGTAGCCACTAATAGAGTCATAAAGATTGCTCAACAAATTATTAAACCATTCAGCGTTTCTACTAGGACGAAATACTAAAATGACATGAACTCCAAAAAAAAAAGCAACCTAATGTGATTTTCAAAATTGACTTTAAAAAAGCATATGATAAAGTTAAGTGAGACTTTCTGCAACAATCTATAAGAATGAACAGTGTTGATCCTATTTGGTGCGGGTGGATCAGATGATTTGTTCAAGGCGAGGTAATGTAGGGATAAAGGTAAATGATCAATTAGGGTCATATTTTTTAAACCAATAATAAGGATCTAAGACAAGATGCAGCTATTCCCAATACCAGTAGTAGATATGTTGGCGATCATTTTGGCTAGAGCTAAGGAAGACTGCCGAGTGAAAGGGGTCGTGCCTCATTTTATGGTCGCTTATCTATCTTGCAATATGTAGCTGATGGATTTATTTTAATGGATCATGATGTTGAGCGGGCAAAGAACATTTAGCTGTTGTTATGTGTTTTCAACAATTGTCTGGTCTTAATATTAACTTTCCTAAAATTAGAATCTTCTACTTTGGTCAAACAAGAGACTATGAGCACATATTCACAGTTGTTTGGTTGCAAATTATGATTATCCTTTTTGCTATTTGGACATTCCAATGCACTATAGAAAACTCAATAACACATATTAAGAACATAGAGGATAGAATCGAGAAGAGGTTATGTGGTGGAAAAAGGAAAACTCTTGTCACCTGGAGGTAGATTTGTTCTAATCGACTCAGTTTTGGCTAATTACCTTTTTTTTCATGCTCTCTTTCTTTGATGTCACTTATGGGATCCTTAAAAAATAGAGTACCATAGATCAAGATTCTTCTAGCAAAATGAACAACATGAAAAAGAAGTATCGTTTAGCCAAAGGACCAAGGAGGGATGGAAATTCATAACTTAGACATACAAAACAAGTGCCATTTAAGTTAATGGTTGTTTAAGAAGTGCAATGAGGATTGTATGTGGCAAAATTTACTCCATACTTATTCCATCCCAAATTATAAAAAGTTTGACTTTTGTAACGCTAAGTTTGGCCGCTCATGTTATTCAAACCAAATTATAAGAAGTTTGACTTTTGTAACGCTAAGTTTGACCGCTCATGTTATTCAAAATAATTGTGCAGAATAGTCAATTTAAGCCATTCTTGAAAAACTTTTATATAAAGAAAGACACGACAAAAAAGGTGATATTTTCCAAAAAAAAATTAACAATATGAGTGGTCAAACTTGATGTAAAAAAAGTTGAACCTTTTATAATTTGGGATGAAGGAAGTATTTAAGAAATGGTTGACATTTTGTGGTGGTTGACTTAAAGAAAAAAAACCTCAAAAAGTGATTTCAGTGATGGTTTACTTAACAAAACCACATCTGAAAATCAATTTTAGAGAAGGTTTTAAAATTATTCCTGAAAAATGCTAACTTTTACAATTGATATATATAGTAGACTCGTTGTAACAGTTCAAAAAAAGGCCCTAAAAAACGATTTTGGACAGTGTCTTTAAAATCTTCTGTGTGCAGTGTGCAATATAAACGGCAGTTAGGCCAGTCTCGGTGGAGAGTTTCATTTCATCGTTTCCAAGACTGCCATGTCATATAGAATAAAATGAAACTTAAATGAAACTTTGCATTAAGAGTGGGTGATTCATTCTATAGTTTCATTGGCATTAAATTTCATGACTCATGAAGAGTTGGTAATCGTGTCAAGAGAGTTTCATCTAGATGAAACCCATTTCTTCTCTCTCTTCTTAAATACTCCGTCATGTCATCAAAATTGCTTATGTGGCACCCTATTTAATGCAAATGAAACTCGCATGAAACTCCCACTGAGACTGGCCTTATACCATCTTTCACTGCTGGTTCTAATTTTTATGTCTCCAATTTAATAAGGAAAAAGTCTAGTTCACCCCCTCAAGTTTTGAGGTGCGTCTAACCCATACCCTCAACTATAAAACCGGGTAACCAGCTCCTTAAACTTTGCTAAACCGGTCAATTTACCCCCTGGGGCGGTTTTGCTGAGTAGTTTTGCCTACGTGGCGGTGGTTTTTGCTTTGCCGGCGTAACCAGCTCCTTAAACTTTTTCCAATTTAATAACAGGCAATGATACCTTTTCACTATCTGTTTAAAAGACCAACAGTAATATAGGCGACAATGCAAAGTGATTTTGTACTAGTGACATATAACGACTTGAGGACGGATACTAATTAAGTTTGCCATGATGTTTTTAGAGTTCGAGGGCAAAATTGCCCCGGCCTTTCCATTAGCATAAAGACCAAAACATACGGTTTACAGTTCAGAGTTAACCCAAGTGCTCGAACTCTCGCCAGAGCTAAGCAACACCAACAGGCACTCGAGGCCAAAAGCTAACAAAACAAAAACAGGTTCAGAAGCTAAACAGCACTGGTAACACGAACACTCATCATCCTTCCTTTTACGCTGTTTCCAGGCCTCGATGTTTGCCATGATGTTTATCAGTTTATTGTTACGACAACGACATACATTGTACTCCCTTTCAACCAAATTATTAGTCACTTTGATTTTTATTTTATTTTTTTAGAAAAATGGCCAAAAAGTCAAAGCGACTTTGGTACATCTATTTTTCTATGCAATTTAGATATAATAATATGTCTAAATTCGTAACGAAATCGATGAAAAAAAAATTAAAGCGACTTATATTTTGGAACAGAGGAAGTAATATAGTTGTTTGAACGCTTAGTTTAAGATTCTTACCACCATTCAGCAGAGGGTGAGTAGGTCCATCGGGATGACCGGATCGCGGAAGGAGCGTAGTCAGTGATGTACGCATTTTTGTGGTCGGAGATCTGATCCAGCCTGGCCCTGATCATGGTGATCCGACCGGACAAGCCATGGCGGACGGATACCTGAGTGGCGCACGCCAGCAGAAACCTAAGCCACTTCTTCCAAACGGGCAGGCCGTGCTTGAGGTCGACGCGGAGCATGAACTCGTCGAGCACATCCTCCACCTCCAAGGCCACCTCCCGCGTCTGCTGCACCCACACGTCCATGTAGCAGTTGCCGCCCTGCCGCCGTTTCTGGTCGGCGTCTTGGATGAACGTCTGCAACCACTCCAGCTTGTCCTTGAGCAGCATCACGTCGCTGCCGACCTCCTGCAGGAGGGCCGCCTCCTTCACCGCGAACTCCGACAGGCGGCCCAGGACGAAGCTCACGGCGGAATCGGCCATGTCTTCGATCGGCGCTTGTGTGATTGTTTTGTTTCTGGGAGAGATTGAGGCAAGACCGCAAGATGCAGCTCAGCAGCTGTGCCGTCCGCCTGTGCCTCCCTCTCCTTGCGGTGCTATATGATTGCTGGAATAATAGTATATTGTTGAACTGTCCTTCCAAGTTTTACTAACGAGGTCTTCGCAAGGTCTTCGCCAAGTTAAATACGTCAGGTATTAGCTGGCACGGGATGTGATGGATCACCGAAATTGACACATCTATAAAGATCTTTATTTTTGTGACGAGCACTGTGGATCTACACACAGTAACGGGCACACCACAGACTCTTTTTTTTTTTTTTGCCCAGCTCCTCGACTAGGCCCTGTTTAGATTAACTGTAAAATAGTATATACATGAAATATTAAATATAGATAAAAATTAAAACTATTTTAACAGCTTCTCAAAATGTTGCGAGATGAATCTTTTGAGTCTACTTGAATTATGATTGGACACTTATTATAAAAATTAGAACACTATATCCTATCTTACAAAATGGGTGTAACTAAACATCCTCCAAGTCATAGTATCTGAACTCACGCACTAACTCACACCATCACACGCACACACTCACACACATACGTCTTCTGGTGCGCAAGTTAGATCTACACCTATATAAAAAGGCTTCATGTGGCTAAGAGGTATCCGAAGTCATCAGGTTTCGTACGCGATGGGCATATCACCCTAACCATTCTGACGCAGGCGACAGAAATTAGAAACTACTGTTACAGGTGAGACACCCTGCGCCGGCCAGCGTGCCCGAATTCCATCGGAGCTAGCCAATCGAGCTCCTCGGTCCTCGGCACACCACACATGCTCAATCACGCTTCCACAGTATCAGGTACACTGTTTGCTACTGTTATTGGGACCTGATACTGTTCTTTAGCGGGTTTGCCACTGTTATTGGAGACCAGTACTGTTCATAAACAGGTTAATTACTGTTCCAAGGTCCTGTTATATGTTCACACTACACCTTAACGGGTTTGGCACTGTTATACGAGACCCGATGCAATAGTTAACGAGGTTGCCACTGTTCCTAGAGATGCGCTAACTATTTTTCCTTTTTCCCCACATTCTTTTCTCCTTCCCACGCGGAGCGTGGGGTCACACTCTAGCTGATCACTGCTACTCCCTTCAGTGTCGCTTACTCGCTATGCTATTCATGCATGATGCTATTTTTATAGCTCTCCTGTTCACACTCTGGTACATATGCAAAACTAGAAATGACTTATATTTCAACACGAAAGCTTGGATTCCTGGACAGGTCCACAATGCTGCTAAAGCCCACATGACCAATTATCTGCAATTCATCACACAGGAGGAGACACTTCAGCAAAGCAACGCCCACATCGCCAACTCACATGGGCCTCAAGGCATGTCTATTTTCAGCTTAGTAGGGCATTCACAGCCAGCCACACTCCATTGAGACCCCGGCAACTCTAAGTGGAAGCAGATGCTAGGTAGACGCCTCCACAGCACCGGATCACACAGGCCATAACCACAGGAGAGCAGGGTTGGGTATATTTATTCTTAATTTTCAGGTGCAACTAATACAAACCATCTACGTCAAGGCACAACTACAGGACTGCTCTTCGGTGCTTATGGCAGAAGGAGCTGCCTTAGCGCTAGGAGGGGAAATCATACAAGCAATGCAGATCAACTCATGCAATTTCTTGTCAGATTGCAGTTAGCTGGTCCGTTTCATCAATCTCAAGGACCACACAAATCCTCCGGATTGGAGGATTAAAACCTTCACTCAGACCTTTGCTAACAGGATAACAGGAGGATCCCCAAGAACCTACAAGATCAATAGAAGCCAAAACATCACAGCACATACTCTAGCTCGTCAGGCTTATGTATCTGTAGTACAGGATATTCAGACTAGCTATCATCACTCAGCCTGTACTCTCATATGTTCACTTCTACAAGCTCTACTCAGAGTAGACTTGAATGGTGGAAGAATCATTTTAGCATCTTGCTATTAATAATATATACATGTTAGTTGTCAAAAAAAAACTCTTTGGTCTTTCTTAAGTTTGACTAGATTCCTAAAAAAAATATTAGCCACATTTATATTCTAAAATAAATTTATTATAAAAATAGATTCAACAATCTATCTAAATGTATTAATTATGTATATAAATATTAATTTTTTTGATAATAGAACAAAAAATTCAGTCTCTACCATCTGAAGATAGTACTATAAATATTATAAATATTAGTATCATTTTGTACATATATTTATCAAAATTTAAAGCATTGGACCTCTCGGAAAATGAGAACGACATTTAGTTTAGGATAGAAGAAATACAAAAAATCATTTCCAAGGCAAATAGCAAGCCTATGTACAAGCGGCTCTCGTCTTACTCACCTCTGATTTGTCACCTCTATATGCGGTTTTCCAACGGTCTCTACAAAATCAGATTTTCTAGAAGCGGCTAGGAACAGGAGCCATCTCTAAAGTCCCCCCTAAACCTCAGGCCTCAAACCTTATGGTGGAGTACCTATACGATACTTGTGTCTAGTTGGGATATTCGTTGTCTTCGTTTTATCTTTATATGATTTTCCAATAAGTATTTAGGATCCTAAACAAATCCAATAATGAAAGTTATCAAATATAAATTTTTACCTTTTTGAGACCTGTGACTATAGTTTTGGTCGTTTCTGCATCCTAAGCGACTCGGCCTTAGTTGTCTTGTCCAATTTATGAAAGAGAGCCCCAGGCGTCCCAAGTTGTCGGTAATAAAGATGTAATGCTATCATTGTTGCGTTTTATATTTATTAGTCTGAAATTTTCTGAAATGTCTTCATTTAGAATTCAGAACAGGAGATCGAATTGAGAGGAGTCAATGAAGATGATTGAGAAGGGAGGAAGAGATGATCCTGCGCCATGCATGCACAGGCAAGGCATGACGATTTCGGCTCGTGCTGAATTGTTGTGAGAGAAAAATAAGCGCTGAATTCGGTTTGTGCTGATTTGTTGTGAGAGAAAAATACTGTTTCGTGGCTGAAAATAAGCGCTGATTGGTCAAAACCAAAAGAAAAGCCTCATCAGCAAGATCCTCCGTCTGAGAGAGGTTTTGGATCTGCCATGTAAAAGTTCATGCGACGCTTTGGATCAGGTTCATGCTAAAACTTGACATCATTTCCCATTTGGACACCATGATGTGCGCATACAAATTATGAAATTATTATTCCCACTTAATGCAGTTGCTTCTGGACACCCTGGAGGTTCTGAAGATCGCATTTCCCAAATGTTTATCAGGAGTATCAGGAATCCATACATCTTCTGTACGGGAGGTATGTCATCTGAATTGAATCCCTTTATGTGTAATCTACTTGCAAAATCTCTCCTGGACACATGTTCATAATAAAGCCTGCGTGTTAAATAAGTCTGATCCATCGTCTACTACTGAAAAACAATCAGGGTCTTGTTCACCTCCATAAGGTCCTCATGTTGGTTCAGGGTTGCCACTCGAAAAACAAGCAATTGCCTAACTCTGGCTCTGAGAGGCAAACAATCATAGAGCGTGAGAGCTTAGATCATGTAGGTATGCAGTTTGCCTTGCCCATGTTGATACTTTGCTGTCAATATAATGACCAGAAAGCTTATATCATTGAACTGTCGCCGTCGAGTTCATTACTCGCTGTTTAAACCGGAATTGTAGGTGAGCGTGTTATTGAGATGCTTGATCAGATGACTCCAGTGGTGAAAGAAATGTTCAGATTCATGGAAAACTCCAGTTCTGCAACGGCATCATCAGCTTGGCCTGAGGATCTCCCAGAAAGAAGAACCCTCCCTCCTGTTCTCTGTCGCACTAGATCCCATCATCCATCAGACGGTGACGAGGTTGCGATGCACACAGGACATTGCAAAGTTGGGGCACCGGCACCGGCGACTGGGCAGCAGACAGAAGAGGGCGAGGATGGCCAAACCAGCAGGTACGAACCACCGTCAATTCCTAGTCCTACCGGTGACCCTTTACCGTTACAGTCGACGCCGTCGTCGGTGTCCCCACATCTGCTGTCGGCGCCGCCACCGTCCCCCATGCCCGTGGTTGGCTTGCCCATGCTTCTGCAGTCCTGGGACTGGGAGGCAATGCAAGATGGGCACGCCGCCGCCGCTGCAGCAGTTGTGCCACCTGCAGGCATCGCACAGCCTGCAGAGGCAACAGCAGCGCCGACGGCACAGGAAGACACCACGCCCGTCGGCGCCAGCATGGAAGGCTCTACGATCTCTGTATCATCGTCACTTGAAGCTGGTCAGCCATCCATGGATTCACCAAGTGGAAGCACGCAGGTACCAGCGCACGACGGCAATGCAGATGCAGCTGTGCCAAAGGTACCGCCGCCGCCGCTACCGGCGCACAGAGACAGATCTCAAGAAGGACCGCCGTGTACGGACGAACCCGGCCAGGCAATGACACCGACAGGCGCACCACCTCCGCCGCCGTCTCAAGTGCAAGGAGGACCACCTGCACCGCCGGCGGCGGCCGCCAATGTTTCGCCAGCGCCGCCGCCGCCGCCCTCTGGAAGCATCTCGGCGGTGATGCGCGGTAAGAAAGCCGCGAGCAAGCTGAAACGATCGACGCAGATGGGCAGCCTGTACAGACGCCTGCGCGACACAGTGGAAGGCTCTGGCAGCACGCACGCCGGCGACAGGAGGCGGCAGAACGGCAAGAGGCAAGAGGCCCCGGACGGCGGGCGCGCCCAAGAGCGACGCCGGCGGCCAGGGCATGGCCGATGCACTGGCCGAGATGACCAAGAGGTACTACTCTTGTGCGTATGCTTGCGTGGAAAGGAAACGCTGCCATTAGCAACCATGGATCAGTATAGTTCATTTAGTTTCGTTCCTTTGGTGACGATGAAATGAAATGGATGCTAATAGAATAACATCCTGTGTGCTAACTTCACGAAAGATCGGCTTACTTCCGGCAAATCGAAGAGGACGCGGAGAAGCACGCGGCGGCGATCGTGGAGGTGAAGGACGCCATCGGCTCGTTCCAGTCCAAGGACATGGCGGAGCTGGTGAGGTTCCATCAGCATGTCGAGCAGCAGCTGGTGTGCCTGACCGACGAGACACAGGTTAATTAGTTAGTTTCCTCTCGAGCTCAGCCATATCAGCCTAGCTTAAAAGCCTTTCTGATCCGCCGTCGAACTGCATGCAGGTGTTGGCCAGGTTCGAGGGCTTCCCTTCCAAGAAGCTGGAGGCGCTGAGGACGGCGGCCGCGCTCTACTCCAAGCTGGACGGCGCCGCCTCGAGGCTCAAATGCTGGAAGCTCACCGCCGGCCCCGTCTCGCCGCAGCTCGACAGAGTCGAGAGCTACTTCAACAAGGTCCTTGCACTCTGGCACACTGGCCACTGGTAGAATAGTAGATTAATAGAATGCTCATGCGTGCAGGTCAGAGACGACGTGGACATGGTGGAGCGGAACAGAGACGAGGAGACGAAGCGGCTGCAGTCCCACGGCGTGCACTTGGACTTGGGCGCGCTGGTCCGGATCAAGGAGGGCATGGTGGACCTGTCTTCTGCCTGCATGGAGCTCGCCTTGAAGGAGAGCCAGGACGCCGGAGAGACGACGACGACGAGGAGGATGCTGTGGCGGGTGTTCCAGCTGGCATTCCGGGTGTACAGCTTCGCCGGAGGCCAGGACGAGCGTGCGGACAGGCTGACGAGCATCCTGGCGCACGAGATCGAGGCGCGGCGCCTGTAAACCTTTTTTTTTTTTTTTTTGAATGTCACCGGGGGGGAGCCTGTAAACCTTTCGCGTGCGACGTGAACGTATTTCGCTGTGTACACGCGCGCGAGGAAGAGTACGTGTTGTGCCGATCATGTGCAGGCACGTGCGGTCATACTATTTGTCGATCATGTGCAGTCGTGTCAAGTCACACTATTTTAACTTTAAATAATTTTACCAAGAATAATATCATCATTTATGATTTTAAACATACTCTTAAAATATACTTCTGTGAACAGCAGTAAGCAGGGTAGGTAGGATTGGAGAGGAAGTAAGGGGAAACAGAGAATGAGGAGATGGAGATGAATTCAATTTAGCACATAATATTCTTCAGTACCCTTTACAGAAACAACTAGGCTCTCTTATAATGGCCGCTCGCAGGCAGGCAAATGCAACAGCGTCATTGGGCTGAACCGACGAAATGTAAATTGGGCCGATCACTTGGTCCACTGGTTTCCAGTCCAACGGCGATTCGAAATGCGCTGGCGCTCGCCGCGACGAAGAGGCTTCTCCAGGTCCTGTGTCGGGGTCGTGACAACTTCATAATAAATCAGTCAAAATCAACATTGTTTTTCAATCACTGGCGGTTCTACACCTATTTTTACTGGTGTTTTGATGAACCGTCGGTGCGAGAGGCCAGTGAAAATAATTTTTTCATGGGCGGTTGCTTGAGAACCGTCAGTACAAATCGATTTGTAATGGCGGTTCACTTAAAAAACTGTCTATAGTAATGTTTTTCCAAAAATTAGGTTTTAAAAATAACAGAGAAAAATATTTAAATATGGGAAAGGACACACCAGCCATCGCCCACACGTCTCCGTCTAATTCTTGGCTACTTTTATATTTGTTTACCTTTAATCTTGATCCCAATACTTTGCAATGTTTTTTAAAAATTTCTGTATGCAGGACATTTTCTTATATGCAAGGTAGAATCTTGAGCTAGTTTCGTACGTGTGTATACTTTGCAGTGAGATTAGGGGCTACAGGCACATCCAGGAACTCACCACGAGGGAGGAGGCGATGGAGGCTGCCATTAGCCGGGTAATCATCATATTCATATGAACGCTAACTAACCGCTGGATTATTGCTGCTGTAGTCCCTTCTCCAAGGTTCCTGTCCTCGGTAACCAAACCTCCTAAAATTTTCTCCTTTTCGTTTCACAGATACCGGAAGAGCTGAGAAAAGTACTTTTGAGCCATTTCAACATTATTCCTGGGTAATTTTAACATCATAACTTCCAGAACCTGTGTTCTTAGACTCATAAACTCTAAACCTTATCGGAATTTCATGTTCGTTGTATCTGCAGAGCAAGAATTGAAAAGAACCTGCCTCCAACCTACAAATTTGTTTTCGTGAATAGCATGAGTGATGAAATATTTAAAAAGAGATTTTGGCATTTCACCCATTATGAAAAACTGGTTTCGCACTTTTACCATCCCGCAAAGTGGTTTCGCCCGTTTACCATTATAAACACGGTGCAAGACGCTGGATTACCATTTGAGGAGTTTTAATTCGTTAAAAAAAAAAAGATGGTCAGCCTTCCGCTCTTACCCCTGTGACCCTGCCGATATCTCCTCCCTCTCTCTCGTTCTTCCTCTGTTTCCTTCAAAACGGATCACAGAAACGGATTTCTCCCCGTTAATCTTTCACACGGCCAAGAACACGACGCCGGTCTGCGCCCCTGGACGTCGCCGCCTCCCTCCGAGCTGTCGCCCCAGGCCATCGCCGCCTCCCTCCCAGCTGCCGCCCCAGGCCATCGCCGCCTCATATGGAGCTGCCGCTATGGCCGCGCGGCGGTGGCGATGTTCGCGCTGGCCGCGGAGGTGGCGCTGGCCGTGGCGGCGGTGGACCTGCGCGGGCCCGAGGGGACACGCCGCGCTCTCTGATGCGGTAGGCGTGCTCAAGGCGGCGGCGCGCGCTCGCGATGCCGTGGACCAGCTCGCAGGCACTCGAGTGCTTCTTGCATTGTATTGTTCAAACAATTAAATTTTTTTCCCTGCTGACAGATAGATGGTAATGGAACAATTCACGGCAGATGGTGGACAACCAGAGCAATTCAAGGACCTGGTAGGAATAGATAGAGATTGTGCATTTGTAATAGTGGCCAATTTATATGAAATTGCAAATAGTGGATTTATGTACTTGTAGCGCTGAAATGAATGAATGGAAGTTCTCATCAGTGGCTTGTGTCATATGTTACGGTCTTTTTTGACCAATTTTTGACAGAATTTGGACAGAATTTTGACATAATTTCAACACATTTGAGAAACACACAAGTAGTCAACACATATCACACAATTTTGACATGAGTTCAACACATTTAAGAAACACAGAGTCAACACATATCACATACATGGGACCACCATACATGGTACAAGTTCAAATATAAGGTCTAAATCTGTTCAAGTGACAGACAACATAAAAGTTCATACATAAGGTTGACATATCATTCATACTGACATATAGCTAAAATAACACATGACTTCACATGAGTCACAGATCAGGTGGTGTTCTTTTTCCTTGGGGTCAGCTTCTTTGCAATTGTCTTCTTTGTCGTTTTTCCCTGGGTCTTGCTAGGAGTACTTGTGCCTTCTCCCATCAGATTGTCCGTCGGCTAAATACTTGTTTCTTGCTCCATCAAAATTGAGAGTTGCCTGATATTTTAAAAAAATGTTAGTAATTATTAATACAAAAAATAGATAACAGAGTGAATAACTAAATATTGGATACTTTACCTTCTTGTCAGCCTATTAAGACTATCTTGCAGTATTGTTTCCCTTGTTGTGGTGGTACTTGTGACTGGTGGGACTTGATCACATTCATTATCAACCTCAGCACATTCATTGTCAACCTCAACATGCTTTTTTGCCCTTTTTGCAGGGACCTTAGCATTTTGGCCATACTTAGTAGTGTTCGGCCTAGCCTTCCTTTTGGGGGGCTTCTTAGTCCCATTAAGTTTGCACTTGTAGCTAGTCTCTCCATGTCCCAATTCTCCACATTTTTTGCATTTCCTTTTCCCTCTAATCAGCTGCCTCTTTCCTTTAGCAGCCTCAGTGGTCTCCAATTCAGCATCTTTGTCAACTTGATTTGCTACCTCTTTGGCAACCTTCTTGGTTTTGCCACCATTGCCTCCTTCCAAACAACCTTTAATTCTCAGCTTCCTATACCTTCCAACACCTTTTTTGGCAAGTGGTGCCCCAACAGAAATAGGAATGTCAACATTTGGCCACTGTGTCTTATCTGGGAGTGGTTCTATCAGCCTCTTGTATGCATTTTTGAACCTCTGCACGGAGTAATAGTCATGAACGAAGTCCTCCAACTTTACATCATCACTCTGTTGGGTTGATATCAAGACCAAAGCATGCTGGCAAGGCTTTCCAGTGTGCTTCCATTCAAGACAGGTACATTCATGCAAGTGGGACTTGACAACATGTCTATTATGTGTGCTGGTAGTGTCAGGTATTTCTATAGCAAAGGGGCCTGCTTTCACATATGTCAGGTGGCCTAATCCCCTAGTCCTAGCTTTCAGTATAGTTAAGACAGCAGGTAGGATCTTACCCTCAAGTCCCTCTGAAATCAACCTTCTCTTGTGCCATAGTACCATTATCATCTGCCTAATCTTGTCAGCAAGCTCAACTACAGGAAGATCCTTGTAATCTCTAATCCAATTATTAAAAGACTCTGCAAGATTGTTGGTAATGTAGTCACACTTAATTTCTTGATTGAAAGCACTTCTCATCCACAGTAATTTGTGGTGGCTGTGAAGCCATTCCAATACATCAGGACAAGCTGTCACAATTTGTTGGAAGAAATATTGGAAAACTTCAGGCCTATATGTCCTTGCTGCAGGATACATTTTTGAAAAAATATCTCCACCAAATCTTTTTTTGAAATTCTGCATTAGATGTCTAAAGCATTCTCTATGTTCAGCATTAGGGAAGACATCTCTAACAGCTTTCTCTAGTCCTTTGCATGCATCAGTGCAAATAGCAAGTAGTGGTAGGTTTCCTATTGCTTTCTGTAGCTGAGTCATGAACCATGTCCAGTTATCTATTGTTTCCCCATCTATGAACCCAAAAGCAAGAGGGTACATCCAATTATGACCATCTATTGCAACAGCTGCAGCTAAATGTCCATTCCACCTACCATTCAGTGCAGTTGAGTCTATGCTCAGATAAGGCCTACAACTCTCTAAAAAACCATCAATGCAAGGACATAGTGCACAAAAAAATCTGTGGAAGTAAACCATGCCATCTACCTCCTTTAAATCAATTTCAACTACACTACCTGGTGATCGTTTCAATACCTCTGCCCTCCAGTTGAACAACTTTTGAAAGCTCATCCCATCTGCCAAATATTTCCCTCAAGGCAATCTGTCTTCCCCTCTGCACTGTGTCATAGTGAATTTCACAATTGAATTTGGCTTCTAACTCATCTCGCAATTCTTTAGGGCCCATGCTGGGATCCTTCTTAAGGTACGGAACAACCTTTGATGCTACCCAGCTACTTGTTGGAGTGGTGGTCTTCATCCATGCACTAGAACCGCATGTATGCGGAGAAATCAAACATGTGACCTGCAAAATACCAATGAGTTAGATATTGACCAGCAAAAAAAAAAATGGAAAAATGTTAGCCACTAGTTAAACACCTTAATTGTTGTCTCATCAGGTTGCCTCCTTCCAATAATATGCCATGGGCAACCTTCTTCATTGCAATCCCCAATGTACCATTATGGCTCAGATTTCACTATGTGTAGGTCGAACTCCTCATTTATTGCAAACTGCCTCATAGCTAATTTAAATTCTTTCATGTTAGGGTACACAGTGCCAATATCCATACAAGGTTTGTCTGGGTCATAGACTAAGATTCTCTCCCCTGGCACCTGATCATCAATAGGAATGGCAGCCCCAGTTGTGTCAATCTCCTCCTCAATAGTGGCATTCCTAATTTCAGGCCCGTTTTCCCTCTCTGTAGAAGCATGCTGCTCAGCCTGCTGCTCTTGAAATCGATGTCCATCATCCTCAGTTCTCGAACCCAACAGAGAAAATAATTGATCCTCATCAATTATTTCTTGCCTGCCCTCACCCTCTTCATCGTCTCTGTCAACAATCTGCAGGTTCTCCCATTGAACACCTCCATAATATTCTATAGCCAATGCATTGCCACTATTGTCTACAGCCGGTGCATTGCAACCAACATCGCAATTGTCTGCGACAGCATCTACTCTAAGCTCAGGCTCCACATCGAGCCTGGACAAAGCCAAGGAGGATATTCAAATTTCGAATCGAACGACTCCGGCGTTTTGAACTAAGTTAGAGGACTACACATTCAAGAGAGAGAGAGAGAGAGAGCATACCGAAGAATTAGAGAACTCCAACTGCAATCCATGGCCGGGACGCGCCGGGGTGCGAACACGTCGGCCTGGTGCGGCAACCTAGGGTGGAGCTGAGGCAGGGGGAGTGGGATCTCGCCGGCGTTGGTGCTTGGAAGAACTGGGGCGGAGGGATCTCGGGGTGGCGGCGGGATGCAGCGGCGGCGTGGTGCGTCTCCTCGTCGCGTGACTGCGCGAGCCGCGAGGGAAGGGAAGCTGGCGCCGATCCGTTTTGACGAACGGGAAGGCACGGCAGAACGGCAGAACGGGAAGGGAAGGAGATATTGGCACAGGGGTAAGAGCGGAAGGCTGGCCATCTTTTTTTTTAACGAATTAAAACTCCTCAAATGGTAATCCAGCGTTTTACACCATGTTTACAATGGTAAATGGGCGAAATCACTTTGCGGGATGGTAAAAGTGCGAAAACAGTTTTTCATAATGGGTGAAATGCCAAAATCTCATTTAAAAAAGGGATGTCCGTGCGGTGGATGGGGGTCAAATCAAGGTTAAAATGATTGTCAACAATCAGCAAGATAACAATTGTTCCCGTACGTCTTCTTGGTCTGGACACCTGACGAGTTTGATGACCATATAGTACGTCCACGTGACAAAGTTGGGGCGCTGCTTACGAACTGAAAGATGGTGAGGCTTGTCATTACTTTCATTGATAATTCTAGCTTCACAAGGAGTCGAAAGTTCGACCTTGGAGTAAAGCTTCTTGGTGATCTTGGAGAGCGAGTTCTGGAAGGTCTTACTGAACATTTCACTGTTAAGGATCGCCGTAGAGAAGGTAATCCTGAAACTGATTCTTAAAAGTTTTGTACTTTTAAAACTCAAAACATGGATCCATATGTTTCTTGCATTTACAGGATACAGAAAGCGTGAAATTCCAAGTTTAGATGATAAAGTATGGTGCCTGAAAAAGATTGGAAAAGGTGGTGTCTTCCACAAGGCATTGGAAGCTAATGACATTTCTTCAGTGGAGCACTTAATGAGGTCGTATTATAAGGATGAGAAAGCTCTGCGCAATGTAAGAATACAGTCTTGTTCATATCTATTCTCATGATTCGATCTTGATTGTTGTCACAAGCTAATTTTTTTAATAATATGTCTAGATTCTCGGTAAAGTCTCACCAGCTGCCTGGGAAGCTATTATTGATCATGCTAAGAAGTGCGATCCTGGGAGATCCCTTTACTCTCACTTCAACAAGAACATTAGGGTGTACGTCAGTTTTCTGGGTCAGATGGTGGGAGCAACAATAGCTGGTCAATATAATGCTTTTGGCGATCTTCGTACACTTACGAAGCTACTTTTTTCCTGATACTGACAGTGATATCCACTAGAATCACATTCATGCTTAGATATTTGTTCAAATACTATCAGGGAAATTCACGTCAAACAAGTAACATTAGCAAAAGGATTTTTCCTTCGGGGCATATAACTTTCTTCTGTTGCTTGCAGCATGAAAATCAAGTAAATCTTTGTTTTTAGTGGTAAAGCATTTTTTAAGAAGCGAAGAAAACAGATGCCACAACATATTGACTGGCTGAAGAAAAAAATCTAAAATTTTATTCGCATCAATGCCTAAAGTTACAAAATAAAGTGTTACCAAAAAAACATGATAGGAAAATTTTAGTTTTTCTTATTGCTATGTATGAGGAAAAATTCTGTGAAACACTGTGCAAAAGTTACGCTCTATTCGCTTGAACTTACCGGACAGCATCAGCCAGCCATTCAGCAGTGTTTTTCTCTCAGAACAATCCGCCAGCCAGCCGTACAATCCAGTCAGCCGAACAGAGTCATGTTTATACCTTTGCAGGCCAAATGGGAAGAATTAAGCAACGATGCATATAAATGTATAACCTACC
Organism: Eremochloa ophiuroides; assembly: GCA_038502445.1. NCBI lineage: Eukaryota > Viridiplantae > Streptophyta > Magnoliopsida > Poales > Poaceae > Eremochloa > Eremochloa ophiuroides. Next base: position 79,521,782 of record JAHLJS010000005.1, on the reverse strand, counting down.
ACCATCATGATTATGAAATGTATAATGGCCAGCCAATACTGATTAACTGTGACACACTCTAGGAATCTATCATTCCTGGACATCAGCCTACTAAACCTGATGGTGAAGACTTGTTAAACTGTATATATTTTCCTTGTTTCAGTCAAAATTGTTCGTTAACATGAAAGCTTTAGTGTTTCCAGATCGAACTATTCATGATGCAGATGAGCAAGGAACTGCAAAGGTTAATGGATTTTCTGGTACTCTCTCCCAACAGTGTATATTTGGAAGGATTGGATCTGTGCGAGTGTGGACCTTATCTTCTGTACCAGAAAACAATGAAACTGCAGCTCAATCATAGCTATTTTCTTATACTTTGGTTATAACTGATATGGTTCAAATTCTAGTTTTTAGTTTTTTCAATATATGCATCTAATTTAAATCTGGGCCACATAAGATTTTTTTTTTTAACAAAGGCCACATGAGATTTTATAAATCAGTATGACTGCCAAATTTTTGTTCTTGCTACAAAGGAAATGTTTCTTGTAACAAGTATTTGCATTTTTTCCAAAATATGCTGCCATGGTTAAGGATTGCTTGCAAACTGCCCCCTCAATGAGAAAGTATTGAACTATTGAAGCACTTTTTTCATATTACCGACATTGCATTCTCCCAGGATGCGTCTTTTGACATCGATGTTCAAATGGGCTATGGTCCTGGATTGTATGAAACTCTGGAAGCAAATTACACTGCAGGTTGGGTAACATTTTCTTGCCCGAATACTACCTCAAATGAAATTATAGCATCAGTAGCACTGGATCAACCAGCACTGGTGAACCATCAGGAGAATTATCAGACGTCTTTCACAAACAATGGTAACTAGGTAGATCAGGACAACAGCCTTGGGATTATGCTCAACTACCAGACTGAATAGTACTAAAAAATCTCATAAAAGCAGCTAGAAGACTTCATTGTTAGTTTTCAGAATATTCAAATACATAAGAACAAAAACGATGCAGAAATGAGTTCTCAGTGCAAATTGATTCAAAAGCAAATGCAACATAATAACATTAACTAAGAGATGTGTAGACTATATCCACTGCTAAAATTATAGGCTTACCGGTTGTTTCCAAGCTTGAGCAAGTTCAGATGGTGGTACTAAGACATACATGAGTGCGGTGAAATTGTACTGCTTCTGATGGTTATGTGGGGATTCCTTGTTAGAGACTGAATTTAGCCAACTCCAACTTGAAAATTGGAACAATGGAGCAGCACATACATACTGTTGCGTTGTTCCTGCAAAAACAGATAGAGACCTAGATAGAACAGTGATGATATCAGCTCGGCTGAATTAGTCAAAGCAGCATTCATGTTATCCTTGGCATCTTCCAAAGCTCAAAGCTCCAAGGAAACTTTGAAAAGAGCACAGGAACCAATAATATTGGGGAGCAAAGTGGTAATGTATGAATAGAAACGAAAACAACAAAAACAGAACTGCCTCCACTATTTGTGCACAGATGTTGTTATCTTCTACTGTAAATTGATCAAACGAGTCCCGCAGTGTATATACACATGTAATCATAGAATCGACCGTTGGCTGTTGTAACAGGTGCGGAGGCTCGGCTGCAAATCCTGCAGGGGGTTCTGCATGGCGCCGGTTCTACGCTGTCTTTCCTATGAAGTGACAACTTACTTGTTTTAGTGTACAAGAATGTGATTGCAGGTATGCAGGACGCAGGCGGAGGTTAGCCTCCGCCAGCACAAGTTACGACGCCCCAGGCCGGGTGGAACCTCGCCGACACAAGCGAAGGCACCCCGGCTCGAGTGGAGGCTCTCGCGTAGTCGGAGGCCCCCACTAAGTTGGAGGTTCACACATGAAAGTTCCACGATGCCGACCCCGAGCAGGCGAAGACCCAGATGCAGGGCAGTGGTCTCACGTCGTGCGAAGGTCCCGGCGACGAAGGTTCAGCCGCTAGCGACAAAAGTGGGTGGTTGAAGCGTGAGGGGGAAGTCACGCCGATACCCTAGGAGTCAAAAGATGCAGTGGGAAATATTCGAAGAATATGCCCACCTCTTGAGGGGACTGAAAGGTCCTAAATGGCTAGAGGGGGGGTGAATAGCCTATAAAAATCTACAAACAACACTTCACAAGCCGATTAGTAACAATAGCAAGCTTTGCAAAGCACTAGCTCTAAACTATACTATGCAAGCCAACTAGACAAGTATACTACACTATGATCTCTAGTTCACACTCAAAGACTATGTTACTACTTTACACTACTCTTAAGTGAGCAACTAACTAACAAGCTACACAAGAGAGAAATACACAAATGTAAAGAGTAAAGGTGATTTCAATACCGCCGGTGAAGAGAAGATATGAAGTCCAATATAACCAATCAATCACATATAAGGGAAATCCTCGGTAGAGAGATGACACAAGATTTTTTACCGAGGTTCACTTGCTTGCCGGCAAGCTAGTCCTCGTTGTAGCGATACACCCACTTGGAGGTTCACGCGCTAATTGGCATCACACGCCAAACCCTTCTCAAGGGTGCCGCACAACCAACACAAGAAGGGGATCCACCAAGCTACGAGCAATCCACTAAAGATGCCTTTCGCGATCTCCCGCGGGGATAGGCTCAAGAACCCCTCACAACTTCACCGATCGGAGGCGGAGACAATCACCAACTCCCCTCAACGATCCTCGCAGCTCCAAGCCGTCTAGGAGTCGGCAAACTCCAAGAGTAACAAGAGAAACCGCTGCGAAATACCACTATCAAGTGCCTCTAGATGATCTCAATCAATGCAATGCACTTGATGCTCTCCAAACTCACCAAATGATGAACACAATCAAGTAGGATGAGTGAGAGTGGAGTGGGAAGGCTCACAAGTATGTTATGATGTTTAGGAGTGCCAAGATCTACTCCCCAAACCGGCCAAGTGACTATTTATAAGCCACACACAAAAACTAGCCGTTTTCAATTCTCTGCGAACCGTCGGACTGTCCGACGGCCAGAGCGTCGGACTAATCCGCACGGTCCGACGCCTCGGATGAATGCCACGTGTTACTAGCCATTTGAAGTCGAACGTTGGATCACAACGGCTATTTCCTCGCGCCAAAACGAACCGTCGGACGGTGGGTCGTCGGACTAACACCCGCGGTCCGACGCCCACTGCCACTGCACCGTCGGACTGAAATTACACAGCGCGTCGGACTAACGAACGCGGCCGTCCGACGCTTCCAGAGAGCTCCCCGAGCCCTGAAAACCGTCGGACGTTGGTCCGACGCTCACCGTCGGACTAACGCCGAGAGTCCGACGCTCTCAGAGCTCGCCACGTGTTATCTCTCGCACGATCTGCACCGTCGGACGCTTCGGCTAATGGTCCGACGCTCGGAGACTAAGCGTCCGACGCTCACAGCAGTGTTAGCCGTCGGACCGAAGACATTGGTCCGACGCTCTGAGACTCTATGGTCCGACGCTCTGTTTTCTCAGGATTTTCACTCAAACCTTTCACCCTTTGTTCCCATGTGCTAACACCAATTGTTCTACACCTTGTGCACATGTGTTAGCCTTTTCAAAAGAGTTTTCCAGGGGTTTGTTAGTGTCATTAGCATCTATATGCATATGCAATTGATCATGAACACCTAGTGGCACTTGATAACCGTATTTCATCAACGATTTCGCCCCTCTTAATAGTACGGCTATCTATCCTAAATGTGATCACTCCCTCTATGGAGTCTTGATCACCAAAACCAAAAGAGCTCCTATTGGTTATACCTTTGCCTTGAGCTCCCGGTTTATTATCAACTTCCTTCTCATCTCTTGATGGACCTTGTGAACACCTATGATGATGGACTTATACCATTTGCATGGATGCCGTCAATAGGGCTTTCTCCTTTGTTGATGGACTTACACCATTTTCATGGACGCCGTCATTGCCCTTCACTTGTGACTTCCACCGACCCGGTCCTTTGCTCCATCTTGCCGTTTGCTAATCAATTCTCATGAAACACTTAGAGCAATCGTTAGCAAACTAGGTTTCATCAATTACCCAAAACCAAACATGGGCTTTCAATCTCCCCTTTTTGGTAATTGATGACAACCTTCACAAAGATATGAAATGAAAAACAAGTTTGCACTTTGGTAGTATTAGCTCCCCCTACATATGTGATTCCTTGTGTTTGGTTCAATTTTTCACATATGCATGAATTTGAAAGTTTGGGTGAGCTACTACTATCAAATGATGCTAAGGTATAAAGAATGGACCTTTGAAGCGTGATACCATCGGAGTTGCGGAAATATACCATCCTTAGCACCATTGTTTACTAGTCATGCATCACAAACTCAAAATACCTCGTGAGATCAACATTTAAGTAAAAGAGGTACTTTGTATGACATATAAGTCCTATGCATGCTAGTTTGTCAAATCATCATTCAAATCCTATTTCTAAGCATTTCATCAATTCAAACAAACATAGGAATTGAAGTTTTGACAATGCAACATTTCATATGTTAATGCATACACAAATGCAACAACTTATTCATGAGCTTGCTCCCCCTACTTGTGTGCTTTCAAAGTTTTAATTGACCCCTTTCCTCTCTTATCTTTGTGACTTTCTTCTCCCCCTTTGTCAACAATCACCAAAAATGGTGCAAATTATGGGAATATCAAGTCAATAAATGGGTTTTAGTTCATTTTCACATTGGTTCAATCTAGATTACTTGCCTAGAATATGTAACTAAGTTTGATCCAAGGACAAGCTTCTGCACACCTTACTTGTAGGGTTATCTTGACCATGTTAAGTTACACATCATGAGCTCATGTTCTAGATTCAACACTAGGTTTGCAAGCCCATCAATATGTCATATGCTACCACTTGATCATACAAGCATAAAGAACAAAAGTGGTACCATATATACATGAAAGCATTTGGTTTTTTTTTTCATGAATGAGCCTATAAGATGCATTTCATGTCTGCATGAACTAGACAAATCCTTATCAAAGTATGAATGCCATGTCAACCAATTTTACCTTGCTTTAGTCGAAGGAGAGGCATGTCATATAATGTAGGATGCTTTTCACTTCATGTTGGAGTAGTCTAGTATGTTTAGCTCATTTTTCAACTTGCAAAATCTTGACTCATCAAGTGGCTTGGTAAAGATATCCGCTAATTGTTCTTCGGTGCCAACACTTTCAATTGCAATATCCCCTTTGATTTGATGATCTCTAATGAAGTGATGCCTTATGTCAATGTGCTTTGTTCTTGAATGTTGCACGGGGTTGTTGGTTAGCTTGATAGCACTCTCATTGTCACAAAGCAAAGGCACTTTCTTATATTTCAATCCAAAATCACTCAAAGTTGCCTTCATCCAAAGCAATTGTGCACAACAACTTCCGGCACTAATGTACTCCGCTTCGGCCGTTGAGAGAGCAACACTATTTTGCTTCTTTGAAGACCATGATACAAGTGACCTTCCAAACAATTGACAAGTTCCACTAGTGCTCTTTCTATCCACTTTGCAACCGGCATAGTCGGAGTCCGAATATCTAATAAGCTCAAAATTGGACCCCTTAGGATACCACAACCCAACATCTTGTGTGCCCTTCAAATACCTCAATATTCTCTTTGCGTCTTTCAAATGACTTTCTCTTGGTGAGACTTGAAATCTTGCACACATGCACACACTAAACATGACATCCGGTCGAGATGCGGTCACATAAAGTAGACTTCCAATCATTGATCTATATAGCTTTTGATCTACCATTTTGCCACTATCATCCAAGTCCAAATGCCCATTAGTTGCCATAGGAGTATTCATGGGCTTTGCATGTTCCAATCCAAATTTCTTCACCATATCCCTTATGTACTTTCCTTGACTTACAAATGTACCATTCTTCATTTGCTTAACTTGAAGACCAAGGAAGTAGCTAAGCTCACCAATCATGGACATTTCAAACTCACTTGCCATCATATTTCCAAATTCTTTACAAAAATCTTGATTTGTTGATCCAAAGATAATATCATCCACGTATATTTGCAACACAAATAAATCATGTCCAAGCTTCTTAGTGAAAAGAGTTGTATCAACCTTTCCCATTTTGAACCCTTTTGAGAGCAAGAAATCTCTCAATCTCTCATACCATGCTCTAGGTGCTTGCTTCAAACCATACAATGCCTTTCTTAGCTTGTACACATGGTTGGGTTTCTTCACATCTTCAAATCCGGGAGGTTGTTCCACATAAACCAACTCATTGATGTACCCATTTAGAAATGCACTCTTGACATCCATTTGATATAACTTGATGTTGTGGGCACAAGCATAGGCTAATAAGATTCTAATGGCCTCCAATCTAGCAACCGGTGCATAGGTTTCTCCAAAATCAAGACCTTCAACTTGAGTATAACCTTGTGCAACCAATCTAGCTTTGTTCCTTATTACTATGCCATCTTGATCTTGCTTGTTTCTAAAGACCCATTTGGTTCCTATCACATTGTGTTTCTTTGGTCTTTCCACTAGTTCCCAAACTTGATTTCTTGTGAAATTGTTGAGCTCTTCATGCATAGCATTAACCCAATCAACATCTTTCAATGCTTCCTCAATCTTGGTTGGCTCTATGGTTGACACAAATGAGAAATGCTCACAAATTTGAGCTAGTCTTGCTCTAGTTTGAACACCACTTTGAATACCACCAATGATTTGATCCAAAGGATGATCCCTTGCAATAGAGACCGGTTGGAGAATAGGAACTTGATCATTGGATTGAGATGAACTAGCTTGTTGATCTTGCACTTGAGATTGATCTTGTGAGTCACTTGCACTTGCTTCATTTTCAACTTGCATACTAGTATGAATTGCACCATCATCTTCATCTTCATTGACTTGCCTTGGCCTAATATCGCCAATATCCATATTTTTCATTGCATTTGCCAAGTCATTGCCTCTCACGTCACTAAGATTTTCAACTTCATCTTGAGAGCCTTGGGTTTCATCAAATTCAACATCATGTACCTCCTCAAGAGTACCACTAGCCAAATTCCAAACTCTATATGCCTTGCTTGTGGTTGAATAGCCAAGTAAGAAGCCTTCATCACATTTCTTTTCAAACTTGCTCAATCTTGTGCCTTTCTTGAGAATGTAACATTTGCAACCAAAAACCCGAAAATATGCAATGTTGGGCTTTCTACCATTCAATAGCTCATAAGGAGTCTTTGCAAGCATACCATGGCAATATAAACGGTTGATGTAGTAGCAAGCAGTGTTGATTGCTTCGGCCCAAAAGGAATGACTAACATTGTATTCACTTAGCATTGATCTTGCCATATCTATCAAGGTTCTATTCTTTCTTTCAACAATGCCATTTGATTGTGGTGTATACTTGGGTGAGAATTGATGTCCAATACCATACTCATCACACAATTCTTCAATCTTGGTGTTCTTGAATTCACTACCATTGTCACTTCTAACTTTCTTGATGGTTGTTTCAAACTCATTTTGGCTTCTCTTGACAAAAGATTTGAATAGATCATACACTTCACTCTTGTCAACTAGAAAGAATACCCATGTATATCTAGTATAGTCATCCACAATCACAAATCCATACTTGCTCCCACCAATGCTAGTATATGTGGTTGGTCCAAACAAGTCCATATGCAAGAGCTCAAAAGCTTTACTAGTACTCATCATGCTCTTCTTAGGATGTGTATTTCCAACTTGTTTGCCGGCTTAACATGAACTACAAAGCTTATCTTTCTCAAAAGTGACATCTTTCAAGCCTCTAACTAGATCATGCTTCACTAATTTGTTCAATTGTTTCATTCCAACATGACCAAGCCTTCTATGCCATAACCAACCCAAACTTGACTTAGTGATCAAACAAGTTGACAATTGAGTTTCACTAGCATTGAAATCCACAAGATATAGGTTGTCATATCTAAACCCTTTGAATATCAAATTTGACCCATCAACACTAACAATTTCAACATCATCAACCCCAAATATGCACTTGAAACCAAGATCACAAAGTTGTGCAACCGAGAGTAAATTGAAATTCAAGCTTTCAACTAGCAATACATTTGAGATAGACATATCATTGGAGATAGCAATTTTACCAAGTCCTCTCACTTTCCCTTTCTTGTTGTCACCAAATGTGATTGCATCATAGCCACTATTTGCACTTGTGTTGAGAGAGCCAAACATACTAGAATCACCCGTCATATGTTGAGTGCATCCACTATCGAGCACCCAATGCCTCCCTCCGGCTTTGTAATTGACCTACAAAAAGAGATCAATTCCTTTTAGGTACCCAAACTTGCTTGGGTCCTTGAAGGTTAGTGACTAAGCTCTTTGGTACCCAAATGGTCTTCTTCTTTGGACCCAACATGGATGTACCAACAAACTTAGCCTTCACACCATTTGAGCCCTTTGTGAGAACATAGCAAGAATCAAACTTAATTGAGGATACATAAGCATTGGATTTCTTGTTTTTGCAATCTTGCTCTAAGTGACCAACTTGCTTGCATTTTGTGCAATACCGGCCATTTCTCTTCACAAAACAAGTTTTGTGAGGAGCAAAGGCGGTTTTGCCTTTCTTGGGGGTATAGCCCAATCCCTCTTTGTGGAGAGATGCCCTTTGGCTACCCAAGCACATAAGCAAGCGGTCCTCACCACCATAAGCCTTAGCTAAGGAGTGATTGAGCTTTTTAACCTCCTCCTTTAGGTTCTTGTTCTCAACTACTAGTGAAGGGTCACTAGTGGGTGAGGTAGTAGTGGAAGTGCTACAAGAAGGGTTAGTGGTAACAACAATAGGTTCACAAGATATGTCACATGTTACACCTATATCGCAAGTTTTAGTTTCTTTCTTTTGCACTTGTTGTTGCAAGTCTTTATTTTGCTCAACTAGAGAAGAATGAGCTTCATCAAGCTTAGTGTGAACCTTTTGGAGCTTCTTATGGTCTTCCTTTAGACTCTCATAAGATGCTCTAAATTCCTCAAGTTCTTGCTCAATGGATTGATTATCCTTGCGCAAGCCCTTGCATTCCTTTCTAAGTTTATCAAAATGAATACGTGCATCATCAAGCATTTCAATTAATTCTTCTTTTGTTAGGTCATCATCACTATCATCATCACTAGATTCGGTGTCGGATGATACCTTAGAACCCTTGGCCATGAAGCAAGAAGGAGTGTCGAAGATGGAAGGCTTGTCATGAATGGCAATGCTTGCATGTGCCTTCCTCTTGCTCTTCTTATCATCATCACTCTCTTCATCACTTGAAGAGGCATCACTATCCCATGTCACCACATGAGAATAGTTCTTCTTCTTCTTGTATGAAGATTCCTTCTTCTCTTTCTTCTCCTTCTTCTCATGCTTGTTCTTCTTTTTGCCCTTGTGATCATCTTCACTTGAGTGTGGGCAATCGGCTACCAAGTGATCTTTGCTTCCACAATTGAAGCATCTTCTTGGGCCATCAAATCTTCTTGCATTCTTCTTTCTTCTTGCCCGGTAGCCCTTCTTCTTCATGAACTTGCCAAATCTTCTTACTAGAAGGGCCATTTCTTCATCACTTTCACTTGTGCTAGAGGGATCTTCACTTGACTCTTCTTTGGCCTTGCTCTTGCCCTTTGATGAGGATGTGGCTTTGAATGCCACACTCTTCTTCTTCTCATCTTTGGAGTCTTCATCTTTTTCTTTCTTCTTCTTATTGATCAACTCTTCTTTATCATCATCATCTCTATAAGCATCATCGGTCATCACCTCCGCTAGCACTTGATTTGGAGTTAATTCACTCAATGTTGTCTTCACCAAGACCGTGATCAATGTGGCAAACCGCTTGGGCAAGCTCTTCAAGAACTTCATGGAGAAGTCACTATCCTTCACCTCTTCATCCACGGCCTTGAGATCATTCACAATGACTTGCAATCTATGGAACATCTCCGGCACGGTTTCATCATCCTTCATCTTGAAGCTTGCAAACTTGTCCTTCAAGATATATGCTTTGGCGGCCTTTACACCCTTGGTGCCCTCATATGATTCCTCAAGCTTCTTCCAAGCTTCATGAGCGCTCTCAATGTTCTTGATTTGCTCAAACACTTTTTCATCTACGGCCTCATGAATAGCACAAACCGCAATGTCATTGAGTTGAAGTAATCTTTCTTCGGCGGTTGTGGGATTGGCCGCATTGGCAATCTCAATCTTTGTTTCCACAACCTTCCAAACCTCTCTATTGATTGACTTGATGTGTGAGGTCATCTTGCTCTTCCAATATGCATAATTTGTGCCATCAAATTGGGGTGGCTTCTTGGTGTTGTTGATGTGAATGTTGAGTTGAGCCATTTTTACACCGTAGGTTGTTAAGCCTCAAATCAACGGTGCCTCGGCTCCGATACCACTTGAAAGGTCCTAAATGGCTAGAGGGGGGGTGAATAGCCTATAAAAATCTACAAACAACACTTCACAAGCCGATTAGTAACAATAGCAAGCTTTGCAAAGCACTAGCTCTAAACTATACTATGCAAGCCAACTAGACAAGTATACTACACTATGATCTCTAGTTCACACTCAAAGACTATGTTACTACTTTACACTACTCTTAAGTGAGCAACTAACTAACAAGCTACACAAGAGAGAAATACACAAATGTAAAGAGTAAAGGTGATTTCAATACCGCCGGTGAAGAGAAGATATGAAGTCCAATATAACCAATCAATCACATATAAGGGAAATCCTCGGTAGAGAGATGACACAAGATTTTTTACCGAGGTTCACTTGCTTGCCGGCAAGCTAGTCCTCGTTGTAGCGATACACCCACTTGGAGGTTCACGCGCTAATTGGCATCACACGCCAAACCCTTCTCAAGGGTGCCGCACAACCAACACAAGAAGGGGATCCACCAAGCTACGAGCAATCCACTAAAGATGCCTTTCGCGATCTCCCGCGGGGATAGGCTCAAGAACCCCTCACAACTTCACCGATCGGAGGCGGAGACAATCACCAACTCCCCTCAACGATCCTCGCAGCTCCAAGCCGTCTAGGAGTCGGCAAACTCCAAGAGTAACAAGAGAAACCGCTGCGAAATACCACTATCAAGTGCCTCTAGATGATCTCAATCAATGCAATGCACTTGATGCTCTCCAAACTCACCAAATGATGAACACAATCAAGTAGGATGAGTGAGAGTGGAGTGGGAAGGCTCACAAGTATGTTATGATGTTTAGGAGTGCCAAGATCTACTCCCCAAACCGGCCAAGTGACTATTTATAAGCCACACACAAAAACTAGCCGTTTTCAATTCTCTGCGAACCGTCGGACTGTCCGACGGCCAGAGCGTCGGACTAATCCGCACGGTCCGACGCCTCGGATGAATGCCACGTGTTACTAGCCATTTGAAGTCGAACGTTGGATCACAACGGCTATTTCCTCGCGCCAAAACGAACCGTCGGACGGTGGGTCGTCGGACTAACACCCGCGGTCCGACGCCCACTGCCACTGCACCGTCGGACTGAAATTACACAGCGCGTCGGACTAACGAACGCGGCCGTCCGACGCTTCCAGAGAGCTCCCCGAGCCCTGAAAACCGTCGGACGTTGGTCCGACGCTCACCGTCGGACTAACGCCGAGAGTCCGACGCTCTCAGAGCTCGCCACGTGTTATCTCTCGCACGATCTGCACCGTCGGACGCTTCGGCTAATGGTCCGACGCTCGGAGACTAAGCGTCCGACGCTCACAGCAGTGTTAGCCGTCGGACCGAAGACATTGGTCCGACGCTCTGAGACTCTATGGTCCGACGCTCTGTTTTCTCAGGATTTTCACTCAAACCTTTCACCCTTTGTTCCCATGTGCTAACACCAATTGTTCTACACCTTGTGCACATGTGTTAGCCTTTTCAAAAGAGTTTTCCAGGGGTTTGTTAGTGTCATTAGCATCTATATGCATATGCAATTGATCATGAACACCTAGTGGCACTTGATAACCGTATTTCATCAACGATTTCGCCCCTCTTAATAGTACGGCTATCTATCCTAAATGTGATCACTCCCTCTATGGAGTCTTGATCACCAAAACCAAAAGAGCTCCTATTGGTTATACCTTTGCCTTGAGCTCCCGGTTTATTATCAACTTCCTTCTCATCTCTTGATGGACCTTGTGAACACCTATGATGATGGACTTATACCATTTGCATGGATGCCGTCAATAGGGCTTTCTCCTTTGTTGATGGACTTACACCATTTTCATGGACGCCGTCATTGCCCTTCACTTGTGACTTCCACCGACCCGGTCCTTTGCTCCATCTTGCCGTTTGCTAATCAATTCTCATGAAACACTTAGAGCAATCGTTAGCAAACTAGGTTTCATCAATTACCCAAAACCAAACATGGGCTTTCAGGGACCCTTATGCAGTAGACTATAAATAGAGGTGTAATCCTCAAGCAGAAAGTTACTTGAGATCATTTACTCTCCATTGAGTTGCCTCACTCCCCGCCTCACTCCCCTTATAAGCCTCCACACTCAAGCAGAGGTTGTCTCCACGTGTTGAGTGGGAATACTCCGCCAACATTTATATAGGCATTCGACATGTAATGTAATTGACAGTTTCTATCTCTCACTAGTCAAATGCCTATTGCGCACAAAACATACCTATGCATGAATTTATATACAGCTTATGTGTATGATTATGATAGAGGAAAGTCAAATAATACATATACAAATGTAAATAATTATTGTCATGTGTGGAGCATGGTTTTATGTTCACTCGTAGAGATGCACATATATAAATCAATATATGAAGAGGTACAGTGGTGAATTGGTGATGGTATGAGCCTCCAGTCTAAAGAATTACCTGTCGGCTGAAACTGCATTGTTGATCTCATTGCTGCAGATCCGCTTCACCAAAACTCACAACCGTGCCCTGATACAACCCTGGTTATACTTGATACATGATAACAACCTCCACCAAACATAATGAATGCACAAATTAAGTGAACCATCAAATGAGATACTTTAAGTGAGTGATCAAAACTGTTCCAATACCCACATTTAAGTTGATGCATTGGGCGACCCTAACATCAAAGATGTCCCTATTCCTCAGGATACATATGTATTCTCTCAGTGTCAAATCTTTCACAGCCTTAAATATCATATCAAACTTGTTGAAACCTATATATGGAAAGAGAACATATTGCTTCAGAAATATCACAATTATTTGCTTCCTATTGATAGATGAACTTTTTGCATTGTTTACTTCTCTTCTTATTTTCTATTGATAGCTACACAATCCTCAGGTGACATATCAAATCACGGAAGATAAGTATAATTTAATAGTTTCGATATGAAATTCACCTTGTGGGGTCAAGCGATAAATTGTAAAGCCAACATAGGCATAGGCATTGGCATTGGCATTGGTCAGCGGCTACAGGACGACACCTGGCATCTGTTGGTTGACGACAGCGACCGATGGCAGCCTGCTAGGTCTGGTGGACCGCGACCCGCTCGCTCTCGTTGTTGAAATTGGGCTCCAGGTCATGGTGATCGTCCAGCGGGTTAAGGAGGGGTTTAGTTGGGGAAGAAGTCTGTAGCACTTTTGTTTTTATTTAACAACTTTTGTCTAATCATAGACTAACTAGACTCAAAAGATTCATCTTGACATGTACAAATAAAAGGTGCAATTGTTATTTTTTATTTAATGCTCCACACATGTGTTTAAAGATTCGATGCGATGGTGAATCTGAAAAAAGTTTAAGAACTAAATAGGGCCTACTAAGAATATCCACACTCTTTATCCTCTATATCTATCTTTTACGAGAAATATTTCATCCTAGTCATCAAGATTCTCTCCTCTTTATTACTTTCTTCCGCACTCATCCATTCTTTATATATCTCATACTCTATACTAACTCTCAACAACGGCTCCACTTATCATCCTCTATAAATTTTATCTAAATATATCCATATAAGATTGTGTTTTGAAGGATTCATTAAAATGAATTTAATGGTGTAATCAGAATTTAATTTGGTTTTTTAGTTATAACGAGACTGCTTGGTTTACCTCCAAATTTTACCATGCCAAAGATTTAACAAGATAAAATTTAGAAAAAAAGTTATCATAGATTTAGCAAGATAAATATGAGAGCTTGATAAGTTTTAGTAGAAAACTAAATCATAACGAAAATCATGGCTTGCTAAATCCTTAGCCTAACAAATTTTGCAAATGAATCAAGCAGGTGATCCGCCACAGATTCCTCCAGCGTATGCGCTCTGGCGCTTCTGATTGTGATGCATGCTTACCGGTCCGTCGCTGCGGTCGCTGCGGCATGGGTCCGCCGGCCATACCGCTAGAAATAGCGGACCATGCTACATGCCCTAAATTTTTTGTTTTTTTGTATCCGTGTTGTGCGGAGTGGTTTTACCTGATGCGGTGCGTTTAGATCTATTTAAAATTTAAAATTTTGATATTGTAGTAATGAAATTTTTTTTTAATAAATATCTAATTATGGTCTAAGTAGGTTTAAAATATTTATCTCGTGATATACATACAAATTGTATAAATATATAAATATTTAATTTATATTTAATATTTTATATATGTATCATAACATTGTTATGAACCGTTGGAATTGAAAGTTGAAAGGTATTTAAAGAGGCCTACAGTCTAAGCTGGTAGTACTAGCAGTCGAGCACACTGTTCCGAGTGACAAGCCGCACTGTTTGGTCACGCCACGCCATTAAAGGCGGGCATAAATGTAGGGCATGTAGCAGCAGCTCCGAGCGAACCGTTCCGTCGTCAATCATAAATGCACCCGCCGGATGCGACGGACGACGCCGGAGAGGACCGCCGGCTGCGACGGCAACCGATCGAAAGGGAAAGGCGCTCTCGACAGGTCTCAAAAGCCTCTAGCAGCTTTCTCGGGCCGGAGAAAAGCCCAAGTCAAGGGGAGAGAGAAGAGAAGGCGAACGAGAAAGCCGAGAGGCGCGCAGGCGCTGTCGCTGGTGAGGACATGCTCGCGGCAGCGAGGCATGGGCTCAAACCATAGGCGTGTCAAGGACGGCGGAGAGCGGCGACCACTCCTCGTCTTCGCCTCAGTCCTCGCGTGCCCCTAGGCTGCCTCCTCGTGCTAGAAACCCTCGCTGTCTGTCGCAAGGTGAGCTGCTGTGGGGTGGCGGAAGTGGAAGTGGAACCGCAGCCGGGTGCCGCGACCGCGATGGACGCGCAGCAGCTGGATTTGGTCATGCGTCACCAGAGCATGGCCACCGTCTGTGAG
Organism: Eremochloa ophiuroides; assembly: GCA_038502445.1. Taxonomy (NCBI): domain Eukaryota; kingdom Viridiplantae; phylum Streptophyta; class Magnoliopsida; order Poales; family Poaceae; genus Eremochloa; species Eremochloa ophiuroides. Next base: position 79,506,546 of record JAHLJS010000005.1, on the reverse strand, counting down.
AGCGAGGTGGCTGTCTCTCCGTCGTCCCTGCCTGCGCGCCCCAAGATTCCACCTTTTCGCTTCGTGTTCTGATTGGTATGTTTGGTGGTGGTTGCTGTTGCAGGATGCGCTGGGGTCGTCGGAGTCGGATCCCGCGAGGCCGTCACGCCCGCGCGGCAAGAGGAGCCGCGCCGCCGAGGTGCACAACCTCTCCGAGAAGGTGCGTGGCCGGTCCTTGTCTCTCCCTCCTCACTCATTTCCGCCGTTGGACGGTTAGGTAGGTGAGAAGTCATGCTAGTATGCTCCTGACCGCCAATGAGACTGGTGCAGAGGAGGAGGAGCAGGATCAACGAGAAGATGAAGGCGCTGCAGACTCTCATACCCAACTCGAGCAAGGTCGCTCTCCTTTCCTGTCATGCTGTTCTTGCGGTGTGGGTTCGTTCTGCGTTTCCCTGGGACTTGGGAGCTAATCTTGCCTCTGCTGCTTTTGTGCAGACGGACAAGGCCTCCATGCTTGATGATGCCATTGAGTACCTTAAGCAGCTTCAGCTCCAGGTGCAGGTGACCAAACTGACACCGCACTGCTTGTTTGCTAGCTCAACTGATTTTCCTACAATTTGGGATATGCATATGCTGGACCCGTCGTTGGTGTTGTTGGACTGCCTGGTAGTAACCAACAGATATGAATAGACTATGTGTAGCTGCGTAGGATAGATGATTAACGGTTCAAAATAGCCATATATGTATGATCCGCCAAACGGCCAAATAGTGAACGCATGAGGTACTGAGGTTAGATTACCATGGCAATATCCGGATGTGAAGTACCTGAATGTTCTGCGAAACAGCAAACTGTGAACGCATGGAGTTAGATATTCATAGCAAACAAGTTTGGGAGAAATAGTGGTGCCACTATATTCTACATTTGGCTGGACTTTAAAATCTTAGACTGAATTGAATTGCTTGAAAAAAAAATCAAATTTCATTTTCTAAACAATGAGAATGGGTCATGCGACAGGCGAGCCAAATCACATAAAGTACCAGAATGATGACTCCTGCTCGGAAAAAAAAAACAATTTTCATTGCTTACGGTCTGCTTAGCAACTTGAGTCGGTAATCTGTAGGTAATACTTTCATCTAAAAAGGTATCAGGATTCAGGAGGTATAAATTTCTAAGAGATCTTAAATTCAACATCCGATGTTGGAGTATATGTACACCTTGGTGGGTGGGAGTAATCGCAATGCTCAGTTCCTATCCTAAAAGAGAAGTAGAGAACACAACGTTTGGCTGTCTTTGTTTTGTGTATTGTTATATAGTAGCTCTGACATGCTTTATTTATTCCAGTCATGATTCATGTAATCCTCATTTGTGCAGCCCAATTCAGTATCAGCTTGTTTGCTATTTTTTTTCCAGATGTTGTCTATGAGGAATGGCCTGTATCTGCCCCCAGGAAACTTGTCTGGAGCACCTGAGGCTCTAGCACCCTCAGAAATGTGTGCTGCACTTAACCAGAGTGGTGCCAAGCCATCAAATTCTGGCGTTGTACTACCTGGAAACAAAATTCCTGTAGCTCGTCTATTATTTGATCCACCAAATCATGATCAACGGCATGAAAACCCGCTTGTATTACAATGCGTCCCTAGTAGTTCAACCACTGTAGAGCCTCAGTTCCTTCAAGAGCCAGAACAGCCCAACCTTCAATCCTTTCAGCTGGCTCTACCTCCTGAGGTAAATGGTAAAACTTTTGTTATGTCTAGAATCTGTAACACAAATAGGTAGTAACACCTCTCTCTCTTTTTTTCTTTTACTTGTTTCTTGCTCATCTATATAGATGATCTTCAAGGAGGACATGATGTTAAAGCATCGCATAACTTCAGCTCAGGAAACCACATCTTTACCAGGTTATGGACTGTACAACTTTTTTTTTATTTGGGACTGTACAGTTTGAACAGCCATAGTTGGGAAATCGATACGTATATTTGACTTCTTACCGATTTTCCCTTGATCCAGGGCATGAGGTCAAGCATGGTAGGCAGGAAGCATGCATGGTGAATTCTGATCTTTTTGATAGAGGTTCGCTCGGGAAAGAAGTGGCACAGGACATGATGCCAAAAGGCTCTGGACTATTTATGCCGTACTTGCGTAGGTAAGCTTCTTTTTGGTACATGAAGAGATAGATCAACATTGTCTCCATTTAAGATTAAAGAGATCATTTGACAAATAAAATGCAAGTTACAGCATCCCTTGTGATTTTAAACAGTGGTGAACGATGATTATCTATGCTCTATTCGGATTATTTCCATGTGGTTTCAGTAACTTCATATTCTTTTGCCTCAAGGCTCTGTGCCTCTGAGAAAGGCATTGCAACCTATTCTAAGCTTATGTACTTAGTGATCTTGATTTTGATGATGATGTAATTTTCTAGATTCATCATATATCTGGTCAAATTATATGTATATAAAAAAAGGCCATTGTTATTCCTCCAGGAATCTGGTGCCTTGGATTAGCTCACACATGTTGACCCCTGTTTCTTGCAGAGCCGCGACACAGAGGGACGTCTGAGGGCAGGATCAAACTAACTACACGATGGATCACCCTGAATGATTTTTCCCATTGGGATGCTTCGTTTTGGTGGGTCAGGGGCAAGAGTAGTAACTAGGAGAGCAAGTTCTCATGATCGCCAGCCGAGCTGAATGTTAGCGGCTGAATCAGATTGTATTCTGGTAAACCATCTTGTAAAAAGAGAGCTATAAGCATGAATCTCGGCCATACTGACCTCATTGCAAGGCCATCTGCTAATCTCATTCATGATCCCACTTGTGTAATGCTATGCTAACCGGGTACAGTGAGAATAGATAATGCTTTCGGCTGTTTCAGTGAGTCGATGAGGAGTTGGGCGGGGGGGCGGGGAGACAAACTTGGAGCTCTGCAACGGCATAGGTAGGATGAAATGGTCCGATATGCTTAGCTGCTTATCAAGATTCAAGCAAGGCTGATATGCAGAGCAAGTCTCTGAACCCCACCCAAAGCAACACGCTGCAAGGACACTCAAGAGCCTTGAGTTTGCGTCAAGACCAGCGACCTGGTAAGAGAACACTACTGTCTCCAGTTTGGTCTCGGTGTGGGAACACACCACGTTGGTAGGTTTCGGTCTATTCGAATCTCTGTCCAAAGTGGCTCGTTGTTTTGGAACAGTAGTGCCCCTTTGTTGTTGCACTGTTTCCACTGTACGGTTTCCGATGTTTTTCTTTTTCTTCAAGCTCTTGCCATCCTAAAAAAAGATTCAAGCAAGGCTTCTTATCCTGCAGTTCATCAAGGACGCAGCCAACACCCACATTATTCTCTCCCAACAAAGAATGCCAGAATAGAAATGGGCAGATAGCAGCAACATGCACGAAGCACAAGCCCTTCGCTGTAAATCCATGGATTCACAAGCAGTCACAATTACAAGTACTTAATTCAGTCTGGCCTAGGATACTAGCAACGCATAACATCCCTTTTTGCTTGCAAACAATAGCTAAGCAAACGACTAGGAAAAGCAAGCAACACGGCACAAGAAATCAGGATTTCATCTCCTCATCTTCCTCAATCTTTGGCGCCAGGTAAAATCTAACGTAACCCATCTCTGCTATCTTGTACTCAACCACCACTGGTAGCTCGGATGACAGGCTGATAGTCACTTGTTCAGACAGTGAAGATGCCTTGGTGAAGGAGTTCATGTACCTCAGGGCAAATGTCAGGGAAACTGGCTCTTGCATCTCAATAATGGTAGCCTCTTCTGGCTGCATTCAATCAAAACAGTATTCATTAGCTAGTGCAGTGACCTTTCATATGTTGCAAGAAATTTTGGTATCCATGGAATGCACTAAAAATAAATCCATTGAGAACATCTCACTAAGCTGCAATCTTTTGCTTAAGTTACTGGCACAGGCAGATTACTCCTATAATACACCCAATTACCTTTAACATCATAGATAACTTACAGGCTAGATTAATCAAACCTCAAGCAGATAACAATTCACTCAACCAAATGAAGTGACTGCTTGTTTTCCAAAATATCATCATATGCAATAGAAAGATTAACAGATGGCTAATGTTTAGGGCATCCAATTGTACAGATTAAGCCAGTGTAATTGTACAGACTAAACCAGCGTACAGGACTCAGTAGCTAAAATTAATTAAACAATTTTTTATAAGTACATGATTTGAACTTCACTGCTAATATGGTACCTACAAGTGTACATTTGCAAACCATGGTATGTAACAAAATCTAAGCAATCCAAACTATTAATACAACTTATTTTGAGGCGATATGCACAACAAAATCCAGAGCATGTGACTTTTCTCCCAGCATGAGGCGGCAACAGGGTTAACAAGGTACCTTGTCAATAGTTTGGTTCTGCCTGCACACAATGTTTGCGCTCCCAATGTCTCCAGATGTGGAGAACTTCACGCCTTCCTTAGTCACCGAGATAACAACTACAGCAAGAGAACGGCAAATGTTCAATGAACAAGACCAAGAGCCATCCATGTCTGACAGTTGAACCAACAAGAAAAAACAAATTCTTATGTACCAGTGTCCCCGATGCTGCTGAGATCCTTGCAGATCCTCATAAACTCAGCAGACGGCATGCGGACGATAGCCTGGTACTCGGAATCCGGGATTCCGAGGTGCTCACTGTCGATGTCCATGAGCTTCATCTCAAAATCCGCAATCTTATCTTGCTCTGTTCATTGCCACACCGGAACCACGACAGATCAGGGTGAGGGATCACACAGAAGTGGCGAGAGAAAATAGAGAAAGAACGGGCACTCACTGGGCGACTCGAACATGAAGGTGACTGTGTCGGAGCCGTCATCGGCCTTGATGGTGATGATGTCGTCGTTGCCGGCGCAGCGGAGCATCTTGGCCATGTTGTTGAGGTTCATGCCCATGGAGAGGTTGCGGTCGCAGCGGTAGTGCTCGAAACCCTCGGCGCGGAGGAGCAGCGCGACGAGCGCGACGTGGCTCGAGTCCATGGCCTGCAGCGAGAACCCGGTGCCGGAGCAGTCGAAGTTGGCGTCGGTGACCAGCTCGCGGATCGCCTCCAGGACCTTCTTGAGGAGGCTCCCCTGCACAAGCCGCAGCTCCAACATCGTGGCGGCGCTCTCCTCGTCGGCCGGCTGAGGGGAGATCGGTGAAACCCTAGGGGTCGGTCTGGGCGGGAGCGGGGGGTTTGGGAAGGGAGAGCGGCGGCGGGTGGGAGAAGGGTGGGGAATGGGTGGAGATTAAAATAGGGACGCGTTTGGGGAAAAGGGAGGGAGAAATTTGGGGAACCGCCGCTGCCGCGAAATGTTTTCCCGCCTGGCCGCTCCTTGCTCCGGAAGATTAGCCTGGCAGGTCGGGCCTCCGTCTGTGATACGGGATCGGCCCCCACCTGTCGGTGGGAATCACGGGTGGCGGTCGCTGGTTTGCAAAAGGGCGGGGGATCCGGGAACTGAGGCGGGAGACGCAATTGCTTTCCCGGCATTTCCCGCCATCCCGCCATCTCTGCTGTGCGCGCTAGCACGTTCCCTTTGCCTCCAGTCATTTTGAGATTTGTTTGTGCAGTCGTGTTTCAAACTTTGAATGCGAAGCAATACGGTGCGGAGAGTTTGAATACGGTGTTTGCAGTCGTATTTTCTCTTTCATAAAATACGCAAAAGATCTGTACTCCTACATCTTTGTATTAAGATCGACAAACAGTAAAGGTACAACAGCCATAAACATGCCACACTTGGGAGAGTTTAAAGTAATACAATCGGATATGCCCTCCCTAGTCGAAGTGAGATCCCGACCTACTACTCGCTAATTTTACTGCGTAGCCGAGTGAGTTAAAGTAACAATGTTTGTGTGAACGGCTTTATAAGATCATAAAGATGATTTTAAACGTATTTTTGTGCTCTATCAGTCACCAAATCAATTGGTTGATCTTGATCCTTGTCTATTTTGTTCCAGTGAATCCTGATTGTCTAGATTAGGTTTCTCCCTCTATCTTAAAAAGATTTCTAACCGCTAAGTCAAAAGATATTCAATTTGAACAATTTTATAAGAATATACTAATATACTAATACTTTATTATATCAAATAACTACTGTTAGATCTTTATGCAATGTATTTCTTATAATGTCTTTATGTTGATTCATAAATATTAATAGCATTTTCAAAAGTTTGGCACACTTTGACATCAACCAAATATTGAAGTGAACTATTTTTTGTGATTTGAGTCGTAGCTTAGTTGACTAGCACGGGCTAAATTCACAACAAGAAGCGAACGTAAGCCGAACGGGCTCGTCTTTTAATCAGGTGATGTGCGCTGCGGCGATAATCCAAGGAAGCACACAAAAATGGCCCGTCCGCCCGCTCCCTACCCAATGGGCCTCCACTCGTTTCCTTTTCCGCGAAATATTATTTCGAACCTTTTTCTTTTTCTTTTTTTTTCTTTTTTTTTAAATGCTACTGCGAGCATGGTCGCTCTAGCTGTCAAGCAACCCCTGTGGCCACACGCTCTTTTGGATCTAGAACAGTCTTAGTGGGAGTTTGATGTAAGTTTTATTTGTATTAAATAAGATATGACATAAACAATTTTGATGACATATTAGAGCATAGAGAAGAAATGATAAAACTCTCTTGACATGATTACCAACTCTCTATAAGTCATTGTATTAAATATCTATGAGACTATGGAACGAAACTTTACATTGTGAATGAGTGTTTCATTTCATTTTACGTGACATGGCAGTTTTAGTATTCGTGTCACGAAAATCACCGCTAAAATTGGCCTTAAACCAGTCTTAATGGAGAGTTTCATGTCCCTAGTTTCGAACACATTTTATTTTAGAATCAGTGCAGAAGAGTTTCATCCTCGTGAAGCTATCTCTACTCCCATTAAATTTTGTCATCTCTCCTTTTATTAATATAGTGTCATATCAGTATATTTAATATCTATGAAATTCTGATGAAATATTATTGAGACCAGCCTATAGCCTTTTGCACGCATTTATCTCATGAATCATCACGTGGGCTTAAAGACGGGTCATATTTTTGCACGGGCGTGCCACTCCACCATGTGCGAATCTAGCCCAGCCAAGAGGCTAATGTGATGAGCTTTCGAGCAAGTCTATCCGACGCCATTCACCCATATTATTAAAATAGGATGTTTATTTTATTTTTATTTTTTTTTGCGATATTGTGCTCCTTATGTCGTAGTATGACATTAAAAAAAATATATCTGCAATGTCTATGTTTAAAAATAATTTGTACATACTAGCAATTTATATATAGAGAGAGTAATAGTTACTCCTTTCATCCAAAATAGATGTCGCTATAAGATACATGTTGGTCAAATTTTCTCAACTTTAACTGAGTTTGTAGAAAATATATATTATGAAAGTATATTCAAAATCTATCTAACGATACTAATTATATATATTATAAATCTTAATATTTTGTATATATATTTGGTTAAATATAAAAAGTCTTTAACTTCTTAAAAAGTAAAAATGATATTTATTTTGTGACGATGGGAATATTTATGTACGAAGTATGTTGCGAGTTATTTAATAGTTCAGGTACATTATACATAATCATTCATCCGTGTGTTGACTCAGAGTGCTACCACACCCGGACAGATTAAGGGGGAGTTTAATAAGTTACGACCGTCATTTATTCGGATTCCCTTTCAGTTTAGTAAGTTATGAGTATTTTTTCAGTTTATATGTTTCAGTTTTCCTTCCAGGTTCGAATTTCTTTCTAAATTGTTTCTTTTAGTTTTAGTTTAATGAGTATTGAGTTTTATTTTTTTTTCTGACACCCTTATGAGTTCAAATGCCTTCATAATTCCTACATATTATCTTTTGTTTCATTTATTCATTTTGTCTAGTTCATTTTTCAATTTCAATGTTTTCCTATATTTCAGTTTTTATTACAATTTCTATTCATTTTCGTGGCTATCAATTTCAGTTGTATATTCTGTATTTTCAATTTTAGAGTTTTAAAATTCAATAAGTCTCTGTCATCTTAGTTTCATTTTTTTCCCTTTTTGTCTACTATTGTTTTTAGATCCTACTTGACAATTTCAGCTCAAGCTAATTTCAATTTCATTGTTATTTTGTAGTATTTTTTTATTTTGTCTACTTTAGTTTTCAGTTTGTCTTTGTGCTGGATTCTCCATAAACTCTATTTTTTGGATATACAAAGGCATGAACTTTTTAATTGCTCGCTCTCTCTATATACAGGAAAAAGGAGGAAGAATGAATTAACGGAAATGCTTAGGAGCGGGCGTCCGGATGCGTCGGACGGACCCGACTCGACCGACCAAAATCGACCCGCACGTGCTTATCTAGTCGACTTTGTCCGTCCCCAGGCCTTCCGCACCCATTCTCTATCGCCGTCCGCTTCTCCTGTCCGTGCCTCGCGCTCCTCTGCGCTACTGCGCTCCCTGGTGCCCTCGCTGCTGCGCTCCCTGCCGGCCTTGCCGTTGCGCTCGCTGCCGCTGCTCTCTAGGACCTCAATGGCGCCCGCTGCCGCTGCGCTTGCTGCCGCTGCTCGCGCCCAAATCGTTGCCGTTGCATCCGTTCACGCTCCCTCCCTCCCTTCCCTCCCTTCGTGACCTCCATGGCGTCGGAGATGAGGGCTACGGTGCAGCTTTTTTCCGGCGAAGTTAGGTGGGTCCTAGATTTGAGCCCTGGTCCTTCTCCTCCTCCTCCACCTCCTCCTCCTCTATCTAGATCTGGATCTAAGGGATGTGGTTGTAGCTAGGTTATGGTGAGCTTTTCGGGGTTCAGCTTTTGTTGTTGTTGAAATAGTTCTTTTTCAATGTTGCAACAAATGATTTTGAGTGTTGCAATGGTATTTTTTTACTGCAATAGCCATTTTTTCTGATGTTGCACTAGTAGTGCTTGAGATGTTGCGATAGTTTTTTCGTTGTTGCAGCAGATTTTTCCTGAAGTTGCAGTAAACATTTTTTTTATGTTGCAGTTTATTTTTTGTTTGTTGCAGGACTTCTTTTCGTTTGTTGCGTTAGATGTTCTTTTTTCCGTTGTTGCAGAGGGTGGACAGGCTATGGGGGGCGAGCTAGTGGCGGGCGGAGTTGGTAGGCGTCGGCGAGGTTGGGGGTAGGCGGATTCACGTGGAGGAGAGGGCCGAGTTTTGGGAGAAAGAACGGTTCCTTTTTCTACTTCCTCTTCCTGTGCCGGGCAAGCGGAGGACAGGGCGGGTTCGAAGGGAGGGCTTCCTCCTTCCGTGCAGGACGAGCGGAGGCGGCATCCGAGGTGGAGCGCGTCCTCAGTACTGCAGGAGGAGCGGAGGCGAGATTCAGGATGGAGAGCGTCCTCAGTAGCACCGTTGTCGGGCGTCCGGACGGATGGCCTCGTCCGGACGTCCGGGAGCTGGCAACGCCCATGAATTAATGAATATGTATTATAGTAGCAGTTTGCGATCAGCAACAGCATAAACTGTGCCGAAACACAAAAGCAAATCTCCAAGAGAAACATTATCACAGAGACACAGACAAGACCAGAAAACCTGTTCGTATAGTACGTATATTGTCACAAGAGGTAACACAGGTAATAGACCACCAAACTACTGCCCTTGATTCTTAACACCAGGTGCTTTTCAAAAACAAAACAAAAACAAAAACAAAAAAGCTTATACTCCAATTAAGAACATGCATGTACATCAGTGCGGCCAGACTCTGATCATCCCAGTATCTTGAGCCGCTTTACAGACCTTGCAAAATCACTGCAAGGAAAAGAAAGAAAGAAAGAAAGGAACGCAGGGCCATGTCAGAGACAATCCGGATTCCGGAAGGATAGGATGAACTCGACATGAATGCATTAATCGTATATAGCGAAGAGCTTACTCCCATGGCACATCTCCGACCAGCATCCAGTCCCCTTCTCCGTCCTCGTAGGTGACCACCACATCCACATGGCTGGTGGTGCCGCTGCTGATTTCCTTGTCGTCTGCAACAGCATGGCAATATATAATTTGGGGATCAGATCATCAGAATCGGCGGGTTGGATTGGATGCTTGTAGTTGCAGATCCCCTGGATTTCGATGGACCAACAATCCATAATGGTAGGTATGCATTGCAATGCATGGTACCTTGGTTGCCGGTGGTCGGGAACATGCGGGCGAGCGTGGCGAGGAGCTCGTCGTAGGAGGCGTGGAGCGACATGTCCACCTTCCTGCCGATGGCGTCGCCTTCCTTCTTCACCTTCACGTACTTTGCGCCGCCGCCGCACGCCCTGCTGCGCGCGGAGCTCACGGGCGGCCACCCGACGAGCGGCCTCTTGCTGCTGCCGTTCCTCCCTCCGCACGACGAGCCGTCGTCGAAGAGCGGCAGCGTCGCCGCCGCCGCCGCCGACGCCTGGAACGCTTCCGCGAACCCTCTCTTCCCGGCGCGCGCAGGCGCAGGCGCAGCACAAGGGTGGTGGTGGTCCGACGACGTGCTGCTCAGCTCGTCTTCGGCGGCGAGGTGGTGGCCATGGTCGATCGCCGTGGGAATGGGGTGGCGCGCGCTGCTCGGCGGCGCCAGCCCGAGCTCCAGCTCCATGCCGTGTAACGCCCGCTAGCTGCTGTCTCCTTGCTGGCAAAGCGCGCGGCGAGCTTTGGGATTTGATTGGATGCTCTGGGTTTCCTGCTGCGCAGAGAGTGGTGGAGATGAGAAGAAGCTTGGAATACGGGGAGGAGAAGCAGATGCTCCTGGCAGTACTTATATAGTTAGGGAGTCAGGGGGGGGGGGGAGACGTGCGGTGCTTGACAGCGGGAGACGACGAGGGAGGAGCAAAGAAAGTGGAAAGGAATCGATCGAGTGCAGCGCAAGGGGGAGCAGCTTGTCGGGGTTCAGGGGGACCAAAGGCGGCCAATATGTCTGCCTGCCTCCCTCTCCCTGTCCGTGCCGCGCTTTGCTTTGATCTCGTTGTTGCCTAACGACACGACCCTCCAGTTCCGTGCGCGCTTTTACTCGTAATCCACTGCATTGGCTGTGGCTTTTTGCTGTGCCGGAGTGTAACAGCCTAGTGACAGCCTGAGGGCGATGGGTTCAGAATTTTTTTAAATAATATTTTTTTAATGATTAATTGTAAATCTAGTATTTAGAATCGAAAAATTATAAAAATAATATCCTATCGGCCATTCAGCAGCCGACAGGGGACCTGTCGGCCCTCCAGAAGCCGATAGGCCTACGTGTCAGCTGCCAGGAGCCGACAAGCGTCGGGAGCGGCTGTCGGCGCCGACAGCAGGCCTATCAGCTTCTGGTGGGCCGATAGGTCCAGCCGGCTCCCGGGCGGCCGATAAGCCAACAGGCCACTACTTCCATTTGCTTTTTCATTTTGATATTCATTTTTACGTTTTTTTCATATTCGTTATACGGTTCGATCCGAAAACTTACTCGCGTCTTTCAAGACTGTTCTATAAATAAAGCGTGTTGCAAACTACGAGAAATAGAATTAAAATAACACATGTTCAATTTAAAAGAGTAACCCAGCGATACATGAAATGAGCGGTGCGTGGCATGTATGGTACTCTAGGTTGTACCAAACCGAATCCTAACATGCCTTAGGGAAAGTGAACACAACGGTGGTTTGCAATGGCATGTGTGTGTGACTCTGGTAAGAGGCCACAGACTATTGTAAACATGCCTTAGGGAATTAACTTGCTGGGTCTATTACATTGTTCTATTGGGTGCAGCGTGGTTGTTTGCCCTTGTTGTCGCGCCGTGAAGACGGTTCCGCTGCATCCCTCTTGTTCTTGAGTGCTGCCTCTCGCGTTTTAAGCTCTTCCTCTTTACGGTTGATGATTCCTTCACGCAAGCTTAACTCCTTTCTTCTCCTGGTAAGATCTTCCTCCTTAGCTTTGAGACGGATCTGATCTGCCCTGATCCATCGCTCTTTGTCCTCCCTGATTTTGCGGTCAACCTTACGAGCCTCATTCATCCTCAGAAGATATTGAGCTTTGTCTTCAAGCTCCTTCGGTCGCCTCTGTGGCCATGCGAGCATCTCCTGATCCACCCATTGGATCCACTTGCAAGGCTACATGTGTGGATGTAAATGAACAAATTGCGTATAGTTTACAAGAAACGAAAGAAGAAGTTGTTGATAGTACTATGAAGTCGTCATCCAGATCTGGGCACCCGAAGTACTTACACCCATAGTGTTGGTCCAACTCCATCCACACGCACAACCTAGTGACAAACCCACAACGACACTTTGGCCACTCACCCCACGACGGTAGCTGAGTTAGGTCAGTTGTCCATGACGACATTGTAGTTGAATGAGGAGGATCTGGAGAAGAAAATGTGTGGTATGCTAACTCGTCGGATGTCTTTAAATAGGTCAGGCATGGGGTGAAGGTGTAATTTCATAGACCCCAGCCTTTTCAGACTTAGTCCTTTATAGGCTTTACAGAGTTTGTTTTTCGCAATAAGTGCATATGCCGTAGCCTTTAAAGTGCTTGGTAGAACACAAATAATTGCGAGTAGCCTGTTCCTCACCTCAGATTACACAGCGAGTAGCCTTTTCAGTGTATTGGCAAATCAATAGTAGCCTCAATCAGTCAGAATTAACAGCGATTAGCCTTTTTTGTGATTCAGAGGGCTTGCGAATAGGTTTTTCAGTGCATAGCCTTTTCAGTGATTGCGACTGCACAGTGACTAACCTTTTCAGTGACTTTGTGAGACCGAGAATCTAGCCTCTTCAGTGATTCAGAGGGTTTGCGAATAGGCTTTTTAGTGCATAGCCTTTTCAGCGAGTTGTCAATTCAATTCATGGCGTCTTCAGTGATTGCGACTGCACAGTGAGTAGCCTTTTCAGTGACTTTGGCAGACCGAGAATCTAGCCTTTTCAGAGTACTTCAAAGTGTTGTGCTCAATTAACCCTACATTAATTCAGTTCTATTCAAACGCAATGTCACCCCTCGGCTGCCTCTATAAATATGGGACGGTGCTGGGGGAACATCACCAGCAATACAAGATGTCTGGACCAAAGAAATGGGGGTTTGGGGTTGGGAAGCTGAAGGGCACGGTGGAGAGCAAGGGCCCGCCAATAATATGGGATGATGGGGGTAGTCTAGGTCCCGATGAGTTCAACGAACCCATCGACAGGTTTTCAGAAGATAGCAAGAGTCATTATGGTCCACAAAGACCTCTGAGGGAGTACGTGAAGAACGATAAAGAAGTGTGGCCGAAGTGCAGGCATGGTGAGGACTGCCTTGTGCAGATGTACACCGGGGGCGGGATACACGGGGGCCGGCGATTCTTCAAGTGTCCCTATGCATATGTAGTGTTTTATTGTCCCTTTTCAGTAATGTATTTCGCAACATAAACGAATGTTAACAAATCTATTTATCGCAGACCTCGTGGGCAGAAGACAATTGTGGGTTCACTAAGTGGGTGGACTCTCTACCTATTACCCTGCATTTTGAGTACATCTGGTACCTTCAGGACCGCATCGGCTCGCTCGGCCCAAGCTACAGCTCGAGCCACAACAAGGAGGAAGATGAGGAAGGAGACAATAGTGGGGCCACATCGCAAGAGCCAAAATGTACATACCCATACTGCCGCTGCCCTCATCACAAGAATAGTGGCACTCCGCCAAAATCACCACCACCACCTCCGCCAATGGGCGGTTACTATGGGGAAGGTGCCACTCAGCTCAATATGTGGCAGCACTACTGTAGGCTGTCCGATTGTCCGTCTATTTGTGTGGTGCATGTTTCAATTACCTAAGGCATGTTAGGTGTAGTGCAGAGAGTCTTAACCCTTGTTTGGTTCGGATTCTCACATACTATTTCGTGTATTCGTTGTATATTTTAATTTGCAAAGGCATGTTAGGGTCTACACATGCCTTTTCATGTGTTGTGCTTGTTCGTATCGTTTCGTAATAAGTTCGAGAAGAGAAGAAATTTCCGCAATTCGAGCGTACTGGAGCGTTGCCTCCATTTAATGCAATGGAAACCACAAATACGATTGGACAGAACAATACTGCATTACTACGTAACATCCATGGAAACTTATGATCATACATGCATGCGCCCTCAATCTGCACGACGCCCACGCTTAGGGCCCTGGCGACGAAGCTGCTCTGTAGGAAAAGTGAACTGCTGTGGAGGGCGACGCTGGCGTGGTGGCGGGGTCGGGTCTACAGGCTGAGACGGCTGCGTCGGCTGGGTCGGCAGTGGTGCACCAAAAAGCTGTGAGGGGCCGGCCTCATCCGGACGATTAGGCGGAGTACCGCCTATGTCAAAGCTCCCGAAGCTGCTAGCGCCCTCTGTGTACTCGCTGGCAGAAGGAAGTGTACCTGCACAAACCAACGTGTGGTCATGTCACGCATGCGGTGCACGTAATATATAAATGTATTAAATAAATGGCCATCAAAAAAGTACCTAGGCGCGTGGGACGAGAACGTCGTACGGAGCCCGCTCCGGGAGGCACGGGAGTACCTGCAGGCAGGCACTGGTCATCGTGCTCAACGACGTCGTCCATGGTGTACCGGCACGATGCTCGATGTACGCCCGCCAAGCACCGTTGCCCCAGTCGTCGAAACGCGGCCACCAACTCGAGCCTACCAACCTGTGGAGGGTTCTGCTTGTACCACTGCGCGTACGACAGAAGCTCTTGGCCAACGTCCGTGCGTATATCTATCTGCAAACCAGTCATATATCATTAGAGATATTGCTGTTAGTCATTACCAAAGTCATAGTAACAACGAGATTAATTAAAAAAATTATCGTTACCAGCGCATGGAACGCAGCTGGTGGCTCCATCGCGAAGGTGTCCGTGGTCTCTGCTTAGTGTGGCTCGGTGTCACACCCAATTTTAAGGATAAAATTAAATAAACCAACTTATGTGCGCCCAGAGATCAATCACACACATAAGCGACAAATTACATAGTACCATCACAAGGTTCAATACATAACGAATAATATCACAGAGTCTTTACATTAATAACAGCGGAATATATATAACTCTCTCGCGGAAACTCCAATCCACAGGGAATAGTTGACTGGTGAACACAATCCTAATAATCCTCAGAATAATCTTCATAGTCGTCTGTTACACATCCGGGATTTTTATCCAAATATGAAAAATAAAGCAAGCGTAAGTACATGTCGTACTCAACAAGAATAGCACGGGTTTATGAGGCTCAAATAAGACAAGACACTGGTTGACAGCGGTTGCTTTTAGTTGATCACATTTTAGCAATTGAGTAGCAGCAATAGAATATACCAAGGAACAAGATTTGCATGATCATATAAACATGATAATTAATATGGAATAAACATCATTAGAAACTTCAAATAAATCAATATTCAATTAGTTAAATTCCTGTAAGACGTCCAAGGCCACTCGTGACCGTGAGCACGGCTGATATATCAGTTTTACACTCTGCAGAGGTTGCACACTTTCACCATGAGTCGTGATTTACCCTTTTTCTCGAGGTGATCAGCCTCTCGATCCACTACCAAGGTAGATCGGCGGGGTTCACTATGAAGTCTTTCAAAAGTCTCGTTAACATGTCACTAATCAATCCGGACGCAATGGCAAGGGGCGGTAGAGCCCTCCTTCCAAGTGGCACACACACGCAGCAGTACACACAAGGACAGGAGCCGCAAAACAACCAGCTCGGCAAGGAACCTTTCAAGATTAATAGTATGGTAGAAAGTAACTCCATACTTGACTAAAGCCAGAGCCATATAGCCCCCATGGTTGCGTTGTAAGTTCCGGTGTCATACTTACAGATAAGTCCTTAGTCCATGTTGCTAAAAAGCATCTTTTAATCTTTATTTCATAATCAATTATTCAAGTTCATAAGATCATGACCCATCAAAGCACTAGCATCACTACTCAAATGCAATCTCATAGGTAACAAGGATCAAGTGATCAAAAGCTAGGAATAAATACTAGGGTTGCCAAGGTAGACACATGCATCATGAATTTGGTGATTAAGGTGAATAGGCAACAAGGATGGTCCATGCTATACTTGCCTTGATCAAAGTGCTCTGAAGAACTTGGATCCTCAACGTACTCTTGATCACCTACGTATTGCTCACCGTCTGAACTCGATCATAAAATCACCACACAATCATCGAGGCAATCATACACGAAGCAAACAAGATCTATATTAGAAACAGTACACCAACAGTGGAAAAACAGATTGAAAAGTGTATAAAAATAATCTACGCGTCGCTACGATTCCAACGATATAAAGATCACGAAAATCGGAGTTCAAACGGAGAAGTTATGAAATAAATAAATTTTACTTTAATAAAATAATAGATTAAATCTAATCTCGAATTTTAAAAGTTGAAAACATGAGTAACAGTAGCATCATTAGGTAGATTACGAAATTACGAATCTAACGAGACTTGAACGGATCAAATCGGAGCTAAAACGAATAAAATATGGCCGAAATAAACTGAGTGGCAAATCTGCAAATATTGAAAACGCCTTTTGAATTAAAACCGAGGAAATACGTTTTCTAAATAGGAAAGCGTAATCTGAGAAATACGCCAAAGGATCACGGGTTAGAACATTAAAAAGCTCAGGGGCTCTTTTGCAAAAGTGTCGGCGAAAGGGTATCTCTCACTGTGAGCCGTTGGATCGGCCGTGGACGGCGCAGGTAGCTCGGGGAAAAAGAGGGGCGGCTCTGGTCGCCGGAGTCGGGCGGCGCCCGGCCGATTCCTCGGCGGAAGATGGCCGGAGACGGCGTTTTCGGGGTTAGGAAGCTCGGCACACCTCGGGATCTGGTCGGGAAGCAAGAGGAGCTCAAGCCAAACCTATCTATGGTTTCGGTTGCCACAGAGGTAGCTCGGAGAGGATGCGGCGAGCTAGGTGGCGGAACTATGGTGGCGGCGAAGCTCGGCATCATGGCTATAGTGCACAAAACCGAGGGAGAAGGGGTCGGGAAGGTCGCTGACCTTGCTGCGAAGCTTGGAGAACAACCAATTTCGACGGAGAAGTCTTCCCGAGGAGAAATCGACGGCGGCGGCGGAGCTCGGGGCGGCGGCTAGGGCAAGATTGGAGGGCGTGGCTTGCTCGGGAACTTGTGGGGAGGGACGGCAGGGCTCGGCCGACCTATATAGGGGCGCGAGGGAGGCGTACTTGGGACGGACTCGGCCGAAAAATCCGGCGGTTGCCTTCTGTTGGAGGCGGCGCTCGTGCTCCGCTCGGACTCCGTCCTGAGGAGGGAGACGACGCTGAGCCGTGGGCCTGACGTGTCAGCGAGACCGAGAGGAGGGGGAAGAGGGTCGCGGCTTCCTTTTATGGGCCGGTGGAGGCATGCTCGGGATGGACTCGGCTACGCCAAGAGAGGAGACCGGGGTGGTTACGGCGCGGCCGTGTCCGCTTCGAACACGAGCGGGAGAAAGGAGGTGACCCCGTGCAGCGGGCCCCATCTGTCGGTCACAGAAAGAGAGAGGGAGCGTGTGCTCTGTTGAGTTGGACCAGCCTGCTGGCGCTTGGCCCAAGCGGCACGAGAGAGGGAATGGAGAGCAGCAGACCTGCTCGGTCTTGGGCCAGGAAGGAGTGACCTGAGGGTCCTGCTCCTTTTCCTTTTCCAAAAAGGTTTTCAAATTATATTTTAAAAATACAACAATTTCAAATAAGTCTCAAGCAATACCAACTAGAATGCAGAAGCATGAATGCATTCAACCAAGTTTCTTAATCATGGTTACTTTTTAATTTCCCAAAAAAATATTATTCTCTAAATTAAATGCCAAGCAATTGCATAAATAAATCAAATTCTCCCTAATTAATAAATCAAAATTTTTCGGGTGTTACACTCGGCCTCCACTGGCACTGGGAAGCAACGAACGCGCGTAGCTCCGTGCAACCAACGCAAGTATTGTGGGTAGCCGGCCTCCTGGAAAGGCCCACCTAGGTCGTACACGTCGGTCGCCGCCTCTACCCACGCGGCCACCGAGGGCGCCACCCTATCCACCCAAGACTGATCGAACGCTATCCCTTGGCCTTTCCGACTCCACCTGCAGAACAACAAATAATAAATAAAGTTGTTGAACCAAAACGAATGGATGGCATTAACAGAACACATACCCGTGGGACACGTCAAGCTGAAGCCGAGGAAGAGGGAACACCTGCGCACGACCAAACTGACGAGCAACACGGTCCGGACATGTACCATCCACGCATAGCACAGGTCGGCAATACTTGAAGCCCCGTCTCATGCACCCGAAGCACCAAAAGGCTCTCTTAATGACACGGTCCCCGTCGACGTTGATATAGTCCTCATAATCAATTATGGTGCCAGGGTTTCTACCTTGTAGGGTTTGTAAGAGTGTTGGAAGGTGGTGATATGAATCCTTGTACGTTCCAAATCTCTTCTCCAAATCTAACTGTTTTGCTCTCCAAACTATGTCGTAAGATATGTCATAGCCATATCTGTTCCGTATAGCCAGCATTATCCGGAAAGGAGAAATGCCAAGTTTTTCAACATTTTCCCCATGCATCTCATTAGCCACGAACTGTGCTGTCATGTTTCGATGCTTGGTCAGCGTCGCCTCCAGCAAGCAACTATATGGCTGCACAATAGTAGCTATGAAATTGCTCTCCGTACGTGGCATATCACCATGAACACGCCAAGTGCACCCTGGGCTGACGCACTTAACGTCCCACGTCTTGGGGGTTGGAAATGACAACCCTAAACTGCCTCTGAAAGCCCATGTTTGGTTTTGGGTAATTGATGAAACCTAGTTTGCTAACGATTGCTCTAAGTGTTTCATGAGAATTGATTAGAAAATGGCAAGATGGAGCAAAGGACCGGGTCGGTGGAGGCCACAAGTGAAGGGCAATGACGGCGTCCATGAAAATGGTGTAAGCCCATCAACAAAGGAGAAAGCCCTATTGACGGCATCCATGCAAATGGTATAAGTCCATCATCATAGGTGTCCACAAGGTCCATTAAGAGATGAGAAGGAAGTTGATAAAAACCGGGAGCTCAAGGCAAAGGTATAACCAATAGGAGCTCTTTTGGTTTTGGTGATCAAGACTCCATAGAGGGAGTGATCACATTTAGGATAGATAGCCGTACTATCAAGAGGGGCGAAATCGTTGATGAAATACGGTTATCAAGTGCCACTAGGTGTTCATGATCATTGCATATGCATATAGATGCTAGTGACACTAACTTGACCCATGGAAAACTCTTTAAAAAGGCTAACACACGTGCACCTAAGTGAGAGACACTTTGGAGTGTTAGTGACTTAAGAAACGGGGTGAAGTTCGAGGGTTAGAGAGGGTTTGGTCCTCTCTTCCTCCTGCCGAGCTTGCGAGGCAGGATTCGGCGAATTTCGGAAACGTTACAATAGAAAAACTAGCGTCGGACCGTATTGTCACAGAGCGTCGGACCATTAGCCTCAGTCCGACGGCTAACACTGCTGAGAGCGTCGGACGCTCAGTTTTGGAGCGTCGGACTATTGTCCGAAGCGTCCGACGGTGCAGAGCGACGAAGAGGTAACACGTGGCGAGCTTTGAGAGCGTCGGACTCTCGGCGTTAGTCCGACGGTGAGCGTCGGACCATCGTCCGACGGTGTAACAGAACCGGCTAAATCACCTGGCCCACTGGCACCTGTCATTGTCACTAACGACTTCTGACAGCCGGGCCCGTGTCCCAAATGATCTAGACAGGTCTGTCGGGCTACATTAGCGCCCTTTTCTCCGACAGGATCACCATTGCAGAATCATCACAGGATTACAACATTTCATAATAAAATACATCAGAGTACAGTGCGGAAGATTACATAACATTTAGATTACAAACCAGTTGTTCAACTAGGATTCAAATATAGTTATTACAGGCCAGAGGACATAACAGTAGCAGTGGAATAGTTACACAATAGTAGATAAGATAACTCGAACCCTGCCCACGGGTTCTACTTCACTCATCGCTGCTTTCTTCTTCGACCACGGTCACGCAACATGGAGCAAGACAGATCTCCGACTGCGGTCCTCCTGCAACGGGGTTAACAAACCCTGAGTACTTGGGGTACTCCGCAAGACTTACCCGACTAAGGGTGTAAAATGAGACTCAGGAATGCAAGGCTATGGGTAAGGCTAGCAGAGGATGAGGAGTTTGCAGAAAAGCAATCTATCCTGTTCCATATTTTATTTTATCAATATCATAATCACAACTATAGTTCCGACATTCAAGCTCGAATATCATCATTCTTCAAATTTCTTAATTCATTCAGATAGCCTAGTTGAGAACCACTTTTCGGTGTAGAGTGTGAGGATCAAGTCTCCATAACCGAGGAGCACGTCGATTCGAATCCAGAAAATACCCAGCTGGGGATTCTAACCACACTGCATATGCAGCACGCCGGCATACATATACCAACCCGTCGTCATAGCTTTGCTATCCCGGAACCGGTCCTGCGCCACCCGAGAGCACAGTACTCCACTCTTATCCAGGCACGCCGGCCACGTGGGTACAAGCTACTCTCGCCATCTCTCCACTCCCAGTGCGTGGTTGTCGGTTCCAGCAATAGCGCCACCGAACTCTAGGCTTTCCGCATTGGTATGTGGCTAGGCTGTTCATCATGATCACAGCAGGCCTACAACGAACGGTCCCTACTTCCTTCCTGCCGTCAATCCTGCATTGGGACTCTAACCCAAGTACAAAACTACCCGACAGTTTTTATTATCGTGCCTGTCGGGTGAGTGAGACATAGGGAACGCCGCCCCATGAGCTGGCCACCCAACGAAACACGTTTCCAAAGACATCGACCAGTTCCAAATTACTCCGAAAGCGACCATGCATTGGGACTCCAACCCAAATACACATCGACCAACGGATAACCAGTTCTTCACCAATCAAAGTATAAGTATAATCATGTCACAGAAAATAGTTTTTCTTTTACGCAAAGCTAAGTTCATTAAGCATGCCTAAGCATTTCTCAAACCATTTTATTTAAATCAGGTTTCAGGGTATTTATTTGAGACAATGCATCTGGATAGGTGACAATCAACTCCTATTAACCTAATGCAGTAGATTAACTCGAATTATAAATATTTTGTAATAGAGGGGCTGAATGCACCGGGGCTTGCCTTGGATCGTGTACAGCGTCGGGTCGGGATCAGTCCCGCAGATGTCGAATCCTTGGATGACTTCTGGAGTGGCCTCCTCAGTAGTAGTCTCGACCTGGACCACCTCGGGAACGGGCACTACACGTATGCAATGATGTATGCTTAGCGTGGCATGAGGGCAACAAATAAAATGCTTGGAAGTAAACCATTAATACCTTGAGTACAACTTTCCTTCACGGTAAAGTTGTAAACAATCTACGGAAGGTAAAAGTAATGTTTCCTACTTTTGTTTTATTGACCTTTTTAACGGTCACAGAAAGCCGCTACACAGCTTTATGACTACTATCAAGCACTAAGTTCTCAAATTGCCAAAGATCACACAGTGAAAGATCCTTGGTCTTCATTCAATCCAAAAATTCACACAACAAACCTAAATTCATTTTTTCTATTTACTTTATTAATCCCTAATTCCACATATATTTATTAATTGACCAAACTAACTTCAATTGCAACCAAACTTTACCAACAGCTAGGTTTTATCACCAAACAGAGCCACAATAAATTTCATGATTTTTGGATTTACAGAGAATTAATTAAAATTACACAAACTTGCATTTATTAATTACTTCACTGATTTATACAGCAGATTAAAAGCACTGGAACACCCTATATTATATTTTTAACAAATACTACATATTACAGAGAGCGTACACAATTATTTTCACATTTTTACACCTAGCAGATTAATTCATATGAAATTAACAAACATCAGCACTATTCACATGAATATATAAAAGAAAAGCATTTTGAAATTCACTGGAAAAAGAAAAGACCAAATCAGCCCACTACGGCCCAAGTCCAGAGCGAGCCGGCCCACTCGGCCTGCCCGCGCCCGGCGCCGACGGCTTTGCAAAAGAGACCCTGGGAAAACTGGAAATCAACCCGCGGTCCGATCTACACTATTCACATGAGTCATGAACTTCGCGCTTAACCCCCTGGGAAAACTTATCTTCTAACCCGAGGCCCTTGGCCTCTCCTCTGTTCTGACAGAGGCGAGGGCGCCGGCGGTTCGCCGCCCCTAGCTCGCCGACGGTGAGCCGAGGGACGAAGCCGAGGGCACCTACGGACTCTACACTCCAAGGCGAGTCTACCAAGCTAAGACACGACGAGATCCGAGGCGCGCAGCACCTGGAGACACGTACGCGGCGGCTCGGTGGCGGCGGCGAGCACGTCGCCGGCGAGCACAAGCCGGTAAAGAGAGGGGGAAAAGGTGCGCGAGCATCTGGGGCTCACCACGAAGCTGGCCGAGGGGTCGGTGGAGACGGAGGTGGTTCGGAGAAGGCGACTTGGCGACGGCGGCGGATCCCGGCGGCTCGGCACAACGGCAAACACGCGTTCCGGCGAACCTAGGGAACCAGAGAGCACGCCGACGCACGCGTAAGATTCAAGGGGTCACGGAGATCACGGTACGCAAGAATCCGAGGTCCAGAGCTTACCCAAACTAGCTCGAGACGACGGCGGAGCTCGCGGCGGCGCTCTGTCCGCCCGCGAAGGAGACACCGGTGTTCCGGTGGTTACGAAGCTCTACAGCTCCCGCCGACGGTCGCAGGAGATGTGCAATGAAGCTAGCTAGCTGTCTGCAAGATGGAGAGGGTGGTGATGGACGGAGCGCGGCGAATTTAGCCGGGGACCGAGAGGTGGCGATGGCGACCGGGAGAAGGAAAATGGCGTGGAGAGGGGTGGTCTCTGCCCTTTTGGAGGGGCAACGGGCGGGGACAGGCGCGGCACGACGCGGCGCACGCGCGCCCGTATCTGCCGAGGTCGCGGGGGCACGATCCCGGCCGGCACGGCTCGCCGCGCGCCCGCGCGCGACACGGCGGCTGCCGGCTCTGTTTGCGAACAGGAAGAGGGGCGAAACACTGTAGCACCTAGACCCTAGGGCTGTCGGTCTTTGACCAATATTCGACTGATTTTGCATACAAACATGAAAATCTGCAAAAACAAAAGTTGTAGGGTTTGAAATTCTAAACAACTTTGCTTTTGGAACCAAGTTCAAATTCGCAATATTTTTGAAACTACAGCAAAAGGGGTAAACTTGGTTTTTGAATTTCAAACTGCATTTTCAAAATTACTTTTTATTTTACACGACAACTTGAAAAATTGCCAAAATAAAAGTTGTTCTACCCAATGAGCTTTACAACTTCTATTTAGGA
Organism: Eremochloa ophiuroides; assembly: GCA_038502445.1. Taxonomy (NCBI): domain Eukaryota; kingdom Viridiplantae; phylum Streptophyta; class Magnoliopsida; order Poales; family Poaceae; genus Eremochloa; species Eremochloa ophiuroides. Next base: position 79,483,294 of record JAHLJS010000005.1, on the reverse strand, counting down.
AGTTTTGCCAGATTCCAATTAATTTTTGAAATGCCAATCTAAAACTAAGTTTTAAATCATTGTTTTGAAATAAATTTGAATTCCCACCACAGAACTTTGAAATCTCCAAAAATAAAAGTTGTTCCATTTTAAAAGATCTAAAACTTTTATTAAGGGACTATCTCCAAATTCCTTTTAGATTTTGAATTAGGTTTTGGCCCTAATACAAGTAAATTTTTAAACCTTTATTTGGGAATTTAATTCTACAAACAAATACTAATTAAAATCAAATCACTCTAGGGACCTAATCACAATCATATGCAAATGATTAATTTAAATATGATGATATGGCAGATTAATTAAATCCGTAATACCCGGGGTATTACAGACGGTTTTCAGGGCTCGGGGAGCTCTCTGGAAACGTCGGACGGCCGCGTTCGTTAGTCCGACGGCTTCGTCTGACTGAGTCCGACGGTGGTCGGCTGAGGGCGTCGGACCGGTTGATTTAGTCCGACGTTCGTCCGTCCGACGATCGTTTTGGCGCGAGAAAATAGCCGTTGTGATCCAACGTTCGACTTCAAACGGCTAGTGACACGTGGCGTTCATCCGAGGCGTCGGACCGTGCGGATTAGTCCGACGCTCTGGCCGTCGGACAGTCCGACGGTGCGCAGTGAACTCTAAACGGCTAGTTCTTTGTGTGTGGCTTATAAATAGTCACTTGGCCGGTTTGAGGAGGATCCTTTGGCACTCTTAAACATCATAACATACTTGTGAGCCTTCCCACTCCACTCTCACTCATCCTACTTGATTGTAATCATCATTTGGTGAGTTTGGAGAGCATCAAGTGCATTGCATTGATAGAGATCAACTAGAGGCACTTGGTAGTGTTATCTCGCAGCGGTTTCTCTTGTTACTCTTGGAGTTTGCCGACTCCTAGACGGCTTGGAGCTGGGAGGATCGTTGAGGGGAGTTGGTGATTGTCTCCGCCTCCGATCAAGGTATTGTGAGGGGTTCTTGAGCCTATCCCCGTGGGAGATCGCGAAAGGCATGTTTAGTGGATTGCTCGTAGCTTGGTGGATCCCCATCTTGTGTTGGTTGTGCGGCACCCTTGAGAAGGGTTTGGTGTGTGATGCCAATTAGCGCGTGAACCTCCAAGTGGGTGTATCGCTACAACGAGGACTAGCTTGCCGGCAAGCAAGTGAACCTCGGTAAAAAATCTTGTGTCATCTCTCTACCGAGGATTTCCCTTATATGTGATTGATTGGTTATATTGGACTTCATATCTTCTCTTCACCGGCGGTATTGAAATCACCTTTACTCTTTACATTTGTGTACTTCTCTCTTGTGTAGCTTGATTAGTTAGTTGCTCACTTAAGAGTAGTGTGAAGTAGTAACATAGCCTTTGAGTGTGAACTAGAGATCATAGTGTAGTATACTTGTCTAGGTGGCTTGCATAGTGTAGTTTAGAGCTAGTGCTTTGCAAAGCTTGCTACTGTTACTAATCGGCTTGTTAAGTGTTGTTTGTAGATTTTTATAGGCTATTCACCCCCCCTCTAGCTATTTAGGACCTTTCAGCCTCTTATCACAATAAGCCTACCGCCTGACGGCGTGCTGCAGATGAACCTTATCATGATACATCTGCCCCTGCATCACCTCCGTCCTTGAATACTCCCACGCCGAGTGATGACTATCGTCCACCGTCATGGCATCTGGTGAGAAGTTAGTCCATTCCGTGGGGATGTCGGTCTCGTCTTCGAACCTCTTGCCAGCGTGCTCATCCACAAATGCCAAGTGCGTTCCATGCGCTGGTAACGATAATTTTAATAAATAATCCGAAAAACTAAATAAACTAATAGTAACCCTAAACCCTAAACCCCTAAACCCTACCAAAAAAATTAATTACAAAACTAATACAAATAGGAAAAAAACTCCTAACTCAAATAACCCTAAATCAAGTAAACAAGTACTACTAAACAAAATAAAAAATAATCCTAAAAATAAACTAATACGAACTACATAAATAAACTAACACTAACTACATAAATAAACTAATAGTAACTATTCCTAAAATTCTAATAAATAATCCTAATAAATAAATAATCCGAAAAACTAAATAAACTAACCCTAACTAACTAAATCAACTAACCTAACCCTAATTAAACAACTAAAGAAACTAACCTAACCCTAACTAACCCTAATAAAAAAACTAAATAACCCTAAAACCATATAGGGTACAATAATCTACAACTAAAAGTTACCCTAATCGAATCTACAACTATAAATAACCCTAAACTAATCTATAACTAAAACGAATCCTAAACTAATGTACGACTAAAAATAACCCTAAACGAAACTACATCTCAAACTAACCTAAACTAATCTACCACTAAAACTAACTCTAATTCTAAACTAATTTACTACTTGCTCAAATTCTAAACTAATTTAAAACTAATTACAGTTTGCTCTAATTCTAAACTAATTTAAAACTTACTCTAATTCTAAACTAATTTAAAACTAACCCTAACCCTAAAACTAAAGAACTAACTAAATCTAACTAACCCTAAATAACTAATTTAATCTACCTAAATACTTACCCTAAATCTAACTAACCCTAAAGAACTAACTAAAGTAAAGAACTAACTAAATCAAATTTGTAAAGTAAAAAAAACAAAAACTAAAGAACTAACTAAATCTAACTAAAACTAAAAAACTAACTAAATCTAACTAACTCTAAAAAAAAGAATTAACTAACCCTAACAAAGTAATCAAATTTATAAAGTACAGAAAAAAAACTTACCGTCGGTGGCGAGCGACGACCATGGTGGTGAGCGCCGTCCGTGGCCTCCGTGCCCGCGCGGGGAGGGTGGAGCATGGCGGCGGCGAGCGCGCGGTGAGAGAGAGAGCACGCGCGCGGTGTCGTGAGGAAGGAGACGGCCGCGGTATGTAAAGGGACCTGTCGGCTCCTCGGCGGCCGACAGGTCCCTATCGGGTCGGCAGGGGCCGACAGGTCTATCGGCCCGACAGGCCCGACAACTCTGGCTCGGCCTGCTGGCGTGGGGCACTAGTCGGCCGTGGAGCGGCCGACAGGTCCCTAATCGGCTCTCCAGCGGCCGACAGGGTGCTATTTTTGTAATTTTGAGAATCTAAATATTAGATTTGCAATTAATCATTAAAAAAATATTATTTAAAAAAAATTCGATGGGTTCGACGGTGTCCGTGTCAGCCAGCTGCTGTCACACACGCGACTCGTGTCCGCCGTCAGATTCCGGCGGTCAGTGCATGCATGCATCGTCCATTTACTGTACTACGTGCCGCAGGAGAACTGCCCATCGGCAAGACGGGCGACATGACACGCAGCGATCGTCCTCTTTGGTCTTTGCCGGCCGGCCGCCCGTTCAGAGTCATACTAGCAGTCGTCGAGATGCGCCGCCTCGTACACGGCGACAGCGGTATTGGCCAGGGATTGGGTGCGCCGGCAGCCGGCAGGTCACGAGTGAATTTCCAGTCGAACGAACACGAACGTGGGAGCCGGCCGCGGTCGGCGACTCGGAGGGGGTGCGGTGCGGGGAGTGAAGCACAGCACATGAGTGCCGCCGGCCGGTAGTTGCCTGCGTGTGCGTGCCCGGAGACTCTGCGAGCCCATGCGCGTGCGTGCGAGGGCTCGAGCTCGATTATTATTACTACGACGAGTTCATGAGGTCAAAGGCTGGATCCGTGGCTACGGGCTGGCTGTCCGTGGAACCACGCCCACGACCCACGGTGCTGGTGGACTGGTGCTCTGGCTCTGCTCCCGCGGCCGCCCGTTTCTGACGCGCTCGTCTCCTGCGTGCGTGCGACGCGCTACGAATGTGCAGTGGCTGCAAGTGGCAGGGAACACGCACAGTGTTCTGCTCGGTCCGACACGAGACAGTCGCCCCTGCAGCCGCCAACTCAGGGAGCTCCGATCCGCCCCGATCGAGACAGACACGTGCCGACCGCCCCGAGGGCAACGGGGAGTTTTTATGCGTTCCAGTCCCAGTCCCAGTCCCAGTCCCTCCCAGCACGTACGGGGGATTCGGCGTCCAGTACACGTGGAAGGCTTTCTCTCCACCCGAGCATCCGGATCGGAGGAGGCCGGCCGGCCGTCCCCGGCGAGCACGCACCAGTACGTACGTCCACGGCGGCCCATGGCGTCGGCCGCGGCGCGGCGGTGGCCGAGATGGAAGTGTCGGCCCCGGGACGTTGTTCTGGCGCTGCTCTTCGCCTCGGTCCTCGCGCCGCTCGCTCTCTACAGCAGCGCCCCTTTCTCCGGCGGCCCCAATCGTAGGGTACCCTTGACTCTCGCTTCTCTTTCGTTATGCGTTTCGTGGTGCGTCTATCAATACGCGTCTTAATCTGACGAAAATATTCTGTGATCTCGCTGGCTCGCAGTGACCAGAAGAAGGCGCGCGTTCGGACGTGATCCCTACAATTCGGTAACATGCATCACCACCTGCAGCAATGAGACAATTTGGAGAGTAACTAACTATACCTTAACTCGTTTCGTTCCATAGATCGCCCGGAGTCAGATAGGCAAATGGTTGAACGCGCCGCCACAGCCCACAGGTGAATTTCACTCTGCTTAAAGGTGCTTCCATTCTTCCGTTGTAATGTTGTATTCCCTCTGTTTAAAAATATAAGACGTTTAACTTTTTTTACCATAAGTTTAACCACTCATTTTATTAAAAAAATATATAAAATATCATTTCTTTTGTTATGGCTTACTTTATTAATAAATATTCTTTAAGAATACCTTAAATTTAACTATGTTTGCATAATACTTTTTTTAATAAAGTAACTGGTCAGATTTAAGCTCAAGAGAGTCGTGAGTATAGAATTAGAATCCGAAGGTGTGGTGGTGAATTGCTGCTATAGGGCACATAAGTGCACGTGACAAAGAGAGTGTAGTTGCTGCCATGGACTATGACACTAAATTGGGACAGAATGGAGTTAGCCAGCGAGATGTTGACACGAGAAGTGTTTCGGATAGATCAAGTGAATCCACAGTCGACAGTGATAGCATATTGTGGAATGGGGAAGAAATAAAGGAGGTGGAGAGAAGGCGTGCCGATGATGTTGCCATTGCTCGAAAACATATTACCCGTGGTGGTGATGTCGAAGTGAGGCGACACGAAACTGATCCATTTCATGGCAATTCTACTGTTTCAAAGGTAAAAGAGAATAACCTATTGATAGATTGAAATAATTAAACCGATCAAATCCAACAAAGTTTCTGAACAGTGAGATTTTATTATAAGATTACAACTATTACCCTGCTTTTGCTACGCTAGATGCATACAGGATATGCTGAATTTCATCATAACAAGAACATCAAAACACCAATTGTTTGCCTTTCAAAAAAGCACACTAATTGTTTCAAAAAATGTGGATGCATTCTATCTTGGTCACTTTTCTGCTCACAACTAATTCATTCTCGCATATGCTTTCCAATTGGTGGGCTAATGTTTACCTTTCCTAGTTTCACTTGGAGATATTTTGGGTTTCGTAAAAGTATATGCAGATATTTGAAAATTTTAGTGGCATCATTCATTAGAATTAGAAAAAGGCATTATATATCTTGCTTTAGGAGTTTAGGTGCACAAGGTTTTGATTTAGTCTTCGGTCTCTTATTCTTTCATGGTCAAGTAGTTACTCCTTGGTGTGCTAAATCCTGTCCAAAGCGATTTTAATTTCGAGCATGGAGGGAGTATTCAGTTACATAGTGGTTTAATTTTTCAGGAAAACACTATTGATAGATCTAAGCAATTTGCAGGCGCTACCTCAGAAGGATCTAATTCAAAAGCAGTTAGTCGTAATATCAATCATCATACAAATTTGCCAGATGCAACGATACGTACCATAAAAGATCAATTAAGAAGAGCAAGAACATATACTGGGCTCCTACCTTCTAAAGGCCACCATGCCTTTGTTAGAGATCTTCGAAGAAAGATGAGAGATATCCAACAAGCACTCGGAGATGCAACTGGTGATAGATGGTTACCGAAGAAGTATGTTCTCTCTTTTTTGTGTTGCATGGTTCATCCTAGTATTGCAATGAGAGGTATACTTGATTTGGGTTCTAACAGGAACAAAGTGTCTCTTACATTGTTTCTTCGACTTTATTTGCATATGCAGTGTCTCTGGAAAAATTAGAGCAATGGAATTGACATTAACTAAGATCAAACTAGTGCATGAGAATTGTGCAGTTGTTATTGATAAGCTACTAGCAACCATTCATTCAACCGAGGACCAAGTTCAAACTCACAAGCAAAAGGCCAATCATGCAACACTAATAGCGGCTAAGGCTCTACCCAAAAAACTATATTGTCTTGCACTGCGTCTTACAAATGAGTACTATTTATCCAACTCCCATAAAATGCATTTTCCAAATGAAGAGAAGTTTGAAGACTCAAAGCTACAACACTATGCATTATTCTCAGACAATGTACTGGCAGCTGCCGTGGTTGTGAACTCAACTCTTGTAAATGCTAAGGTACAATATTTAGCATGTGAGTGCTGCAATAAATATTCTAAGATTCTAGCATTAACTTGTCCTAGGTTCTTAGCTACTAACATTTTTATTAAAATTCCAATGCAGAACCCAACAAGACATGTCTTCCATATTGTAACAGACAAGCATAATTATGCTGCAATGAGAATGTGGTTCTTGGCAAATCCCATAGGAAAAATTGCTATTCAGGTCCAGAGCATTGAAGAGTTTACTTGGTTAAATTCGAGCTATAGTCCAGTTCTGAAGCAACTAGCATCCCAGTTTATGATCAACTTCTACTTCAAAACCCACCAGGATAAGCTGAGCAAAACTCCCAAGTTCCAGAATCCCAAGTACCTGTCCATTCTCAACCATTTGAGGTTTTATCTTCCTAGGATCTTCCCAAAGCTTAGCAAGGTGTTATTTCTTGATGATGATGTTGTAGTCCAGCGGGATCTAAGTAATCTTTGGTCAATAGATATGAAAGAAAAGGTTAATGGAGCTGTCCATACTTGTGGAGCGACTTTCCATAGGTTTGATAGGTACCTCAACTTCTCAAACCCCCTAATTGCTAAGCAGTTTGATCAGCGTGCATGTGGCTGGGCATATGGCATGAACATGTTCGATTTGTCTGAGTGGAGGAAGCAGAATATCACTGATGTCTACCACTACTGGCAAAATATGGTGAGTATCCATGAGCTTATCAGTTACCGCCAAGTTTAGAGGCAAAAAATATATTGTTCAGTGGCAATGGTCGGTGGCTTGCATTATCCTGCTACTTAGTAATTCCTATTAAAAAATGTAGACTATTTTTTATACCCGAATGGATAATCAGCGTTTCATTAGTATCTTATCGAACCATATATTTCTCTAAGGACGTGAAATCTCATCTTTGCAGAACGCAAACAGGCAACTATGGAAGTTAGGAACACTTCCAGCCGGGCTTGTCACATTTTGGAACCGCACATTCCCTATTGACCACTCATGGCATCTTTTGGGTCTTGGGTACAAGACGAATGTCGACCAAAGAGATATTGAGCATGCAGCGGTCCTACACTACAATGGGAACCGAAAACCTTGGCTTGAGATCGGATTACCTAGATATCGCAAATTTTGGTCCAAATATGTCAATTTTGATCATACTTTTCTACGTGAATGCAATATACATCCATGAGCTACCGCCGGTTACTTTTTTCAAAAAGAGGGGACAAACAAGAGTTTTCTAGATCTGTAAAGCGAAGTTCTTTGATGACTACTTTTTTCTCTGATTATTACTTTTTAATCGATGTAGAGTCAGTCTCCTTGCTATAAATCAGAATGCACGCAAGTCATATAGTAGGCCTTAAAATAACACAGGGAATGGTTGTTTTGTGCTATTATGATCCTTTTGATTTTGATCAAATCTTATTGACGGTAATTTCGTTCCTGATGGGTATCCCACGTCGTTAGTTTTTCTTGCTAGTATATTGTACAATGAGTAGCAAAAGCGGCTTCATCTACTTGGAAAAATAACGAAGAAGGAGATGTGGCGAGACTTTGATCTGAGCATCTTTATTTAGCAAACCAACAAATAATGCTATTGCTACCTCATTGCCAACATTCGTCATCCGTGATCTTCGAACCACTTGGGCCCCGTTTACTTCCCAAAATATGCCATTATTCCCCATCACATCAATTGTACTTTTCGCATGTATGAAGCACTAAATGAAATAGCAGCTGTTGCATGTTTGTACTTTATGCGTGGCTAGGTCGAGATGAATCTTTTGAGTCTACTTGGACCATGATTGGACAAAAGTTGTCAAATACAAACGAAAGTGGTACAGTGCAACTTTTCACCCCTTTCCCCACCTTTTCCCCCAACTAAACGCCCTTGGTTGGGGGACTCATCAGCTGCAGTGCGCGTCACCATCGACGACACATCGTCCATGAGCCGCGCCTCGCGTTCACTAACGCCAACGTCATGTCTCGCTCTCTCTCGCCATCGCCGTCACCGTGCGTAACCGCAAGTCCGCAGCTGCTTCTCGATCGGCTGGCACACAATACCGCTTAACGTCGAGCTCCACTTCTACGGCAACAAGTTCGCTCGTCTGGTGAGGTGCGCACCCACACAAAGAGGGCGCGCTTGTGGACCTAGGGACGATGCAAGGATTTACGACAAGTTTTTTTTAGATGGGGTTAATATATGGATTTGACTTTTTAAGCGTTTAACGTCTCACAACAAATTAACATCTGTCAGAAACGATGTGGCGAATGTGATGTGGATTTAGACCCATGGGCAACGTAGCCTGACAAGTGGCAACTGGCATAGAAAAAAGCACGCGGAGGGAGGCAATCGCCGATCGGAGACCTGGAGATTCGGTGCTGGTAGCGCGTGGCTTGGGGAAGAAGTATCGCATCGGGGCCGGAGGAAAGGAAAGTGGCATATCTCGCGTGTCCCCCGGCCACGCCGGGTCTCTCGGACACCCTTGTCCCGTGCCACTCCGCCCCGTGCCCTGTCGGCGTCCATCCCCGCGCCGCGCTTCTCCTGACGTCATACGCCGCGCAGCACGGGATCTCGTGAGGCCTCGGCCGATTCACCTGCCCGGTCTGGCCAGATCCTGTCGTCCTGAACTAGAGATTCACACGATCCTTCCTGTAGTCTGCAATGGTCAGTGTCTCTGAAATTCTGAATCAACACCTGTAGGCTGCAATGGTCAGTGTCTCTGAAATTCTGAATCAACACAGGATGCTGGAGCATGCCAATTGCCAAAGCGAAGCCTCACCGTCCCACCTCGAGAGCTCTGCAGGGAACAGCACACCACAGCCATGTACAGTCAAGGTGAAGTACCCAAAATTTGGACGATGTGAGTTGGCATCAAGAATTCAAGATAGCAGCTCGTTTGACCCTGCCTGGTTTATCCTTGGTCCATGTCCAGCTGTAAATTATAAGTCTGTATGTATTTTAAGTTTAACTTCTCCGATTATTGATCAACTCTGTTAGAAATGTGTACAAACCTTTCTAACAGACACCGGAAGTCATACATGCGGTACACTTATTTCTTGTACTGGCACCCATCGCTATAAGTGCATACACATCTTACCCCTACAAATCAAATTTATAAGAGAGATTGAACTGTTGAATGTCAGCATTGGTGATGTTATGCCCTGACTGGAATGCCAGAAACTTATTGTTTCCTGTGTTTTTTTTTAAAAAAAAAACTGAATCCTGGATGACTTGTAAAATATATGGGTTCCAAAAGAAACTTACCTCCTTAGTTAATTTTAGAAATGTACTAGTACTAACATCAGGTCGAGAGCTAAAACGGGTTGGCAAATTTCATCATTACGAACCAATCAAACTGAGGTACAACTCTGGTAGAGTAAAAGTCTAGGTGTGTTTAGATTGCAGCATTTACTTCCGAAATCATTCGATCCGAAAAAACCAAACCTATCAATATGTTTAGACCGAGGAGCGAGACCGACTCATCTAGTGTTATCAAATAAATACATCAATTTCTTTTTAGGGCATGTTCATTTCTCCCCCAACCCATGTGGATTGGAGGGGATTGGGAGAAATTTAATTCTCTACAAGTTAAAATCCCTTTTGATCTTCTCCAAATCACTTGGATTTGAGGTAAACGAACAAGCCCTTATGGAATCAACTCATCCGGTCTAAAATCATCAGATGAGGTGGTCCAGAGTGGAGCTGATCAGAACGGCCCGATCCATCGAAAAAACACGCCATAGTTAACTTTAGGTGGTTCTGCAACTGCAAGTAATTTTCTAAACGAGAAAAATACGTACCCACGAAAATAAATTTCATTTTGAAGTCAGGCCGTCAAAATTGGGCATGTTTCCTTCAAATTCGCACAAAGTTCCTTAATCCAAATGGGGCCAAAAGAAAATTACACAAACGATCAAACGGCGCAATCGCTGATTCCATTTCCATTCCACCGTCACCTCCAGTTCCAGGAGTGCTCAGAACAGATCCGCGGCCCTGTTCGCCCACCCTGCTTCCCGCTTCCGCCTCCAACCACCACGGCGTTCAGATCCCGCGAGCTCTCCTCCCCTCGCGGCGGCGTGCCCTCCCCGAGATCTCAACATGGACACGGTCGAGAAGATCGTCGAGGACTTCGCCTCGGACATCGCCATGAGCCCCTTCTCCTCCGGGACGAGCCTCCGGTGAGACCCCGCCCCCACTTCCCCCCCAAACCTGCTCCGGATCCGTCGTGCACGGGCTTACCAATGCTGTAATTGTGCTCCGTGAGCTCCCCGCAGGGAGATGATACGCGCGATACGCGCGTGCAAGACGGCGGCGGAGGAGCGCGCGGTGGTCCGGCGGGAATGCGCGGCGATACGCACGGCCATCAGCGAGAATGAGCCGGTGCTCCGGCACCGGAACATGGCCAAGCTCATGTTCATCCACATGCTCGGCTACCCGACCCATTTCGCCCAGATGGAGTGCCTCAAGCTCATCGCGGCCGCGGGGTACCCGGAGAAGCGGGTGGGCTACCTCGGCCTCATGCTGCTTCTCGACGAGCGCCAGGAGGTGCTCATGCTCGTCACCAACTCCCTCAAACAGTAGGCCGCCCATGCTGTCTCTGCAATATCACTCCGCGAGTGCTTGTTTCCTCAAATGCCGTGCTGAGTTTTGAGTAATGTTAGTGCTTAATTTGGGGGCAGAGATCTCAACCACACCAACCAGTTCATCGTGGGCCTTGCACTGTGTGCTCTAGGGAACATCTGCTCTGCTGAAATGGCGCGGGATCTTTCACCTGAAGTGGAGAGGTTGATGCGCAGTAGGGAAGTCAATACAAAGAAAAAGGTATCACCCCCCCCCCCCCCCCCCCCCCCCCCCCCAGCGGAGCATCGCGAAAACAAACAACTGATAGCTGAATTATTGATGTCTCATTTCAAGGAACTGCATATTTTAGAACTACCAAATTCAGGGCTGTTGTGAATATTTTCATCAATTAGTATACATAAACAGCTGTATGCGGATTTTTGGATGCAGTTTAATTCATGGTATACTTCTACTTGTTTATTAGGCTGCTTTGTGCTCTACAAGGATCGTCAGGAAAGTACCAGATTTGGCAGAGAACTTCATGGGCCTGGCTGCATCATTGTTGAAGGAAAAACACCATGGGGTTCTTATATCTGCAATTCAGCTCTGCATAGAACTATGCAAAGCCAGCAAAGACGCTTTGGAGTACCTGAGAAAGGTAAGGGCATCTATTTCTTATTCCAAGGCCCCAGCATTACCAATATAAGTATAGAACTACATGGGAACGTTCAGAAAAAATGGAAGCAGGTCTTTTCTTTGTCTAACATTTTCTTATACGATTAAATGATGATCCTATTCGATATTTGATGCGTCGCTGCTCTCTCGTTAAGCATAGGAGACACACAATTTATAACATTTATCATTAACATTTTCTTTGCTGAAAATGGCACTATAATTCCTGAGTGGCTGAGATACGATTTCTTCTCATTACAGAACTGCATCGAAGGTTTGGTTCGCATACTGCGAGATGTGTCCAATAGTTCATATGCTCCTGAGTATGATGTTTCTGGCATTGTTGACCCATTCTTGCATATTCGAGTCCTTAAACTTTTGCGGATCTTGGGTCAAGGAGATGCAGATTGCAGTGAATATATGAATGATATTCTTGCTCAGGTGATTGATTAATCGTTATCTTTGGTTTCACATGCATTGCACCTGCATTTATTGTTTAATGGTACAAAGCACACTTCCCAGCAAGGGCATGTATCTTCTTTTTTTTTCTTTTTCTTTTTTTTTTTTTTGGTCTTGGCTTCATACTTTCATGAACTGTGACTGGAGTTCTTGGTGGATTTCAACTCTAGCCTACCACAACTTGCTTGGGACTGAAAGGCCATGTTTGTTGTTGTTGTTGATACTTTCATGCTTCTTGGTCTTACATTCCAATCATGGTGTAGGTTTGCAATATTATAGATCTGCTATATAATACCATGGACAAGTTTTGCATTATTTAGCCCATAACAGATATCAGGATATATGGCAAGATATCGGATATATGGCATGTTGTGCTAACTAAGCCTGCAATTATTGTGTTTATCCAGGTTGCAACAAAAACTGAGTCAAACAAGAATGCTGGAAACGCCATTCTGTATGAATGTGTTCAGACTATAATGGGTATTGAAGCGACTAGTGGTTTACGTGTGCTGGCAATTAATATTTTGGGTAGATTCTTGTCTAACCGTGACAACAATATAAGGTCGATATGCTCTTCTTGTTGCTCTTGATTGCTTATTGTTTTTTTTTTGAAATACGGGTATAAAGCCCGCTTGAGAAAAAAAAATTGCTTATTGTTTTTCCTTCTTTTTATAGACATTGTTTGTGATTAGTTTCTTCTACCATGCACTAGCTGTAATATGTGCCTATATTAAACTTGCAGTTGCAGTTATTATAGCCTATGAAATTTGATTCAGCCGCAACTATTTTGCAAGCAATAATACATGGAACAATTGATTGCTGTTGGTTATGTTCTTTTGATCAATGAAGCATTTATAGGTAGGGTATTTACTGTGCCTGTCCTCTTTCAGATATGTTGCTCTTAACATGCTTATGAGGGCCATTACAGTTGATGAACTAGCAGTGCAGAGGCACAGAACAACAATATTAGAGTGTGTAAAGGTAAGAATGCATGCAATACTATCCATGCTTAGTGCTTGTCTTACTATATCTTATGCTAATTCATGCCAATTTATGTATTTATATGAGATCACAAGAACCCTCATATTATACCATATGCCCACACTTTCTAACCTTTAGCATGTTGACGTATTACTCTCAAGATTTAGGAATTCAAATTTTTTCAAACCCAACGTAGACTGTTGTTTCCAACTTTGAAAAGTTTTTGAATGAATGCGTTTGACAAAGGGGTTGCCTTATCTAGTCCAATATTGTGTTCGGAAACCTCGGTAGTTTCATCAATCCTGCACTTGGTTTAGAGTGCTTCTTTTGTACTTCCTCCATTCCATATTGTAAGCCGTTTTGTCTTTTCTAGATTCTTAGTTTTAACTATGTATCACAACAGAAGCTATGTAACTAGAAAGCAAAATGACTAACAATTTGGAAGGAGGGAATACTTTCTAAACCTGAATTCATGTTATTCGAGGCTGATTAGTCAGTATTTATGTTACTGCTCTTGCAAAGTAATATTTAAGCGAACAGTCCACAATATATAATCTATTAGTTTCTAACTGTATATAATCAAGTCTGCTCTTTACCTGCTACATCAAACCTGACATTTACTGTTTCAAGCACCCTATTTCTTTTATTCTGGCTTTTATCATTTCTAATTGCTGTGTACCTTACAGGATGCTGATGCCTCCATTCGCAAAAGGGCTCTTGAACTTGTTTATTTGTTAGTTAATGATACAAATGTAAAGCCTTTGACTAAAGAGCTCATCGATTACTTAAACATAGCGGATCCAGACTTTATAGGAGATCTCACAGTAAAGATATGCTCTATAGTTGAAAAGTTAGTATCTATTTATTTATTTTTGGTTCTTATTGACTTGTGGAGTTTTTAACAATGTTGCATCACCAATAGGTTTTCTCAAGAGAAGTTATGGTACCTTGACCAGATGTTCAAGGTTTTATCTTTGGTAAGTACTTAAGTACTGTGAAGATACTTTTATATCCGAAAAAACTGCACTCCAGAACACCATTTTTTTGGGTTTCTTGCAATTTTATTTCTAACCTAGCATGTTTTTGGCTGCAACACGGTTGGAAGACTTGGTTATTTCATCTTCTGGACAATTCTGTTCAACCTGCATGAGCACCCTAAGTAGTATATAATGCGTACTGGAAATTTCAAGTGAGGTTATTACCTGCATTGGCATTTATTGATAAGAATTAAGAAACTGTACGGAAGGAAGTTTCTCAATGTTTCTTCATAGCTAGCTTGACCATAGCGGACATTTCTACTTGCCTTTTTGTGCCTCATACTTACAACATGCACACAGCAATCTCCAAAGGTTGCCAGGCACTTCCACTACCACAAAAGCCCTGTCAATTGTCATAACTCTTTTGAACTACTCAAATATTGCTATCTTTGCACATACGTCAAGTGTTGCTGGTAATTGGGAATTGAGACACTGTTCATTGTTATGTTATGATCCATTGGCCATTGCTTGACATAGCTTGAGATATCAAACCAAATTCGTGTTCCACTCTTGTTGTTGAACAGGCTGGAAATCATGTGAAAGATGATATATGTCATGCGCTTATTGTTGTACTGAGTAATACATCAGAGCTTCAAGGATATTCAGTGAGGTCATTGTATAAGGCCTTACAAGCATATGGTAAACAGGTTAGGAGAAAGTTTATACTCTTCATATTGCATTCCATTCCATCTCATCCTACCTGATGTCTGTAACTTGTCAATATTATTCTGATTAGGGAAGTTTAGTAAGAGTAGCTGTTTGGTGCATTGGTGAATATGGTGAAATGCTGGTAAACAATGTTGGCATACTGGACGGGGAGGAGCCAATTAAGGTAAGTGGACAATTCTTGAAGGATATGTTCTTTGCTGATCGTTTGAAGTTTGAATTTGCTAGATCGTGCTCCCAGCTGTCTCTGAACTACTGCATAATCTGCCACATTTAAGTTCTATTGCTGTATGCTCTAACTTCTACTTGAAGGGGCTAGGCTGACAGCTACCCTGGCCCTATGCAAACTAGGTCTCAGTAATTATTCCAGAAATCCACTGCATATAATCACCGTGTTCGCTTGAGCTACTTAGCAGATGGCCTTATTTACAATCTAGATGTTTAGCTTAGGAGAAATGACCTGAATCGTTAAGGAACCTTTCCCAACGTACGGTGCACTACTACTCATCTAATATAGTAATTTGTGGTATAAGCATTTGATCCAGTACATTTTAGTGCCATCTGTAACTTGTCATACATTATGAGAAATGCATCAAATTGTTCAGGTAACAGAATCTGTTGCTGTGGATGCCGTAGAAGTCGCTCTTAACCGCTACTCAGCAGATGTGACAACTGGAGCTATGTGTCTGGTTGCTCTTCTGAAGCTCTCCTCACGATTTCCTTCGACATCAGAGTAAGATATCTTTCAACCTGACCTCATACGGTTGTTGCACTTCATGAGATACCGAGTCAAAGCTGTGGTTCTCTTAACTATTAACTTGTATTTGTTTGGTGCACTTTTTTGAACGCAATGTTTGGTGCACTTTTGGTTCTCTTTTATTCATGATATTCCTGATAAATTTGAGTATTGCTGGGGATCCAAGTTTGGATCTACAGAACTGGTCGGGACAGCCTCTTGCGCCCTAACTGACTTGGTATTCAATTACATATCCGAGTAGGCAATATTATTTTGGACGCTGAACATGTGCTAACCCTGTACTCAATGATGTAGCATCTGAATAGGGAAGCCTACATGGAATGGGGAGCACGTCCATCTGTTTTGTTCTGTGGTGGCCAGAGGAAGATAATTGGGAATAATTAAGTTAATAGATGCTGGTGTGTCCTTTTTTTTTTGGTGTGAAACCTTCGAGCCAGAGTTTTTTAGTGTGGTGGTGCCTGGGGGTGTTGTCTTAAAACGAACTTGTTTGGCCAATTATTCTATTTCCAGATCAATGCAATCTATTATGTATTATCACATAGTCCTGTTTCAAGTGGATTTCAGAGTCACACCGTCAATCACTGAATTATGAGTGTTTTCCCTTGTACACAATAATGAACTGTATTCTGGTGTATCTGTCTGCACATTGTGGTAGTTATTGGTGGTACACGATCATGTGTGATCTGCTCATGTTTTTAATAGCACCTTTAATGAATCTTCTTTACAAGATGATCCCATTATTCTGAGTGTTAACTTGACATATGGGGATATATCTGCCCTCAGGTATTTTAGACTAATAGCTATCTCTTAATAGAACCCTGCTATCACATATGACTGGATTGTATGACTAGTTCAAAGCAGATGTTAGATTTATAACACTGGTCATACAACTTGGTATATGTTCTGGTTGATTGTATAGCTATTCCTCCCTAGCAGCATCATATCTGTGTCTATTATTCCTGTTAATCTTTTGTAACCTCAAAATACTTTAAAGCTTACTATGTCTGTAAACACTGTTGACCCTAGTTTGGTGACTATTATAGTATAATACTGCTTTGTTTTCACTATGACTTTACTGTCTTATCAGGAGGGTAAAACAAATAGTTGCCCAGAATAAAGAGAATGTTGTGCTTGAACTACAGCAAAGATCAATTGAATTCACTTCCATCATACAAAGACATCAGTCTATCAGGTGGCCCACTAAATTTCTATATGTTACTTCAGAAGATTTGCCTAGCATTGTATTAGTTATGTCTGATATTAATCATAGAGAATCTGGTTCAAGTGCAGATCGTCCTTGCTTGAACGCATGCCTGTATTGGATGAAGCTAGTTATCTGGTGAAGCGGGCTACTGCTACACAAGCAACTATTTCAGCAGATAAACTTGCTCCAACAGTCACACCTGGAAGCCTTAAGCTTCCGAATGGTGTAACAAAACCCACCTCAGCTCCTTTAGCTGATTTGCTTGATTTGAGTTCTGATGGTGCCCCAGCTTCAACTGTTGCTTCTACTACAACACCTAATGATTTTTTGCAAGATCTTCTGGGTATTGGTGGACTGAGTTCATCAACCACAGGTATTCTTTTTTTCCTGGTATCTCTGTTCTTTCATGTGCAGTTCCCATTTTAGCTTGCTTCTCTTAGAATATGCACTTTTACCTTTTCTGAAGTTTGAGTTTGCTGCATGCTCAGTGATTTGCTAATTACTTCTAGTGCTACAATATGGGATCCAAAGTTTTATATGTAATCTTGTTACTTGTTATTTTTACCCACTAAAAGGTCTTTATTGCGTACTTCAGTTATTATCTTTTGGGGCGCTGATGTTATTATCAGAAAATTTCCTTGCTTTAGCATTAGCAATATCCAATCCTTCTGTTTTGTTCAGGTGTAACCTCGACCGCGAGCACAGATATACTTATGGATCTTCTGTCCATTGGATCATCTCCATCACAGAATGGCACCACCGTAACAGACTTCCGTCATCCTGGACAAGGTAAAAGTAATTTTAGTGCAATTTCCTGTGTTTCTATTTATGAGTAATGACTGTTGTTGAATTTTTTTATACTGATGTAGCAGAGTCTAAACCTGTTCCTGCTGTACCTGAAGCTATTGACCTCCTCGGTTCTTTGTCACCAGGTACATTTGCTTCTAGTTACTTTGCTTTAATGTCGACACCTATTTTCTGATTATAACCATTGATGAATTGTCTACTACTATTGCAGCAGATACTAAACCCACACCAGTTGTACCTCAGGACATGGATCTGCTCAATGGTTTGTCATCAAATGCATCTGTTTCTGGTTAGTTTGGTTGTTCATATTGGCAGACAAAGTAATTTATATGTCTTCATGATCACCAAACCTCCTAATTTGAGCAGGACCTGAGAATACAACCCATCCATCAATAACAGCTTTCCAGAGTGCAACCTTGAAGATCAAGTTTGATTTCAAAAGGAAGCCTGGAAACCCACGAGAGACTACAATTCATGCCACTTTTACAAATTTGACATCTAGTACTTTTACAGATTTTATATTTCAGGCTGCTGTTCCAAAGGTAACATCTTATTGCTGTATGCTGCAATCTATTTTTGAGCTGTTCACTGGCACTACACCTTGATGTTCCATGGTTTTTGTTGTACATACATAGTTTTTACACTTATAAATGGTGATACTCCATGATAGTTTATAGTGCAAATCTTTTATTCAGCCTACCCATGTCTGAAACTGTTGAGCATTCTTTCATTTTTCCATGAATTTATATAGCTTGAGTTTTGTGATCTTGTCTTCACCTTCGAATTATAGCAGTGGAAAGAGGCCGAACATGATCATCATTTTGTGCTAAAGTTTTATAATTGATACGCTGATAATATTTCTTATTCGTGCAGTTCATCCAATTGAGACTGGATCCGGCTAGTGGCAATACTGTTCCAGCTAATGGAAATGGTTCAGTCACACAAGGGCTCAATGTCACCAATAACCAACAGGGGCAGGTATATGAAGATCTGCTTCCTTCACTTCCAGTTCAGCTTCTTTTGTATATGTTCTCAGTGGCTTAATTTTAGTCTTCTTCCATGCAATGTGTTTTACAATGGTTGACAATTGACATTATACAGCTGTAGTAGAACTACTAACAGGAAAACTTTAGGCCAAAAAGTTTATAACATACTTTTGCAACTATTTCATAAATAAAGCTTAACAAGTTTAATGGATTCATTTGAGGAAAAAAATGTGCTTAATGGAGTCAATTGTAAGTTTTTTTAACAATTCAAATTGCTAAACTTATTTTAGTCGACAATTCGCTATAAATAGTCATAACAGATGGTAACCGGTCTAATTTAGATGAATTTAGATGAACTCTTGAATTTAACAAATCAAATGAGTCCCGCACAGGACAATAAGCAGCCATAGTTAGACTTTTGGATTATACACTGATGCTCTGTATGTACATAATTTTAAACCTTGATAATGATAATCCTGTAACCACTTTATCCAGCATTATTTTGGAGTTTATCTTTTCATTCCATATTCCAATGCTTATATCTGATATTTCTTCTCTCTTGCTGGGCAGAAATCGCTTGCAATGCGGATCCGGATATCTTACAAAGTGAATGGAGAGGACAGACTGGAACAAGGCCAAGTCAGTAATTTTCCTTCTGGACTATAGTGCCTTCTGTGTATATGTCATGTTGTGGTTCTCTGAATTGACGAGTTGGGGACATGCTCAGAGCGAAGAGTTATTTTACCCTGTTCCTTTTTTTTTTAATATTCTTGTTCCCCCATTTGTGGGGTTACTTAGAGAGGAAATAGTTTCTTCCGGCCATTCGTTTTCCCTATATGTTGTATAGTATCCAGCAGCGTATTCGACACCACGCGAAGGTTAATCTGAACAAGTTTCTTCAGCTCATCATTATTACAAATGACTTCTGTTTTTCTTGTGCTGCCTACCTTGTACACTGGAGAGAGTAGAGACTGGTAGCATAGTAGCGTTGCAGTTCTGATTTGCGGCCGTGCAAGTTAGGGGATGCCCAACGCGCTGATTTTTTACTGTAATTCGCAAACTTTTCTTACTTAATCCGTCCTAATTTATAAGTCATTTGATTTTCTTTTAACCTTATGTTTGATCACTCATCTTATTCAAAACAATTTACATAAAAAGAGTTAAATTTAATTTATTCTTGAAGAATTTTTATTAATAAAGCGGGTGATAATAAAAAATATATTTTTTTAATAAGACGAGTAAGTAAAAAAAGTTAAATGACTTATAAATTGAAATGGAGAGAGTACTAGTTTAAACCGCTGGTGTTTGACACGGCTGCTTCATACGTGATACGTCGAAATTGAACCGAACCTGGAGCAGGGTAAAACCCGGTCAAAGTTCGAGTACCATTTGCCACTTCTCATGTTGATGAGCCGAACGAAGCTGCTACGTGTAGCACGCAGCAGGAAGCCCAGCCCAGCAGTGCGCAAGTCCAGAAAGAGAGAGTAGGCCGGCCTGCAAACTTGCAGCCCACATGAATCATCGAGCCCGAGTCCAACCTCATCTCCCTCTCCTGGCGACTCTTTAGTCTTCTTCACTCTCTTCGGTTGGCCGGCTCCCATCTCCGCCTCCAGCCGGTGCCAATGGCCACCCCCGCCGTCTCCGCCCCGCTCGCCGTCCGCGCCGCCCCCTTGTCGCCCCCGTATCTCCGTTTCTCCGCTTCCTCCTCGGCCCAATCTCACCCTCACCTCCTGCCTGGGTATTTGTGTAGGCGGAATGGAGCCAAACCACGCCTTGGTCTCCGAGGTGAGGTTTCCGCGCACTGTTTCCGCATATCGTTCTAGGATCGCTTGCCTCTTTTCTTCCTTATTACGAATCAGATAGAGCCATAGAGGCACACCACCAGGGGCCAGTGAAGGCTTAGTTGACTAGGCCAAACCAGTTCGTTTGGTTTTATCGATTGGACACTTAGATTAGATTAGGCCTGCAGGGCTGTATTGCTGGTTGCGTTCTTATGTTACTCAAGGGGCGCAATTGCTATTTTGCAATACAATTGTTGTGTGCTTCAGACGTCCCACAGAGCATTACGTGGATTGGTTGTGTACTCTGGGATCGTTTCGTTGTGTGAAGTGTCCAGTTGCTTAGTTCTTTATCGGTCCTTGGATGAGGTCTCCATTGGCCATTGCAGGCCTCTCATAGGCAGAGCATTGAGCCGGTCCTGGGACTATATCATAGTTCATTCTGTATGAGTAGATTGTACACATTTCGGTACTGTATGAGCATTTTAACTGTACAAAATAGGAACACGATCGGACTTTCATGTTGATTCTGCATTAATTATGTTAGGCACGACCATATAGTCATACGCTCTTGCTTGAAAACACAAAGCTTGAACCAATTTTCCGTCTATTCCTTTTAGGCATGCTATTTTCATGTTCACTTTTCATGCTTTTGAATTATTATTTTATTGTGATATGTTGAATTCCTGTCTCACTCACATTATATACGCATAGGATTCCAATCTGTATCACATGGTGTTTCTTCACAACAGGCTGAGAGGATTTGCTGTCATTCTTCTCTCAGGTACATATTTGTAACTACAAGGTATTGGGCTGCCATGTAACCTGTCTGTTTTTTTTTTTATTGAAGCCATGACGCTGTGTATTAGAAGTTTTTTCTTTCACCCAAATAATATTGCATATGTCGGGATTTATTTTTGAACATGATCAATGATACTGGATAGGCAAAACACGATAGTTGCATCTGAGAACGAAAATCCACCTTTAATGCCGGCAATCATGACTCCTGGTGGCGCTCTTGATCTCGCAACCGTACTTCTGGGAAATCGTGTAATCTTCATTGGTCAATATATTAACTCCCAGGTGGCACAGCGTGTGATATCACAGCTTGTCACACTTGCTGCCGTCGATGAAGAGGCTGATATTCTGGTTAGTATATGCATTCTTATGTTGCTGGAGTTCTAGCAAACCCTTATTTGTTGTTCTTTTACGATCTTCTACCATCTTTTTTATAATTCGTATTCTTTTTGGCAGATCTATCTTAACTGTCCTGGTGGAAGTCTCTATTCGATCTTAGCGATTTACGATTGCATGTCCTGGGTAAGTCATCTATATTCAGTGTCTTTTCTGATCTAATACCGGAGCTGTATTCTTAAGTCATACATTTAGAGCACCAAGATTAATGATTTTTGCACCAGAATCTATTTACATGACCAAACATTTTCCTTCTGTTTCATGCACACTCCTTAGTCCTTACCTTGTGTGTAATTGATGTGTAGTTTTACTATTATTCTAAAATATTAATCTGCTTATCATATAGTGGTAGCACAGCATTATATGTTTGCAATGTTTTGTATCCATGTCATCCTGTTTTAGCAGTGGCACATGGACCTTCATGACACTTTCTTTGCTTTGTTTTGCATTAGTTATTGTCCTTCTAGGGCATGCACTTAAATGCTATATGTTCATTTATTTCATTTAATTTTCTAATTATTCACTTGCATGTTGTAAAACAATGAGCTTTGCTAAGTCTAAAATAAGGGGAAACAGATATATTCGAAATATGGCAGCACAGTATGCTTGGCCACAGTTTCTGTTCTTACACCACATTCCAATAGTTAAAAACTGCTCTCGGTTGCCTAAATATATTTATCTTGCCAGAAGAATCAACTATGACCGGTTTATGTTCCCCATGATGTTGTGCATGCTATTGTCTTAGGAATGTGAGAAATAATTGTTTATATTTTGTGAAATCATTCAGTATGTGACTGATATATGCATCTTGCTTTGATGTGTCATCCATGGATATTTGATTTCTTTGTTTTGAATTTACTTTATAGTTTACATTGTTTTTTTTATTAAATCTAGTGATATTTATATAAGATTTGATCCATTAGTTTTCTCTTGTTTTTATATTTACCATACACCAAAGATCAGCGTATACAATGACATTTCCTCTAGTTCCACTCTGATGCTCTATGCTGATGCATGAAAATTCATTTCTGTTATAAAAAGCAGATAAAACCCAAAGTTGGGACAGTGGGCTTTGGTGTTGTTGCTAGTCAA
Organism: Eremochloa ophiuroides; assembly: GCA_038502445.1. NCBI lineage: Eukaryota > Viridiplantae > Streptophyta > Magnoliopsida > Poales > Poaceae > Eremochloa > Eremochloa ophiuroides. The sequence goes on along the minus strand of JAHLJS010000005.1, from coordinate 79,460,631 downwards.
GCAGCAATTATCCTTGCAGGTGGCGAGAAGGGAATGCGCTATGCAATGCCAAATACCAGAGTAATGATTCATCAACCTCAAGGTGGATCGGAGGTGTGGCTGTTGGCTTTCTTATCTGATTCAAGTAGCGAGACAAATTGCGAGTCTGATAATTGCCATCTTTGGCACCACCTCTAGTTGCATAACCCTTTTGATGTGTGTTAAGTGTACTTGCATTTATTTTGATACAAACAATTAAATTATGTGCAGGGTAATGTGGAGGAGGTGAGGAGACAGGTTGGAGAAACCATCTATGCTCGTGATGTAAGCAATTAGCAATTGTGAATGATTGATGTATTTTCGTCATTACATTCTCTCTCACACGGCCAAACAAAGTAACTAGACTATGTTTTGCTTTGTAAGGTCTGATTAAAATTTTTTTGGGACCATTCTGCTTGCAGAAAGTTGATAAAATGTTTGCTGCTTTCACCGGGCAGCCACTTGACATGGTGCAACAGTGGACAGAGAGGGACCGGTTCATGTCTTCTTCAGAGGTTTTAGCTTCTCTTGCCTATATAAAAGGGCAGAAAAGAGCAAAGAAACAAATTTCTCTTTTCGAGCTATTACTTATGTTTCACCATATTTGCAGGCCATGGATTTTGGATTGGTTGATGCCTTACTGGAAACAAGATACTAGAGAAGGGACACAAAACCCACATTCTATTAGCACACTAGAATTACTGCAGAAGTGGAGCCGAGGTTAGATGTTTGCTGTCCATCTCGTTTGACCTGGAATGACACGAGGTGCATACTGAAGAGCAAGATGCTCCTTGTGTATACATGGAGCCATATGTTGACCGGTCACTCTTTAGTCTTTAGACTACGACTTTGCTTCCAATGCATCTGTAGTTGTAACATTCGTCAGCTTATGGTGGCACATAGGATGGCCTTGTCATGCACTCATGTTAAAGCGATGAAGATTGTTTACTGTAGGCCTAGATGATCTTTGCAGATGAGAGAAAATTGTCAGTTTGATATATAACCAAGCAAGTAGACACATATGCATACTTGTACCCCAGGAAATGAGCGGTGGTTTGAGAAATCTTCTGGATTGAAAATACTGAATTTACATGTCTGGATTGAAAATACTGAATTTACATTTTACTGTCCAGATCGTCCCATGCCCGCGACGATGGCTGACGGTACCGTGAACGTAGTCGCTGATGAGCTCGACAAGATCAGCGGGCTACCGGACGATGTCCTGCTTGACATCCTGGGCAGGCTGGCCATGCCCGGCGACGTCCGCGCCGTCGCGAGGATATCCATCCTCTCGCGGTGGTGGAGGTCCCTGCCGTGGCCACAGATCCCCACCGTCTCCCTCGACGTCGGAGATTTCTTCCGCTGGGATAACGACGACGACGACGAGCGGCGGCCCGTGCGGAACTGCCGGCGGCAGCAGCACCAGCCCGCCCCGGCGAGCGCGCGCGTCATCGAGACGCTGAGCCTCAAGCCATCCTGACCAGGCGCGAGTACGTGCGCCGCGGCCGACGCCGGCGCGGTGAAGGCCGTCGAGCTCGAGCTCGTCACCGAGTTCGACGAGCACGCGCGGACCAAGCTCGGCTACGGCGAGCGCTTCAGGCACTTCCGGCAAGACTGCCCCGGCGCGTTTACGGTCGCTGACCAAGCTCACCCTGCAGAACCTGTGGTTCGACCACCCGGCCGAGGTGAACACTGAACAGCCTCGTGCGCGACTGCCACTGCTCTGCAGCACCTCTCCCTGACGTTCTGCGGCATCTGTCCGAAGGCCTTGCTTCTGGCCATGGACGACGACGCCGGCGACAACGGCGACTAGGACGAGGACGGCGACGACTACGACGAAGGTGGAGGCGACGACGACGACGAGCCGCCGTCTCGCTTCCCTGTGCTGACCATCGACGACGCGCTGCAGTCACGGCTCCAAGCTGTGCGACCGCTGCGTCATGGGCGGCGTCAAGCTGGTGCAGGCGCCAGAGCTCGTTGAGCTCGAGTACAACGCCGGACGTGTCTTCCTCCAAGAGTTTCACCCGGTCTCGATTGGTTGCGCTCCATCGCTCAAACACTTGAGCGTGTGTCACCGCCAGCGTAAGCCGTAAGGATAGTTTTTTTCAGCTCAAGTTGAGTGAGCTTCTGGCCAGCAGCAAATTAGAATCGCTCATCTTGGCGTTTCTCGGTCAAAAGGTACGGTAGCATGCATTGCGTTTACATTGTCGGAAAACAAAACTTAACGGGATCACGGATAAACAAAATAGGATATATCGGGGCAAGTTCAAATAAAATTTAATTTTTATAAACCAAAAACAAAATTTGTATGACAAAAGATAGATTATTTCTTATCGGGAGTATGGGTAGCAATTTTCTGTGTCGAATTGACCGACTAGTTTGTTGTCGTTGTTGACGCCTGTTGCAGATATGGATTCAACAGAACGTCCTAATAAGCAACTCAGAGCTGCACTGGGGGGCCTCGAAACTGTTAGACTGACTCCAACGGCCGGAAGGCAAATACGATACCCATTCAACAATTTGGGTTGTGTACAGGAGGAGGTCCACGCATCTATTTTCTAGGTTCTCCAACAACCGAGACCCAAAAAGCCGCTCTCTCTCCTCGGGCTCTCCACGACGCGCCGCCCGCTCCCCACGCCGCTCGCCCCCTGCGCCGCCCCACTCCTCTCTGGTGCCGCCCATCGAGGCTCCTCGCCCGAGATGCGAGCTCCGGCCTGAAATCCGGCGAGGCGCGACGCCTGCAGCCGGCCACCTCCTCTCCCGGCAGGGGCGGGTCGCCCGCTGGCTGTGGCTGCCCCCCGCCACGGCGGCGCACCGGCGTGGCCGCGACCGGCCCCCTCCTCTCCCGGCACCGGCGTCGCCGCGGCGGGCCCCCTCTTCCTCGGCACCGGCACCGGCGGATCATGCGCTGGCGCTGGCTGGGCCGCCCCCGGCCACGGCGGCGCACCGGCGTGGCCGCGGCCGGCCCCCTCCTCCCCGGCACCGGCATGGGCAGGTCGCGCGCTGGCGCTGGCCGCGGCCGGCCCCTTTCTTTCCCGGCATGGGCTGGTCGCGCGCTAGCGACGGCCGCCCCCAGCCACGGCGGCACACCAGCGTGGCCACGGCCAGCCCCCACCTCAGACGCGTGGCCATGCTCCGATGGTGCGTGCGATTGGGTCGCGAGGAGAGAGACAACCGATGAGATGCAAATATGCGTTTCCTCTCTTCTTCTACCCAAAATACATCCTGCTTTATCTATCGTTGTTGAAGGCAGTTTTGTTGTCTCGTACAATCTAAAATGGATATGGGTAACGGTTTGGATGTCTTGTTGGAGACAGTGTTATTGAGGATTATCCTAAGTGCAATTACCTCCCATGGACAACAGCTGCACCGTTGCTTGAGACTCTTGAAATCCGTGTACGTATGCTTTGCTAAATTTTTGTTTACTTCCTGCGTCCTGATAAAAGCAGCTTTTAAAATTTATGAAAAAATATCAAGAGTTATATTTTTAAATAGGTTTACTATGAAAAAATATATATTACAGTTATTAATCTAGTAATACTTATTTGGCATCATAAATATCATGTGTTTTCTTAAATACCTTTTGTCAGATTTGAAGAGAAGTGAGAATTACATTCTTCTTAGAATATTATTTGTAAAACATGAATGCTGATACTAAATTTTTACATAAATTTAGTTAAACTTAAGAAAATTTGACTCATCTTAGATGTAGAATTATATTCTTTCTGAGACGGAGGGAGTAATAGTTTGCTACTACTAATAGGAGTACCTTAGTGTGTGCACTTATATGTAAGAGAGAGAGAGAGAGTAACTTGCATATTCTATCTTGTCGATGGTGTTGAGATATTTAGCCACATATGTCAGCCCGACAAGGAACGAGGCAAAGACGAGAACCTGGCATGGGAGCCATCTCCTGGGTTCAGTCACCATCACCTGAAGCAGCTCTACTTCCGCCGCGCCTTCCATGTAGAGAGGGGCCTGCCGTTTGCGAGGCGAATCATGGTGCTGGCACCCAACCTGCAGACCGTCATTTTCGGGCGTCAGGCTCTCTCGAGTGTCTGATTGCGCGGACACCCAGCGTAACTGCGTAAGCGTCCGGACTTGGCTGCATCGAGGCTGAGGTTTGTGGAAGGCAGTGAGCATGTGGATGTGCTCTTCAGGGCGCTCCAGGATGACATCCCTTCATCAGCCCTGATAAGGTTCATTTTACCTGAATTAGTTTGATGTAATTTAGCTACTGAAAACCGGTTTATATATCCTGAAATTAATGAAAGTCCATCTTTCTCGCTTGGTTTTGGTTTCAAGCAGCCATTGCCAGCGTATGTCTAAGTACATAACAAAAACTGAGTTTAGGACTGCCAAAACAACCTTACAATTTAGAACGAAGGAAGTAGTTGTTAACACACAACAGAAGTTTTTTTTCGCGAACAGGTTCGTACCCGTATTTCATTAAGAGGGAGAGAATTTCGAATACATGGCTATAAAGTTTGCTTGGCCGTTGATTGTGAGGAGCAATGTCGGCCACACACACCCTAGCTGGCAGTTAAACTAGTAGATAGATACACATATTTACTATATGGAACTAGTATAATAAGGTTGGCTGGGTAGCCTGGGTCAGCATGTTCAGATGAAGCTAACTCCCGCATGCTAAACACTCATCCCGGTTGTTCAAGGAACAGGCCACTTGTGCCATTTTAACCTGGGCTTCCTCTTCTTCTGAAGTCGGCTGCTTGTCCTACAAATGCAGCGTTTTTCATGATAAGGATCGTGCATAAGGACAGATTGACAATTCATTCAATAGACAAGGGCTAGAGCACAATCTAAAAAAAAGGATCACCTTGAGAAGAGTAGTATCAACTGTAAACTTGATTGCATCAGCAGCAGCTCGAGTTCTTAAGTAATACATACCTGTTTTCAGGCCCTGGTATCCGACAACAGAAGAATTAATTATCAGGGTTTTCCTTGGACACTCGGACTCCAATAAACTAAAAAAAGTTACTCCCTTCTCATCATCAGAACAGAAAAGACGAAAATCAAATAGTGCTCGACTAAGAGTTACCTTTGACCAAGCATGGAAGTGGAGTGAAGTTAGCTTCCCAGAGTTTGGTTGTTCCATGTGGATATTAAGGCTCTGGCTCTGATCGATATAGCAACCACGGTCAAGTGGCCATGTCAACAATAGTTTTCTGCTTGATCTCCCAAACAGTCCTGTGTAATGACTAATTAATGAACATCTGGAACAAACATGACCGATAGTTTGAATCTCATGAAACTTGGCTAAGATGCACATACTTGTAAATTGCTTTTAGACCATCTGGAACTTCAGGTGATTTTTTGGACAGAACCATCCTCGTAAATGATCTTATTCTTTATAACAGGAGACCAGACACCCATCTCACTCAAATCATGAAGAAGATGCTTATTTACTACAACAAATTCACCGCTGCAAATACAAAATTAATTAGGGAACACCAAACGTCAGAGAAGCAAAACTAAAATAAGCAAATATGCATATGCTAACCTTAACACTCTTCGAGTGTATATATTTGAGGTGTATGGCTCAAAGCACTCATTGTTGCCAAGAATTTGACTAGTGGATGCAGTTGGCATAGGAGCAACAAGAAGAGAGTTCCTCAATCCCACCTGAGAAATCATCTCCCTTATTGCTGACCAGTTCCACCTACCGAGATGGCACTACATTCCACATATCAGGTTGAAGAATGCCCTGCAGAAGTAAAGAGGTGTACTGAGATTTGAGAACAGGCCATTCCAAAAAATGGCAACTACATTCAGGTTAACAATTTCTTCCCTAAATGAGAACAGTTTTAAGGATCAGTAAGCTTCAAAAAAGTTAAGAGAATGATGATATAGAGCCTACTAAGCAAATGACATAAACCAAAAAAATTGGATATACACTTATCATTATTTCCTGACCAATGAGCGAAGTTCTGGAAATATTTACCAACATACTGCTTTGTGTGAGAATGAAATAGCTCAACACAATCAGGCATGTATTCAATAGAAATGCTGGACATTATTATAAACAATATCACATACAAACCTTGCTGACAGGGCTCCCAGCATATGTTTCATAAGGACCATCTTTTGCAGCAAGTTCAGCAGAAGCTTTCAATGAGTGATAATAAATAGTTTCAAAAATATCTTTATTTAACTGCTGGGCCTGTAACAAAATTTCATTATATTACATATAAGTCTATCAGCAAAATACAAGTGTGGCATTACCACATGTTCCGGCTTGCAAATTTTACCTCTGGTGAATCAAATGGCATTCCAAGTAGAATAAAAGTATCTGCCAAACCTTGAACACCTATCCCAATTGGCCTATGCCTCATATTTGACCTCCTTGCATTCTCAATGGGATAATAGCTAATATCAATGATTTTGTTGAGATTACATGTAACAATCGAAGTAATCTGTCATAGCAAACATTATGTGAGTATTATTCAGACTGATAAGGCAGAGCATGCATCTATATGAAATGTGAGATAGACAAACCTCAGCTAATTTATCAAAGTCAAAATATCTATTTTTTGATCCAATGCTACCAACAAGCTTAGCTGGATGAGACTCTATAGGAATACCCTGAAACATGTGCAAAGTGTAACGCACACTAGCTACAGCTAACCAAAATCATTGGGGGAAAAAAAAAGTCGACGTGTACCTTTTCCCTCACAAAACGTGGTAAAGCCATTGATGCTAGATTGCATACAGCAGTTTCAGAAGGACTTGTATACTCAATTATCTCAGTACACAAGTTGGAGGACTTAATTGTGCCAAGATTTTGTTGGTTACTTTTTCTGTTGCAAGCATCCTGCACATCATCACATTTTAGAACAAGACCTTCGAATGTTTCAGGTACGACAGGCACATGTGCTAAAAGAAGGGCCTATTTAGAGCAAAACATGCAAAACAACTGCATCCTTACGAAATAATCAAATAAATACTACCTTGTAAAGCATATAGGGCGTTCCAGTTTCTATCTGTGCCTTCAAAATATCAAACCAGAGGGCCTGCGCGGCAACCACTTTCTTTGCCTTGCCCTGAAATCACATATCTGAGTCATCAAACATATCGAGACCCCCCAAAAAAAATTGTATATCCAGTTCCAGCATCCAGCTTACTTCTCTTTCATATTTATGGTACAGATTCTGAAACTCATCACCCCAGCAATCAGCCAACCCAGGAGCTTCATTGGGGCAAAATAGTGACCACTGTTCATTACGTTGTACCCTTTCCATGAATAGATCAGGAATCCAAAGAGCATAGAAAAGATCCCTTGCACGATTCTCTTCCTACAAATTGCACACAACAAGAAACTTTTCATGGATGATCTACTATTAAGATAATAATCAAGTGCCTATAAGTTTTTTTTTATCACAATTAACTATTTTTCAAGAATGTGTTGTTGTTCAAGAAAACTTTTACCTTTCCATGGTTCTTTCTTAGATCAAGGAACTCAAAGATATCAGGATGCCAAGGCTCCAAATAAACAGCAAATGCACCTAAATGTAAGGCACCTGTCAGAAATCCTCGACAATCCTGTAATAGGGTCCAGTCTAACTTATCCATGCTACTTACCTTTTCTCTTGCCTCCACCTTGATCAACATAACGGGCAGTATCATTGAAAACACGTAGCATAGGAACAATTCCATTAGAATTTCCATTTGTTCCTCGAATGTAACTCCCAGTAGCTCGAATATTGTGAATTGAGACACCGATTCCTCCAGCAGATTTGCTTATTGCAGCACATTCTGATAGAGTATCATAAATTCCTTCAATACTATCATCTTTCATGCAGATAAGGAAGCAGCTACTTAGCTGCATAACAATAAATAAAAGGATGAGGTTAATGGTGAAGTTTAACAACTAATACTGCATAACTAACGCTATTTTCATAGGAAGTAGCAGTACTTGAGGTCTTGGAGTGCCAGCGTTGAAAAGGGTTGGGGAAGCATGAGTAAACCAGCGCTCAGACATCATGTGGTATGTTTTGATAGCAGATTCGATGTCATCCTTATGTATGCCGACAGAAACTCGCATCAACATATGTTGCGGCCTTTCCGCGACCTTTCCACCAATTTTCAACAGATAGGACCTCTCAAGAGTCTTAAAACCGAAATAATCATAGTCGAAATCTCGGTCATAATTTATCTCACACTCCAAGCGAGCAGTATTCTGAAAGGATGGAGAATTCGAAGTTGAGTACTCTGTATGCGAATTAGTAAGAAATGCAGGAAGTGCACATATGTGCCAACATAAATGATATCTGCCAATAATTTCAATATGTATATTTAGTCTCTTTCATGGCCTGTGTATATAGCATTAAACTACCAAAGAACCATACTGAATGCTAAATACTACACCCTCATAACAACCAATGGAAAAAACCAGAAAGTAGAATCACACAAGCTAGAACACCTATGAAAGCATAACTCATGTTTCCCTAAAATAAACTGTTACTTAGGCACTTAGACTGTGCATCACACCTTCATAACGATCTTGAAGACATCATCAGCGATCAGGGGAGCCATCAAACCAGATCCTCTCGTCATGATGCGTATAGAGAGCCTTTACCCTACATACAGAGTTCAAGAGAACCAAATTATTACAGAACAGATAGTCAAACTCTCCCCTGGAGCAGACAAAAACAAAACACCACGTACGTTGCTGAAAAGGACGTCATGGTGTTCTTGTGCAGATTAGAGACCGCGATCCTCGCAGCCAGCTTCACAGCATGGGAAAAACAAAAACGCCCAAAGTGATCAATAAAGTCGAGTCGCTGAAGCAGCAGACCAAAATATCCCGCCGAAAGTTTGGGGGGGGGGGGGGGGGGGGGGGGGGGATGGTGGGGAGCGGAGCAGTCAGTCACCGATGCGTAGTCGGGGTGTGAGGTGGTCATGGCGGCGGCGGTCTCGGCGGCAAGCTCACCGATCTCGGTGGTGGTGATGCCCTTGTAGACACCGGCGCAGATCTTCTGGGCGACGAGGACGGGGTCGCAGTGCTCCGCGCTGAGGCCGTAGCTGAGCCTCGTGAGCCGCGCGGTGATCTTGTCGAAGCGGACCGGCTCCTGCCGGCCGTCGCGCTTCGCCACGTACATCTTGCCTCGCCGCCGCCGGACCTCTTGGGCTTTTCGACGAACAAACCACGGGCGCCCCGACCGAACGGCGCGGCGCGGCGGTGATGGCCTCGGGATCCTTAAGGGTTCGGGAGGGCAATGGAGAATGTGGGGGCAGCGAGAGGTTTAAATGCTTCGAAAAATCGGTGATCACGACGTGATTAGATGAAAAAGGACGTTTTGATTTTCAAATGACGTATGGGAGAAGGTTAGAAACCGCTCGGAAGCGCGGGAGGGGAAAATTTTCCCGCGCGTTTCCAGCGAAATTGGACAGCCTTGTTGTTGTTGGCGCCTTGGTTGGGGCCTTGGGGGGGCTGGGGATGGGGGATGGCCGGATGGATGACGCGTACAGATTGCACGAAGAATGAAGTTTGAGAATTTATATTGCAAGTTCAAAAAAAACCCTCTGATATTGCATCAATATAGATCATTAATTGATCGTAGAATAAGGCGTAGGTGTAACTGAATTAGATACTATAAGCTTTGAAACTTTAAAGTTTGAGGATTTATATTGCAAGTTCAAAAAACCCTCTGATATAGCATCAATATATATCATTAATTGATCGTAGAATAAGGCGTAGGTGTAACTGAAATAGATACTATAAGCTTTGAAACTTCAGCAAGAATATAATAATATGTTACTCCTTCTGTTCCAAAACAAAAGTGTCGTTTTAAAATTCAGACATATTGTTTGACTATCTGTCTTATTCAAATTTTTTTAATAAACACTATTTGTCTTGTTATGACTTATTTTATTATTAGAGATACTTGAATAATGATTTATTTATTTTATAATTCACATAATTTTTTAAATAAAACGAACGGTCAAACACGATATCTGAAAGTAAAAAACGACCCTTTTTTTTTTTAAGGACGGATGGATTACTTAAAAAAAACAATCGAAGAAGTGTAGCCCCAGCTGAGAATAGAGATCAAGGGCCGATCTGATCCAGATGAGCTCAAGAGCATTCATACATGATATCTAGACTAGACAGAATACAATACAATGTTACAATTCTAGGGTGAAGAAATGGGGTACTTATTTTGGAATCAAAATAGGGAATGCTTTTAGCTGATGACCAAGCATTGTTACAGGTCTCAAACAGGGAAGGCCAGTAGTCTGGTTTAAGACTTTAGACTCGGTTATAGCCATTCGCCGCACAGGAGTCTCATGACTGCTGTCTGCTGATGTGGGATGAGCTGATGAACCTGCTTCTGAATGCTGCCATCTGATTTACCAATCCCGATAATATGGCAATGCCACAGGTTAAATATGACGAGGCAGTTGTTGGTCGAGCTTGTCCAGCGTATTCCTAAAATGGTCCGGGTCTCATGATCCCATCATCTGGGATTTAGGGCATCCATTGAATGATACAGTATCCTGTGCCAGAGGTATTGATGGAATGGAATGCTAGACCTGTATATACAACGCTGGAGCCTCTTGCTAACTGCCTTGCATAGGCGGAGGCTGCTTGCTAACGTGTTGCAGTCTTGCCGAGCTACAACAATTGGATGGTCATGGTGAATGCTAGCTCAGCGATCCACCCTGCACTAAGACAATATAAGTTCCTATTTGACAAAAATAGTTTCAAACAGGAATATGCTTTAACAGGTTAATACAACATACTCATAGTCTCAGATAGGATCCAACAAGTATGGTAGGTAATGCAAATATTACAGAACGCAAGTGATAATCATCAATAGACATTGCAATCAAATGATGAAAATAGGTATTTCTGACAACTGATTATTGAACAGCCACTGAACTTGAGAACCCAAGCCTATCTTTCAGAGTGTATACAATGCTAAGGTCAGATTCAGTAGTCCATTGGTTTCCATGTAGCAACTTTCCTAAATCCTAGCTTACAACCATGTAAGCAGAAAAAATAAAACATACTGCAGTGAAAAACCAAAAAAAAAAAAAAAGAGTATCAGTTTAGTATATTTTGTTTCGATAATTACAAAGACTATGACAGAATCAAGGTTCCACTGCTAAAAAGAAATTAAACATACCCTGTATCAAGACCTTCCGAAATTATATGTGGTTCACTCCTTGCAATTGCAACATATGAATTTATAGCAGGTACTGATGTGCTGTACATAGAACCAGGACTAGTACTGTAGTGGACCATAACTGAGATCAAATAAGCAGGGCCAGGCATCATGGTTTCCAGCTTGTGCTACGTTCAAAGGGACTTATTGTGGCTGCGGCTGATTTGTAGAGTCAATTTGTTGTGAGAGAAAAAACATCGTTCCATAGCTGATTTGTGTATCTTTTACCTTGCAACATGACCTTGCTCTCCAATGGACATCTGCAGTGCATGTTTTTGCTTTGTGTATCACATTCTGCCCTCATCTACAATTAAGAAAGTGATGATTTATCAAGAACTGGAGCTTACAAAAACAAACATGTAAAACAGTACCATGTGTTCGTGTCCCCAAAACTTTCCAACATCAGGTATTTCTACTGATGACCAGAATAAATCCAAACGGGAACTTCAAAATGTGCATTCAGTCCCAAATAGGGATTAGGTGATTAACGTTTGAACATTGCACCCAAATGGCAAAGCAAAGTGAATAGCACCCTGAAAAATACCAAAAGGCAAATGCGGTCTACTGGTGAATTTTCAAAGGAATTCCTACTGTGCAAACATGCCCTAAAGCTTCAAACCTGTTTGTGGATTGTATCAGATTAAACAAAACTTCACAGGAAAAAATAGTCAGATATCAAACGAAAAGTATGAAGGAACTAATGAATTAAGAGAAACAAACGAGGCTCCTCAGATGTCTCTTCATCTCCACATAATGAGCAGCACCTCACAAGGAGCTGCTTTCAGGAATTGGAACGATATAGGAGGTCAATTTCAATCATCACAGGAGAACTCAACCTAGATTAAGCAGAAACGATTCAGCTTAAAAGAAAGAAGAAGTTGGCTAACAAGAGTACCCCAAACAAATGATATCTACTGAATGAAGAAACCAATTCAGCTCCTCAGATGTCTCTTCATCTCCACATAGTGTACAGCTCTCACAGGAGCTGCTTTCAGGAATTGGAACGACATTGGAGGTAAATTTGGTCATCACTGGAGCATCCTACTTTAAGGAAGCAGATCTGGCACAGCCGTTCTCTGTACCTCGCCTTTGCATGAAAAAAAAAAAAAAAAAGAACAAGACGTATACAACCCGAGCCTCAAAGAAAAATCACTCAGATTTTTTTTTTAAACGCAGGAGAGATGTATTTCATCTACGTTGCACTGATATGGGATATGGATACGCCGATACCGATATGGCGATACTGGTGACACGGCATTTTCACGGATACGCCGATACCGATACGGCGATACGGCATTTTCAAAAACAAGGATACGCCGATACGGTAAGTATATAAATATATAAAAAAAATTCAGAATATGCCTACTCAAGGATACGTCGGCGGCTGCAGCTGGAGTGGGTGCTATGGTCTCGTCGATGGCGGCGGCAAGATCGGGCGGCATCGGCGTCGCGAGCGGCAGGAGCGGCCGAGGGCGGAGTCGCAAGCGGAGGAGCGGCCGGCGTCGCGAGCGGCAGGAGCGGCCGAGGGCGGAGTCGCAAGCGGAGGAGCGGCCGGCGTCGCGAGCGGCAGGAGCGGGCGAGGGCGGCGTCGCGAAGGGAGGAGCGAGCGGCAGGAGCGGCCGCCGTCTCTCTCGGCTCTGCGTTCCGGCTCAATCCCATAGGGGTTCGATGTTGCTTGTCTAAATGGGCCACCAAAACGGGCTGCTGAGATTGTTATGGGCTGCGAAGGATCGGGCAAGTATGGTCAGAGCGTTTTCAAGAGCTTTTTTTTTAAAAAAAAAGAAATCTTACTCTCTAAATTATTATTTAGAAAGTTATTTGTATAAAAGTCGATTTTTATATGTCTTGATTCTCCAGCCGTTCTTCTATATCTCATATGCACTTTAGAGAGTCATTCTCATCTTCTATATTTAGAAGATGGGCTATATTTAGATAACCATTTAGATAAACTGTTGGAAGATAGTTTTCATCAAAATCTCTATTCCTAGTATTTATAAAAAAAATTAGAGAGTCTCTAAGAGTTTCTCTAAGTATCGACATTTAATTTAATTATTCTTATTTCTCTATTTTCCAGATACTTCACTGATACCCTATCGACGACGTATCGGCGTCGGCAATTTTGGAATGTATCGGCGGTAACGTAGCATTTCATTGCAATAGAGAGAGATAAAAAATGGTTCTCATACAACTCCCAACACTCATGTAGGTAAATCACTTATATTTTGAACATGCAAGTGAAAGGATCCCACTCATTAAGAAACTAACTGCGAAACATGAATCACCAAAACCAAGATCCTCGACCGGGCAAAATCATATAACACAGTGCCCGACAAGGTAAGGAATCGTTGAAACAGTAACACTGAAGCCATTGGTTACCGTTGGAGCTTAGGGTTTGGCCGGTTGGGCATGCAACAAAGATGGTTACAGCAAAGATAAATTTGGAGACGACGTGATAGAATTCATATCATAAAGATGGGATAAAGATAAAGATGGGATGCCTACTACTCCCATCCGTGGCCCGGAGCAGCCAATGCACCACCACAAGTGCCGCCGCCCGCCACCGCAAACGTGAGATGAGGCGAGCCCTCACCTCGTGAGGGACGGAGTCAGAGTGAGACAGCAGGATGCAGGAAAGGCCGAAGGCGCTAGGCCCTTGGGCTCATATAAGTGAATGGCAAAAGATGGGCCAGGTCCATGCTAAAATAAAGCATCTCCAGCCAGCAGCAGTAGAAAAAATCCAACCCAAAATTAGGTAAAGATAAAAAAGTTGTTTGGATTTTGAAGGTCTTCGTTCGAGTAGAATGAAAGAAAATCTCATCCTAACAAGAAAACAGTGGATTGGGAGAGAGGAGGTTTTCCTTTTAATTGAGGGATGGGGGCTAGAGGGCTTAGGGACTAGTGGAGAGTTACAAAATCTGCAAGAAACGGAAGCTCTTGGAGATGCTTCCATAATATTAGTCATTTTCATCGCGTAAACTATCGAAATAATTTAAATTACCTCATCGTTTTGGATTTGGATTGAAGTGTTTTGAAGGTGATTTCGACCTTCCTCGATTAATATGAAAAGTTTATTGGTGAGGATTTGAAGAGAAAGGTATCACTCAGCAAACTCTGCACAAAATTAGAGTGACGGCTAGCATGGGTTAACTTTATTTTGTATTCCCTCTTAACAAATATAATTATGTGTTTTTATACTCTCTCGGTCTTAGAAAAGATGTAAATCTTGTTTTCGAGGTAAGATTAAGTGTAAATGTGAAATTATGCATTTACCCCTCCTCCATCGTTCTAGAATAGCTGAAATATTCTTCTCATGGATGAATTGTTTTCTAGTCATGTGAGATATTTTTAATTGGTGGGTTCAACTTAAAAAAAACAATCATATAACTTTATAATTATATATGTTTTATGAGACAAGATTTGAACGCTAAAATTACATGTTCTTTGAGACCGAGGGAGCAAACAAAAACAAGCTAGCGTTGACAGGTGGGCCCACGCTGTTCCATCCACCGTGTCTTCTCCCTTCCATCTCGATTATCTCTCGAGCCGACCAGTCGCGCCAGAACCCAGAAGGTTCACTCATGGCGCTCACGTCCATGCTCCCGTTCGCGCCCTCGAACACCTCGCTATCATATTCCTCCCGCGCCTCAACCGCCGCCGCGTTCGCTCCTCGTGGGGTCCACTTCGCCGCGTCCGGAAGGAGCGGCGGCGGCGGCCAACCGCTCGCGTGCGCTGCGCCTCGGCGCCGCGGACGGGATCCGAGGCGGCGCCGCGGACGGGGCCTGGTGGTCTGGGCGTCGGCCGACTACTACGCGACGCTGGGCGTGCCGCGCGCCGCCAGTAACAAAGACATCAAGGCCGCGTACCGGAAGCTCGCGCGCCAGGTGCTCGACGCTTGCCCCCACCCATCCAACCCCACCATTTCTCGCCTCATTGGGCAATTGTGTAGTATTCATCATATCTGTTTTTGACATTAATGCCATGCTTGTAGTTCGTGGCAATAACAAATTTGTAGCATAGTAGGTACCGGTATTGTGATATGGGGAAGTGTGGAATGTGGATAGATGATACCAACTCTCATCCAGTCCTGAAGTCCTAATTTTTCTTCTGAAATCCATATCATTGTTTTTGAATGATGTATTATGTGATAGAGGGTTAAGGAGAGCGTACCTCCATGCAGTTGCAGGGATTTGACATTCACCTAGTACTTCATTGCTCCAGAGATATATGGACACTTCAATGGGTCTGAATTGCCTAGCTAGTTGCTTTGATTATTTTGGAGTTTCACCATTGCATTGTGAATCCTAGCCTTTTTTTTTGCGATATTGTAAATCCTAGCCTGACCATCACTTGAATAACCAATGTTCTGGCTCATGGGTATTTCATTATTAATGATTGGTGGCTTAATTTGCTTTGCTCGTCCTTTTTTTTGTGCGTTTGGAGTGTTGTTTTTATGCAAAAAGTGATATTATGATCTTAGCTATAGTTTCTGTATGCCTTACCTAAATATTTGAGCCTGAAGGCCTGCTAACATGCTTCCTTGCTATTTTTGTGATCACTCGGACACTCAATGTAAAATTTCTAGAAGTAAATATAAACCAGTGTAGCGTATGAAAGGTTATTTGAATATCTAGGTGAAATGTAACTATTTGCACAGGTCAACAATGCATTATATAGGCAATCAAACATTTTGTTTGAGTCCTGTGCTCACAGTGTAACATTTTGTTAACAGCTTCTAGACTTACGCCATTCCACCATAATGTTTACAATTCATGTGGTTTTCAACTTTCAACAGTTTAGTCGATATCACAGTTCTTATTTCCCTTCATTGGATAAGATTCTTCTGATTGCTTCTACATACATAAAAGCTTCATCCTGGTACCCGCTGGCATCCGTGTGCCATTCACGGTCTGCCAGTGCCTTTGCTGAGTCATCACACTTGGAGCCTAGAGCCTTACACCAACCACCCTGAGCTAATATTAGGGAAAGACTTACATATGCAATCCTTGTATCACTTATACCTTATATTTTTGGAACCATCAAAGTTGTATAGGACTTGTAACTTAAGCGGATTGGACGATAAAAATGTGATTTTGCAGAAGGCCAGACTGTTCTACATACATACCCATGTTCTCCTTTCGTTTAACCTTGTTAAGACTGAAGCTAGAGCAACATCCTTAGTAGCCTAAAATGGACCTCTTTCCAACCTGAGTATTTTATCTACTCCATAGATTAGGTTATTGGACCTAAAATACCCCACTTAGCTGGCACTCAATCTTTTGATTGGTAGCTGACTTTCTGTTTATCTTTTCAATCTACCAAGTGAACTCAGTACATACTATAGATTCAGTTTTTTTTTTTTTTTTTTTTCTGTGAAATAAATTGATATGCGCACGTGTACCAATTACACGTGAGCAGTTGTTGTGGCCCGATCTTCACGGTGGAGCGAAGGAGAGTTGACCCTGTGTTGCAGCTATAACTGTCTGATCAAATTTGAGGTTGAGTTATCCTTGTCCACATCATAAATCATGACATCTTTTTTCTCTCTGTCTTTAGTACCATCCTGATGTCAACAAGGACCCTGGAGCGACTGAAAAGTTTAAAGAGATAAGTGCAGCATATGAGGTATGCAAATTCTTTTAACAAGTATGAGGTATCCAATAATTTGCTTAACATGTTCTATCTACTATTCTGATTACCAGATGGTATGATTTAAGCTTAGAGAATAACCTTGGCTACTATAAAATTTGGCTGAAGACCTCCCGTCATAACAGGCCCTTGAGGTTTCAGTGGATAGCTGGCTTCCTACTGCCGATGATTAAGAAATTAATGCACGGCTTATTAGTTGACCAAGTAACATACCATTGCTGTGAATATGTGGTACTATTTCTGAAAATGGTGAATTTCCCATTCGATAATTAACTATTTTCAACATAGTAGGAGTGGGGTGTGTGTGTGTGTGTGGGTTGGGTCTCTTGGACATGTGTTTATTTCTTCTATCTTAATGAAATGACGCGCAGTTCTCCTGCGCTGTTCGAGAAAAAAAATCTACTTTAAAGTTAGTTCTTATTTTGCTTTCAGTTCCTCACTTGTCTGGTGCCACTTTGTGTGTGGACTCAAATATGCAAAGTATTTGACCACATTTCTTGTGCTTTGCATCTATGGTTAGTTCTGTGGTACTGTTCTTATCCAATCAACCTAATATTTGTTTGGATGGCATCACCTCTATCAAATGGTTCTATATTTTTTACTCAGGTTGTGTACACTCCATTATTTGATGGATTATTATTCAATTAGAGACCTGATTGTGGTTTTCTGTTTGACTTCATTCGGTCATTTGGAGTACTGAATTTTATTGTCATTAGGTGCTGTCAGATGAAAAGAAGAGGGCGTTATATGACCAATATGGTGAAGCTGGGGTTAAGAGTGCAGTTGGAGGCTCGGGAGGAGCTTACACAGTACTACTTTTCTACTCTCTCTAAAAAAGGAATCTAGCATGACTGCTACATTCTTTCACCATTCATTCAAGTTCTTTAGCTTGAGAACACTTAAGTGTCATTAGATCTTACCATCTTTTAGTTAACCAAGTTTTCCTTGTTTTCACTGCTCATTTCTTCCACGCAGACCAATCCATTTGATCTGTTTGAGACATTCTTTGGAGCAAGCATGGGTGGTTTTTCTGGCATGGACCAGAGCGCGTTTAGGACAAGCAGGCGAAGCACTGTTGTTCAGGGTGAAGACATCAGGTTTGTTGCCGCTTGCAAGACATGTTGAAGTGAGATGACACTTAAGATCAGTTGTGTTTTTTTTTCGATTTTTTCTTTGCAAATCTAGTTTTTAATTCACTGCTAATTGTTGTAGTTAGTATCTGTAAAACCTCAAATATGCAGTGTTATTTGCCTGAATATAATATGTAGCATGCACTGTTTCATTATTTGGTACTGCCATACTGGCATAAGCAAAATGTTTGGATCCCCAGAATAATAGGCTGCTTGGTATAAGTATCCTAAAATCAATTGTATCCTTCGTTCCATCCTTATGATAAAACTTTGATATTTGTCTGTCCGCTGTTGGTTTTCAAATTCTGGTAGCCGCACGATTACAACTACTAGTCTACTACTATTTTTTTCCTATACACTCAGAGTGTTGGATTTCTACAGCTTTTGTCTGCAAGACTGCAAACAACACATCTCAGTAAAAGCGATAGTTTCAATTATATAATAGAAAAATTCGAAAAAAAAGAAAGAGTAGATAATAAAACCGGATATTCTGTTTCATAATTCTGAATAGAGTTCTTTTTTAGTATTACTCCTCATTAGGATGTATATATTAATCATCCGATTTTATTTAGGTTCTAATATAATTAGTAGTAAGCCAAAACCAGTAACTGGGTGAAGTGGGGTGGGTAGGTTGGGGTTGGGGAGCAGTCTGTTCTTGCATGCCTTTTCTGACGCTGTTTGGTTCGTTTGTCTGCCTGTATCAATTTTGCATGGTTTGCAATCCAATAAACATATCAAATACTGCTATTAGTGCTAGTTCTGCTACATTGTTTCTTTTGTTCTTTAGAACAGAACAGTTACAGGACCAGTGTAATTCCTAAATTGACACAGATTTATTTGACCAGATATGATGTGATTCTGGGGTTCACAGAGGCAATATTTGGAACAGAGAAAGACATTATATTATCTCATTTGGAAACATGTGATACATGTGGTGGTTCTGGATCAAAGGCTGGCTCCAAGATGAGAATATGTTCCACATGTGGTGGGCGAGGGCAAGTAATGCGAACTGAGCAAACACCATTTGGCCTGTTCTCCCAGGTAACCATGGATCATTCCTATATAGATTGTTTAACTTCATATCATTATTCGTGAGATTTAAAGTGAAGACATGGTTGCAGTAATATGACTGCTTTCATGCTGCTTGTTTGAGCGGAGTGTCCTAGCATTAGCATTTAAATGATGTTTCCTACATGACTGGAGGCTCAGTGTCTCCTTTTCTTGAACGCGCAGGAAAGCTATTTGTTATGAAGAGGAAAAAAGGCATAGAGAAGAAACACTGAAACATAACACACCCACACGACAATAGCAGCACACACACGGATTCTAGGAATTTGAAACAACCACAGCACACAGTGCTAATTACCGGGGGGTGGGGGGGAGGGGTAGAATAACCCAATGACCCAGTTCCTGAGATCCCCAACCCTGGCAGCACACCAGTCGGTTCTTTTGTTAATCACTGTTCTGACCACCATAATTACAGAGTGGCATTGCATCACAAGTTGTTATGATGCTTCCACAGTTACCAAGCAGCAAGGATGATAAGAGTATTAATGTGTTCCTGCGTGTTTGAGAGACAAAAAGAGTATTAAGGTGCCAAGCTCAAGGTCTCAACATTAGCCCAAAATGAACTATGTCTATAGCCATTGGATCACCTGAATTTATATGTAATTTTAGTTTGATTTGGTTCTGTTGCAATTGGTGATGGTCACATTATTTATTTATTTTTGTCTTGTAGGTTTCTGTTTGCCCCAGTTGCGCAGGAGAGGGTGAAGTCATTTCAGAGTATTGCAGGAAATGTTCTGGAGAGGGGCGTTTCCGTGTCAGAAAGGAGATCAAAGTAAAAATCCCTCCAGGAGTGAGTAAAGGCAGTACTCTTCGTGTACGTGGGGAAGGTGATGCAGGACCAAAAGGGTAAGCAAAGCACTTAGATTGAGGGCCTTGAATGTTTGACCTTTTGATTTCATGCTTGAACATTTCAAAATACTTCTAGAGTTCATTGCTGTCTTAGATACAATTTAATGGATCTTTTGCGTTATGTTATTGATTTGAGATGTCATCCTTGTACTCTTGTGCCATATGTTGTGTAACTTTGGACTAAACATTTGCTGAGAACATGATAATAGTTAAATGTGAAGGTGGATAGGTGTTTTTTTAGGAGAAAAGATGTATTTGCCAA
Source organism: Eremochloa ophiuroides (assembly GCA_038502445.1). Classification (NCBI taxonomy): domain Eukaryota; kingdom Viridiplantae; phylum Streptophyta; class Magnoliopsida; order Poales; family Poaceae; genus Eremochloa; species Eremochloa ophiuroides. Next base: position 79,440,469 of record JAHLJS010000005.1, on the reverse strand, counting down.
TGGCATACCCATGAGATGTATAGTTGTATACTATATTTGATTTTTTCCCTTCTTTGTTCCAAGTAGATGAATATAAGTTTATAGTCTCTGGCATTTTGGATTAGGTCTGGCACTTGTGCTTTCTTCAGAAGTAATTTTGTTGAATCAGGAGTGCACATGAATGCAGAATAGCTTAACGCATATGCATTAATTTACCTCTTCAAGTAGGCCATGAGATTAAAGGAAGTTATGCTACAGCTGCAGAGAAAAACCTCAAAAAACATGTTCAGATATCTCTATGCTTACAATCATTAGCATACATGAATGTGGAGTGGTTTATTGCGTATGTATTAATTTACCTTTTCAAGGTGGCTGTAAGATTAAGGGAAGTTATGCAACAACTGCAACATAGAAAAAGACAAAAAAAAGTATCTTCACATATCTCTAAGCCAGTGTGTTCCTGCCTTGCTTTAGCTTGAATGCAATTTATCTTGTTCAAATTTCTGATCATCTGCATTCTATATATCTCTTTGCATGGATATCCAATCATTTCATCCTTTTGAAAACAGTGGGCCTCCTGGAGATCTCTTTGTTTGCCTTGATATAGAGGAGCCATCAGATATCAAGAGGGATGGTATAAACTTGTACTCAACTGTGTCAATAAGCTATCTTGAAGCTATTTTGGGCACCGTTAAGCAGGTAAGAGCTTTCTCACTATGATTATCAGTTGTGATCTTTAGTTTCAGTTGTCGATTACTGCCTTGTTCAGTAAGCAACTATTTTTCCTCATAGAGCAGAACTAATGTCTGGAACTTGTCGACTTCACTTGATAAGTTGATAACTGGACAGAAACATGCAAAACTTGATGTTCCTTATAGGAAAAATAGCTTACTTTCTTTATTCCAATCCTGATGAAATCAGCAACCTTCAATTTGAGGTGTATGTGTGACCCTTTTTGCCCTGCTTTAACACAATATTTGTTGAGACAATTAGTCTGCCCAAATTGATTTGCTCCAACTTATACAAGTTTAGTGCCTTTCCAACTAACACGGATGGTTGAGAGAAGACTAATTGTTGGTAGATGTTTGTTTCAAACATGAAAATATGTCTTGAAATGGTTTTTCGGATATAAATTATATAGCTCTGTGTAACTGTTCCTTTCATTTTCTTTCATGAGCAGGTCAGAACTGTTGATGGAACCAGAGACCTTCGAATACCTCCAGGAACCCAACCTGGTGATGTAATTGTCTTAGCGAAGCAAGGAGTTCCATCATTGAATAAGCCGTCTATACGTGGTGATCATCTGTTCACTGTTAAAGTCGCAATACCCAAGCGCATAAGGTAAAAAAAAAAAAAATCCTTTCTGACTTGATCCTACCTTTTAAATACTTTTACCACTACCCTAGAGTTGGTGAGCCACATAATTTCTTAGTTAGTATTTCTTAATTACTAATTTTATGTTTCTTCCAGTGGGCGTGAAAGGGAATTACTTGAGGAACTTGCATCTTTGAGTAGTGGTCGCTTTGGACGAACAGACGCCAAGCCAAAACCTGCCCAGCCAAAACGTATACATGCTAATCGCTCTGTTACTTTTCCTCAGTCCTTCCCTTCCCCTCTCCTCTCCCCACAACAAAGAATTTATTCCTATTTTGGATTTTTACTTTCAGAAGTTTGTTGGCGCCTTGTTAGTATTGCTTGATGAGGAATGGGATTTCGTTAAAAGAAAATTAAAGCATTACATTTGTCATCTTTTTTGTGCAGCCATACATCAAGAGAAAGAAGTTGGTGCTACTCAAGAAGATACAGACAATTCTGAAGAAGCAGAGGGTGACTGGTTGAAGAAACTTACAGATTTTGCTGGGTAACTTCTTAAATTTGACTTCACTACAATGTCAAAAATCATGTGATGATTATATTTGTTCATCCTGCTGAAAATTGGTTTTGTATTGTCTCTTTTTCGTAACTATATGGTAATGAGGTAATGCGATCCTGGAAAAAAAAAACATTATACTGAGTATATAGGTTTTGTACTATATTTTCCTGTTCTGGTGGCTACATTGTTGTTTATATGGCAGCTGTTACATTTCCATGTACTTGTTACAAGGGAAAAAATACAAATGTATTAATGGAAAATTTGAATGCAAATGCCTCTTCTGAAATCTGAACTGACCTAACTAAATCTTGTAATAAACTATATTGTTGTTTATGGCATTACAGTCTGAGTATTCTTTAAAATGGGAAATTACAAATTTTGTAATGGGTCGTGCCTGAATCGTGACTTGAAGCCCTTGTTGGGTTTCAAACTTTCAAGTCTAGCCTACCCAAACTTGCTTGGGACTAAAAGGCTTTGTTGTTGTTGTTGTTGTTGTTGTACAAATGTTGTAATGGGAGGTTTGAATGCAGATGCCTAACTTATGTTGAAATGTGAACCAACCTATTTTTTTTTTTTAGTTGTGTTTGGGAAAATCAAAGGCTGACTGAGTTAGTTTGAGGGGGAAAAAATGTTGATTTAGTTCATCAGACATTTTGTATTTGGGTTATGTCTTGTATTCTGACCAAGTAGTTGAATTCTTTCAGGTCCATTGCTAATGGTGCTGCAAAGTGGCTGAAAGACAACCTGTAGGCGTGTAAATATTTACTGCCGGATAGAAGAATGTCTTCACCTACCTTGGTGCTGTAGTCCAATCTCCAATTCTTAGGTTCACTGGGGTCCCCACGAGCTCCTACATTCGTTTTGTTGGAGAGCAACCGAGGGAGTGAGAATTGTCAACTAATGTTGTCGGCGCATTTATCCCCTATCATTCTTGCAAAGCAATTTTTTTGTTGTTGCAAAGCAATCATTTTTACGTAGGTGGAGTTATTCACTTTGGCAAGTACATGCAGCAGCCTGACGTTGTGGGATGCTGAATTGCTGATCGCAAACGGTGAAACCCCGAGGCTGGACAACACTGTAAATATGTTCCATTCCTGACTCTGTACTTGAGGTTTTGGATTAATCAAACTGAAGATCAACGGCCAATTTTTTTTATTTTTTTTTTCTGATTTCTGAAGCTGCGAAGCTTGCATCCAGGGATGCCCCAAAAGAATTGATTCAAAGAGCTGCAAACTTTTTCACCTTACAAAATGTGATGGAACTATTATTATTAGAAAGAAGTTTCAGTCCGTCGTATCGTATCGTCTCAGTCCGTCGAGCTCGCTTTGAGCAAAACCAAGACTGCAGCTACCACTGGCAGGGACACCATCAGCAGAGCTACAACGATGTTTGGCCTTGTGATGTCCGGGAGCAGGATGCTTCCGTACTTTATAACCGCGGCGCCACCGAGGGATCCAAGCACCAACGTCCGCAGATAGCCGGCGTCACCCTATTCATCGACACATGACAATGGAAGGAAACAGAGTCAATGGTCAAGGCAATTTTCCAAATATCGCTGGAACTTGACTACGTCTTCGAGGGAACGACTACTTGAACTAAATCTATGGAACAAACCATTTCGTTGTTTCGGAGAACTATCCTCACTACACAAGTCATATACTAGTGCCAAGAAGAAGAAAAGGAAAAACATAGGTTCTGTTCGGATGTTGTAGTATAATGAAATCGTATCGTATTAGTAAGAAACTGCAGTTTTATAACCCATGTGCAAAACTATGGTTTAGAAAGAAAAAAAACTCCAAAAGACCACAGGTTTAGCAACACTATGGTTTTCATCAGTAATAATAAAACCACTAATTTGTTGCATCCAAATAATGCATGGCATTGCGAAATTTCATAGAGTTATGATATTTTTCTGAAGCTCTAAAAATTCCTTGCATCCAAACAAATGTGCTATCGAATTAGTCATGTAGAATTCGACCTTCGATCAGACATTCACAAGGACACAGTGGGCTGACAAGAAACTGCAAAACAACCAGGAAAGAGGCAGGCACAGGCACCTGGCACCCACCTTGAGGATTTGCCCGACGCCCGCGTCGGTTCCGGCCTCGCCGGGCTCGCGGCCGGAGAGACGGGTGACGACGCGGCTTCTCGTGGGCGCGGCCACGCGGGAGCTGTCACGCCGGCAGTTCACGCGGCGGGAGAAGCTGCTGCCTCGCTGCGCCAAGCTGGAGCCGAAGCCGAGACCTGCGCCGCCTCGGGGCGGCACGGCTGGAGTGGCCACGGGCACGGCGACCGCGCAGGCTCCCGCCATGGACGCCACGCGACAAGCAAGGCATGCAGCTGGATGGGAAACGGGCTCGACGGAGCGTGACGTTATCCAGATCAGATTGGGCCGATGGGATGGGCCGACACCGTCTCATTTCCGGCCCAAACTTTTAACCCAATCGCGAAGTGGATGGATAAGGAAGCGGTGAGAGCGGAGGGGGGCAAAGGAAGGAAACGCTGCTCCACTAGCGTAGCTTGCTTGGGAAACGAAGCGCGAGAGCAATGGCGTCGCCGTCGTGCGCGTCCACGCTGCCCTGGACCTCTGCTTCCTCCTCGCGGCCCTCGGCGGAGCGCCGCCTCACGGCCTCTCGCCGGGCTCCGTCGCTGGCCATCGTCGCCCAGGGGAAGGTCAAGAAGTACCGCCAGGTCGGCCCGGCTCCCCCCAACCCGCTCCCGCTTCTCCGCTTGCTTTTCGCTTACAATCGATCCGGATACTTACTTTCCTTGCATGCCATTTAGGGCTGTAGATAGATTAGCGCCTCTTAGCCTTGGGCCAATCAATCCGTATACTTACTTTCCGCGTGTTCTTCTGTTCTAAGTTCTCTGCGCATTTCATTTGTGCCGTCAATTAGAGCACGCGGGTTGCGTAGGGCATCCTCCTTGGTAACTTTTTTATGAGAAATCCATGTTCATGTTAGATGAGTGCTAACCAATAGGACATGGCTGTTACCAACTAGATACTACTCAAGGATCTCGATAGTATTTGTGGATAGTTTGAACTTGCGTTCGTCGGACTAGCCGCAGCCAGTTCCGCCGCCGTCGCCGCCGGCTGCGCCGCGCGGTTCTAGAATTGCCGAATACAAGTCAGGTCTCTCCTTCTCACCTACCACTCCTTTATCGTTTACACGGGTCACGGCCCAGATCACAGCCACGCAGGGCCCACGTAGCGAGGATTCGGCCTTGGCGCTCGGACGCACCATCAGCAGAGGTTGGGCTCGTCACCTTCTTGGGCTTGATACGGCCTGTAGGAGCTCTTGTGACAATGGCAATACCTCATTCTAGGTTTTTTTTTTTTTTTTTTTTGGGTCCAAACCGATGCACTGCACATCGGTTCGTTTGTGCATTCTGATCAATAGATAAAAAAAAAAGGACGTTAGTTAGCTGTCTCACTGCCAACGGGTAATATTACAGTGACAGATGGTTCAAGAGTTGTACTACTTCTAATGAAGCTTGCAGGCAGGGATTTAGACGCTAGGAATTACTTTTAGCAGGAGCCTCACCTTAATAGTTGGAGTTCAATGCACAACTAGTTCATTTTATTGTGATTAATTACCTGATTGTACAAGAATGCAACAAGGTTGCATCCAGTTAAATTGACAATGTTGTACAGCACCGAGCTGTACCTCACCTGCTCATCTTGTATATCTATTGTTGCTATCCTTAGCATTACATGTAAGTTTACTTTTCCTTTTTTTTTAAAAAAAAAAAACTTCCCCATAGGTCATACTGACAGACGACATAGAAGCGGTGGGGAAGAAAGGAGATACAATGAAGGTACGAGCTGGATTCTACCGCAACTTCCTCCTTCCCAAGGGCAAGGCTACGCTTCTAACCCCAGAAGTCCTCAAGTAATTGCACACTCTCGCTGCTGTAGTCCTTCGCTCTCCCACACTCTTTATGAACTTTGCTTTGATTGATTTTTGCTTATGTTATTTAATTGGTGGGTTTTTCACATATGTTTCCTTCCCTACAAATTCCACTTTCTATCAAATGACCCAGTGGCTGCTAACATTGTGAACCTTATGAACTTCTCTGTGGTATTTTGGTTTGACTGAGGTTTGGGGCCTAGAAATCTAGATTGAGATAGGAATCCATGCACCTTTCTTAAAGAATTCTGGTAATAGTAATATATGTTAAATAGTCAACACACGTACTGTTTGATTGGATGTGTAAGTAGATCGTGAAAGGACTTCTTTTCTCTACTTCTCTCTTTGCAGGGAAATGCAGCTAGAACAGGAGAGAATAGAAGCTGAGAAGAAGCGGGTAAGAAAAATATTTCACTCAGTAATAAATGTAGTTGCAGTTTAACCTCAGTGTCCTTTGTTATCTGGAGGGTGACTTTAATTGCAGTTTATCCTCACTGTCCTTATGAAAAGAAAATATAGTGCCTTTATGTCCTCCAAAATTTAAGTCCTAAGCATGATGTGTTCACGAAATTCTATGAATGCCATTAGCGGGTTAGTACTTATTATTTTTTGTTGATAATTATGGCCTTCAGAATTTCTCTACTTACATAGGTAAAAGAAGAAGCACAGCAACTTGCCCGAGTTTTTGAAACCATTGGGGCTTTCAAGATTCCTCGCAAAGGTGGAAAAGGAAAACAAATCTTTGGGAGGCAAGTTATAATATCCAAGTTGGATAATCAGTCCTTTATCTATTCTCTTTTGTCTTACTTTCAGTTTTCTGACAATATACTTTATTGTACACAGCGTCACTGCACAGGATGTTGTTGACATAATAAAGTCACAACTTAATAGGTAAGTACATGCTCCTAACTCCTAAGCAATCTTAATAGCGTTTCTCATTGTTATTGCTGTGTCATGTAATGTAGGGATGTCGACAGGAAGCTGGTGACAGTTCCAGAAATCCGTGAAATCGGAGAGTATGTTGCAGAGATCAAGCTTCACCCGGATGTAACAGCTCGAGTAAGGCTGAATGTGTATGCGAAATGAGCTCTGCTGTTACAGAACTTTGAGTAGACGATGGACTTTGGCGAAGCCTGATTTTGCCAGGTGAACTCATTTGCTATTGCTCTTACCTTGAGATTTGGCTCTTAGTATTCCGTGGGTCTTGCTCTTACATAGTCGCTTTTGTGTAGTGCAGAGATTTTGCTGAAAATGACAGGTGCTGTCGTAGACATAAGCCCTGGTCTGGCTTTGTCTTGCCTTGGTTTTGATCCACAATTCACTGGCTCACTGCCCATCCTATTCCCTACCTGTAAAGTCAAATTTTCAACAATTATCTCTATTAATTCCGTGAGGTGGAAAATAGAAATTGTTGTAAAGCAGAATTGGTTTGAACTCTATAGCATCACCTCGCTAAAATCCCATTTTTTCTTGTCCCCTCACCTTCTCCACCTCTACCGTTTGCGTCTACTACCAGAAGGCAAGAAATTTGTGCGTCTACTCTAGGTCTCTACTGTCTGCCTCTACTGCCAAAAGACAGGAAATATGTGCGTCTACTACCTAAAAGCAGGAAATTTAGAGAAAAGGGGCCTCGACACTCGACAGGGCGTTAGGTATTTCAGATTGGACCAGCACCGTATCATTTCATTTCGAAAACAGCCTGACATATTTGATACATAAACTGCGTTTTCTTTTAGCCAAAAGAAATAAAGACTGGGCGATCAGCTATCTTACACAAATTCAGGTAAACCTTACCCGACTATATTCATCTCAACATCCACGTTCTACAAAAATGACAGTTTCACATCGTCGTCAAAACTGCAGGACATCGATACAGCTTCCGAATAGCAGTACAATTGTTGTGGCTCCGCTTCACTCTTACAAAATCTTTTTGCTTCTGCTAAATGAACTACCAGTATAACTAAACCAGCATAACAGGCATGGCAAGACATCGGCATTGCACGGAGCTAGAAATAGCTTTTCCGCTTACGCCCGGTGTACTTCGTGTCCGCGGGCACATCGTGCCCTCTTCTTCTCATCTGCTCCTTTTTCCTCAAGAGCCAATCCTTTCCTTTACCATTCTTTTTTGTCTTCTGACGCTTCTTTGGCCTATTCCTTTCATATATGCCCACCTGCGTTAAGATAAAATTTCATTCAGAGCTGGAATAATACTGATACACGTTCACATGGTAGAACAATTATAAGAGCATAAGGGATGGGAGTGAAAAACAAGAAACTAAATTCCTTATCAAGCATAAAGAGTCAGTATTTAACTACTGCATCCAAGACAACAGCAGTGTGTCTATACTTTATCTATAGCATTATATGGCTATGAATTAGTAATATGTAAAACCAAAAAATCAAGTTATTCATAGTTTTAAGGATCTCCACTATACAAAATTTGAAATTGCCTATTCATAAATGATGACTATATAATTATGTAATGATAAATCCTAATCCAGTGGAGCTAGTTCTGCAGAAAGCAATTATGAGTAACCAAATTGCTTCAGTCTGAGTTTCATTAATAAAATTCGATCCTGATTATCAGGACAAACAAAACAAGAAAAGTAGTAGACAAAAAAAATGAGATAACGTCAAAACGGTAAGTACATCCATGATGTAAAAGAACTGTGTTATGTGAAGTGTTAGCTTACTGTTCTGTCGCCATCTTCATCACTGCTCTCATTATCATCATCATCACTGCACATCTCACCATTTTCACCTTTACCCTTTGGAAGTGATGTAGTAACTGAGGGTGGTCCACAAGTAAGGACAAGGTAGGACTTCTTCGCTTTTGAACTGTCAGAAGAAAGGCATGCTCATAAGCAGAGATATGAAATTCGTACGACTATTCATACTCCATTGTTACAAGGTAACTTAATCCTTACCTATGAGGCCAATCGACAACCACTCCACCAGCAAAACCAGCACGCATGGCAGAAGTCACAATCATTTCACTCTGCTTCACATTATCAGCATAAAACTGTAGAACAGCTCTTGCTCCCCTCGCTAGGCATTTATATAACGAACCGAAGAAAGCCCTGCAAATTCCCATGTTGAAGTTAAAACAGGTAGCAGACAACCTAAAACAATATAAAATAAATCTTCAGATACACACTTTAACCGTAATCTTGGATCATGAGAAGACTTGTCAGCATTGCACAACCACTGCACAAATAGGCAAAAAAGGGCACAGTTCTGAACTGATACAAATTCTGAAGGAGATAAACATAGTCAGTTATACAGTTAGCTGCAACAGTTATCGCTTCAAGATTACCTGAACTGCCGAAATACTAATTGCACCATCAATAACTCCTGGCCGCAAGCCCAAGCCCTAGAACATTAATTAAGCAAACATTAAGAAACTCTGAAGACAGGTTACAGACTGTCCCTCCGGTGAAGTAACTTTGAAACACTAGTGCAGTTGCATTAAGCAAACAATAAGAAACATGGAAATTTTTATGGTTCATAAAACCCAGCATGTGTGACAAGTCAATTCTACACTTTTTCAGGTTATCAGATTCAATATTCTCGTAACTCTGTAAAAGTTTGAACTTTGAAGGCCCTTTTATCTTTACAGTGTTGGATTGACTCAGAAATATCATGTTCAACAAAGTAAGTGATATGCATTGTTATTACTACTACTAAGGCTACTTAGACTTTAGACCACGTACAACTCAATATGGTACTATTGTACATGTCTGAATTTTCCTTAAAACTTCATGAGATACAGCGAATATCAACATCTGAAACTATCTCTAAACAAACTGAAACTAAATTTACAGATATGCATTCGTTGACATAGTGTCCATATACCTGTCCCATATCTGCAAGTAGGAGGTCGCCTTCTGTTTCACGCTCCAAGGCGACATCTGTGAACAACAGTGAAGTTGTAAAAAAAAAAAGGACGTACACCAGAGCAATATATCTAGAGTTCCCGTCCTTCAAAATCTCATTTCCCTTCTGTGAACATAGAGAGAGAGAGAGAGAGAGAGAGAGAGAGAGAGAGAGAGAGAGGTCCTCACCGAGCATCGACTTTGAAATATCATAGCCAATCCAGTGGTGGCCATGCTCCGTCAATGTCTCACCACTAAGTCCAGAACCACACCCTGGTAATCATAGCACACAAACATATCTTTATTCTTCAAACATAGATGTCTTTCATTTGCCATAACCAATTGCAATTAAGAGCTCCCACAGAATTGTACTTCTGCCCCCGTCAAAGCAGAATACTTTCTGTTGTTCTAGCCAACGCGATATGCCATGATTTATAAAGCAGAGCTGCAGAAGAGAGTAAGCTGACCTATGTCGAGAAGCAGCTTGGGGACGCCATCGTTGGGGAGAGCCAGCAGCTCCAGCGCCCTCTCAGAAATCCTAGACTGAAATAAGGTGTGGGTCTTCACATCAGCACCACCGCAAAACTAGCAAAGCTCAAATCAAACGTGGGGAGGCGCTTCGCTTGCTCACCTGGATTTCGATGATACGGGAGGAGGTGGTGTACTTGCGGGCCTCCGACTCGTTGTAGAACACATCCGGCGGCGCCTGGAACTCCGGCCGTGGCATCCTCACTCTCCTCTGAGTTTCTCCTCTCGGTTTCTCTCCCCGCAGGCACCGCACAAACGCCGCCGCCGCCGCCGCCGAGGTGGGTGGTTCGGTGTGCTCGCGCGCCGCAATGCCGCTGGCTACCGAGGGGTCTCTCTCTCACGCGGTCGTTACTGGGCTCTGCTCTGTTAGCGGGCCATGCTGGGCATTTACATGGGCCTCAAAACAGCCGGCCCAGTAAAGCGTGGCCTTTATAAGTTCTCACACCCGGCTAGGGCATCGTTAGCCGCAGGCGCCGCCGACGCAACAGCCCGAGTCGCTCGTGTCCTCCCAGATCCTCCGAGCACCACAGCTCCGCCGCCGCCGTCGCCATGGGTAACGATCTCTTTGTCTTCCTTTCTATCTCTACTTGCGTGCACTCCGCCAGTAGCCGCTGTGTGCTTAGATTGGTCTATCTGCTTCTGGCGCAGGTAAGGTTCACGGATCGCTGGCCCGCGCTGGGAAGGTGCGTGGGCAGACGCCCAAGGTGGCGAAGCAGGACAAGAAGAAGAAGCCCCGTGGCCGCGCGTACAAGCGCATGCAGTACAACCGCCGCTTCGTCACAGCCGTCGTCGGGTTCGGCAAGAAGCGCGGCCCCAACTCCTCGGAGAAGTAGATCTAGCTATGGTTTTGTGTTTTGTTCCCCACTAGTTTCCTTGTACTGATGGCAAGTTGTTAAAGACATGTGATATTTATCGATATTATCTGTATCGATGTTACTGCAATCCTATCAAGTATGATATGCATCGTTTAGTTGATCAAGTTGCCTGTGGTATCGGTCCTTTTTGTTGTCTGGAATGTTGGAAACATGTTTGTGTCGTTCTGTGTTCGTCTTGTTTGGAAATAGGTGACACAGGAGTCAGAATGTCAGTCTATTCTGTTTCAGTTTATCCTGCTGCTTGTTTCTTAAATTGGTGATAGTGGAACTGTTTTGTGCAATTGTGATAAGAAGGCTGATTGTTAGTCTAGTTTGTTTTGTGTGGGGACACTTGAAATTGGCATGAGTCTAATTTGATAGATTGTGCCATTTTGCTGCCTTATATGTGAGTTCTGTCTTGATCATCTGATGTCCACACCAATGAACCAATCCTTTCAAGTGTTCTGTCTGGATCATCTGATGTCCACACCAAATGAACCAATCCTTCTGAATTTCGGTGGTTAATTTGCTTGTTTAGAACTCTAGAACCTTTACTGTCTGTCTGATTGGCTGCTATTTACTGTGTTGCACTGAAATTGGTACTCCCTCCGTCTCAAAATAATTTACCTTTTTGATTTTTGGGTTTCATGTTTGACCGTTCGTTTTTTTAAAAAAAAGATTTATACAAATATTATTTGTTTTGCTATAACTTAGTCTATCACTAGAGATACTCTACTAATGATTTATTTACTTTATTATTTGATTAAAATTTTTTAATAAGACGAACGGTTAAACATTAAGTCTAAAAGTCAAAAAGGTAAATTATTTTGAGACGGATGGAGTAGTTATGTCTATCTACTCTAGACAAGTTAAAGACCTATATCACTACATGCTGTCATCTGTGTCATCTGTGACAATCCTGTTTCAAGTATGATATGCATCGTTTGGATGATTAAGTTGCCCGTGGTGGTGATCTTTCTAGTTATATGGAGTGCTGGAAACATGTTCTGTGTTCTGTTCTGTGTTCTTCTACATTTTTACAGCTAATTCTTTTGTTCGGTGACACGTGAGTCTGTCAGTCTAGTTTGTTTTGGTTAATCCTGCTTGGCACTTCAATTGGTGAGGTTAAATCGGTTTGTGTATTTGTGGCTAGTGTGAGAAAGTTGTCTAGTTTGATGTTCTGACCAAAGCATTTGATTTTTGACTGTTAATTTGCTTGCTTTGGTAGTAGAGATCTAGACTTGTCTAGGCAGTAGCAGACCTCTAGAATCTGTACTGTTTATTCTGCGTGGCACTAAAATTGCAGTGGTGTCTATTTATACATAAGTACGATATGTATCGGTTAGTTACATGTAGTTGGCGATCATGTTGGTTATCTGGAATGTTGGAAACATGTGTATGTCTGTGTTCATCTTAATTTTAATACTCTAGTTAATTTACTTGTTAAATAATACGGGACTCTAATTTACTCGAAGGTAACACAAAATGAAATAATGGTTTTATACCCAGCTAGTAAGTACCTGTTCTTTCGTGGGCATCGCTGATTGAAACACAAAACCGTACCACTTTGTGGAATAGGAATCTAATTGGAATACATGGGAATCAGCCCACAAACATACATCATAAACATCATAGGGTTTAATTATTTCCCCACAATAGGCCTTACTGAAAGGGTACGGGTGTTTCCCCAGAATAGGCCTTACTCAAGGATATGTATCGAAAGCCTTCAAATGTGTTAACTAATAAGGGAGTCTGGTTGTAAGTGACGGATACAAATAATTACGGTATCCAGAGGCGAGAGATTAATCGATGACCAATTCGCCCCATATTAGGATGGGACAAAGCGAACCGAGGCGATGTGACCCTCCAAAGGATTCCTCCACATCGCCGGACTCTAAGGACCGAGGGTTGTTCGAGCCGACCCTTGGAGGTGTGGGGGTGGGGCCCTACCTTAGCCAACCTTTCTGTTGGGGGAGTTCTGTCTCACCCAACTCTCGGAGGTGCGGGCTGCGCTTCGCGATCCTCTGGGGGATTCCACCTCGCCCGATCCACAAGGGAGGGATTTTATCATATCTGCCTCTTGGGAGAGAGGACTTCGCCTCGTTCTACCCTTCCGAGGGTGTTATCGCCCCGCTCGATCTGAAGAAGGAATACCTCATTCCTCAATGGGTATTCCGTCTGAGTTGACTCACGAAGAAGAGTCGGGTGGTATTTGGGGGAGCTGGCGAGACCGCAAACCACTACGGTATGGGGAGAAATGCACTCGCCCATACCCCTGCTCTCGTACAGTAGCGCCATTGTACTGGGAGACCTCTAGTGTGCGTCCTAACTCTAGGATGATCTAGTTGACCCTCCTCTTGACTTGATCGTCAGCCACAACCTTTGAAAAGTGACTATGGAACCTGCTCAAGAAGGAGAAGGAGGACAATGCCATCATCGGAGATTTGAGACTCCACCTTTGTGCTTTCCTTTTTCTTCTTTCCTTCAGGATTCTCCTTCAAGGGCTCCAATTTACGTTTGTAACCCATCCTCCCCTTGGGCTATAAAAGGGGAGGTGGGGCGTCTATGCTAGAGACCTCAACTCGAAACACAACATCACTACCGCTCACAACGCACCTATACACGAGCACACACCTGAGAACCTTTTCTCTCTCGAACCAGTTTGTAACTCCCTATTACAAACCGCTCGTAACTAGACGTAAGGACATTCCCCCGCTCGTAACTAGATGTGAGGACATTCCCCCGAACCAGTACACATATTCGTGTCCACTCAGCACACCATCCAAACCCTGAAACGTGCATCACTAAATTTACTAGTTGGTGTTGTTTCAAAACAGTTAGTTTGATTTATCCGAATTAATCCTGAAAGTAATGTGGGAATAGAGTCTCGTTGGATTTCAGCTATCCTGCTTGGCGCTGAACTGAAAGTAATACGGTGGTAGTGTCATTGGTAGTCTAATTTGTTTCTGTCAATCTTGCTTAGCAATCGGTTTATGCTTAATTGTTGTACAAAATCGTTTAAATTCTAATAGGAATTTGACTATTAGGGCAGCTTCAAATTTATCTTTCTATAAAAGATAAGCTAAACTTGTACATTTTGTAATTGTAAATGTCTACTCCCTGTGTTGCTGCAACCAAGGTGAAGTCTCAAAAACGTAAAACCCCGTACAAACATGTGCTCACTTGAGCATAGAATGAACGTCTTGTATTATGGTTATATTTTTTAATTTTTTTTCCTTTTAAATATAAGCTAGCAATTAAAAAACATCGAGAACACCAACAACACACAAACATCAAAAACGCCTTTAGAAAACCAACAACACACGGGCTTCCCACTTACACCTAATTAGCGTGTGGCAAAAGATAATACAATATAAGAAACATGTACCATATGACATGTTTGTCTGTCATAACTAATTCTTTTCCATATCACCAAAACATGCTTAGGGCAATTCCAACCTAGAAACTATGAGATGTTTTCTTTTCCATATCACCAAAACATGCTTAGGGCAATTCCAACCTAGAAACTATGAGATGTTTTTCATATTTGTCGTTATATAAACACATAGATATGATTTTTTTGTCTAATATAGGATATCTCTCTATCTTTGGTTTTCTTGTGCACATATAATTTGTTATATAAGAAACCATTTTCTTCTCTCATTTTCTTAATTTCGAACCCTTTGTTTGGGTGTTATGCTCTACTTAGAATATTAGAGGCACTTCTGTTTGTCTTATAATTTCAACTTCTATTTTGATTTAGAAGGTTCTAATTTTACATATACATTTATATAACTTCTTATCATTGCTTGCCTCCTAATATTTGCTATTTCAGTCAATCTTAATTAGCTATAATACATTACAATTCCATTCTTTTATGGCCACTATTTCTGGCAATGGGATAAAAGGAACAAAATAAAATGTGTTAATATTTTGTGAGATGTAAATTATCATGAAAATAAACGGGTCTAATATAATTTTTCTATACATAGTTTGTAGTTGTAGAGTTACTATGCTTGTCAATTGTTAACCTTTTCTAGTTGTATGAGCTACAACAAATGGTGTGTGATTTTTCTAGTAATATGCGCTACTATCCAAGTGTATAATAGAAGCTAGATACCTAAAAACTTCAAAGCATCTTATATATAATTTAAAACGGAGAGCGTATCACATATGATGTGTAAATGCAAAATAGGTTGACAAAGAGAATCTTGATAAACAACAAAAACTAACATTTGGTTCAAATAAAGCATGAAAGTTATGAGACTAACCAATGACTAACTAACTAATTGATTAGCTAACTAGCATTAGCTTTGGTCTTCCAAATTCCAACATCGATCACATCATGGCCAATACCCCATCCGTTCTAAATTCTAATTCTAAGTTGTTTGTTTTTTTCTAAGTACGTAGTTTTTATCATGCATCTAGGCATAATATACGTCTAGATACATATGAAAAACTACGTACCTAGAAAAATCAAAACGACATGTAACTTAGAACGAAGAGAGTACTTACAAACCTTATGCCACTAACAAAGCAAAGTCTACTAGAATTAAACCGGCCGGCCGTCTGTTTAACTCGCGGATGGGATGATACAACAGATGATGCCCCGGAGAAAGCCCTGCAAAGGATGCACGTACTTCTTGACGAACCCGTGCATGGTGCTGCCGCGGCGGGTCCCCAGCGGGCCTGGCGACTCTTGCCGGCGGCGGCGCGATCCTCCATCCTCGCGCGGCTGCAGGCGCGACACCGTGCTCATGAGCGGGTCGCTGATGGCCGCCTCCAGCGGCCGGCCGCTGCCGTCTCGGTACAAGGCGTTGGGGCCGATGACGTCTTCAAAGCTCACGTACCCGGGCGCCGCACTGATATAGAAGTAGGCCTCGGCGGCCTGCTCGTCGATCATCCCGCCGAGTCGTGGCAGCTTGCTGCTGCGGCGTGCGCCGCCGCCGGCGGCGGCTGGAAGAACGACGTCCCCACAGGAGCGGCGGCGCAGCGACGACGACGACCGGCGGCCGCCTCCCGAGCTGGCCTTGCCGCCGCGCAGCAGCTCCCCGCTGGAGGAGGATCCATTGTCGTCGTCGTCCTCCGGATCTCTGTAGCTACGCAGCAGGCTGCTTAGATGTGGCTGCGAGTGGATCGTCGCCATGGCTTTCTCCATGGATGGATGGGCCGCTCGCGGAGGGAGAGGATGCAGTCACACGCGCGCGCCGCCGCTCGAGGGATCGCCCGGTGGACTGTGATGTATTCGGTTAGAGTCCCGGTGGACTTGGATCGCGTGGAAAGTTGTTATTATTCCCTCCCGTAGAAAGAGTCCGGCCGGGCCAGGTTGAGGCTCCGTCGCGCCCGCTCCCGCGGAATCCACGCGGCGACGCCTCCGGCTCCGTATAAGATTTGCATGCATGCCCACATGCAAAATCCGCGTCCAAAACCGAAAACGGAAGCCTCCGCACAGAAAAAGGAAACAAACTCTGTCCTTGTCCGGTTCTCCCGCGCTGCATCCTGGTACTATACTGGTGAAGGATGGATCGATGAATCGGTCCGCTTCCACTCCACAGCATCCTCGTCCTCCGGTCGCGAGTACGATTATCCAAGTGAGGGGGGTTTGAGTTTCTGCTGCATGCAGTTTGCCAATATATAGCTGTTCTTTGCTCTGGTTTTCATGCTGGGATGGGACTCAGCTAATGGGTGGAGCCGACTTGGAAAGTCGATATCTTCAGTGAATGGTGGGACTTTATTTACTAATCGATCAACAATGGCAGCATCTTGCTCTTGCTGATACTGAAGTGTACCAGATACTTAGGGACGATGCGGAACCTGGCTCTAAAGTCTAAACTTTGTTTTGTCAGGCAGGTGAGGATCCATATTACGCAGACAATTGCAACAGGAAATCAACTAATCAAGCAAACAAGTAAAATATGACCTTAAATAGTTTAGTTTGCTGGATCGGAGCAGCACTGCGCACCCATAGAATAGAACCATGCACATCTTTTTATTGAAGCGGATATAATCAGATACCATTCTTTTATTTTGGACATCAATAGTATTTGAATCTGGAAAATCCATGTCCCTGCTGACTGCTGACTTCTAATGTTGCCTACTTGTGTTAAATTGCCACTCTTTCAATTTCATAATGCGAGACGTAGAGCTAATTGTTAGCCAACAAATTTTTTCACTAGCCTATCCAAAGTGGGGGTTAACAGGTTCACATGCCTCATTCGAGCAATTTGAGGTCATATTGGTAGGCTTTGGTCATATATTAGATAGTAAATGAATAATGAATATTTATATCATTTTGTGATTGTTGGTCGTTAAGGAGTCTCACTTTTCAGTTTATTTTTCATGGTGGTTTAAGATGAAGAAAGATTTGATTTGCTCCAGATTTGGGTATGGAAGGAGGTTTTAGAATTTGTCTAAGCTAATCACACCAATTGATTGGTGAATGGTGATTAGTGTAGCAATTTGACTAAAGTGATGTACTGATATTTTTTAGTGTAGCATACCAGCCATGGTAAGAATAATACAACATGTCATTTTTCATCCTGGTAGCTAGGCCTGTGTTTCCTTATTTTTCATCATTGATGATTGATATTAAATATGGTTTAAGTAAGGGAAGGAAGCAAATAATTGGTAGATTCTTTGTAGCGGATTTCAATGTATGATGATGATAACCTCAGGTTCCAGTTTAGTGTTGATTGAAAATACCTTGGTGTTGCCCAATTGAATAGAAACACATATTTGGAGAGTTATTAACACCTTAGTTGTGCATAAAACTTAGAATTGTTATGTTTTTTTTTTGTTACCTGAGTTAATTATTTTGTTTCTTAGTATGTGCTTTTTTTCGATCACGCCTAAGCATGTATTTCATTAAGCAGAGCAATACAACTAAAAACAAAGTTAGTACGGCAACCCAAAGTTGCTGAGCTCGAACACAGCCCACACCCCCACTAATGCACGAGATTGCGTTTACATGACAAACAACTTTTGCGACTAAAAGGCCACGCCGGAATTAAGCCGTCGCCAACAGCCTTGCGAGATGTTGGAACGCAGGCGAACATCATGTTTCTTAGTATGTGCTCATCTTCATCTCACTTTCAACGGAGTTATTGTGATTATTATTTTTGTTAGCTGAGTTATGATGCTTTTGGTTGTTGGATTTGTGTAGTTGTTAACTGATAAAAAAATATTGCTCGTGTGTGTTGCGTAGGGACACGAGGCCAAGCCTATCATATTTGCGTTTGAACCAAGTGAATTTATTTTAATCAGAAAAATACCGGAGAAGGAAAGTAGAGGAATCGGTCAGGTCAGAACGGGTGCTGTGGTCTGCTCCAGGCCGGCATGCGACGCGCAGGTATTTTGGGTTGGACTCCCCAGCTTCATGGGCCCTATGCCACCACACAGCTCGAAACCCCCCCCCCCCCCCCCCCCCCACCCACACACACACACACACCCCAAAGGCCGGGCCTGGCTAACCTCACATCATACTTCATATATAGCGTTCTGCCACCGCTACTGCCACCACCACTGTCTCCCTCAGGCTGTGCCCTAGCACGACGAAGCCACGCCGTAGTGAACCCAGAGGCAAGAGGAGTGTGTTCCAAGCAACCTAGGAATATATGATCCTAAATGCTACTAGATGAGCGCGCGCTCGCGCTCATCCGCATGCACAGACGCACACCCTCCCCACGCACTCGCACGCACGCATCCGAGCCCGCCCGCCCAGCGCCTTCATCTTCAACCTTGATCCAGGAGGCGGCGGCGGCGATGGCACCACCCTACCGCCCCCCGCGCCCTCCCTCTCTCTCTCTCCCCTCCCCTCCCCTCCCCTCCCCTTCCCTCCTCTCCCCACGGCGCGGCCATGGACGGAGGCCGGTCTAGGGTTCCGACGGCCCCAGGTAGGCCCCCCTCTCTCTCTCTCTCTCTCTCCTCCCTAGATCTAGGGTTCCGGCGACCCTTCTTCTCCAACTCCGGTGAGGGGCCCCCTTCTTCCCCAACTCCGGCAGGGTCTAGAAAGGGCCGGCCGGGGGGAGGAAGGCCGGCCAGGCGGTGGGGAAGGTCGTGCGGCGGCTTTCGGGTTCTGGCGGCGGTGGAGGCGGCCGGGAAGGGTAGGGCGGAGGCGAGCTCACCGGAGTTGGGGAAGACGGTGGCGACGGCGAGCTAGGTCGCCGGCGTTAGGGAAGAAAGCGGCGCAGGGTAGGGGAGAGGGGAAGAGGGGGCCGCCGCGGCCGCTAGGGCTCGCCGGAGCTCCGATGTTAGCTCATCGGAGCTCCGGCGAGCCCTAGCGGCCACGGCGGGGCGGTGGCCGGTGGTAGGGGCGACGGTGTCCAATGGTGACAGCGGCGGGGCGGTGGCCGGTGGCCGATGGCGGGGGCCGTGCGTGGGCCGATGAGCGTGCAGGCGGAAGCGCTTCCGCATGCACGCGCAGGCGTTAGCAAAGTCCATATATGATTGGAGTACAAAAATATTCTCACGCCGAGATGTTAAATGTACACAGTACACTCTACACTCATGTGATTTGCACGAATGTATCACTTGAATTTTCTCTCCTCTAAATCTCCTCTTTTTCTCTCCTTGTTTTCTCATAGAAAAAAGTTATTTTTTTAATGTTTTACAATTTGTGCTGGCTTCGAACACTAGTACACAGAAGCTTTATAGTGGCGGTTGATAAGCCATCTTCACTGGCGTTTCACAGGGCCGTCAGTGGGAGAGGCCAGTGAAAATAAATCTTTCCACTGGTGGTTGCCTGTGAACCGCCAGTGGAAATATATTTACACTGGCGGTTTTCTTAAGGAACCGCCAGTGTAAGTATATTTACACTGGCGGTTCACATGCAACCGCCAGTGGAGATTGCCGCCCTTTTTAGGGAATTTCAGTCCCCTACCCAGCCATATATACGTATTTATTTATTTATTATAGATATTAAGCTGTATTAGATCATGATCAAATATAGCAAAACAAAATTTAATTATTATACAGTATATTTATATACATCAAAGGACTGTGCTCATAATATACATATATATATATATGTTCATCAAAGTTACATGTGATAACATTTTAAATTTACACATCTAATTAATAACCCTCTCGGGTAAGCCCTAGCATGCTGATTTCCGTTAGCTCTCTGAACTCTTCACTTCCTAGAGTGTCTTCATTGTCGTGATAATTCCCGTTGTTTGGAATAACATGTTTCATGATGAATGAGCACATGTCCTCAACTATGTTGTATAAAGTCTCCGTGCTTATGTTCTGCGCCTTGAGTTTTTATACTTCCGCAACTGTAGTTATATATAAGTATATTAATTAATATGTATAAACATCATATACACATTTGTAACTTTAAGATTATAATGACTATTACTTACTTTATCAACGTTCTTGATGTATCGTCCCTCATAAACTCACGGACATAGAATCCGCAATGGACCGATCCGGATGGTTGCTTGTGACACTATATATGTAAACAGGTAAGCGAATATTTAATTAGTTTCAACATTGTCTTATGTGTTGTACATGGATGATAAATATGTAGTCATAGATAACTAACATACCGGCCACTTGTAATTTATTGTTAATGGTCCAGTTTTGTTCTTGTCATGCTTTCCGCCCTTTAGTTTATACCACCTATATGCCCTATGATTTCGAAAGAATCACCAAGTTATATATTCTCAATGCAAACTCTCGTCGAGAAAAGAATGCAAATATTTCTCGGCTTACGTACCTCTCTAAGAAGGTCAAGAATGGCGCATACGTAGTGGGATCATAATCTGCGGGGTCAAAGACAAGCACCCTTTACTGCCTTAGGATAAATATAAAAATAAATCCAATGGTCCCTGCACGAATCAAGTCCTCGTAATGCATGGGTCGGGGCCACATATATATATGAATTATACAATAATAACATTAATTGTAAAAATAAACTCGAGCTTACCTAAAGTTGTATGGGGCCATTATGACTTGTCTATCTTGAAATTGAAGCATTGAATTTCCTAAGTATAGATAGTATCTGTCTTCTATCTCTCTTTCTACCTTAGTAATAATCTGCTTAGCTTCTTCCTCAGTCTTATCCTTCAATTTGTCATTGTCCTTTCCGATCCTGAATGTGTGCCGCTCCTCGTATATTTCGGTGGGGTCGAGATAGCCAATCCTCTCATCTGCGTGTGAATAAGGATCGATACCAAATCTCTCCTCCTGCTGGTCATGTTGTAGTCTGCAAGGCACATGTTCAAATGAATCTCATAGACTGAAACATAATACATCAAAATAATAATCAAGTGAATATATGAGCAACACTTACAATGCCCACACTGTTACGAGCTGAACGTCGAGTCTCTTGAGGTTCATCATCAAGTGCATGTCCTCGAACGTGACCACAGCTTTATTTCGCCCGTTCATAAAAGCTCTTGGTGGTATACATATGCTCAGAGCATCGATGCCAACAGAAGCTGCTCTCATGTACCAGTCATGCATTCTTTTAATTAGAGATGGAATTTGGGTTACCTTTTTCCAAGTGAGAAGCGGCCTGCCCGGCACATATGTGTCAGGGACATTTTCATATTCCTCTTTCATTGGCTTCCTGATCTGTATGGTCTTCACAGAGAATTTCTCCGATTCCTCAGCCTTAGAACACTTAACGACACGACTTGTGCGGCCGCGTGCTATTCCTGACAACCACAGCATGGTCCCAGCAGTTTTTTGCTTTGGCCGGTGCGGAGAGACCATTTTAGGAACAACTTTCCTCTTCTTTGCTGGTGGGGGGTTTTTTCTTTGGTTTGTGGGGCTGACGGGGTCGATGTTTGCTCATGTTGTTTGTCTTGTGGGCCCGTTGGGGTCGATGTTTCCTCAGATTGTTTCTCTTTGCTTGCTGGGGAAGGTGGATAGTTGATAGGAGATGCTGGTGGTGGAGGTTCTGGAATTGGATGCACAGGCGAATTTGGTGAGATAGGAAGAGGCCGGTTAGGTGATGACGACGGCGGTGGGTCATTATGAATGCTATGCTCAGTAGATGGTGGTGGCCCACTCAACCTGATGTCTCGCCTAGGCCAAAGGATGAAATTCTTGATGGCTTGTCCCAGTGTTTAAAAGCCCTCGGGTGTAGGGATGTCCAACATGTCATCCTCATGTCCTTGCACTACGGTCACCACTTCGACCCTGCAGTACTCATCTGGAATGTTTGCACCATAAAACGTCCGTCCAGGGATTGCGAAGCCAGTGCCTACTTCCCTAGTACGAACATTGGTAATGCCATAGCTTATGACTAGTGAGCAAGGCGTTGGCACGTCAATGGCATCAACTGGATAGCGAACCTTTGCCGTAGACGCGACACTGCTTGGAGCATTGCAGACTGTGCTATCAACTGCTGAGCTCCCAAGGGCTGTGTCACCGGCACCAGCTGCATCTACGGAGACTGTTGGGTGTTCGTCCTTTGTTGAACAGTAGACATGACACCCACCAATTGCTATGCAAGCTCGGTATCAGGATTTGCTACTAATTTAGTCACCATGTCTTTGAAGGCTTGCTTTACCTGCTTCTCAAAAAAATCTTTCAAGTCCTCCTTGTATCGATCACGCTTCTTGTACATTCCGGCCCACTCCTCGCCGAATCCTTCTTTCCATCCTAGCCTTGACGAGATGCCTCGTACACGACCAGGGTGCTCGGGGTTACCAAGACCAAGAGTAAGGATGTCCCGCTCCCTTTGTGGCTTGGCACTTTCTTCCTTCACATGAGCTGCCGCCTCATAAATATTCTTCGCGGCTTCTTCAACCATTGGATCAGAAAAAGATGCACTTGACTCAGATATTTCTCTTGGTTTGCGAGCACGAAGCCAGTTCGCGCTCCTTTCGCCAAGTTCCTCAGACAACACTGGCAACCCTGCTGCCTTCTTCGCAGCCTCTTCTTCCCTCCATTTGGGAACCTGCCGCTTGTAACCACCTGTGCCAAGGTGGTGGTGGTACTTGTTCTTCTTAGCAAGTGCTGAGTTTGCTTGGCTCCGGACCAAGAATTCTGGGTTAGTCTTCTGCTCTTTGAAAACAGCCCACTGACCTTCTGTAATAATGTAAACATGTTAAATGTAGCATACGATACATGTTGAGATAGAAAATGGATTGACAAATAGAATCTAGCCAGCTACTGTTCTTCCTTGTCCATCGGGGCGCACCCATGGCAACGAACTTTGTGGGATGCTTCGCTCAACGTGTCTTATCTTCACTGGATGGTCTACAAAGAGAGACATGTCGCTAAATTGGTTAAAATCCTCCAGATCAGTTACACCATCAACTCGTAGAGCTTGTTGCTTCCCAGAGAAAACTATATGCTTTGCCTTGTCGGAACTTTTCTTCTCATTTTTAGAAAGGATTTGTTCAGCATAGAAGACCTGTGCGGCACGGTTAGTAAGGATCCATGGGTCATCTTTGTAACCTACCTTACTTAGATCAAGAACTCTGAGCCCATAGTTGTCCACTGTGACATGTTTGTCTTCAACCCATTGGCATCGAAATACAGGTATATGAAATGTACCATAGTCTAATTCCTATATGTCCTCAACGAAGCCAAAGTATGTACTAGTCTCACCAGTTGCATCATCTATGGCCTCGCATCGAACACCACTATTTTGTGCCATGCTTTTTTTGTCCTTGGACTTGGTACAAAATGTGAAGTCACTGATGTCGTAGGTTTGCCATGTCATGACCTGGCGTGATGGTCCACACGACAACTTCTTGATGGTTTGTTCCTCAAACGTTTCCCCATCTGGAATTTTCTGCTCCCTTAGCCATGCGATGAACCGACGCTTGTGTTCCTGCTTAACCCAATCGTCCGTGTGCCCACCATTATGTTGGCGAAGATCATTCATGTGACGCTCGATCAAAGGATCCATTATCGAGAGCTAATACAGGATGCTATAGTGTGCTTCGAGGATTACCTTGTAATCTGACGGGATAAAAGATTTCCGTCCAGTCCTCCCACTTCCATGTAGCCTACCATCGTGTCGTGACGGGGGCAAACCTATTGCAATCTGGTCTTTTAGGACACTATTGCAGAATGGGCCACCAGAAACAATGGCCTCTTCGGTACAGTACCTTCTATCATGGACGTCTCAGGACGAGCACGAGTTGATACATAGCCATTTAGTACTGACATGAAACGCTCATAAGTCCACATCTCATGTAAATACATGGGCCCCAATGCCTCTATTTGCGGCACCAA
This sequence comes from Eremochloa ophiuroides, assembly GCA_038502445.1. NCBI lineage: Eukaryota > Viridiplantae > Streptophyta > Magnoliopsida > Poales > Poaceae > Eremochloa > Eremochloa ophiuroides. Next base: position 79,416,249 of record JAHLJS010000005.1, on the reverse strand, counting down.
GTGCGTCACAAGGTGAACCATTATATCGAAGAATGATGGGGGGAAACACATCTCAAGCTGTGACAGAGTCTCCACCGTGAATTCTTGAAGTGACGGCAGCTCATCGCGGTCAATAACCTTCTGTGAGACCTTGTTAAAAAAGTAGCACAACCTAGTGATTGCCATCTTTAAGAACACCGAATTTATAGCCCTGATGGCAACAGGGAGGAAAGTAGTCAGCATGACATGACAATCATGTGAGTTGTAATTGGTCAGTGTAAGGTCTTTCATTGACACAATACTCCTTATGTTAGAGCAGAATTCAGATGGAACTTTCAAATTTTTTCACCACACACACATCGCACGTTGCTCCTCTGTGTTGAGGTTGTAGCTTGTTGCCGGGAGGTGATACTTCCCATTTTCTAGAAGAGCAGGGTGCAGTTCCTTTTTTATGCCCAAATTTACTATGTCCATACGTGAGTTAAGTCCATCCTTAGTCTTGCTCTTTATGTCAAACAACGTGCCAAAGACGCTTTCAAAGACGTTCTTCTGAACGTGCATACCGTCGATCGCGTGTCGTATGTCTAACTCTTTCCAGTATGGCAAATACTTGAAGAAAATAGGCATCTTCTTGAATGTAGCCCCTGGAGTTGGTTTCACATCCTTTCTTGGTTTTCCGTCTTTTTTCTTCTTCCTAAAAACAAATTTGATGTTGCTGACTATTCTGAAAACTGTTTGACCTTTACTGTTACCCGATGGAGCAGTAGAATGCAGTTCATCATTATTGTCGAAGTATTTATCCATCTTTCGCAAGCGGTACCTGTGCCCTTTCGATAAGAACCGTCTGTGCCTCATGTACACTATCTTCTTTGATGCATCAAGGAACACGTAAGTGGTTCCATCTATGCAGATTACGCATCCTAGCTTTCCCTTGAACTGCCCTGATAATGTAAAGAGAGCAGGGTAATCGTTGATGGTCACAAATATAATTGCATACAGTGTGAAAGTTTCTTGGCGGTACTCGTCCAATATTTCGATTCCTGTTTCCCACAATATTTTCATGTCATGCATTAACGGCTCCAAAAATACATCTATGTCAACGCCGGGTTGTTTAGGTCCAGAAATAAGAATGGTTAGCATAAGGTATTTACGCTTATGCATCAACTAAGGTGGAAGGTTGTAGATGGCGAGGATCACCGGCCATGTGCTGTGCTTGCTGCTCCTCTCGGCAAATGGATTCATTCCGTCCGTACTCAGAGCGAACCTAACATTTCGTGGCTCCTTAGCAAATTCTAGATGGTTGGCATTGAAATCTTGCCATTGCTTGCCATCGGCTGGATGTCATAACTTTCCATCGTTTTTGTGCTCATCTGAAGCATGCCAGCTCATAAGTTGGGCATCCTTAGCGTTTGCGAACAAACACCTCAATCGATCAATCACGAGAAGGTACCACATCACCAGAGCAGGAATTTTCTTCTGCGCGTAGTAGTCTACTTCTTCTTTATCTTTTCTGGTGGGTTGGGTCTTTTATTGGGTCTTCTTTCGCTTCTTCCCCGTACACACGGTGGTGGCACAATCTTCCTCTCGATAGTCTTTATTCGTCTTGTATCTACTTGCACCACAATTAGGACAACTATCCAAGTCTTTGTATTCATCACCTCGATATAGCATACAATGGTTTCTACATGCGTGGATCTTTTCGACACCCATTGTAAGCGGACTGATTATCTTCTTTGCGTAGTATGTGTTAGCAGGAACTCTATTCTCCTTTGGAAGCATGTCTGCGAGAATACTCAAGAACGCATCGAAGTCAGCATCGCACAAACTATACCGGGCTTTTACCATCAATAACTTTAGCACTGACCGCAACGTCGTGAAATCTTTCGTGCAACCCTTAAACTCATCGAAAAAAGGCTCTTGTGCAGCCTTCCTCATTTCCTCCATACCTTTCATGAAGAAGATAGATAGATCTAGATGACTACGCAATATTGCATCTAAGAAGTCTGCATCTTCCTCAGCACTAACATTGGGCGGACCATCAGCATTAGGCACAACAGGTTCACTCTGAGGACAAGGTGTTTGTCTCTCCTGTATAAAATGACATCCGTCAGCAAGCATATCTGCACCATCGACACCGATGTTCACAGGAGTACCAGTGGTGTAAGCTGCAGAGGTACCCTCTCCATGCTTTGTCCAAATCAGGTAATTCTCCATAAATCCTCGGCACACGAGATGAAAAAATATTGCTTTCGTGTCATCAAATACGATAACATTCTTGCAGTCTATGCATGGACAATATATGTGCTTCGTATTTGACCTCCAAACATGAATTTTAGCGATATCGATAAACCTCTGCACCTCAGGTATGTATGATGGATCAACTCGTGATAAATTGTACATCCAGAATGACTTCTCCATCATTAACTGTAAAAATATAATGAGTTTATTATGACCAATGCAAAATAAAAATGATTGTTTATAGATATTATTTAATTAACGAACCTTTTTTCTAGCAACCTTGTTCGAAGAAATACAGATGAAAACCGTTCACTTGAGAATTTTTGAATTTATAGACCTTTGGAACCTTAGTTCACTAAAATTTAGAAGAATAATGTGTGTTAAGACTCATTCTCAGTGTTAAAGATTGAATATTTTACAAATAATAAAGATAATTTATAATATAGACACCCAATTAAATAGAAGAATAATGTGTTCCAACAAAGGATTGAATATAGACACCCAATTAAAAAATAGAAAAAACTAAAAAAACTAGCTCTCCCTACATGAATACAGAAGAGTACACACCATTCATGGAAAAAACTAATATAACCTAAATTGAGAAATAATTATGAAAAGGGAGAGAAGAGATACACTATCTAACCTTCATAAACAACCTAATTTGAATAAATAAAGGCAATAACCTAGCAATCATTCTCTCTAACTCATGGGAAACTCTAAATCCAAAAAGTGGCTTAAATTGAGCAAAGTAGTTTAAATAAAGGCAAAAGATACATAAACTGACCTTTCTTAGCAACCTCCTCCAAAGAAATGAAGAAGAAAACCTCCCGCCCTTATATTTTGGCAGATCCGGACCTGCATAAATGCTTCCAATGGCGGCTGGCTGCGAGTAAGTGTTCGGTCGGGGGGAGAAGAAGAGGTATTTATAGCAGATTTCACAATGGCGGTTGGCCTAACGAACCGCCAGTGAAAATCAATTAACACTGGCGGTTTTCTTAAACCAACCGCCAGTGAAAAGTACCTTAACACTGGCGGTTGGCTTACCTCAACCACCAGTGTAAATGGTGTTTACACTGGCGGTTTTCTTAAGCCAACCGCCAGTGAAAATAGTACCTTAACACTGACGGTTGGCTTAGCTCAACCGCCAGTGTAAATGGTGTTTACACTGGCGGTTCCCTTAAGCCAACCGCCAGTGTTAAATTACGATTTTCACTGGCGGTTGGTTAAGAAAACCGTCAGTGTTAATTAGTTTTCACTGGCGGTTCTTAACTCTGGCCCTCCATTTTATTTGCACTAGCGGCCGGTGAATGAAACCACTAAAAAAAAGTGCCTGGCGCCACTATAGAGCTCCTATGTACTAGTGGAATGAGAAAAATTCGTGTGATGACTCACACGAATGAGCTATAAAAAGACTCTAAATGTACGGATAGTTCAAACGAGAGAGTCCCTCAGTGTCAACATTTCATTTCCGATGAGTCAACCTTTTTATAACTTAATCAAATATATATATAATATTACAAATATTTTATCATGAGTAACAAGTGATACCATTAGATAGATGAAAAATACCGTTTTTACTTTCAGACATCATGTAGCACAGGAAGCACAGCAATATGGTACTAGCTGTGCCGCGCTTTTTGCAGGTGGAGGTGTGAGTGTGTGACACTGCCCAGCTGCAGCAGCTGCTGCTTGATGTGGCAAAAGAAACTGGTGAGAGAAGGCGAGGCGAAGAGTTTACCTGAGCCAATTCGTCAGCACGTTCGTTCTTTGTTCTTAAGAAATAAAAAACAATTAATTTTAACCAAATATATATTAAAAAATATTGATATTTATAAGACATTATTATTTATTAAATAGATCATTATTAGAAATATAAACGCTACTAGTATTTCTCTATAAATCTAGTTAAACTAAACAAGATTGACCACCACGTTTTCATAGAGATATTACTAAATATGTAGTACGTTATAGTAGAAAGCATGCAATAAAGTGTCTATGTCCAAGACGAACTATTTTAACTTTAATTAATTTAAAAAAAATGGAAGTTCCAATATAAATAAACTTCAAATATAGATATACTATTCAGATATATTTTATAAAGAACCTAATGTATATTTAGTATGATAAATATTAGTATTTTATATAATTTTAGTGGGTCTGATCTCTTAATGCTATTATAGAATCCTTTCTGGGACACAGGTCCGACCCGTGCGGCCACCGGCGCACATGCCCTTCTTCCGGAGCAGAACCGTGCAGACCACGTGCGACTGCCGCCTCCAAGCCTACGCAAATCCAGTAGAAAGAGAAGATGAGGACGAGCTAGGGTTGGGGAGCTCCTGAGGGAGCAGGTGGCTGGCGAAAGGCGGCGCGAGTGGCGAGGGCGGCCGGCTGAGATGTGTCGCAGTGGCGAAGACAGGATTTTAAGTCTTACTATTCCACAGGCGAAAAAATTTCCAATGTATAGCACTAAAAGTTCAAGTATAGTTCAGAATAGCATTTTATCATAACAAAAGTCATAAAAACAGTATAATACGAAAAAAAACTTGTTCTTCTAGGTGTAATTCAACCTTTCTTGCCTATACCACAAACTCTTCAAATCAACTGCTTTCTTTTTTATTTTGTAAAATGCAAACTGAACGTAATCTAAATCTACAGGAAGAAATTTCAATAAATTCGGACATTTCTAAATCCAAATCACGAAATCGGATCGGCAGAAATCCCTACGGCGCTCACCTCTGGCTTCTGTAGTTCTGCTGATCTACTAAACCGAACAAATGAACAGCCGGCTAGGGCAGGGCTAGCCCCGTCCGTGGCCTGCAGCGGCGCAGATCCATCGGCCGCCGACGGCCGGCTGCCCGGCGCGGTAGTGCGGACCAGCCAGTAGCGCCGCGTCCACCCGACACCCACGACCCCGCGAGACCCAGAGCCGAGCGCCGCCGCTGGCCGCTCGCCGGTAGGCCGTCGCCGCGCCCCCGCTGGATGCCTGGATGCCCGCGCAAGAGCCGCCGTCACCCGGTCGACGAAGCCGGAAGTCGTGTCCGTGCGCGAGAGAGGATGGGAGCGATTGGCCGATTAGGAGCGCTCTCTCTGGCGCTCTCGCCTTGTGCTGCCTGCAGCCCACTGGACCTTGCGGCCATGGGATGGGCTTGTGCTCTTGGCTCTTGTGGGCCGACCAAAGAGCCTAATTACGGGAGGAAACTCAAAAGGAGGCCGCGAAAAATTGGCTGTGAGCTCAGTTTGTGCTCTAAAATAGTCAAACAATAGCAATACACATTATACATTTAAGTATACATATATACATACTTATTGTTGTAAAAAAAAAGCTCGGTATTCCGAGGAATACCAAGGCATCAACGTGGCTCCGCCCATGGTCGCAAGGCGAGCAAGCACTGCGAGGGACGGGTGTGCGTGCGTTCGTGGCCTTTTGATTGAACGTAATTTTTTTTAGAGTGCATGTGTGAGCACATACTATCTCCACCCTTCACAATACGCTTTTTAAAGATGAACTAACCTATTCATTTTACGCAATTTGTGGGACAAATGGGTTAGAGAAGGGTGTTTAGTGTATGGGTTTAGTTTGGCAGCCTGGGCACGCAGGAAGTCAAATGATCTCATTTTGTAATTGTATTGCTTGTATGCTTGTGCTTTTAGGAGAGCTAAACATGAAGAATTTATCCGGAATTGACTTGTGACATTTCTATGTTGTTTATTGTTGGAAAAGATTACAAATAAGGTGCAAAAGCTGGCTTCCCATAGAACATAGGTGGTCTTAACTATCTCAGCAGTATGATTGTTTCCAATTCAAAGTGTCTCGTCATGTGGGCATGGAGGTCTTATCTTGGTGTGGATGATTTCTTAGAAGTAAATAATGACTCGTTGCAACGCACGGATGCTTTTTGTTCTGCTCCCATCCGAGCAAGCCCGTGCTCCCTCTGACACCCTGCTAGATGGCACCAAACGCAAAAATTACATGCTCCCAAGAGGAATCGAACTCTTCTCCAAGGGTAGAAGGAGAAAGGCTAAACACCGGACCACTTGACTGATTTGATATATACACGGCAATTTTTATATTTGATAGTGTTTGGCTCTCCAACTCTCCTATTCTCCTCGTCGCCGCTGCCATCTCGGGCCTATCAGTTTTTGTAAGTTTGTCGTTGGGCGCTCTAACTCTCTTACGACCGAACTAGGAAACGGTTGGACGGTCTATATATCTCTCTTTCATGGGCCATATTTAAATTTTAATTAGACATGTACTTAGTCTAGTTTAGTTTTATGTGGCCGGTTGACATTAGTACCGTATGGTAAAGTCAAGAAGAACAATCAGATGAGATGCAAGTAAAACAAGAAATGTCATGTTAGGCTTTTTTTTTTGCAAAGAGAGGTTGATATGCAAATCAAACATGTATAATAAATATTTTTTTCTAGATTAGTTACGAAACCAATTGAGTTAACAAAAAATTTATTAAACACTCTCCAGTTATAAGTTACAACACATGGTCACTAACAATTGGGTTATACTCTCCCGTTGCAATACGCGAGCATTTTGATAGTATATTACACTGTACCACAATCTCTAAACAGTATCGGTCCGTTGTTAGGGTCCGTCGGGCCACATCATTGGAATAGTGTCGGATTTAGAAGAATGAAAATTTCGCTTCCAAATAAAGATTAAATTGGCTCGTTTGGAATAGATATTTTCTCTCTTTTTTTCTGTTTTGGGACTGGCCGAGGAAGGTAAAATATTCTTTCAGCATTGGGATTGGGGTCTTTAACCTCTTCTTCCCTTCCACCAGACCACCACCAACCGTCCAACCCCATTCCAGCGACTCGATCGTTTCCTTTTACTTCCTCCTCTCGTCGGCCCTATAAATAACCTCCCATCGTCTCTTCTCCTCTTCCCCAGACACCTCTCACTGATCTCTTATCTAGACTTGAACCCTAGCCGGCTAGGCCACCTCTCCCCTATTCTTGGTAATCCATTCTTTCCTTTCCCCGATCTAGACGTGGGGGGTCGATCGAATTGCATGTGTATGCCGTTGGTCAGCCGCGGATCGGATCCACATGTACACGGACGACATGGCCCTCTTTGCCATCTTCCACAGCTTTCTTGAACTGCTGCCTCCTGCCTGTGCTGTGCGCTTGAATTCCAATTCCAAGAGGCAGTTCAATAAAGCTGTGGGAAATTGCAGAGAGAGGCCATCAGTTGATGATCGATCGGATTGGCTCCAAATCTTAACCGGCGTAGGCGTGGATCTCTGTCGTATCCAAGCGAGGTAGATGGCGGCATCATGAAAAGGACTGCTGCAACACCACAAGGTACAAATTAAAGTAGGTTTCTGGTAGGATCGATCATGATTATGAATGCATGCATTATTGAATTATGTACATGTGGGAGGCTGCTGGTAGAACTAGAACTGGTTAATTTCATCACATCTCCACTTATTTCCTGAGCATTTCTACTTCCTTAAAAAGATTATTGCCATGTTAATTTGTTATGCCAGTAGCTGGAATGATTATTTTTCCTTTCTCTAGGTGTGCTAGTAGATATTTTTGTTGGTTTCCCCCCTAGTCAGCCTGCTGCAATGTTACGTTCTCCAAACAATTTTAGCCATTATAGTATAGCCAGGAGTAATTTCTTCTGGGATTTCTTCTGGGCCGGGTGGTTATGCTTAGCTTACACAGTTAGCACAGATGTTCCTTTTACAATACATACTTTAATTTTCTTCTCCGAAAGGCGATCGACATTTTTCAGGAATAAAAAGAACAGTGCGATTGACGTGTCGTTCTGTATACTGTGGCGATGTTTTTCTCGAAGCGTGCAATCAGTAGATCTTTTGGTTGTGCAAGGGAGAAAAAGATGGTGCAGAATGTGCATGAGACCTCAAATCACAGTACCTGGTCTGTCTCCTGGTCCAAGACCACTCCAGTTCTCCTAGGCCACTGCTAGCAGGTGACCTAGCTAAGCTAGGAGTACTAGCATGTCGATCCATCCATCCATCTCTGTGCCTCTCTGGAACAGTACTTGTGCACTGCATGCTTGCGTTTGCCATTGCTTGTGTGCCGTGTAACGCTAGGCAACACCGGCTTCTTACCGCTGAACAGTCCCAGTTCTTGGATTATCTACATGTCTCGAGGTGCATACGATCTGACGGAGGAGACATGTGCCATCAGTCGTCTGTGATCTGTGAGTCAGTACGATGCACCGGATCGGAGTACTACGTCTACGTGTACGTGTACAACAGGTAAATGTAATCATCTCCTTACTGTAAACGGCGGCTAGTAGTAGTAGTATATTTAGGCCCCGTTTGATCTCTTAAGAAATGATGAGGTAAAAAAATGAGAATGTAATCTATACTCTAAAATCCAACTATCTACCAACTCTCCTTTGAGATTTTCACTATACAATACAAAGACAATAATCACCGTAAGAATGGGATCCAAACACTTCCATTTTTTATCTAATGCAGATTCTATATTCACTATCTAGAATGTACGTAGATCCTCAATATAAAAGGTTGATCCCTTGTGTCAAGAGATGAGTTACCACCGATGACTCGATGAGTTATTACCACTTGTTGCTTCAGCACCTGTGAGTTAGTTTAAGAAGATATTAATTTATATTACAATGCCTCAATCCCATGCATGGATCTGCCCCAGAGTAATAATATTTGCCTAACTATTTTTCTATTGTATCAATAATATATTTTTTCTTAAAGGATTTTTTTATTTTTGTACACGATTTAACATTATCTCTGTAGTATAGCATGCACGCCTATTTCAAAGGCAAATCACAAGTTGTAGAGCTATTATTATTCTAGACGCTAATGCACTCACATAGATAAAGAGAAAGAAGAGACAAGAGAGCTTGCATGAAATATATCTTTCGTATCTCTCTTGATCAATTTCTCTGCGTGTTTCTTTTTAATTCGTTGTCATCTTTAGTAACATGCATTTCGTTCAACTTTATGCTTCCCACACAAACATTTACTACAAAGAAAGTTTTATGTATAGAAGCTAATAGGGGTAATGTAATTAAATTGCAAAATACTTCTAATTTGATGAGCTTACAGTCAGTCCAGGCTTGGCCTAGCCTGACAGATGACACATGGAAGCATAATAGTTCACTTCTTGCTAGTGATAAAAGTCTGACCAGTGTTGTTGTGGGCCGCTTCTAATAACATATAAAATTGAGTCTATATACGAGTTCGTGAACTACCTTACTTACATCCCTACTTTAGCAACCCTACTATTGGAGTTCTAAAAAAAGCCTATGGAGCATATAAACCCTTTGTTACTTATTTGACATTTAATAAACATCCAAAAAGGTCTCAAATGCACATATTTCTGTTGATCGTATTTAAAAAAACAGATACTTAATTTGTACACGTAGATTAATCTCGTTATGCATGGCAAACTTTGATACCGCTGCATTGAATACGATTAACAGTCTGTTTACCAGAGATTTTCTAGAATGTCTTCTATGTTTGCACGGATGAGGAAGTAATTCATATCTACTTGCTCTAAATTTGTGTAAAAGCTTAAACACCTATTTCTGTCTTAGTAAAAAGATACACAACATTCCTGCATGCATTGCGTATAGTGGCCATTTATGACAAATCTGTGATTTTTTTCCTTGCATAAGTCATGGTCCGCAGAAATTTCTAGACGATGGCGTTGTCCTTTCCTACACCACCATTCCTCAGAGGCTTCGTCCAAAAAGAATGCACACTCGTTTTTTCTGAGTCAATTTTTCTTAAGTTTCATCATTAGTTATATATACAAAAGGAACTCATAGTTACAGTGCTTAATAGTTCGGTATATAATGTACATAGATATTGGTAGAACTTTGTTTGAATATTACTCCTACCTTAAAAAGTGACATGTATATTGTTTTTTGGTCGACAGGAAATAGCGTGTACTAACACAGAAAGGAGTGGGATGCAGTTTCGGGCCGTAGAAGACAGGCATGATGTTCCTTTTGTCCCCATGTCTGCAGGCTTGAGATTCCAGGCAATGCAGTGCAGAGGGAATTTTTTACTGGTGGTGCAGCCACTGCCTTGCCCTTTGCTTGCTTGCAGTGAAAATCCATACAGTATTCCATTATTCCTGCTAGTGGCAGGCAGTACTCCTGGTACTCGTAGTGGTAGGCTTTCTCTCCTCTCCCATCTGACATGAGCGAGAAGGCGAGTGACATCAGAGCCCCAGATCTGCAGAGAGTAGAACGGAGAGGGAGAGAGGAGAATGGGTGATGAGGACGATGTCCCTGACAGCCTGTTTGGACGTAGATATTCACGCTTTAGAATTGGAATTGCATTGCTATCTCTAAATACAGTTGTTTGGATGGTTTGGAATTCGGAATTGGTATTCATCCTCAGTTCCAACCGGTATTCGCTGCTCCTCCACTCCCTTATCCTCAATACGGAGCTCTCCCCCTTCGTATTGGATAGAATTCACCTGCAACCATGAAGAGCATGTGCCTAGTTCAGCCCCGCCATGGCCAAGCTCACGCCGTCACCGATGAGCTCCGTTGCCGCCGAGCTCCACTCGCCATGGCCCAGCACCGCCGAGCTTCGCCTGCCATGGGCGCCGCCGTCTAGCTCCGCCCACCATGGCCCAGCACCGCCGAGCTCCATCTTCCATGGGCACCGCCGTCCAGCTCCGCCCGCCATGGGCGCGCCGCCGAGCTCCGCCCGCCATGGCCGCCGCCTGCAGCACGAGCTCCTCTTCCTCTTCCCCGTTGCCGGCGGCGGAACCTCCTCTTCCTCTTCCCCATGGCCGACGGCGTGAACTCCTCTTTCGTCTTCCCCAAGGCCGGCGGCACTAGCTCCTCTTTCGTTTTCCCCAAGGCCGGCGGCGCAAGCTCCTCTTCCTCTCCCTCATGGCCAGCGGCGCAAGCTGCTCTTCCTCCCCATGGCCACAACAGATCCACAACAAAACTTCTTCTTCCTCCACAGCAGATCCGCGGTCGCCATGGCTCGTCCTCACGAAGATCCGCTAGGGACGATGGGCGGCGACGGATTCCAAGAGCCAATTCAGTGGTCATCCAAACAATAGGATTCAAATAGTGTTCATTTCAATACCATGGCTGGTTTGTATTGAAGACAATTCAATTCCAGCTCCTCCAATATCTACATCCAAACAAACCCTAACCGTATTAATTTTTTTATTGAATAGTGAAAAAATAGTAAAAACATGGTGTGAAGTAAGAGATGGGCCAGGAAGTTTTATGATGTGTCTCTCACAAGTATGATATATATAAGTTTTGTCTTTCTCTTTAACGTTTACTAGGGCGCCTCTAATGAGTAACCTATACGCTATATTTAAGCAAAAATTTTTGCATTTTTGAATAGAAAAGAGAGAAAAACTAGGTTTAATCAAGAACATGTGTCATTATGTATTTTAATATTATGAAAAATTTAATAGTCGTGTAAGACTATTCATGTGATGAGCTACTATCTAAAAGTTAATATTCATGTTACAAGCTACTTCTTATGAAAAAAAATACAATTTTAGCACAGTATCCATATGTTAGTATCTTATATAGGTTTGTCAATTCTATACCTACTAATAAAAATGGAAGATTTTTTTTCTCTTTTTTCGTCAACTTTTTTTTTCTGCTCTTGCGCTCAACGGCCAGCCGGCCGGCCACGATGGGCCTACTGCCTCCCGTTTCACCCACCAGCCTCGGCCATGATGGGCCTACTGCCTTCTGTTGCGCCCACCAGTCTTGTTCACAATTAATTGGTTCAGTTTATTTTTTATGTTTGATTGACATTGGTATCATATGGTAAAATAAGAGAGGACAACAAGGTGAGATATAAATAAAACAAGAGACATTCTGCTACGAAAAATCATATCTTTTTTTGGCTTTTTTTTGGCAAAGAGAAAAGAGATGTTGATACGCAACTCAAACACGTATAATAATTGATTTTTTTCTAGATTGGTTACGAAACCAATTGAGTTAAATATAAATAATAAATAATTACTTTTTTCTAGATTGGTTACGAAACCAACTGAGTTAACGAAAAAAATTATTCCAGCTGCAACACACTTTTACTAACTATTGAGTTGAAAAATATTTTATTTTACTCTTTCATTGCAACGCACGGGCACTTTTGCTAGTATATATAAAAGAGTAATAATATTTATGATACCAAATAAATACTATTAAATTAATTACTAAATATATTTTTATAATGATTTTAAGGACCTATTTAGATTGCCTATTTTTCAATAAAAAATTATTGTAGCAACGTGCTAACTTTTGCAATGAATGTCCAATCATGACATAATTAGACTCAAAAGATTCGTCTCGCAACTTTTTGCAAAGCTGTTAAATCAATTTTAGTTTTCGTCGATATTTAATATTCCATACATGTGTATAAATATTGATGTGACGGAACTTTTGGTATTTAGTGGTGTATGTAAACAGTGTACTAATCACTAGATATTTGGTTGAACTACAGTACATCATATAACGGACAGCCTACAGTACATCATATAACGGACAGCCTACGTATCACTCTGCAAGAGCTGCTGGGGCTGGGCTTGGTGCAGGCTGCCGGCCCACCTGTCAGTGGACCTCCCTTGTTGCCTTGTGCCGAGCTTGATTCATGATGGATGGATGGGGCATGGAGCTTTCTGAATCCTGAGTGAGTGTGGGTAGATCAATGATCAGTCATCAGTGTGGTGTGGAGTGACTTGAGACGTGGGCATGGGAAGCCAGGGAAGGGAAGGCCCGAAGGGGCGTGTCACTGGCTCACTGCCTGTGGGGTAAAGCCAAAGCTACTCCAACTTGACAGCAAATGGAACCTCTGCCCAGCAGCCCCCTGCCTCAGCTTTTCAGAATGTGCGTGCCTCGTGTACGTAGTGCCTGCCACGAGTGTGGTCTGCTAGCTGTCAAAGAAACGATAAGTTTAGCTGATGTTTTTTTATTGCGAGAAGAAAACAGGGTTTTATAGATGATAAGAAGTGATGATTTAAGCTGATTACTAATTTGAAAAAAAATACAATTTCATGACTAAAAAAATGTTGATTTTAGTTGATAAACTCAAGCGAACAGGCCAGTAGTATTTCATTGGTTATGAAATGCTTTTTAAATGATATGTATGAAGAAAGCCACACAAATAACAGTTGAGTAAATCTAGATGTATAATTGCATCTACTGATTGGTTAGTAAGAATGAGATTTGACCCAGATAAAGCTAACCACCATTTGAATATTACATATTATATTATGTCTGTTTTTTGAACTCTTATATTATGTCTTTCTAGTTTCAAAGGCATGCCAATATGCCATGCCATGTCCATATAGAATTGGTATATAATTAAATCAAAATAAGTCTGAATCGTAAAATAAATTAACTTCTATCAACGTACCTTGACAAACACGTATCTAGTCTATAGCTAATGCTAAAGAGGCAAAATTTCCCCACTAAAATTTTCGTCTTGCCTTCCCTAACTACCCGTGTAATGGACATGTAACAAGTCTACAGTCTAAAATACGATACAACTCTTTTTTTTAATGTAAGGACTCTCAGATCGCTTGTTCGTTCGGAGTACAACTCGGCTGACTCAAATCGGAGGTGTTTTCTTTTTTTGTTACTCAACTTCATTTGGACTGCGGTCGACCAACACAATTTTTATGAGACAGAGCATTATACCGGACCAACATGACTCTTCGTGGTAAATTGGGCCAAACCTATTGTACCACAACCATAAATCAAAATAAATTTGGAGCCGCCTCCGTCACCAATAAATAAATAAATCCGAGTTGAAAATGGAGGTCCTTCTATCTTTTTCTCGAATCGTCGGGTCTCTAATCAAGCTAGCAGATGCCACGACATGGCCACCATATAGTATCATAGTATGCGATCCTTTGCTGCTGGGCATCACCGTTTCGCCAGCCATCTGCCTCCGTGTCGGTTGGGCATCTTTCGACCCGTGCATAGTAGTGTAGTACTACTGTACTAGGAGACAATGCCGCTCTCCACTAAGACAGCCATCTCCAAGACAATCAATGGGCGAGAAGTACGTTACATGGCCTTACTACCGGTGGCCTCTTATGTTCACCTTGACACTCACCTCGACCAGCTGTGCTGGGTCCCGGGATTGAAATCATGCATGACTTCAGTAGTAAAGGCCGTGGTCTCGATTGACAATTATAAGACCACGACCGTGAGCCATTGGCCATCGTTGGTTCGTCACTACTTGGATGCCAAGGACGTCGGAATTGTAGTAGGTGAAGGAACACATGCTCTCCACCTTAGCGACCTTTGGTCGCGCTGGATGTATATATAGACAGTAACCGCTGCTACGCTTTGTACCATGATTTTCTATCATCGATATACAGCAGGCTGATGTCCTTCACTGTGTAGTGCGAGGCTTTGTTCTGTTCCATTTAGATATATTAACATTTAATGTGAGGATAAAGAATGTTTTTTTAACAACTTAAGAGTGAAAATAATAACCCGTGTCAAGGTGATCAAATTGTCGTGGTCTTATAATTGTCAATCGGGAGATGACTCACGGTCAAGGTGATCAAATAATGACTTCACGTTTGCATGACTTCAGTAATGGCCATGGTCATAATTGACAATTAAGAATGTTTTTTTAACAACTTAAGAGTGATCAAATTGGCTCGACTCGGCTCGGCTCGTTCCAGCTCGAACTGGCTCGTTATTCTAACGAGCTGGCTCGACTCGGCTCGTTAAGCTAACGAGCTAGAAGTCCAGCTCAGTTCGGATCGTTTGCCAGCTCGAGCCAGCTCGTTTAGCTCGCGAGCTCAAATAGACGGTGACAAAAATAAACAAAACAAATCAAAGCAATAGACTATGTATCTCTAAATCTAAACCAATGAAGGAAATAATTAAATCCAACTGTCCAGACATACAATAAATCACCGAAAAGGACAATGAAGTCAAAGAAAGGATAAGTTCTACTAGATTTTTATGTTACTGTCAGCCTCTCGTATGGGTGTGGTGAGTAGTGACATCTACCTTGCTCAGGTTGGATAGAAGATAACGTGAAAGAAACAAAGGAGAATGCAAACGTGAGTACTATGCCTGGATCGTGTGGCTCGCGAACTGGCTCACGAGCTAGCTCGAGCTGACTCGTTAATGTAACGAGCTCAGATGCTAGCTCGAGCTGGCTTGTTATG
Source organism: Eremochloa ophiuroides (assembly GCA_038502445.1). Lineage (NCBI taxonomy): Eukaryota > Viridiplantae > Streptophyta > Magnoliopsida > Poales > Poaceae > Eremochloa > Eremochloa ophiuroides. The sequence goes on along the minus strand of JAHLJS010000005.1, from coordinate 79,400,874 downwards.
TTAATAAGCCGAGCCGAGTCGAGCCAATTTGATCACGAGTCGAGCGAGCTGTCGAGCCACGAGTTTTTTGTCCAGCCCTACGCACGGGCACTTTTGCTAGTACTTATCTATGTTTCAAACTACTACTTGGCAAAAAAAAAAGATTTTTAAATAAACTCACACTGTCACACATCCAAACTCACATTTTCTCTCCAACCAGAGGTGCTCTTAGCCGTTTTAGACAAAAAAAGGCAGCTAATTATTAACAGCTAAATCCTAGCTGCATGGTAGGTTAGATACTAATGGATAGTTGGGGTAGCTCATATATAAAAGTTTTAGCAGCTAATCATTAGCTAACATGGGATCCAAACTTGCTATTATTAGTAGATGAAAATCCAGACATTGTTAATTTGTCAGCAATAAGATGGTAGCTTGGGCATTATCTCAGTGGCACATCTGCACGTTGCAAGAAACCTCCTGAGCAAAGCGGAAGCTATGTCATGAGTTATATATGCCTAATCTTTTCAAGTGTCACAATGCACAATTTTGCCTTGCTATATACTCCATAGTTTTGTTTGGTGTGGGTGTGCTACGACTACTTTAGTCCTCCGAGAGGGTTCTTAACTTATACGTTCTTGTAAAATATAATGCACAATTTCTAAAAATAGAAGAGAAAACTACACCAGATTTACAGCCGAGAAGACATATTAGTTCGAAAAAAAAAAGATGAGATCATCAAAGATCCGCATATGTAAAGGTAACAGAGGCGCAGAAGAAGAAAGCAAAACCGACTGCATTATTACTTGACAAAATCACACCAATTAAGCTGCACGAGTGGTTAATTAGTGATATAAAGCACCATGGCGGATTCAGAGGAGTAACTTACATTTGCATAAGGCCAGATAACATCACATCTCATTACAGAATTCCAGAGTTCTTATGTCATTTCTTCCCACAGCTTTCTTGACCTTCTTCGGAGATGAGAGAGAGAGAGAGAGAGGGAGGGAGAGAGACAGATTCAAAAAAGCGTGCCCCTTCTTGACACACACACACACACACACACACACAGAGAGAGAGAGAGAGAGAGAGAGAGAGAGAGAGAGAGAGAGAGAGAGAGAGAGAGAAGTTCAAGAAAGCTGTGGAAAGGCATGGCATGGACTTGAAGAGTTGAGAGGCCATACACACTGCACATTATTTGCTTAATTTCTTTCTGTCTCCAACTTCCATTCTAGCTGCCATTTTGCAGTGCCTCTCTTGATCTCCCTCCTTATATAACCAAGAACCTACTAGCTAGGCGGCTGCCTTGTCGCCCTCTGTTCATATATTTTGTCGAGAGGAAACACTATGGCTGTTATATGAAGAGACCCTCATGCAGGAGTAGGAAGAAGAGCAGAGGAGAGTAGCCAATGCAATTTACCGAAGCTGGCAGAGCATGTGGTCTCAATGATGTTACAACAAGAAATGAAAGTTTCATGGATTGGAGGGACCTGACCGAGTTAAAAAGGACAGCATGGCAATGCAGCGGTTATAACATCTTATGCATGCACTGCAGCTTGCTGGAGCTTCATTGGACCATCTTTGTCTGTTCTATTATAGAAGTACCGTACCTTTCTTGATGAAAACAAAAAACTTTTCGCTGGAATAATAATGCTTGCATTCAACCTTACAATACTGGAGTGGTAGAGAATCATGAGAGAATAAATCTGCACTGTCTCTCTGCATGTATAGAGTGGGCCAGAAACTATAGCTAGCTTTGTATGAGCAAGGCCGGGGTAGATCTGTGGATGCATGCACGGTAAGATTCAGTTGAGTTTGAGTTTAGTAAGCTGTTGGTGCCTGGTGGTGACTAATAAATTTCATGAAGAAAATCAGCTCAAGTCTGAAAAAAGAATGTCGACCACTCTAGACAGAGAATTTGAAGTGGTGATAGATGGTGAACCGATAACTCAGATCACAAATGTTTTGCAGATCCTTGACACACATTCAAGTAAATTAAATCATTAAGGGCATGTTTGGAACCTGGAGAAAATTTTTCCGCTCCTACGTTTTTCCTATGAAATTAAACTAATTCCTATAAAATTTCTGCACGATTCCTACATTCCAACACTAGTAGAGAAAAGACTTTTGATCCACATCCGTTTTTGGTTCTAGTCTCGTCATTTTTTGTGTTCGGGACTAAAGAAGAACTAGTCCCGATTCTAACTTTTATAAGTTATCAGAGGACCTTTAGTCCCGGTTGAAAACACCAACCCAGACTGAAGGGTCAACATTTGTCCCGGTTTGTGTTACCAACCATGACTAAAGGCATGAACCTTTTAGTCTCGGTTGATAACACCAACCCGAACTAAAAGTGGACTTTTTAATCCCGGTTGGGTGGTCCGCGGGCTAGTTAAAAAGGAAAACATCCTGTTTAAAGTCACATGTGGTATGTATGTGGGTTGATAAGCTACATGTGATGCCATGCATGAGGTCTCAAGTTCGAACCTTATGGGTGCAGTGCATGGCATCTTTATTTTTTAGTCCAATGAGACTTTTTAGTTCCGGTTCTTCAACCGGGAGTAAAAGTGCAAATAGACTTTAAATGCTTGTACCTAGTTGGTGTATAGCAGAGGCTACCGGTCAATTACCTTTATCCAACTACCTTTGTCATGAAAAAACAATACTACAATACTATATATGTATATATTCTTTTAGTTTTTTTGTCTATAGTTTGACCAAATATATAAAGAAAAGTACTAACAATTATGATACCAAATAAATAAAGTATAAACAATATATCAATATAGTAAGAAAATATATCTCGTGGCAAATCTAATGATACTTATTCGATATTACATACGTTCATAATTTTCTATTTATGGTTAGTCAATCTTAAAATATCTTTTCATTGTATTGTGCTAGAATTTATTCTTTTGTGGGTGGAGTGAGTATATCTTATGAAAAAGTATGCAATGCAGGTTGTTATTATTGGAGTTGTTGCGTTAGGGCCGGGTTTGTAGGCCAGTACATGGTTAGAAAATAATAATGATATGGTGGCCAATAATAGGCCACATGAAAGCCATTTATATGATGACACAAAACAGCCAACAACTTAAACAGCTTCTACTGTTTCTTTCATCCATGAATAGGTTAATTTTTAGAGTTGTGTTAAAGTCGAACTTGAATAAATTCGACCGGGGCTTTATATAAAAGTGTCAAGAATAAATTAAGATTTGTGGAACTAAATAAGTATCATTAGATTAGATACATCACAAAATATATTTTTACGTTGTCCATATACATTGTTAATTTATAAAAGTAGGCCGGGTTTCTTCCATCAAATTTTTTTAATGACATACTTACTTGATGTGATAAGCATTTGTTCTCTTTTTATAAATTTAGTTAAGAATAACAAAATAACTTAAGACACATGTAGAACTTGATTTGTTTATTTAGAGACAGTTTGAGTAGTGTAGTAGAAAAAAAAAAAAAAACTAGAGCATGATGGTGTCTCCTGGGTGGGTACAGTACGTCCAGACCGAGAGCTGATTATTGGGTAGCACAAATATATTCCAGCCTGTCTAATACAGTGTGGTAATGGCTAGAGCCAGGGACCAGGGTGTGTGTCTACAGTGTACCTACACCGGTACACAAGTACTTGCTCGACGCAATGCGCAGGGCCAAGATCTACACTGTGAGGTCTCCGGACAGACACGGCACGCAGACGCAGGTGCATGCCAGATTTGCAGTCGTCCCCCAATCCGCGCGTATTATGCATGCTGCGCGCGATTGGGAATGGGCGTCGCTCGTCGCGTGCACATGCACATGCATGCCCGGCCCGGCGGCCCCCTGCAGAAAAGCAGCAGCCGTCGGCCAGGCGGGGCGGGGCGCCACCGATCCGATCGACCCTCCCCGCTTGCTCCCGGTGCGATCGATCGACTTGGCACTGCACGATCTGGTACGGTACGGCTGTGCCTCACATGCATGCAAGGTGCAGAGTGCAGAGAGCCGCTGGAACCGCGCACGCCCCTGGATCAGGGCATCTGAATATAGGTGAGAAATTAGGAAGAAATGAGGGCTCACAGTCACAAAATTCTCAGAATGATTGGATCCTAGAACGAGGATCCTGAAATAAGAAACGCTCCATAAGAAGTAATTTTTCACTATCAAGATGAAAATGATCCACATTCCAGAAACGGGAACGTATGATCCCGCCATCCCGGTGACTGTGTGAGGGCTCGGTCGGAGTGCATGGAGAAATGAAGGCTTAAATGGATGCGTTTGGTTACACGGATATATGGCCAAGGATATGGAATATTCCATAATTATATATGCTGAATGAAGTTGCCACCAAAAAAACTTAGTGACAAGCTCATCCACTTTTGCATGGATGGCGTGGGTATTGCTCCTGTGACAGCAACAATCAATCGTTGCATGCAACCATCAAACTATTTTATCTCTCAAACTATTCTATAATTTTTTATACGATTACATCATTATATTACATTAAATCTGCAAAAATAAGATCTCACACGGTTATTTTTTGACAATAAATAAATATAAATGACAAGTGGGTCCGATATGACATAATGAGTATTGCTATCCTCATCCATCCAACTAAACTGAGAAATGACTCGCCCCGTCCAACAAATATCCATCCAACCAAATAGAAAAAATGGCTCGCTCCATCTCTAACATGAATAACCATATCAAAAATCCATGGATACAAATCACATCTAACCTTGTCCTCAAACCTAAACTGCCAACAAAGTCATCATCTAGGAACACTCCCTTCCTTGTCATCTATGGCAGGGATCCTCCTTCCATTCGGTTCTATGAACCAAGCTAGACAAGAGTGGTTGTTGCCGCCAAGAGCATGGCAGGCCGAGATGAGTTCCTGGGTGACGTGCGGCCTAGAGCAAGCTCAAGCCATCTACAAGCACATCTATGACAAGCACAACCTAGACGCTCATTATGCAGTGGGCGACTGGGTCTGGTTTAGACCCCCCCACCGCACTCCAGCTTCACTTCAGGTTGCTGCCAAAGAGAAGCTCAAGCTCTGCTTCTATGGGATCTACCGTATCACCAACATCATCAACGATGTCGCCTACCACCTCGAGCTACCACTTTGCGCCCGTTTGCACGATGTTTTCCATGTCGAACTTTTGAATAAGTTCATGGGAGAGCCACCTTCAGCTCCTCTAGCTTTGCCCCCATCCACCACGGTGCGATAGTACCCGACCGCCTCGCCAGGATGTTCGCCAGCTTCTTGTGCATTGGAAAGGATAACATGCTGCATGGGCCGCCTAGGAGGATGTGGACTGCTTCATCGACCGATATCCATCCTTCTAGCTCGAGGACGAGTTGCTCGTCAATGGAGGGAGAGATGTTATATAGGGCCAGCAATACGTCCCAAGGCTCGAGATACCATTAGAGGGGGGTCAGGCCTAGACAGTAGTGTTCAAGGCAGTTAAGTTGCCGGCTTAGGGGCTAAACCCAAGGAGCTGCATGCGCAGGTTTATCAATTAAGAGCGTTGAGATGCCAACTAGAAGTAATGGCTAGGAGAGAATAAGGAGATAGAACTGCTAATTATCTATAGCCTGTTACCGGTTGAAAATAAGTTAAGCAATATCACTGATTTCCAACCCTTCCTCTTAACTCTTAATCTCTCCTCCTTCTCTAGTCGATCAGGTCGACCAGGTAACAGCCGTGACACCATTACCAGCCCTTGGCTATAAACTAAGGAGCTAGGGACCTCCAACATTGGATGTCAATGCTCTTGACACATAGTTGAAGCACATTAATGGTAGATAAAATAATGTCTAAGCAAATCTTTGTATGTATTAGGTGGATATATTTTCTGCTGGTATCCTGTATTGTGAATTGTTTATACCTCGATTGAATGGAAGAAGACAAAAGGTAAATGAGCTCAGCAAATCAATTAGAGAAGGGATGCAGAAGTTTGATCGATCAATGCAATGAAGACTTCAATCTGCACACTTTGTTGCATGGAACAAATGTTCTGGATGATTGGAGGGGTTATCTGCCACTTCTGAAGGGAATGGTAAAATCAAAGTCAAATGAACGCCCCTCGGCTTCGGACGTTTTGGTAATAATATATAGTTGTCAATGATTGAGTCACAAAGAATCTATTTGGCTACCTTATTTACATTTTTTATATGATACTTTTTAGGAACTGTTACATCTTCATGGAACTGGATCCGATCTCCAACATTTTGGATTTATACTACACTAGGATGGTGATCATCTTGGTGATATTTACACCATACAAGTAGTTCACTTTTTTCGTTGCTTTTCCCCAATTATTAGCTGCTAACTTTCGACCTAAACTTAAACACAAGCATATTGTCGTTGCTAGGACTAGCAGCCCTAACGCCGGCGAGTAAATTTGTATTTGCGTGTCAGAGCTCCGGGTGGTGTGCAAGATGGACACAAGGTTTATACTGATTTAGGCAACGAGATGCCCTATGATTAGTGCGAGAGGTGGCTTGTATTATCTTGCACCAGGCTGCTCGTAGTGGGGTTACAAGCGGTGATGAGAGAGGGAGGGGCTTCCAAGTCTCTACGTGGAGTGCATGATGAATGTGTTGGGTCGTGTGTGGCTGACCTCTTGGATTGTATCCTTTATTTAGTATGGTGCCCTGCCCTCTCTTTTATAGCCCAAGAGAGTGTAAGTTACAAGTCGTGCTCTTGTGGTTGTGGAGAGTGTGAGGAGATGAGTGAAAGAGTACTGACTACTGAGGGGTCTCTGAGGGCGATGTCGTCTTCCTTGTGGCGTGGCGCCTGCTGGCTGCTCGTCACTGTTGATCCAAATCCTAGTCACGTCCCTCAGTGGTTTGTCTTATTTTAGTACCAAAGCGTCATGCTCTTATCAAGTGCATGCTTGGCCGGGGTGTTACAGAGCTTATCCTGAGGGGGCATCATGAGGCCCCTGACGTGTCTTATCTTGGTGTAGAGTCATGTCGTCGTGTTTGTGCATAGTAATGATATGGCCGTTCATCCGTCTAGAGGGGTAGGCTGAGCCACAAGTGGTTAGCCGCAACGACTGTGCATCCGTGGTCGGCGATGCGTGCGCACTCATTGCATCTATCCATGGTGGTATGAGTAATCCACAGTGGACGCTCGCAGCGACAGGGCTGTAATAGTTAGCGGCGCGTGTGCACTCATTGCAAATGTCCTTGGTTGCTACTGACCTGGGGATATGTCTCATCAAGCTGTATGCCACGCATGCCTTGCCCGAGGCCTGCCCTCGAATGGGTCAGAAACCACCCGGGGGATCGGACATGCTGGGGCCTTGCATGAGGGCCGGAGTTGGTGGGCCACCTCCGCCCAAGGGGTCTGGCCTGGGACAGTGGGAGTGCGGGCATTGTTTTTTAGGCTTGTCGTGATTTGCCTGGACGCACTTGCCCCTGTGATCAGCGTTATCCAGGGATAGAGCATCCGGACGTTTGACCCATGTGGGGGGGGGGGGGGGGGAGAGTAGATAGAACAAGGAATGATAACCCTACCTTGTCAAGGGCAAGGACGCAGGAGCTCAAAGTGAGCACGCACCTGGTCACATCCCATCGTATTTGACAATGGCGTGCTGAGGAAGCGGGCATAGGTAGCGCGGGGGCTGGTAACCCCTTCCCCGTGTGGTCATGGTTGACAGAGAAGCGGCCTGACGTCTGTCTTTTCAGGCCTGACAGCGGTGTCATCTCCTGACGTCTGTCTTTTCAGGCCTGACAGCGGTGTCATCTCCTGCTGTATGGGGAGGTGCCCTAGCAGGACCCATCTAACTAGGCAGTGTATGTGCAAGTTGGCCCGAGGGGAGATAAGGATGATGTCATTCCTAGTGGCTCGGGCGAGATAAAAACTGCTGTCCGAGGCGAGCCTGCCTCCCGATCCCTGATACGGAGCTTCGGTCGAATCGGAGAAGACGCCGAGGGGCTAGATCCGCCCGAGGCCTTTTCGTTGGGTCTGGGGCTTAGGGTGTCCGCAATGACTAGCTATTTAGGTAGCTATTATGACGTAGACATGCAAAAAGTAGGAGAGATAGTAGTCACTAACGATGAACAAATAGCCTATCTATGTCATGTGGTTCAAGAAACTGAGAGACAGATATGTGGTCCTCTGTACAGGAGATATATAAAATAGTCTTTATTTTTGTCTCTTACCTCCACATCAGTTAGCTACGTAACTAGTACCATCGCGGACGCCCTAACCTTTATGGGGTTGGCGTTGAACCTCACAGCAAAGCGAGCAAAACCATGGGTCCAGCTCATAATTATCATTTATCACTAGCCAGATGCCCAAATTAGTGTGCCTGCAATCATTTTGAACAAGCATATGATGGTACTATTTGGCTGGCTGGATTGTACGGCTGGCTGGCTGATTATTGTGAGAGAGAAATACTGCTGAATGGCTGGCTGATGCTGACTGATAAGTTCAAGCGAACAGAGTGGATATTATTAGTTCGATGCTTGATTCCAGTAATGGGTGATAGGCTTGCAGGAACACTTGCACAATACTCCGTATAGTAGTAGATGGTACACGAGGAACTATAGATAAGAACAGGGCAGACTCCTCTGTACCATGTTTTGCCTTGTTCGCTCATAATTATCATTTATCACTAGCAACATGCAGGAACACTTGCGCAATTTTTACATAACCTTGTTTTGAGAGAACAGGGCAGACTACGAAATAAATCATTATCCTTGCACCTTATTTCAGAAGGTCACGTAAAAACGAAGTTTATGTTTGCACAATACAAGTTGATAATAATCATACAAAGTCTCTTCAACGGTCAGACAGATTTGAATGTAACAAAGATAGGGCAAAAACACACACATGTTTCATATGCAAACTAAGCACTAAGCCAATAGAAGTTGAAGTCTACATAGAAAATTAAAATGTCAGTAAGATTTCAAGCTTCAATGTGCAAATAAAAATTTCAAACTTCAAAAAAAAAAAAATCTGCCAGTTTTTTTAAGAAAATATAAAAAAACTGCCATGTCAGACATCATATGATGGGCTACGTATGGGCCATTGCCGCATCCGTATGCTCTCGGTAAGCAATCTTGGGCTTTAATCCGAACCCCGAACGGGCCGTGGTTCTACTAAAAAAAACTGGGAACGGGAGCACATTGCACACGTCCGCTTCGGCCATCTTCTTCCAGCACATTGCACAAGTCGAGGGCGAGGCCACCGCTTCGCAGTCCGCATCTTCTTCGAGAGCAAGTCGAGCGCGGCGGCCACAAAACCTCCTCCCACACGCACCCCTCCGTTCCGCGCGATCAGCCGAGCGATGTCGTCGTCCGCGCCCGCACCGGCCTCCATGGCCGTGGACGATGCGGAGGACGACCAGCTGGCCTCCATGTCCACGGAGGAGATCATCAGGGCGTCCCGTCTCCTCGACAATGAGATCCGCGTCCACAAGGTGCGGAAACCTTAGCCTAGCCCCGCTGTGCGCCGTCCAGAGTTTAGGGGGTGTTCTGACGGATTTGAGATGTTTCCGGGGTGGGTGTGTGCGTAGGACGAACTGCAGCGGTCGAACCTGGAGCTGGAGTCTATCAAGGAGAAGACCAAGGAGAACCAGGAGAAGATTAAGCTCAACAAGCAGCTGCCATACCTCGTCGGCAACATCGTCGAGGTTTGTTTCTCGCCTCAATTGGCCGACGCTGTTGATTCTTCATCTTTTTATCCCTTATTTTTGGTGTCTGGGTAGGTATGTTTGGGCTATCGATCTGGTTCAGTTCTGTTGGTCGGATTTTCATGATTTTACCTTAGTTTATACACACTAGTTAGATACAGTAGGTTTAGTTTGAGGATGCATCTGGCTCAGTCGGTAGCCCCTCTGCCACTAGATGGATAGCAAGCACATTATTTCTGTGAATAATCCTTGCAAGAAAAGTTAATCTGTACAGCATCAACAAATTGCAACTTTTTAAGATTAATTAGAGCTGCATACACAAATTGGATGCAAGATGCTTCGATACTCATATATTTCTTAACTGTTTCAGATTTTGGAAATGAACCCTGAGGATGAGGCTGAAGAGGATGGTGCTAACATTGATCTGGATTCACAAAGGAAAGGAAAATGTGTTGTTCTGAAGACATCCACCAGACAAGTAAGTGAACTTGCCTGAAATTTCTGTAGCCAACTATAAACCTTATCGTATGCACAAACTTTATCCATCAATGGTCAATCAAACACTTGAATTTTGAATTAGTTTGAATGCAATATCTTTATCTGCTGATAAACATTGATTTTTTTTTTAATACAATATTATTTAGTTCCACATGTCCTTTTTGTTTCGTCGATCTTATGCTTTATAAAGAATTCTGATTCATTGTTCTTGCTGGGCTAATTGCAGACCATATTCCTTCCTGTAATTGGATTAGTTGACCCTGATAAGCTGAAGCCTGGTGATTTAGTTGGAGTTAACAAAGACAGCTACTTGATACTAGATACATTGCCTTCAGAGTATGACTCACGGGTTAAGGCAATGGAGGTAGATGAGAAACCTACTGAGGATTACAATGACATTGGAGGACTTGAGAAACAGGTAATTTGCTTTCTACAATTGATGGATAGACTGTTAGAGCGACAGTGCGACACTGTGGCTGAGTTTGTACATTGGAAGCAGTAATATAATTTCTGTTGTAACACAGATTCAAGAGCTTGTGGAAGCAATAGTGTTGCCAATGACACATAAGGACCGATTTCAGAAATTGGGTATTCGTCCCCCCAAAGGTGTTCTTTTGTATGGACCGCCTGGTACCGGGAAGACACTCATGGCTCGTGCGTGTGCTGCACAGACTAATGCCACATTTCTGAAACTGGCTGGCCCTCAACTTGTCCAGGTAGGTTACTAAATTTGTGAAATCAATATCTGGAACATCCAATGATTTTATTTGAAATGTACTAAAATATCATACAATGCTAGGGCTACTAAAACTAACCATTTTAGCATTTCACTTTTTTGCATGATTTGTGGGTACAGTTGGCCTGATAAACAGCTTGCAGTTTACAGAATTCATGTAGTGTGATTCTATGCTGCCAACTCCTTTTTTTTTGGCGATGTATTCCTTTATACACTTTATTTGGTATCTGCATGCTGGGTGGAAATCAATGTTATAGGATGATTATCAGCATCAGATTATGATATGATTATATTAAGTGCCGATTTATTTATTTATGTATTTTTCCAATAATGGTTGATACATGAAATATTGCTGGGTCTGTTATCTGTTCATTTTCATTATTGCTTAGTTTTCTTTAGTTTATTTGAATTAAAAATAAACTTTAACATCTGTGTAAATTGTTTAAATTGTTTCAGATGTTCATCGGTGATGGAGCTAAGCTCGTTCGAGATGCTTTTCAGCTTGCTAAGGAGAAAGCCCCCTGCATCATCTTTATCGATGAAATCGATGCCATTGGAACAAAGCGTTTTGACAGGTGCAATTACTGTTTAGTTAGTAATTCAATCTAATGTCTGTTTTAACACCTTTTCACCTCTAATGGCAATGTTTATTTACATGTTCTGGTATAATTATATCAGTTTGTGACCAAGTTTGATAATCGTTTCAATGTTGTTAGTTCTGTTTAGTCTATTTCAGCGTGGACTAGATTGACTTAACCACTATCCTGTCAATGTTCAAGATATATATAGTGAGTGCTCTGCATAAGGTTTGCATTTTTAAAAATGCTAGATTAGATTAGTGACTGAATCTTGTTAATATCTGGTGTGGTCAAATTTTCATTGCACCGTGTTTTCTATATCTGATCTCCATCTTTTGCTAACTTGCTATGGTAAATGCTGTGTGCTTTTTTACTGTTAACTTTCAAAACACAGCGTGCTTTTGGAAATGCATGTAACTATGTACTATTTATCTTCAGTTAATTAATCTTCAATCTTTTTTTTTTTTAACTTCATTGTACAGTGAAGTTAGTGGAGATAGAGAAGTGCAAAGGACTATGTTGGAATTGCTGAACCAGCTTGATGGATTTAGCAGCGATGAGAGGATAAAGGTCAGCATTCAACCTTCAACTTATTAGTTATTACTGTCTTGATGCTTTGGCTCAGGTTCTGTTCAGTTGCAAATTGAGAAGACAGAAAATACCTCTATTGATCAAGATATGTGAGATAGATGAACTGATATTTTTCAATGTTTTATTTAATATCTGGTGTACTAAAACGGTGGATTGTTGTGTGTCTCGCAGGTGATAGCCGCAACAAATCGTGCTGATATTCTTGATCCTGCTCTGATGAGATCTGGTCGTCTGGACCGGAAGATTGAGTTTCCTCATCCATCAGAGGAAGCAAGAGCAAGAATCTTGCAGGTGCTCTGCTCACTGAAATCTGTTGTAGCTAAGTAGGGGCCTTCCCTAGTATTTTGCTCATCTTGCATAGCCAAAAATAACATTATATGTTATGTTTTTGTAGATTCACTCGAGGAAAATGAATGTGAATCCAGATGTCAACTTCGAAGAGTTGGCACGTTCAACCGATGATTTCAATGGCGCTCAGCTAAAGGCTGTCTGCGTAGAAGCTGGCATGCTCGCTCTACGCCGAGATGCTACAGAGGTTACGCACGAGGATTTCAACGAGGGAATCATCCAAGTTCAGGCAAAGAAGAAGTCCAGCTTAAATTACTATGCATAAGGTGGTGCTCGTTCAGTTGTTTGTGGCTCTGCCATTGTCTGGGTAGGCCAACTTATGATCTGTATTAAGCAAGCACTGTCCTGCTTTGCTTTTGTATCTTACTCCGTATGAGAATATCATTATCATTAACCAAGTCGCATCCAGCTCCTATGATTTTTATCTGCCTGCCGTTTTGGGTTCTTTCGCCTCCCGGAGAGTGATCGGCAATCCACGATTGCATATTTACTCTGTTGTTGCATACTCGGATACTCCGCTCTCCCTGAATAGCTGAACAGTCGGTGTATGATGTTGCTGATATCAGGTCTTAGTTTGGATACCCATGTATATTCACGTGTGTTGTGTTGGATTGGTTTGGTATGAAATTTACTCCAACAAATGCATCCTAGGAAGCAGGTTTGTAAACCTGAGAGACGATCGTCATGCGAGACGAAATCCCAACGATTTGATTCGCTCCAGTGAATTGAATTGTTGGTAGCCGGGAAAAAAAAAACAATCCAGAATTGCTTGTTGCAGAATCAGAATCGGTCGATGGAACTGGTGTTTCCCTCGTACAAGAAAAAATTTGCAGCAACGCAGCTGCTCTTACAGAATTCCGGAAAAACGAAGTTGGGACGCAGCTAGAACTAGGGCAGGGCTGCACCGGCACCGCACAGGGGAGATTACGGAACGCAGGATCGTAGGGTGAAGCCGTGACAAATGAAGGCCAGCGCGAGGTACAGTAGTACGGAGAGGATGAATATCACTGCAGCTCTGCAAAAGACCAGTGGAATTACAGGGACGTCAGGTGATTATATTACTATTGTACTACTTATTATATTTAGAAGGCACCGCACATTGGCAGTGGCATTGGCAAGAATTACGTGACGTACGTGAGCTTGACGTTCCTCCACCACATGGTGTTCCTGAAGCGGCGAGCTTGGCGCTTGAAGCGCATCGTGTTCCCCTGCATGGTTGCCGTCTTGTCCACCAGCAGCTCCAGACGGTCGCCCCTCTCCAGCACCCTGTCGATGTTGTCCAGCATCACGCTCCGGACCTGCATGCAGTTAATGCAAATCAACGAATGATTCGTTCAAGCCGGCCGCCAAATTAAAGATGAAACAATTTGCATTGGAAGGAGAAAGACCAAGAGAGGCGCCGTTGAAATGAGCCAAAATTAATGGAAAACAGTACATACCTGGTCGATCTCACCCCTCATGCGGTTTATCCTGTCCGCGCTGGCGTCGTTGGAGTAGTAGTCCATCTGCTGGGCCAGAACCCGGGAGAACTCGTCGTTCATGGCGTACGCCAGCGCGGTGAGCGCCGCGCGGCCGTACGCCTTCACGAACCTCCCGTGGATGTCCTGCAGGAACGCGAACGGAACACGCCCTGCAGAAAACATAATTCATGGCACACCGAGTGAGTTTGGGAAATGGCGATCATATCATGTCAAAATCGCAGTTGCGGCGGCGACGACGGAGACTGAAAATGGCGTCGATCATATATATGAAGACTACGAGAACCGATCGATCGACTAAATTGAAATCTTGTCGATGGGACAGTCGTCCAAACGACATCTGAAATGCCAACGGATTGGATACACATGGCAGGCACTTACGGCCGGCGGCGTCGTCGGCCATGCAGAGCGCGGTGAGGCCGTCGGTGCGCTTGACGTGGAACACGTGGAGGTCCTGCGTGTAGGACACGTTGCAGTCGGCGTCGCCGCCGGGGAGGCGCTCGAGGACCTGCCGCGCCACGGCGCCGGCGTTGCCGCCGGCCGCCGCCGCAGCCGTAGTGCTCCGCCAGCACCACCGTGCCGCGCGCCACCACGACGTACTCGATCTTGCCCATTGCCGCGGAATCGACTATCGAGTGCCGGTCGTCGTTGGGTTCGATCGGCCGGCCGAAGGCGGCGATCCGATCACATGCACAGCAAGTGTCCTCAGCTCGATCTCTCCTCTCCCCCTCTCGGCGAAAGGGATCGAGGGGAGCCAAAGGGTAGGAGGAGAGGAGAGCCGCCTCCTGAGACCTGAGCCTGCCTCGCTTCTTTGACCGGGGCGCCCCTCACCCCGCGGTCTCTAGGCACTCGCTACGACGACGGCCAAAGGTGCGGATCACAGCCACCCTGTTGTGGCTACGCTTTTTTTTGGGCCGGCTTGTGACGGTCACGACCCAGATTGTCATCGTATAACATTCTAAAACCATTTTTTTTACACAAAAAGTCCAATTTACCTCTTCTCAACCATCGCGGTTGTCAGATTTTACACATAGAGCTATAAAACCATTGAAACCGTTTATTTTTATACATTGAAGGTTTCAGAATTTTAATTGCATTGTTTTTCATGTAAAGTATCTGGATAACTTTTTGAGTTTTTTTTATAAATTTCGTTTTTTTAAAATATATTTCTAATCCAATTTCCCTATTTGTACTTTCAACATACGTGGTGCCATATTAGCAAAGCTACCACCAAAACAACTCAGGCCTTGTTCGGTTTCATGAAAATGAAGGGGATCAGAAGGGATTAAATCCCCTATAAGTAAAAATCCTCCACAATACCCTACAATCCTCCTCCATCCCCATGGTAAGTGTGAAACGAACAAGCCCTCAAGGTGAAAGAACAAACAGTTTCAAACTAGTTTTATAATTCAAGGACCAAAACGGGACGACGGTAATTGTTGGAGATATTTTGGACTTTTTTTCTTTTTTTTTCTTTTACAATCATAATCTGTAGGACAGACGGATAACAGGACTTGTCACCCAAGCGGATAAGCGGACAAAAATTCTAATATACCTTTTAAGGTAAGATATAAGAGGAAAAAAAACTTAGTCCAACAAGGTTCCAACTTAGGCCCCTACTTCATGGAGGATCCCAAATCTTGCCCCCACTGTATGTTTGTTTATTTGGATCCAACTTCCTCCTGCGCATGTTTTTGTTTCTGTCCTACTCTCTCCCGCGTGGCCACTCTACTCTATCCAATCGTCTCCACCTACACCCTCCATCTTCTGACTGCAACCTAAATGTCAATATGGCGGGGATTCTCTCCTGACATTTGCCTTTCTTCGTGTCTATTGCAATGGACTTATGGGCATTTATTTGAGGGCTCTTGAAGGAGCTAAAAAAAGTCTTTCAAAATTAGAGGAAACCCTTCAACTCTAAAATAGGAACACTAATTTGAAGACCCTATTAAAGTTGTTCTAAAATGTTAAATTTTATAAATTTGACATTGTAAATATCAATATACTTCTCTATAAGCTTGATCAAACTTACATTAATCTGACTTTAGCTAAGGTCTTTATTAGATGAAGGGGGTACCTTTTTAATCTAGATGCCATTAGAAGGCCATTGTCGGATTCAGTGGAAACGAAAGTGATTTCGTGGATCATTGTGCAATCTTCCGCGTAAGATAAACCAACAACATGTTTAAATCATAGGTTTTAATTTGGATGTACGCCCAAACAAATTAATAAGACCTAATAAGAAAATTCACATCTTGAATAGAACCTGGGAGATGCAGATGGATGGCAGTACAGGAAAGCAACCAGGGATGCAAACAAATTGGTAGGCGTCGCCAGAATCTTGTCACCTAGAGTTAGGATTTAGGAATCCATGTTTAGGATCGGGAGTAATTAAGTTAGAGCTCTCTTTAGGCTATGTTCATATAACTTTTTCCTAAGAAGCTATATAAATAGAGAAAATTATGGTGTATCTAAACACTCCTCTACTAAAATTTAGATAGTTAAAAAATATCATCTATTAGCTACTCATATTCGTTCTAAATTGTAATACGATTTCATTTTTTGGTATATCTATTTTTTCTACGCATCTTGACATATTATTATGTCTAGATACATAGCAGAAAGAATGTTAAAAAAAGTTCAAGTGTCTTGTGATTTGGAATGGAGCTAAAGGATCAAACATGCCCCTCTGATCAAACACTTCCTTACTAAAGATTAGCTACCTAAAATATAGCAACTATTAGGTACTACTCCCTACTAATTTTTAGTGCTAATAGCCAAAGAAACCCTTAAAACTAGTGATTAGAGACCCATCATAAGGTTTGCCCCTCGCTGCCACGCAACTTGGTGGGCTGTCCACATCACCAACCCTTTTCTGTTCTCATCATCTCCTCCGAGGCTCCAATCCTCAACGAACTCTCTGGTGCCTCGACCACCGCAGCAGCCTGCCCGCGGCTCCCGGGCGTGGGGTGGCGGCGCTTTTTCATCTGCGGCACGGTGGTCGCGTCATCCCGGCTTCTCCCGCGCGGTGGCGGCGATCGTCTACTCTCCTGCCGTCCTGCGGGCCTCCTGCGGCGCACAACCAGAGTACGCACCTCTCCTCCCTCCCAACCCCCTCCCGCATGATTCGATGGTTCGATTGGCGCGACTGCTACATAGTATTTTTTTTTTCGAAATTAGAATGCGCAATTAGATTTTACCTTGGGGAAGGATTGGCCTGCGTTTGGATCTCTCGGCTGGAGAGCGCCGGACCTGAGGGAGGGAATCACTTAGCTTCGGATGGGATCGCACGGGAATTCGGATCGGATTGGCTTATACACAAGCTGCACTGCCGCTGATCCCAATCTCTCCGTCACAATATAGTAGTAGCAAATTTGGTTGCCGCATGTAGACCTAATTCAGTTTATGTATCATATCAATCCACAGTTCTCGTTAGGCCTGCTACTGCTAGGCATGTGTTCTTATTCAGACTTGAGAGGCAAATTCGTGTCCAAAAATGATTAGAGGTTCCTTCATTGTTACTCAGATGGGGAAAAAGTCCATGCTAGCACCTAGGGGTGCATACATGCTTGTAAGTGTAGGCCTATAGTTTTTAGCCATTTTGTCAAGTCACAAGTAAAGTACTGTAAGTGGCAAATGTCGATAGAAGTGGAACTGACAGTAACTCAGAAACCTGGCTGTGTTTTCCTTCATCTGAGCGCAGTTGCTATTTGCGTCTCTTTCGCTGGAGGTTGCTGTACCCTGAGTGTAAAATCTGATGCAGCTGGTTCTTTTAGTTACAATGTAAATTACACTGATTTACTAGGAAATATGAGGTGGAAGAGATAGGATCCCAGGGGTGCTGATGGGTTTTTGGTCTAAATCAGTCTCTATGATTGAGTGCCACATATGACAACCATATAGTTGTGACTGAGTCACTGTTGGTTGCTCCTAGATGATTTTTCCCTTTTTTTAAACTTCTTCCACTCTCCACATTAATATTTTTGGGGAGTTTGCTTACTATTTCTGCATCTTTACATTAAATTTTAATCCAAGGTTATCTTCCCTGTGGGTGGATCACTTATCACCCTGTTCTTTTAGTTGTTTCCCTGAAACTTATTGCTCATTTGTTCTTTTTTGTTTGCCCATCCCAGAAATCGTAGCTGAAGTTTGTTTGAGGACAAGCAGCAACTTTGTGAGTCATTCATGTTAAAGGAGAAATTGTAGCTGAAGTAAACAAATAGCAGGGAACAATGGCATTATCACGAAGTATGAGAACTTGTTTGCACAGTGGAGGACTTGCTGCCCTTGCCATATTGGTTTCTAGTGGAATTGTATTGCAGATCTTGGTAAGGATCTAAAAGTTTCATCTCTCTCTATCTCTCTCTCCCAGTTCATTGTCTTTTCCACTGTCAGCTAAATCTCTATAATTTTTTCTTCAGGCTTGTGCTCTCTATAACAACTGGTGGCCAATGCTAACAGGTTAAAAATTTTTGTGTAACGCTGGCAAACTAAGCTTATGTCACAATAGTTGTTTGTAGGGACATTGCAATAATCCTTGACATTTTTTGCAGTTCTGATGTACCTTATCCTACCAATGCCCCTCATATTTTTCCTGGGTTCTGATACTTCCTCGATGATGTCTAATGGGGGAGACAGGTATGTGATCGTCTCTACTCCAGCTCGGTTTTTTTCCTTAATCACCCTTGCCGCCATGCTTAGCACTATTTGTTGCCCCAAACATATGCATTGCCTTGGTGGCATTCACTTTAGAGATTTTGAAACAAAAGTCCTGATACGTCGTGGTTGGATTGTTTTCCTAAACAGCATTTCTGGTGCACAAATGAATAGTGTTCATTGCCATGAAACAGTTTGCTCGTTGCGCGAAACCTGAACATTTTTTCATATACTTACTTGCTTGTCAGTTGTTGTGCCTGCCCGCTAATTGCTGATTACATGCCATAGGTTCTCTTCATATATTTCTCACTTTTTACCCCATACATGGCAAAGTTAATTAGCGTACCTTTACTGCCACTGCAGTTGGGTGAACTTCACGAAATTCTTGACGGGCGCATCAATAGTGGGGAGCATTGCCATTCCATCGATCCTGAAGCATGCTGGCATCATTGGATGGGGAGCCCTGACGATGGAGCTATCATCCTTTGTTGTCTTTGGCGTGGCAATCATGATGTTCCTCCAGATGAAGAGTGAAGACGAGTACAGCGGTGTGTACTAATCCACACCTGCTCGTTCTCTTGCCAGCGTGATACCTTTGCAAGGTAGCTGTGAACTGGTCTGTACAGCAACACTGGACGCATTGCCCTCGGACCTGATTTAGTGATAGCAGTACATGTTTGGTCTGCAGTTTTTGTTCGTCTTGGTATTGTTTTTCCCTGACATTCAGAAATTTGTTTACGTGGCTTCTGACCTCTTACATTATTCCCTGCCCCATTTCCATACCAGTCCAAATAGATGTCAAATAGACCAGCAAGCAGATGGTCGCCGCCGGTGCTCCCGCGTTTCCTGAGTCCACTGGGCGCACGGCACGGCATCTGGGTACATGAGTGCCGGCCTGCCGGGTGCCAACCGGCCATCACAGTGGGGTTGCAGCTTCCTTGTACGCAAGACAGATTCGACCAGGGACCACAGTTCACACAAAGTTCACACTGATTGTGCGATCGATTTTTCAGACGGCAATACCAGTTTGATTCGGCAAAGTGCACACCACACCAACCATTCTGTCCCTCGGAGGACAGGTACTGATATACTCCATTCCAAATACCTACACACATTGTATATCCATTCCAAATTACCTAGACATATCATATGTCTAGGTACATGATCGTATATCTAGGTACATGGCAAAAGCTGTGAACCTAGAAAAGTCAAGATGAATTATAGTTTATTACAGGAGCCAAAACGAACTATAATTTGGGAGGAAGGGTAGTATTTCATAAGAGTTTCCACGTGCGCATCACAAAATGGCACAATGTCTGACTCACTAAATTTGCAAGGATGTTATCTCAGTCCTTCAGTTCACAGCCATCAAGGCATCAAACCCTTCTTGGTCATGAACAGCCAGGGAAAAAAAAACTTGAACGGCTGTGCTCATCTTGATGCTATATCGGGATTTCTTCTAGTTCTAAACCTAACACAATTCTTACAGTGAAAAAATGCAAAAAAAAATAAATAAAAATAAAGTGAAATAAACAAGAAAAGAACAGAAGGTGCCTGTCAAAACTCAAAACCAGACAGCAGATTGGCAACGCTACATCATCCCGGTTCCAGAGTATGCGTTGCCCGCATGGAGCTGCACCCCAGCACCGTAAGGGTGGACGCCGGCGTGCATATATGGGTCAGTGAACGGATTGGAAGAAGCTTGTTGCTGCTGCTGTGCCAACATTATCATCATTTGCTGCTGCTGCTGCTGCTGCTGCTGGAGCATGAAGGCATGTTGCTGCTGCTCCATGGCAGCCATCTGAACGCCGCGGGCTGCGGCCATGTGATTGGAGGCGTAGAACGGATCATACATTGGCTGCTGCATCACTGGACCTGATGCTGGATTGGACTCCCAAGGGTTGTAGCTTGCATTCTGCTGCGCTCTTCGGTGTGCCTCATTGTATAGACTGTCAAGTGTAAGCAGGTCCAATCCACCGGCCTGTATCAAGTTGAGTTAGTATTATTGAAGAGAGACTAAATGAAGTAAAAGAATATAAATGAATTATCTGAACTTGCATACCAATTTACTTGATGTAACAGCATTCCCATTTGAACTGGGTGCAGTGACTAGGGCCAGCTCCCAGCTAGTGGCAACACTTTCAGTGCTGGTAGGAACAGGTGCTTTGGGTGCATTATCTGCCACACAAAAAAGGAAGAAACAGAAAAGGAAAAGAAAAAGAAGTCCGTAAATACATTTCGGGATGTTTATTCAAAACTTTGAATGGCAAGCAACGAGTTGACTTTCATTTGCAGGATATATATAGTTATACCCTGGGGAACAATGGCCAAGGCTGATGCATTCTTTTCATCTATTTCAGATGTGTCAGGGGTTGATTCATTGATTCCCTGCCAACAAAATCACAAAAGTATTAGGATGCATGACCAGGAACATGATAAGGATCGGCGTCTTGTTAGTGCAGTATCATTGAAAATTACCAGTAAATCTGTTGGTTCAGCTGCAGGTGGGACTCGTTGAACTGGCTCAGGCTCAGGCTCAGGTTCTTGAGCTGGAGGTGGTGGAGGAGGCAACGTTGATGATTCTTCAACTTCTGATTTTTTGCTGTCCTCTATGGCCAGTACAGCCTAAAAACATAGAAATGGAAATAGAGAGGCCATAAAAATGCTGCCTTAAAATAACTTCAATAGATTAACCAGAAGAAGCTTTTATGCAAGTAACAGAAAACTAAGATACCAGGAAAATATTGTACTGAAACAAAATATCACAAAACTTATAGTGCTTACAAACCTGATTTCTCTGAGCTGTTGAAGCAAGAGGAGCGTTGCTCACATATTCCTCCATAGTTGCCAAGAACGACGCAGGAGGCTGTATGTGTTGGTGTTACCAATGGGTTATCAGTAAACTGCTCAAACAGAAAATGACAATAAAGTACACACTGATGATCATACGAATGCCAGCCAAACCTGTTCGATTTTTAGGAATCTCTCACCCCGCCCAATATGTATACTTTTACATACTTCATAAAATTCTGAAAGCTGTTCTGCCTGTACAAAAGTAAATAAGAAAATTTAGCCATCCAATGAGTCATTTCTGATGTTCTAATGAAAAGGTTAATGAGGCGTCGGGTGTGGCAGGGCACTGCGCCGCTTGGTGATGCTGCTGAGTGCTGTCCCCATATCAAAGCACAACGAAGAAGCCATGGCGGCCCGGGAGGCCTTCAGAAGGCGCCTCGCTGTCCGCTGCTACCGTTGCCTTGCCTCCACCCTCCGATCACCTCATGGCCCAGTGCCGCAACCCCCTGCACGGCCGGCCATCTCTCTCGCACATGCCCAAATCGACGGCCGCGCTCCATCTCCACCCAGCTCCGCTCCAGACTAATTTTCCAGCCAAACAACGCCCACAGCCGAATCGCCTTTCCTCCGCTCTTCCACAGACACCAGAATACTGCCCAAACAAAACCGACCAAGCACACTCAACACCAGCAATGGTGTACGTTCCGAGCAATGCAGGCCAGTGCCCGACATGCGGTCATGTCACCATCGTGGCCACGGACGCCATGGCCAAAGAGGCAAACAAGCTCACGGCACACACAACAATCATCTCTGCCCCCCATGGATGGGGGGTACCGCTCCAACGATGTGCTCGGCTGAGTTAGGGGCGACCGAGATGGAGGTCCCATGAAGATGTTGTTACTGAGACAGAGGTGTTGCACTTGGATTGTTTATCCATGTACCTTAGATTAGTGTCAGCACCGGCTGGTTCTCTACAGGTGTGGCTGTCGCCAGAGGTGATGGAGGAGGTGTAACGTTGAAGTCTAGAGGATGTGAAGTTTGCTGGCCAAATGCTGCTACCTGGAGCAAATCAGCGAAGAATGCTCCACCTGGCCACCTGGGCCTTGGAGATAGGGAAAGTACATATTTGCCCTATTGGTAGCTCAGCCCTTAGTGAGTAATTAGCATATTTTCCCCTAAACCTCCTGCAGCAGTCTTCTGTGGGAGGCAGCGCCTCTCGCGCTCGTAAGACGCTAAATTCTGTAACTCTTCTTATTTAACAAAAAAGCCGGTCTACCGGATCTTTCAAAAAACAGTTAATGATTTAACCGACAGAAGAAAATAAATCACGATTTACCTGCTCTATTGCTCTTTTATACATGTCAAGTGCCCTTATCGCGTCATCTCTCTGCATCTCAAAGAACTGCAGTATGCAGAATATGTAAGTTAACTCAAGAAAATAGACAAATGAAGTTCTTTTTTCATGATTTTGAACAGCAAGCTGGTAGTACACACCTTGTCAACAAGATTGAGTATCCCGTCATTGATGGCTGTTTGGATCCTAACACTCTCTAGAGCAACCTACCATAAATAACACATTAAACAAGTTCAAGGAATGCTAAGATCGTTAGTATGCTACTGACAAATGATCTGAAATCCTCACCATTGAAAGTGCATGCTGAATTACGATGTTATAAGATGACGCCCCTTGTGGCTGAAAAAAATAAAGAAAAGAAAAGATCAGCAAGGCACCTGTTTAATGACAATGACAACTCTGAAACATAAGAACTGATGTATTTCTACAAATGATAACAATGATTAAATCACCTGGCAACCAAGTAGTCGATAAAGAAGCTGCTGTAAAGCTGGCAACTGATCGAGCAATCCACTTGTATCAAGATCCCGAATTTTCTATGGAAAACAATAGTATTTCATAAATAAAATCACGAGAAGCCCCTTGCAATTCTATGCTGTAGATTAAAATCTTTTTTATTAAGTACTGCACTAGGGCAACACTAAAAAATGCAACATAAAAAAACTTAGGCGATCTAAAGCCTTGATCTACTGATAGAAAAAAATGATAAATCAAGCATATATAATACAACCTAAACCATGACTAAGTTTGGGTGGCAACTGTTATAAACTAGACCACTAGAGTAAGTTGAATTAGATTGCCTACCAATGGATCCTTTTCAACATCATAATTCAGCACACGGAAAGTCTCGAGTTTCTCCTCCAAATATAAAGCATAATTGCGCACCCAAGCAGAGTAATCCCAGGCTGCATAACAACAAATAACCACAATAAGTCCTTACTAGTTTGAATACTAGTTGCAGCATCTGGCTGAAGTTAGCAAAGTACCTTCTGCACTAGAATCATCCTTAAAGTAGGACAGATAGAGCATATGGGAGCTAGATCTTCCATAACTAATAAGCTCCTCACGGAAAGCAGGATCAACTTCCCGAAGAGCACGGTGTATTACAATTAATGTCTTCAGAGCAACCTGTCAGAGAAAACGCAAATACAAAAAATTAGTACCAATACCATGTTTCTCCTACTTTTGTGCATTACCCTGAAAAATCTTAGCATCAGGAAAGCTAAGTTAAAAAATCATTCCCATGATAATCAAAGGCTAACATTTTTTTCCCTCAAATGAAGGTTAAGCAACATGGATGGAGAAAAAATAAACCCTCATATTTTTCAATGACTAATACTCCAAAATAAATCCATAGTTAGAAGGAACAATTTCGTTATCTGGGACAGATATCGACAGGAAAAAAAACCAATGTGTCATAGAGAACTAGTTTGCAAATGTCAATGCATGGCAGTTAAATGACACAAAATGTGATATTCTCTGAACAAAAGGAAGTTAAATATTGTGGTCCAAATGGAAATAACAATGGAGAACTATGTTCCATTAGATTATCTTATTACTTGTATAGGTAAATTACATCTACTTGATTTGAAACGGGGCCTATTAATCAACAGGATTATTCAGGAAAAGTAGACCTACCGCCCAGTTGCGTGTCTTTGAAAGACGTCTACCAAGGGCGCGGATGCAGTAGGCTACATCCGCACGAGGCCTTCCAGGTGAAAGATGGTAAAAGATATCTGCGGAACAGGAATGTGCGAGCAGAGGCATGGTAAGAATTTACTAGACGGAAGTCTATGAATGAATGACCATCTCACCTCTTATGTATTTCTCCTTTGTTGGATTCTCGACATGGTTTGTGGCCTTCACAATAGCAATGTCCAACTCCTGTGACAAGGACAGAATAGCAAGGAAAGAACAGTTCAATACATGACTAATGCAACAACTAGAGAGGTCCTGGAGACGAGCTTTGATGTTTGGGTGGCGATCATCAGTACCTTGTAATCGCTGTTTACTTTTGCTATGCTAACTGTTGTGGTGTCCTTAAGAGCCCCCATGTATTTCCTGATGCCCGTGCCGCCTCCCGCCATTCTCCCTGAGCTGCTAGGCAGCTAGCAGCTGGCCTGATTTAGATGAAAAACAATAACCAAGAGTGAATACATACAGATCCACCTCATCAAGAGAGAGAGAGAGAGAGAGAGAGAGAGAGAGAGAGAGAGAGAAAGAAACGCCTCAATCGGACAAAAAAAAAAAGAGATACGAATCAGTGCCAATCTTATAGTGTAACGCGAGGTAAGACCTATTTATTTTTGGCGGCGTCATCACTCATCACCATCTTTGATTTTTTTTCCATTTTAGTTATTATATATATACAAAGAAGATAATCAATCAACGGAAATTGCTTGCATTGGTTTGGAGAAGTAGAAAACAAAAATGATTACATCTATCACCGAGAGAAAAAGAAAAGACACAAATTTCATCGAGACCGAGTTAGAGAAAACGCCAACTCGGCTGGCAAGACCAAAGCTAACCTGACCAAAACCAGAGCTTTCGAAGACCAGACGAGAAGAGAAGATCGATCTAGGCAAGAGAAGACAGGAACATCCAACGCCACTCCTTGAATATCACGGCCAAGCAGTGATGGAAAATGGAAATCTGACAAGAAGAAACGGGCTGCGATTGACCTTTGTGTTCTCAATAAATAAGTTTGAAGTTTGAACACGAGAGAGAGAGAGAGAGAGAGAGAGAAGGAGAAACCGAAATATCGGCACCAACGTACACTTATGGAACAGACAAACTGTCTCCAACAAAAAATTCCTAAAAACACGGCAGGGAACACAGTACGAATCCTGTTCAGTTGGTGGATTACCAACCGAAGAAACAAACGGGCGTTTGGAACTGGTGCGAGCTGTGTAACTTGCAGCAGGTATTGAGGCCTGGCCTCGGGAGGAGCACTGGTAGTTTTCTGGATGACCAGATTTTGACAAAACGCGTAAACCGGCACAGATAATGCGACTTGGGGGAAAATTGAGCGGTCACTCACCTGTGCCAACCCCAACCTCCATCAACGAAGAGCAAGTTGGCTGGTGGGAACAGAAAGAGGATGCCCAAGAACTAGAACGGGCCAGATTATTATTCGCTTGCCACCATCTCGTCTCCGGAAAGAAAAGAAAAGCCACGACGAACAGTACAGTTCAGAGGAATGAATCGTGAAAGACAGCAACGCGCACGACCGACTAAATGAAGAAAGAAGATAGAGAAAAATCGAATCTTTCAGCGGGCGATCGCAGTAAAAACCTCACTCCCCTTCCGAAAGGATCGGATGAAATGAAACCGAGCCCGTCAGTCATGGCCAAAGCCGCCACGAGGAGATGAACGAACCTGGCAAAGAGAAAGGCCCCGACTTTACGACCCGCGCGAGGCGGAGGCCGAGCAGATGAGTTCGCCGGCGTAACGTAACTGCAGCGCAGGGGAACCCGGAAGCAGGGCAGGCGGCAGGACGGAGGCAGTCTGGAAATGGAAAGGGCGACGAAGCAAAGGAAGCAGGAGGAGGAGGCGGGCGGCGTGTGAAATAGGAACGGGGCTGGCGCCTGGCGGAGGGAAGGCGGCGAAGCAGGAGCAGCTGGACCGGGACTGGACTGGACGGGACGGGTCTTTTTTTCTCTGCGGCTCTGCCGCGTGTGGTGGGTGACATTAGAAAATAGTACACGTGTTCCCGTGCGTCGGCTGCGCGCGTACCAGCCCTCTGACCGACGGAACGGAATGCCCTTCACTAGTTTATTATTGCCCCGACGGCGTGCGATTGTCAGCTGAGCGATGTGTTGTCTCCTTTGCTTCCATTCTGCGGCTTCTATCACTTGACCGATCTGTGTTCTTGAGTTCAGATCCAATGAATAGTACGCTCGCCTGATTTGTTTCAGGTGTGCCTCTACTAATTTGGTCGGTTACCCTAGCTAGCTTTATGGCTGCCATTTCACTGTCTTTTGCATCTGCAAGCATGGCGTATTGCCATAGTTGCACGCCCCCTTTTGCTGTAGACCATTTTAGGACATTTATTTACAAGTCCACAAATTACAGTTTTTGTATTGATTATTAGTACTTCGTCTGATGACGACAACATTATTTTATTTTGATTGTTGATGGTTATTTCATTTCTATCCTATGGCTATAAATATCTAAGATCTTAACTAAGTTTGTTTTTGAAACAAAAAACATTAAAAATACACAATTATGGTTAAACATACTTTTTTCTCGATCACGTAAAAGTTTTGCGCATCTTCGTATTAAGATAGAGAGAAAGTTCAATATAAGACTATCTCCAACAAATGAAACCTAAACATGACAGGCATTCAATGGATTGGGTACCGCACGGTGAAAAAGAGTGTGACCTAAAATTAATCGTCTCCAACAGCGTGACCCAATCTCCGACGACAACGGCGAGCCAGACACGGACGAAGTGGCGCGCTCGGCCTTCGTGCGCGACGTAGAGGTAGGCGGTGGCGCAGAAGACGACGGGCGGCACGGTCAGCAGGCCCCCTCCCAGCAGCCCCTTCCCTTTTCCCACCACGGTCACACGTCGACGCGCCGGTCACGACCCACCGCGGACCCTTCTCACCGGCGACGCTCTCCGCCTCGTCGAGGGTGCCGGCGACGCTCCTCGACGCCTGCGCGCTCGTCATCTCCTGGAGCACGCATCTCGCCCCTGCGCAAGGCTCGCTGTGTCCGCCTCATCGTCGTTGGCCACGTGCCCCCGTCCGCCTCTTCGTCGTTTCCCCTGTCCGCCTCGTCGTCGGTTGCCGAGCGCCCCCGCCGACGCCGTGGTTCGCCTCGCCGTCGTTGGCCCAGCCGCGAGGCTCACTGCGGTCCTCTCCTCCTCGACTTGCCCCTCCTTTCCTCCATCCGTTATGACCGGGGCGACGGGCGGATGTCGGAACCAGCGGCGGGAGTAGGGTGGGGAAGATGAGAGACAGGGGAAGGGAGGAGGACCCCACCACCGACAGCTTTGCCGAGATGCGTCGCAAGAAGAGGAGACACAATTTTGGGTCGTGGTTCACCCGATTGGCAAAATGGGTGCTTCGTTGGAGAGCGTTTTCCTCGTCTAAAAGTATTGTGCAGAATGCATTTTGGGTATGGGTGACCATATGCCAACTCTGTTGGAGTTAGTCTGACACGCCATAGCGAAGCGAGGTTAAAAAGTTCACATAGAAGTTCAAACCCTCTCTAGTAAACATTAAGTTAGGCTATTACATTGAATAGGCTAAATATACTATTCAAGACATACATTAAATGGTAAATTGAAAAAACAATTCTAAAATGTATATATTGGTATTTTCTATAAACTGGGTTGAAATTAGATAAGTTAGAGTAAAGCTAAACTAACTGATATTTTAGAACGAAGGGTATAGACCAAATTCTTCATTATAAATGATATTTTTATAATAAATTAATTACGTGAAACGGCCTCGATTTCCACGAAGGGAAATCCACAGGCTCGAATTGTAATTCAACAGATTGCTTGGGACAATCCATGAAATTACCCATATCTCAGTTGCCACCAGGATCCATACAACGGTAAATAAGTCTTACATAAATATTTATTACATCGCCACACTGGCGGAATCAACAATCAGAGAAGCTTTAGAAGATGCGGAAGCGATTCATCCTTCACGGCCAACTTGAGTGTAGCACGTGACCCTATTCCTCGTCATCATCTCCCTCGAAGTCGTACTCATTCTCGTCACCTGACAGCAAATTTATCAGTACGATTTGTACTGGTCACGGAGCCCACCTATGCAGCATTTGCTTTGTGGAAAGTGGATGCAAGGCTATACAAGCAGACCTATAGGCTGAGGTTTTCCTATGCAGCTGTAATCAATGTTTAATTAGTCAAGTTTTATCACCAGTTAACACCATCATCCCTTTTCCCATCACCACACCTCACATACCCACACCTCACTCTCATTCGACAGGCCCAACTCCCTCTCGGGCCTATCTCAGCGGCACACTACCACAACGGGTACACTGCCGGAAAAATGTCATCCAGGGGGAGAAGAGAACACTCACTACACTAGTAGAAGCTTCACAGGAAAGGTCCATAGCCAACAGGTTGGCATATGTATCGATCGATCAACCGTACACTCTGCAGAGGTTTCACTACCCACAAGATTAGCCATCATAGGTGTTGCGCAAACACCTAGGCAGAATTCCGGGTGCTTGCTTGCCTAGGTCGATGCCACCCTACCACTCAGCCCTGGGATATTCCGGATCCTACACCGTTATGCTGAGACTGGGAGACACAGTACCGGGCCCATCCAGTGGTACTGTGCATCTAGAACGGAACGGGAACCCATCGACCGTCTCCGCCCACCCTTATCACCTCTCAAGCTAGCAGTAGTGGCACCGTCCTACCAAGTAGTCCAGCCGTCTCCCGCCCATCAGAAGCGAGTGAGTAGAAAAGGATTCCCATGAACCTGAAACTAGTCCATCCTAGGTTTGACCAAGCAGGCATCTCCACTTAGGGGATACTCTCCCCGTGCTATCACAGCACCTCCGTCCACGGGCTTCAAACCACCAAGGCTATCCCACCCGGAACCTCCTCAACAACTTTACCCGCCACAGGTATCTCGCTTGGGGATGCCCAGGTTGCACCCCCGGCACGACTTGCCCCATGGGCTCGTCTCACATCCCACTTGGTCGACATCAACCCTTACCACGCACCCAAGACGCACGCAGCACTCTCTCCCAGTGGTTATAATCAGCTATACACCGTCCCAATTCCACCACATAGCATATAGCAAGTAGAAAGTAGTGGAAGAGTAACAGTAAATTAAGCAGCAGCTAACCTAACAGCGGATAGCAGGGTAAAGTCTTATCAAGGCAGGGAATTCAAATATACTATCATGCAACCAATCCATACATAATCATAAAGTAATAGCAACAATGTCATTTGCAATGCGTAATAGGATCTAAGGATTTGGTGGGACGTGGCACCTTCGTAGTCGTCTCCTAGCTCTTGGAAGTACTCGTGGTCGTCTTCCTTAGTCAGATCCTCCTCCGTCTCTGAAATCGACCACGAAATAGTCGCGTCAGCGACTCCTATAGAGTATTTCAGAAAAATCCAATAAAATAAAGAGTCAAATGCACACAAACACAGTCTTAGATTGTAGATCTCATTTTTCTGAGAATTTTGATATATGGTGCGCAATTTTTGGACATCGTATGAATAAGTTATGAATTTCCGAAGATTATCCTATTTTCTGAAAATGGGAAAACTGGTCGGTTAATCAGGGGCAGCTTGGGATTGGTCCACGTGGCGCGCGGGTCCAGTAGTGCGGCAAGTGGTGCCTCAACAGAACACAGACCCGATGGTCGCCCACCAGGTGTTCGATGCTGGTTCCCAGAGAGTTGCCGGAGTTGGCGTAGCTCGGCGTGGCTCGGCGATGGTCAGTGGTAGCTCGGCTGTGGTTGGGGGTATCTCGGCGGAGCTCGGCATAGTTCGGCGGGGCTCGGCATAGTTCGGCGTACCTCGGCGGGGCTCGGGCGAATCGGAAATTCGCGGCGCCGAGGGTGCCGCTCTCCCGAGCTCTCCCGGGGGGGCTCGGGCGAATCGGAGATTCGGTGCGCCCGAGGGTGCCGTTCTCCCGAGGTCTCTCGCGGAGGCTCGGGTGAATCGGAAATTTGGGCGCCCGAGGGTGCCGTTCTCCCGAGGTCTCCTGCGGAGGCTCGGGCGAATCGGACATTTGGGCGCCCGAGGGGGCTGCTCTCCCGAGCTCTCCTAGGGAGGCTCGGGCGAATCGGAGATTTGGTGCGCCGAGGGTGCTGCTCTCCCGAGCTCTCCTGGGGAGGCTCGGGCGAATCGGAGATTCGGTGCTAGCAGGGTTCCAGGGCGTCTGTTCAAGGCGGCGGTGTCTCTCCGGTGCGGCGGACGATGACAGGGCGGCGATGACCATATTTCGGCAAGACAGGGCTCGGCTTTCCCCAATCGGCGTGCTCAGGCAGTCGTCCGACCAGATGGTGGCGGGTTAGAGTCGTGGTATGGCCTCCTTCTCTCCCTCGGCATACGGCGGTTCTCCGACGAGGTGGAGGCGCACGTAGCCAAAGCGACAGTCGTGATTCGGGGCTCGGCTATCTAGCGGCGGTGCCGAGGCAGACTTGGCGAACCTCGGCGGCCTTTCTCCGCAGCGCGAGGCGACCGGGGGTACTCGGAACGGATCTTGGGCAAGGTTCGGACGTGGCGTGCGGTGGCTCACCGTGGTGTCGGTGAAGCTAGGATGGCGGTGCAGTGGCGAGTCGGAGCCGTGCAGAGCGATCGCAGTGCCGTGCCGCTCCTCGTCCGCAGCTCGGGCTTCTCCTCCGTGTCCGACTCCGGCGTGCTCCGCGGCGGCGGCGCTCCGGCAGCTTCTCCTCCTCTGCTCCGCCCTTCTCCTACGCTCTCTCTCTCGGTTTGGTGCGGTGTGCCGGTCTGTGCTGCGGTGGCGGCGAGGGGAAATGAGGGTAAGGCTTCGGGGTGCTCCAATTTATAGGCGAGCTTGGCCAGCTCCAATGGCGAACGGTCCTGATTGCGCTCGGCCGATCGAAGGGCCGTGGCTCGAGTGGATCTAGGGCTCCGGATGGGCGCGGGTTCGCTTGGCGGCCAAGAAAGGAGGGGACAGGAGGGGGACAGCGGGGTCAGGGCTCTGCCATGCTGTCGGCTGTGGGACCGGGGTCACGCCATTCGCGCGACACCCCCGGCAGGCGCGTCGCCTTCGTGAGGAAGAATAACAGTGGGGGGAGGGCGAGAGCGGCTGACAGGCGGGGCCGGGTTGGCAGCGAGCGCGAGCGCGAGCGCGTGTGTGCCGGTCGTGCGCGTGCGCTGCCGAGCCGCGACGTGGGCCGCGCGCGGTGAGATGAGGAGAGGAAGGTCGGGCGGGCTTGGGCTGGCTTAGCGACCCGGCTGGCCGAAACGAATGGCTGGCCTAACTCTCTTTCTCCTTTTCTATTTTTAGTTTAGTGTATATATACATATATTGCCCATTTTAATTATTGAGTAAATACAAACATAAATTGCAATAAATCCCAAATATGATGCATAAGTGAAAGGATCTACAATGCCTAGAGGGGGGGTGAATAGGCGTAGTATAAAACCTGAAACTCAAACTTAATTGAAAAGTGAGAACAGAGACCGGTACTACCGGGATTGGACCGGTACTACCGATAACTGTCGGTAGTACCGATGCAATCCGTCGGTACTACCGGTCATGAACAGATAGCTACGAAACCAAGATTAACTGCAGAGTAAGTTTAGATCTATGCTATACCAAACCACCCAAGTGTATGTAGAGTTCCTTGCAACCTTCACCCTAACTTGAATCACCACCAAATCGTAGATCGGGCCTCCAAACCTAAGAACAAGTTAGAGAGAGAAAAAGCACGGTCGAAGCCGTGACACCACAAGTAGACACAACAACAAAGAGAGCAAGGGACAAGTTATTTATCCCGAGGTTCGGTCAATCCACAAAGGAAGGCCTACTCCTCGTTGTCGAGGTGACCACAAAGGTCGGAGTCTATTTCACCTCCTTTCCTCACTCAAGGTTACCACAAAGGTCACTTGAGTTTCTTCACTAGAATCTTGGGTGATACAAACACTTCGGGGAGCCCTCACAAATGGATCAAACCGGGCTCTCCCGAAGAACGCCTAGCCGCCTAGGGTTCCAAGAACCCAAGAGTAACAAATGCAAAGCAAAGCCGGCTAGAGGGAGGAATCAAGTGCTCAAACAATGGATTTAAGTTTTCCTCACTCGAATCTCACTTCTCAACTTGAAACTTGCAATGGATTGAGCTATGAGCAATGAATATGTGTGAGAGAGAGTGGGAGAGCAAGAGAGAGCTGTTGTCTCGGGTTGGTAGGCAATAAAAATGAAGTGGGTCAAGTTCTAAAGAAGGGGGAAGAAGTATTTATACTTCCTCCGTCTGGGAGCTACCGGTACTACCGATTCCTACCGGTAGTACCGATGCTACCTCAGCAGATCGAACGTTAAAAGTCTGACACACGCACTGCACGAGGCCCCAACGGTAGAAAAGTTTGTCAGTCAAGTTGACTTTACCGGTACTACCGGTGTTACACCGGTACTACCGATACAGCAGTCAACCTACTACCGAAGTACAGTCGTTACTACCGATCCGGACCTTGGGTAACTGCTTGGGCAAAGTCCTACCGGCACTACCGGTCAAGGACCGGTACTACCGCTCTGGAACCGGTACTACCGGATTAAAATCCGGTACTACCGAAATATAGTTACTCAAACCCGAGAGCAGCGAGTTGGCTGGGAGGAGTCTCGGCGCTAAGTCCTACCGGTACTACCGATTAAGAGTCGGTACTACCGGTTCAATATCGGTACTACCGGATTAAAATCCGGTACTACCGGAATAAACTTTTGTGGAACCCGAGAGCAAGCAGTTCGCTGGGGAGGATCCTGCTCTAAGTCCTACCGGTACTACCGGTCCAAGACCGGTACTACCGATTCTCCAGGGGCAGAACAGGATAGGGCAGTGCACAAGTGTGTGAAGGTGTCTCTCAAGCATGTTTGTTTAAGTCAATATTTGAGCACTTTAAACCTTCTACTAGTCAACTAGCTATGCATCCCTCTTGATAGTGCGGTAGTCCTATACTCAATAAAAGATAAAACTTGCTAAATTATGAGTAAAGATCACCAAGTAACTCGGTCAAGTTGGAGGGGTGCTGTTTCACCAAATATTTCAATTTGCTCATTCATATGGACTAACACCTGCACATAATCTTGATAAAACCGTTAGTCCCTAATTTGATTGTCATTAATCACCAAAATCCCACATAGGGGGCGAATGCACTTACAAACTCCCCCTTTTTGGTAATTGATGACAACCAAATTAGGCTTATATATGATTGAGATAAATTGAAGCTTTTGAATCCAACATTTAGGATGGAGCTCCCCCTTAATGTATGCATAGGATTTGAATTCCAAATAACGACCATAGTCAAGAGTGCATACATTTAGAGAGGTTCCCCCTAAATCTTGTAATTCGTGGGGTGCCAAAAAGAGTGTGACAAGAATAAGTGATAAGCGTGAAGCATAGGAAAAATTCAAGTCACAAATAAATCACAAACCACAAGATAAAAGCAAACTCACTAAGATAACATTGAATACAAGAGTTATACCTCCAACTAAGCATTACACCAACAAAGTTCTTGTCCAACACATAGTTCACCACGAAATATATAAATATTACAAACCATAACTAAAGTCTGGACCACCATGGGGCAAAGCAAGTCGCAACTTACTTATTACATCATAATAAAGCCTAACACTCCCCCTTTGGCATCAAGTGCCAAAAAGGGTAGGCACGCATGAAAGCAAAGCTAGTCGTCGTCCTCGTCGATGTCGTCATCGGAAGACTCCTCCTGGTCATCGTCGTCGTCCTCGTCCTCGTCCTCGTCCTCATCCTCATCGTCCTGACCACCCGCTGCACGTGAAGATTCGGCGTACTCCTCAAAAGGATCGTGAAACTCGCGCAAAGGAGAAGAAGGAGGTAGGCCGAGCTTGTCCTCAATAGCTCGAAGGCGGCGGTCATCCTTCTCAGCCTTATAGCAAAAGGCCGAGAAAATCTTCTGGAGTGCATGCTTGATGGCACCACTGCGACGACGGCGAGGTCCAAGCCCACGAGAGGAGCTAGGGCCCCGAGAGGAGCTAGGGTCAGCGGTGGAGCGAGCGGCACCTCGAGTGCGGCGCACCGAAGACGGACGCTGGGGCGAGTCCTCCTCATCCTCCACATCCTCCTCATCCACATCCTGTGGAGGCCTACGAAGACGCAGGAAGTCATCCTTGGCTTTAGGAGTGTGGAGGTTCCGGACCTTGACTTGCTCATGCTTGCAATCATGAGCAAATGAAAGACCAACCACTTGCTCAATGATGTGCATTAGGTAGGGAGCAAATGGAAGGTGGCGCTGAGGATCAATAGAAGCAGAATAGATTTTGCGCCAAATAAAGTCCGAGACAGAGAAGCGAGCACCCCTCTCGCCAAAGCGCAAGAGAATCTTAGGAGCATCATGCTGAAGGCGCAATGAATCCCCAATCTTTGGATCAATGGTGCTTCGAATGAGATTATTGAGGACATAATAATAGGGACGAAGATAGGTGTTTTTGAAATCAGGAGTCTTCCCGGGAAGGTAAAAGTGCCGGATGTCCCGATAGGTGATATGATCATGCCCATCAAAGATACTAGGAGCATCACGGTCAGCTTGACCAAACCCAAGAAGACGAGAAAAAGTGACATAATCAAGACGATAATGCTGCCCTTGCGTCATCCAATGCATGACACGATTCTCAACTTCCAAATGATAGGTGGAGTAAAATTGAGCAATTATTTCAGTATTCCAGGAATACTGAAAAGCCATCAAATTTAGCAAACCCCACGCCTCAAGATCATTCACCAAAGCAACAATATCCGGATCATCAAAAGCACGAAGGGAAACAAGATCAATTGCTTTGGGAGCAATGATAGGAACAGCACCAGTGGGTTCTTGACAACCCAAAATGACAGAATGATAGTAATCAAACTGGAACTGACTCCAAAAACGAGCCTCAAGAGAGGGATCCTTGACATACAGGTAAGGATTTTCATTGCGTTGCTGCCTCAACTCTTGAAGTTTGTGGCGATAATCAATAGGAGAACGCACTGAAAACCCACCACCAGCTGCAGGAGCGCGAATGCGAGCGTTGAAATGCTGGTGGCGAGGGAGATTGCGAGAGAGAATTAGCTGCACATGCTCAGGGGTCCGAGGGACAACCCGAGGATCAATCGCCTTGCCAAGGATACGAATATTTGCCTCGGCATCCGACGCCCTAGCAGGCGGAGGAGCGTTCCTCGCGCGCTCCGCATGAGAGCGTGGGACGTGCGAATACATTCTAGAGTGGAGAGGCTGACCACTCGGCTCATCATCGCCATCTCCGCCATGGGAGCCGCGACCTCGATGTGAGCTCTCGCCACGGGCGGCACGTACGGGGTTCTTGCGCTTTCCACCTTCGCGAGACATGCTGCAAAGGATAGAGAACAAGAGGAATAAGCAAGAGATTGAGAGAGAGTCCCAAAGCCAGAGTTGAGATGGAGAGGCACCATGGATTAGTGGGGCTACAGGACCGGTAGTACCGGCCAGTGATCGGTACTACCGACGGGGATCGGTACTACCGACAGGGGGTCGGTACTACCGACACATCCCGCGGCCCTAACAATCCATGGGGAATCACCAAACCAACCATGAACTTGAGAGGAAAAGGTAAGCACAAGCAAGAACATGTCCGTAGGAACTTCCTTAAGCAAAGACACGGCCACAAACTAAGCACATTGGGAGATCAAAAGAGAGAACTCCCAAGTACCTTGAGTCAACGAATAGGGCCGAATCCGCAAGCTTGAAGAGGTTGGGGCCGCTTCCAAGTCGTCCAAGAGAGGCTCCAAGGAGAGGAGAAGATCTTCCTCAAAGGGATTTGGCAATGGTGGAGGGAGGAAGGAGATCGGGGAGGAGGATGGGGGAAGGTGGCGAGAGAGAGAGGCAGGGGACGGGCCGGATGGGAAAGAAGTGAAGAGGCAAGAGAGGAAGAGAAGGAGAGGAGAGGTTTTAACCCAGACCCACGCCTTACCGGTAGTACCGACGGAATCACCGGTACTACCGATAAGCGGCCGGTACTACCGGCCATAAACCGGTACTACCGACAGTCCAGAAACAGGAAGGGGTACTCTACAGCCAAGGTGAACTAAATGAGGAACTAGAACCCTTCCAAATGTGACTAGACACCAGCAAAGCAATACAAAACCATAGTCACACTTGAAGGAATGTTGAAAAAAAATAGATTTTGAAAGACATAAATGTAAGTTTTGCAACGATTTTTCTATAATCTCTAGGTGAAAACAATGAACATGTGCAAGAGATCATTCTAGGTTACTAGAATCAATGATATTTAGCTCACTCCTCAAAGCACAAAATCTTGACTCGTCTAGGGGTTTTGTAAAGATATCGGCTAGTTGATCTTCGGTTCTCACATGAGTAAGAATGATATCTCCTTTGGTTTCGTGGTCTCTCAAAAAGTGATGCCGGATATCTATGTGCTTTGTACGAGAGTGGTTTACGGGATTGTTTGCCAATTTAATGGCACCCTCGTTGTCACACAAAAGAGGAATCTTGTTTACCTCACAACCAAAGTCTTTTAAGGTTTGCTTCATCCAAAGTAGTTGGGCACAACAAGCGCCGGCCGCAACATACTCGGCTTCGGCGGTGGACAAGGCAACACTCGTTTGCTTTTTAGAACTCCAAGACACCAAGGACCTACCAAGAAATTGACAAGTCCCGGATGTACTCATTCGATTGATTCTACAACCACCATAATCCGAATCGGAATAGCCAATCAAATCGAATGTAGAGCCCTTAGGATACCACAAGCCAAAATTAGGAGTGAGAACTAAATATCGAAAAATTCTTTTAACCGCCATCAAATGACATTCTTTTGGATTAGCTTGATATCTTGCACACATTCCTACACTAAGCATTAAGTCCGGCCTAGAGGCACAAAGGTAGAGAAGAGATCCAATCATGGAGCGATATACCTTTTGATCGACGGCCTTACCATCCTTTAGTAAATCATTGTGGACGGTTGTTGGCATTGGAGTCTTGATGGCCTTGGCTTTGTCCATGCCAAACTTCTTCAACATGTCTTTGGTGTACTTGATTTGGCTAATGAACGTGCCATCCTTGAGTTGCTTGATTTGAAAACCAAGAAAGTAGTTTAACTCACCCATCATAGACATTTCAAACCTCTTTGTCATAATCCTACTAAATTCCTCGCAAAATGCCACATTAGTACTACCAAATATTATGTCATCGACATATATTTGGCAAACAAAAATATCATTCTTAACTTTGCGAGTAAAGAGAGTGGGATCGGCCTTTCCTATCTCAAACCCTTGTTTGAGAAGGAAGTCCTTAAGACAATCATACCAAGCTCTAGGGGCTTGCTTGAGCCCATAGAGTGCCTTGTCGAGTTTGTAGACGTGGTTGGGAAATTTAGGGTCTTCAAAGCCCGGTGGTTGCTCAACATACACCACTTCGGATAGGGGGCCGTTGAGGAATGCACTTTTTACATCCATTTGAAATAGCTTGAAATCATGGTAAGTAGCAAAGGCGAGTAATATACGAATTGATTCAAGCCTAGCTACGGGTGCATAAGTTTCACCGAAATCCAAACCTTCGATTTGGGTGAATCCTTGAGCTACCAACCGTGCCTTATTTCTTGTCACGGCGCCAAACTCGTCTTGTTTGTTGCGGAAGACCCATTTGGTTCCTATCACATTTTGCTTGGGTCTTTCCACCAAGGACCAGACTTCATTCCGTTTGAAGTTGTTTAGTTCTTCTTGCATGGCCATCACCCAATCCATGTCCTTAAGTGCTTCTTTCACTGTCATGGGTTCAAAAGAGGAGACAAACGAGTAATGTTCACAAAAAGAAGCTAATCGTGAGCGAGTGACGACTCCCCTTTGAATGCTTCCCAGTATGTTATCAACGGGATGATCCCGTTGAATGCTATGATGCACTCTTGGATGTGGCACTAGTGATCTTCTTTGCATTGGACCATCATCATCATGATCTTGATCAATTGTTGCACTATCTTCTCTTGTTTCTTGATCATCTTGTTGATCTTCTACTTGTACTTGGTCTTGATCATTTCCTTGATGTTGATCATGAGCTTGATGTGTATTCCCATCACTCGGAGTAGTAGGTGCGGAAGCTTCACCACATGCATTTTCATGCACATGATAAATAGTTGAGTCAAGAGGGGAATACATAATTGAATCCTCTTCTTCATCTTGTGTCTCCTTGGGCTTTACATCACCGATGGCAAGCTTCTTGATTGCTTCACTTGGAGGAACATCTTTACCTACAAGCTCATCATTGACTTGCTCCTTTTGAGAGCCATCAGATTCATCAAAGGACACGTCTACCGTTAGTTCAATATTGCCGGTGACATTATTGAACACACGATATCCATGTTCGTTAGTACCATAACCAAGTAGAAATCCTTCATGTACCTTTGGTGCAAACTTTGAGCTTTTGGTTCTCTTATTAAGTATGAAACACTTGCAACCAAAAACTCTAAAATAGTGCACCTTAGGTTTGTTACCGGTTAGAAGCTCATATGGAGTCTTGTTCCGAAGCTTGTGAAGATATAGGCGGTTGATGGCATGACAAGCGGTGTTAACCGCCTCCGCCCAATAATTGCGTGGAGTCTTGTACTCATCCAACATTGATCTTGCGGCTTCAATGAGAGTTCGATTCTTTCTCTCCACAACACCATTTTGTTGTGGAGTGTATGGAACCGAGAACTCATGCTTGATGCCTTCTTCATCTAGATAGGCTTCAATGTTGTTGTTCCTAAACTCCGTTCCATTGTCACTTCTAACTCTCTTCATCTTCACTTCAAACTCATTTTGTGCTCTTCTTGCAAACTTCTTGAAGATGCCTTGTGTTTCACTTTTATCTACCATAAAGAACACCCAAGTGAAACGAGAATAATCATCAACAATTACTAGTCCATATTTGTTACCGCCAATGCTTTGGTAAGCGACGGGGCCAAATAGGTCCATGTGAAGTAGCTCCAATGGTCTTGTGGTTGATACAACATTCTTGATTGGATGCTTTGCTCCTACTTGCTTTCCGGCTTGGCATGCACTGCAAATTCTATCTTTCTCAAATGAAACATTTGTTAGTCCAAGGATGTGCTCGCCTCTTTGAAGTTGGGCCAAGTTCCTCATCCCAACATGTGCTAGCCGGCGATGCCAAAGCCAACCCATGCTAGATTTTGCCATTAAACAAGTCTCGGGCTCAACCTTATTAGTTGTGAAATCAACTAGATAAAGTTTGCCTTTCAAACGACCCGTAAATGCAATAAAGGAATCCCTTCTTCTATAGACGGTCACACCCTTATCCGTGAAGAGACAATCGTAACCCATTTCACAAAGTTGAGAAACGGATAACAAATTGTAACTTAACGAATGCACAAGTAAAACATTCGAAATAGAATTTTCGGTTGAGATAGCAATTTTACCCAAACCGAGCACTTCTCCTTTACCATTGTCGCCAAACACAATGTTTTCACATGAATCATGATTTGGTTGAAATGAGGTGAACATGTTCTTTGCTCCGGTCATATGATTGGTGCATCCACTATCCAACACCCAACTTGTTCCACCGGAGGCATATTCCTACAAAAATAAATCAAGTTCTTGTTTTAGGTACCCAAATGGATTTGGGTCCTAGGGGGTTAGTAACATAAGTTTTAGGCACCCAAACACTCCTCATGATTTCCCTCTTCTTGAGTACACCAACATACTTCACAACTATTTTGCCATCTTTACCCCAACAACACATGTAATCACTAGCATAAGTTCGTGAGATGGGCACTTGTTGCTTGGGTTGTTCCACTTGCATCTTTTTGTTGGACTTGTCATTTGCAAGCGGAGTAGATGGACTTGTGACCTTGTTTGCCTTGTTTATGAGCTCAAAGAGAGGAACTCCCTTGTTGAACCTCACACAAGGCACTCCATTAATCATGTTTCTTCCATTGGCTTTGCCATTATACTTACTAAAACCAACTCCTTCCTTGATGGATGGATGCCTTGCGAACTTGAGAGTGAGCCTTGGTTGTTGGTCTTTGCACTTGCAACCATTTCTCAATATCATGTTTAACCTATGAATCTCCTTGTCCTTCTTTGCTATTTCAACAAGGTTAGTTGCATATGCATTTATATCAACATTTTGACACCTTTTACAACTTTTACTTGTTGATGTGCTAGAGTCATCGGAAACCTTGGAAGAGGTTGAGGGGCTATTGCAAAGAGCATTATAGCTTAACTCAAGTTTTTGATACTTTTCTTGTAAGCTTGTGAGGCTTTCTTGAGCTATGCTATACTTGTTCTTTACACTAGCAATTAAGTCATTGGCCGTGGTACACTCCTTTGTCAACCTCTTAATAGAGTCATTGGCTAAGGATAGTTTTACGGTCAATTTCTCAACTTTCAACCTTTCTTCGGTTAGAGAAGCTTCAAGTGCAAGATTCTTTTCTCTTTCTTGCGAAATCAAATCACCTTGCATTTCAAGACTTTCATTCCGACTTTCTAGTTTCATTAGCAATTTGATTATTTTGTTGCCTCCTTTCTTACCAAATTTTATTATCAAATTCCTTTTATATTTATTCATCTCATCATTTTCATTATCACTATGTTCATCACTTGAGCATGTAGGAGAGTTGTGTGGTACCTTCTCCCCCTTAGCCATAAGGCAAGTTGGAGTGACGTTATCGTCGTCGGAGAGGTTGATGAAGAGCTTGGATGAAGATGAGTTGTTGGTGAAGAAGCTTGGAGAAGATGTCTTGTGAATAGCAATGTTTGCGGCACCCTTCTCCTTGTCCTTCCCTTTAGTCTTCTCATCATCACTTGACTCATCACTAGAATACCATTCTTCACCAATGTGTGCTTCACCTCTTTTCTTCCTTCTATTCTTCTTGTCATCTTCTTGATCTTTCTCTTCTTCATTTGCACCACCTTTTGAGTTTGATGTACTAGGTTGCTTCTCATTCTTGTTACTCAAGGCTACCTTCAAGCTCTCAATCTCTTCTCTCATCTTGCTCATTTGCTCTTCAAAGTGTTTGGTTTGATTTTCCAACAATTTTTCTGCTATCTTCTCGGCGAATTGGGTCATTTGAGCTTCACTTATCTCCGACATTATGTTCCCTCACGCGGTGAAGCGCTAACACGAGGGTTAGGCTCCGATACCAATTGAAAGGATCTACAATGCCTAGAGGGGGGGTGAATAGGCGTAGTATAAAACCTGAAACTCAAACTTAATTGAAAAGTGAGAACAGAGACCGGTACTACCGGGATTGGACCGGTACTACCGATAACTGTCGGTAGTACCGATGCAATCCGTCGGTACTACCGGTCATGAACAGATAGCTACGAAACCAAGATTAACTGCAGAGTAAGTTTAGATCTATGCTATACCAAACCACCCAAGTGTATGTAGAGTTCCTTGCAACCTTCACCCTAACTTGAATCACCACCAAATCGTAGATCGGGCCTCCAAACCTAAGAACAAGTTAGAGAGAGAAAAAGCACGGTCGAAGCCGTGACACCACAAGTAGACACAACAACAAAGAGAGCAAGGGACAAGTTATTTATCCCGAGGTTCGGTCAATCCACAAAGGAAGGCCTACTCCTCGTTGTCGAGGTGACCACAAAGGTCGGAGTCTATTTCACCTCCTTTCCTCACTCAAGGTTACCACAAAGGTCACTTGAGTTTCTTCACTAGAATCTTGGGTGATACAAACACTTCGGGGAGCCCTCACAAATGGATCAAACCGGGCTCTCCCGAAGAACGCCTAGCCGCCTAGGGTTCCAAGAACCCAAGAGTAACAAATGCAAAGCAAAGCCGGCTAGAGGGAGGAATCAAGTGCTCAAACAATGGATTTAAGTTTTCCTCACTCGAATCTCACTTCTCAACTTGAAACTTGCAATGGATTGAGCTATGAGCAATGAATATGTGTGAGAGAGAGTGGGAGAGCAAGAGAGAGCTGTTGTCTCGGGTTGGTAGGCAATAAAAATGAAGTGGGTCAAGTTCTAAAGAAGGGGGAAGAAGTATTTATACTTCCTCCGTCTGGGAGCTACCGGTACTACCGATTCCTACCGGTAGTACCGATGCTACCTCAGCAGATCGAACGTTAAAAGTCTGACACACGCACTGCACGAGGCCCCAACGGTAGAAAAGTTTGTCAGTCAAGTTGACTTTACCGGTACTACCGGTGTTACACCGGTACTACCGATACAGCAGTCAACCTACTACCGAAGTACAGTCGTTACTACCGATCCGGACCTTGGGTAACTGCTTGGGCAAAGTCCTACCGGCACTACCGGTCAAGGACCGGTACTACCGCTCTGGAACCGGTACTACCGGATTAAAATCCGGTACTACCGAAATATAGTTACTCAAACCCGAGAGCAGCGAGTTGGCTGGGAGGAGTCTCGGCGCTAAGTCCTACCGGTACTACCGATTAAGAGTCGGTACTACCGGTTCAATATCGGTACTACCGGATTAAAATCCGGTACTACCGGAATAAACTTTTGTGGAACCCGAGAGCAAGCAGTTCGCTGGGGAGGATCCTGCTCTAAGTCCTACCGGTACTACCGGTCCAAGACCGGTACTACCGATTCTCCAGGGGCAGAACAGGATAGGGCAGTGCACAAGTGTGTGAAGGTGTCTCTCAAGCATGTTTGTTTAAGTCAATATTTGAGCACTTTAAACCTTCTACTAGTCAACTAGCTATGCATCCCTCTTGATAGTGCGGTAGTCCTATACTCAATAAAAGATAAAACTTGCTAAATTATGAGTAAAGATCACCAAGTAACTCGGTCAAGTTGGAGGGGTGCTGTTTCACCAAATATTTCAATTTGCTCATTCATATGGACTAACACCTGCACATAATCTTGATAAAACCGTTAGTCCCTAATTTGATTGTCATTAATCACCAAAATCCCACATAGGGGGCGAATGCACTTACAATAAGTTATTATTCTATGTGAATGGAATTAAAATGCAAACTACACTCCTTTATTTACCAATTTCATAATGAAACCTATATGCTTGCACAAGAAAAATGGGTTTTCACAATAAATAAATGAAAAATTTTAATTGGTTGGGATTTTTAGATTGTGTGGATTTTTAGGGTTGTTACAGTCCTCCCCCCTCATTAGGATCTCGACCTCGAGATTCAGGGATAACGTACCCTTCGAAGAGGTAAGGAAACATAATCCGCAAGTCCGATTCCTTCTCCCACGTAGCTTCCCTTTCAGTGTGATTGCTCCACTGTACCTTGCACATCGGAATGGTTTTGTTTCGCGTCTCTTTGGTATCCCGTGCCAAGATCTTGATCGGATGTTCCTTGTATTCAAGTGTGTCTTGCAGGTCCAATGCATCCGTAGGAACTTGCTCCTCGGGAAGCTTCAAACACTTCCTTAATTGCGAGACATGGAACACGGGGTGTACTCCAGATAATTCCTCCGGTAGTTCCAGCTTGTAAGCAAGCTTTCCAACCCTTTTACAGATCTTGTATGGCCCAACATATCTGGGTGCCAATTTCCCTTTTACGTGGAATCTGACAGTGCCACGAAGTGGAGATACCTTGAGGTAGACATAATCCCCAACCTCGAACTCAAGCTTTCTACGTCTTCTATCTGCATAGCTCTTTTGCCTACTCTGTGCAATCCTCAAATTCTCTCTTACTTGGGCAACACCTTCTTCTGCTTCCACAATCTTAGCAGGACCAAAGAAGGCTCTCTCTCCGGGTTCTGACCACATTAGCGGGGTTCTGCACGGTCTTCCATACAACGCTTCAAATGAAGACATCTTAATGCTTGTCTGATAACTGTTGTTGTATGAGAACTCG
The DNA here is from genome assembly GCA_038502445.1 of Eremochloa ophiuroides. Classification (NCBI taxonomy): domain Eukaryota; kingdom Viridiplantae; phylum Streptophyta; class Magnoliopsida; order Poales; family Poaceae; genus Eremochloa; species Eremochloa ophiuroides. Next base: position 79,356,737 of record JAHLJS010000005.1, on the reverse strand, counting down.
GCGTGGGGTAGACAGCTCTCCCATCCTTCCTTGTACCTCAATACACAAGCACGTAACATGTCCTCGAGACTCTGGTTCACTCTTTCTGTTTGCCCATCCGTTTGCGGGTGGTATGCGGTGCTATAGTCGAGCTTGGTTCCGATGGACTTGTGCAAGGATTTCCAGAACTGTGATACGAACTGTGAGCCTCGGTCAGATATAATACTCAGAGGCGCCCCATGTAACTTTAAAATGTTTGATACGTACAGATCTGCTAGCTTTTCGACTCTATATTTCCTTTTGACCGGTATAAAATGTGCAACTTTGGTTAGACGGTCCACTATTACCCATATAGAATCATATCCATGCTCGGATCGGGGCAGTCCTATTATGAAGTCCATGGATATGCACTCCCACTTCCATTCTGGTATCTCAACTGGTTGTAGCAACCCTGCTGGTCTCTGATGTTCGGCCTTGATTCTATTGCATGTATCACATCGGGCTACATGCCCTGCAATGTCTGTCTTCATATTCTCCCACCAGAAGTGTTTCCTTAGATCATGGTACATCTTGGCTGACCCTGGGTGAATGCAATATTTGGAGTCATGCCCCTCTGACAGAATCTCTTCTCGTATCGCTGAATCCGTCGGTACACAGATTCTATCCTTGTACCATACAGTTCCCTGCTCATCTTCTCGGTATTCGGGGCCTCTTCCCAGCTTCATCAAACCACGGATATAGTCTATCTCAGGACAGTTCTTTTGCGCTTCACGGATTCGTGAGGTGAGATTGTACTCGACGCAAAGCTCATTTAGCATGCCATAGGAGACTACCTCGAGCTGGAACGCGTCAAACTCTCTCCTGAGCTCAGGTGGCATAGAGTTGGTGATGAGGGTATGGCAGTAGCTTTTGCGGCTAAGTGCATCAGCGACAACATTAGCCTTTCCTGGGTGATAATGGATCTCAAGATCATAGTCCTTGATGAGTTCCAGCCATCTGCGTTGCCTCATATTCAGATCTTCCTGTGTGAAGAAGTACTTCAGGCTCTTGTGGTCAGTGTAGATGTCGCACTTGTTGCTTATCAGATAGTGTCTCCAAATCTTGAGTGCATGTACCACGGCTGCAAGTTCTAGGTCATGAGTCGGGTATCGCTGCTCATGTTCCTTCAACTGTCTTGAGGCATAAGCTATCACTCTTCCTTCTTGCATTAGTACACAGCCCAAACCTTGCCGAGAGGCATCACAATATACAACAAAATCCTTGTGAATATCGGGCAGGGCTAGTACAGGTGTAGTAGTGAGCTTCTCCTTCAAGGTCTGAAAACTCTTCTCACATTCAGGAGTCCATATAAACTTGTTCTCTTTCTTCAGCAAGTTAGTCATGGGTCTTGCAATCTTGGAGAAATTTTCAATAAATCTGCGATAGTATCCTGCAAGTCCCAAAAAGCTTCTGATTTCTGACACATTACAGGGTTGTTCCCACTCTTTCACAGCTTCAATTTTGGCTGGGTCTACTGCGACTCCTTCTCCTGACAGTACGTGTCCAAGGAAAGCAACTTCCTCAAGCCAGAATTCGCACTTGGAGAATTTGGCGTATAGCTGGTTGCGAGACAACCTCTCCAATACGGTCCTCAGATGGTGTTCATGTTCCTCTTTTGTGGCTGAATAAACCAATATATCATCAATGAATACTACCACAAATCTGTCTAGCTCATTCATGAAGATCTTGTTCATCATGTTCATGAAGTATGCTGGAGCATTAGTGAGTCCAAATGAGACTACTGTGCACTCATACTGTCCATATCTAGTGACAAATGCAGTCTTCGGGATATCTTCTTCCCTGATCTTCATCTGATGATACCCTGATCGGAGGTCGATCTTTGAGAAGTACTTGGCCTTACTCAATTGATCTAACAGATCATCGATGCGGGGCAATGGGTACTTATTCTTGACTGTAACCGCATTCAGATTCCGGTAGTCAATGCACATCCTCATCGTGCCATCCTTCTTCTTGACAAACAAAACGGGAGATCCCCAGGGCGAAGCACTAGGCCTAATGAAACCCTTCTCCAGTAATTCTCCCAGCTGCTTCTTGAGTTCCTTCAACTCATCAGCCGACATTCTGTAGGGTCTTTTGGCAATCGGTGCAGTCCCTGGCATCAGCTCTATAACAAACTCCACATCTCTATCTGGTGGCATTCCTGGCAACTCCTCTGGAAATACGTCATTGAATTCACAGACTACTGGCACATCTCTGAATGTCAGCTCTGTTTTATCTGCTTTAGTCTCCAGGGCACATAGGAGGGCTTGGACTCTCTCGGTTTGGGGTACACATCGGACAGCTGTTCCCCAAGGGTGGGTTACCTGAACATATCTAGGTGAACAAGATATCACTCCCCGGTGTTTGGTTAGCCAGTCCATGCCTAAGATGACATCTAAGCTATTGGAGGGTAGTAGGGTTAGGTCAACTCGAAAGTCAAGTCCCTCGATAGTTATTATCACTCCTCTACATATGTGAACGCTTCTGAAGGTTTCTAAGGGCGAGCTAGTTAGGATGGGGTTTGCTCTCGGGGTTACAGGTATGTTATGCTTACGTGCATATGCAGATGAAATGTATGAACATGTAGCTCCCGAATCGAACAGAACTGTAGCCATGTTACCCTGAACTAGGAACGTACCGTACACAGCATCAGGTGCAGCTTCAGCTTCCTCAGCGGTCATGTGGTTCAGTCTTCCTCGGGTAGCAGATCCCCGGTTTGGTGTGCCCTGTGCAGCTGCTGGTGCACGGTTGAGGTCGGGGCACACAGCCACACGGTGTCCAGGCTTTCCGCATCCAAAGCAAGTGAAGGGCGCACTGCCTGCTGTAGCTGTCGCAGGAGCCTTCCAATTGCTTGTCCTTGGCGTGTTGGTAGCGGGGGCGGGTGTGTTCTGCACAGCTCGAGTCGGCGCAGGGTAGGTCTGAGCGGGGCGGTGATAGTTGCTGCTGCTGGTACCACCACGGCTCGTTCCCGAAGAGGGTCCCTGGCGGGTTCGAAAAGGCGGAGGTGCACCTGTTCGCTGTCTCTGAGGTGGAGCAGTGCGAGCGGGTCCCTCAGAGCGGCGCTTCTTTCCCTTGTTCTGGGCCTCGAATTCCAGTCGTGCTTCCATGCGATCCTTCTCAATCTCAATACAGCGGTCAATCAGCTCACGCAGAGTGTAGCTCTTGTTCCCTGACAGAGCCAACCTGATCTTGGTCTGAAGTCCCTTCCTGTAGTAGTACATCTTTTCCTTCTCGGAACTCACGCAAGACGCAGGTGCGTAGCGGAGCAAGCAGTTGAAGCGGGTGGTGTACTCGTGGATCCGATCAGCTCCCTGGGAGATGTTACGAAACTCGTTCTCCTTGGCCTCCATGACTCCCTCAGGAATGTGGTGGTCACGGAAAGCCTCGGTGAACTCATCCCAGTCAATGCGGGATGAATCCTCGTGAGCGCTGGTGTAGTTGTCCCACCATGCCCGTGCAGCACCGGTCAGCTGGTGGCTAGCAATCCCAACACACTCCTCGTCGGAGCAAGTGGTCAGGTCCAGCTTCTTCTCCATCTCTTTAAGCCAATCGTCGGCAGCGAGGGGATCGCTGTCGGTCCCGTCGAAGGTAGGTGGCCTCAGCTTCAGGAAACCCTCCAGTTTCCTTTGGGAGTCATTCTGGGGTGGCCCGTGGTGCCTGTTCATCCCAGTAGCTATGGCATTCAGCAGCTGGGTCTGCTGAGCCATCACTTCCGCCAACGTCGGTGGCGGCGGCGGTGGCGGAGGCACGTTCTCGCCTTGTGGTGGCGGATCGTTCACCGGCGGTGCATTCTCTGCCCGGCGCAGCTCTTCTTCCAGGTTAACTCCAGCACGTCTGCCAGCTGGGCGTCCACGATTGCGACCACGCCCACGTCCTGGCGCAGGCGCGGGGGAGGGCTGGCGGTTCTCCAAACGCGCAGAACGTCTCATCGACATCTGAAATTATTAGGTACGTGCTCAGTGCAGTAATAATCTTGTAGTTGTTTAAGTAGGAGTTAGATGTTTTCAATGATTTAAATGAATTAAAACATTTTTCATGCTATCCTACACTCAACCAAAGAAGCTTAGAGAACCATAAGAAGCATAAGATCCAAATGTCACTCATCACATGGTTATTATTATATAAAGGATGTTCCTAGCTGCTAAGAAGATCGTGCTATACGCAGATAGCCAATGATAGGACAACTCATGGTATCACTAGTCTAAGGGCCACGCAGGGTCCCATAAGCTACTGGTGCATAAGGTCGAGTACGGCGTCGGGTATGCGGCTGTCCTCTGCCTCAACAAGCTTCCCTCGGCTGAAGTACTGGATCTGGTCAGACGGTGCTCCCAGCTCCTCCAGCACCTGGCGTAGTACCGTGGCAAATCCGCCGTGGTTCCTCCCATTGATCGGGATCTCAATAGTGCCGTCGTGCAGTGGACGAAGTGGTGGTCCAAGGCTGGTCATCTGCAAATTTTTCAAGAAACGGATTAGCAAGTCCTTGTATTAGATAAGCCATTGCATAAAAAGTGAATGCAAGGTCGGTAATATAACCGAAAGAGAGTCTGGTTTCCTATTCTAACGTCCATTTTCTATGGGTCTCGTCCTACAGTCAAGTATGGCTCCGATACCAACTGAAACGACCTCGATTTCCACGAAGGGAAATCCACAGGCTCGAATTGTAATTCAACAGATTGCTTGGGACAATCCATGAAATTACCCATATCTCAGTTGCCACCAGGATCCATACAACGGTAAATAAGTCTTACATAAATATTTATTACATCGCCACACTGGCGGAATCAACAATCAGAGAAGCTTTAGAAGATGCGGAAGCGATTCATCCTTCACGGCCAACTTGAGTGTAGCACGTGACCCTATTCCTCGTCATCATCTCCCTCGAAGTCGTACTCATTCTCGTCACCTGACAGCAAATTTATCAGTACGATTTGTACTGGTCACGGAGCCCACCTATGCAGCATTTGCTTTGTGGAAAGTGGATGCAAGGCTATACAAGCAGACCTATAGGCTGAGGTTTTCCTATGCAGCTGTAATCAATGTTTAATTAGTCAAGTTTTATCACCAGTTAACACCATCATCCCTTTTCCCATCACCACACCTCACATACCCACACCTCACTCTCATTCGACAGGCCCAACTCCCTCTCGGGCCTATCTCAGCGGCACACTACCACAACGGGTACACTGCCGGAAAAATGTCATCCAGGGGGAGAAGAGAACACTCACTACACTAGTAGAAGCTTCACAGGAAAGGTCCATAGCCAACAGGTTGGCATATGTATCGATCGATCAACCGTACACTCTGCAGAGGTTTCACTACCCACAAGATTAGCCATCATAGGTGTTGCGCAAACACCTAGGCAGAATTCCGGGTGCTTGCTTGCCTAGGTCGATGCCACCCTACCACTCAGCCCTGGGATATTCCGGATCCTACACCGTTATGCTGAGACTGGGAGACACAGTACCGGGCCCATCCAGTGGTACTGTGCATCTAGAACGGAACGGGAACCCATCGACCGTCTCCGCCCACCCTTATCACCTCTCAACCTAGCAGTAGTGGCACCGTCCTACCAAGTAGTCCAGCCGTCTCCCGCCCATCAGAAGCGAGTGAGTAGAAAAGGATTCTCATGAACCTGAAACTAGTCCATCCTAGGTTTGACCAAGCAGGCATCTCCACTTAGGGGATACTCTCCCCGTGCTATCACAGCACCTCCGTCCACGGGCTTCAAACCACCAAGGCTATCCCACCCGGAACCTCCTCAACAACTTTACCCGCCACAGGTATCTCGCTTGGGGATGCCCAGGTTGCACCCCCGGCACGACTTGCCCCATGGGCTCGTCTCACATCCCACTTGGTCGACATCAACCCTTACCACGCACCCAAGACGCACGCAGCACTCTCTCCCAGTGGTTATAATCAGCTATACACCGTCCCAATTCCACCACATAGCATATAGCAAGTAGAAAGTAGTGGAAGAGTAACAGTAAATTAAGCAGCAGCTAACCTAACAGCGGATAGCAGGGTAAAGTCTTATCAAGGCAGGGAATTCAAATATACTATCATGCAACCAATCCATACATAATCATAAAGCAATAGCAACAATGTCATTTGCAATGCGTAATAGGATCTAAGGATTTGGTGGGACGTGGCACCTTCGTAGTCGTCTCCTAGCTCTTGGAAGTACTCGTGGTCGTCTTCCTTAGTCAGATCCTCCTCCGTCTCTGAAATCGAACACGAAATAGTCGCGTCAGCGACTCCTATAGAGTATTTCAGAAAAATCCAATAAAATAAAGAGTCAAATGCACACAAACACAGTCTTAGATTGTAGATCTCATTTTTCTGAGAATTTTGATATATGGTGCGCAATTTTTGGACATCGTATGAATAAGTTATGAATTTCTGAAGATTATCCTATTTTCTGAAAATGGGAAAACTGGTCGGTTAATCAGGGGCAGCTTGGGATTGGTCCACGTGGCGCGCGGGTCCAGTAGTGCGGCAAGTGGTGCCTCAACAGAACACAGACCCGATGGTCGCCCACCAGGTGTTCGATGCTGGTTCCCAGAGAGTTGCCGGAGTTGGCGTAGCTCGGTGTGGCTCGGCGATGGTCAGTGGTAGCTCGGCTGTGGTTGGGGGTATCTCGGCGGAGCTCGGCATAGTTCGGCGGTGGTCGGGGGTAGCTCGGCGGGGCTCGGCATAGTTCGGCGTACCTCGGCGGGGCTCGGGCGAATCGGAAATTCGCGGCGCCGAGGGTGCCGCTCTCCCGAGCTCTCCCGGGGGGGCTCGGGCGAATCGGAGATTCGGTGCGCCCGAGGGTGCCGTTCTCCCGAGGTCTCTCGCGGAGGCTCGGGCGAATCGGAAATTTGGGCGCCCGAGGGTGCCGTTCTCCCGAGGTCTCCTGCGGAGGCTCGGGCGAATCGGACATTTGGGCGCCCGAGGGGGCTGCTCTCCCGAGCTCTCCTGGGGAGGCTCGGGCGAATCGGAGATTTGGTGCGCCGAGGGTGCTGCTCTCCCGAGCTCTCCTGGGGAGGCTCGGGCGAATCGGAGATTCGGTGCTAGCAGTGTTCCAGGGCGTCTGTTCAAGGCGGCGGTGTCTCTCCGGTGCGGCGGACGATGACAGGGCGGCGATGACCATATTTCGGCAAGACAGGGCTCGGTTTTCCCCAATCGGCGTGCTCAGGCAGTCGTCCGACCAGATGGTGGCGGGTTAGAGTCGTGGTATGGCCTCCTTCTCTCCCTCGGCATACGGCGGTTCTCCGACGAGGTGGAGGCGCACGTAGCCAAAGCGACAGTCGTGATTCGGGGCTCGGCTATCTAGCGGCGGTGCCGAGGCAGACTTGGCGAACCTCGGCGGCCTTTCTCCGCAGCGCGAGGCGACCGGGGGTACTCGGAACGGATCTTGGGCGAGGCGGAACGTGTCGGCGGCGATGTCGTCGCGACTGTGAGGTTCCGGCGGGGCTAAGGAGGTCTTCTAGGAGATGTATACGTGTCCAGGGTCTAAGGCGATGGTATACCAACTACCAATTTTGGCTACCGAGCTTTCCAAGGTGCTCGGTTGTGGCGGCGGCGTGTCGCCGACGACGGCGGAAGGCGGCATCGCGGCTACGACCAAGTATTGGTTCAATCGAATGCGGTCTTGTCAAATTGGTGAGGCCAGAGAGGCATACAACACTCTGGTGGCGAACTTTAGCCATGGCATGACCTTCTTTTGGCAACGGCTCGCGGCGGCGCTCCGGTAAGGTCGCGGCGCACGCGGCCAGGGCGATTCAGGCTTCCTCTAGCGCTTAGATCCGCGTAGCTAGCTCAAGGGGGTCGTGGCGGTGCTCCACGATGCTCTAACCTATACGGGTGCTAGTCGGATTGCTCGGAACGGGTGATTCGGCGTCGGAACGCGTCGGTGGTGAGCGCGCTCCGCCGAGAACGCGTCGTGCTGCGTTCTCGGTCTAGCAAGCTTGTAGTCCGGGGGTTTCGGCCGGTCGAATGAGTGCATGGTGCAGGTGATCTTCCCGAGCCGGTAAAGGCTCGTGCCTGCGCGTCCCGAGGGTGGAACGCCATGGCAAAAGCAGGGCAAGGTTCGGACGTGGCGTGCGGTGGCTCACCGTGGTGTCGGTGAAGCTAGGATGGCGGTGCAGTGGCGAGTCGGAGCCGTGCAGAGCGATCGCAGTGCCGTGCCGCTCCTCGTCCGCAGCTCGGGCTTCTCCTCCGTGTCCGACTCCGGCGTGCTCCGCGGCGGCGGCGCTCCGGCAGCTTCTCCTCCTCTGCTCCGTCCTTCTCCTACGCTCTCTCTCTCGGTTTGGTGCGGTGTGCCGGTCTGTGCTGCGGTGGCGACGAGGAGAAATGAGGGTAAGGCTTCGGGGTGCTCCAATTTATAGGCGAGCTTGGCCAGCTCCAATGGCGAACGGTCCTGATTGCGCTCGGCCGATCGAAGGGCCGTGGCTCGAGTGGATCTAGGGCTCCGGATGGGCGCGGGTTCGCTTGGCGGCCAAGAAAGGAGGGGACAGGAGGGGGACAGCGGGGTCAGGGCTCTGCCATGCTGTCGGCTGTGGGACCGGGGTCACGCCATTCGCGCGACACCCCCGGCAGGCGCGTCGCCTTCGTGAGGAAGAAGAACAGTGGGGGGGCGAGAGCGGCTGACAGGCGGGGCCGGGTTGGCAGCGAGCGCGAGCGCGAGCGCGTGTGTGCCGGTCGTGCGCGTGCGCTGCCGAGCCGCGACGTGGGCCGCGCGCGGTGAGATGAGGAGAGGAAGGTCGGGCGGGCTTGGGCTGGCTTAGCGACCCGGCTGGCCGAAACGAATGGCTGGCCTAACTCTCTTTCTCCTTTTCTATTTTCAGTTTAGTGTATATATACATATATTGCCCATTTTAATTATTGAGTAAATACAAACATAAATTGCAATAAATCCCAAATGTGATGCATAAGTTATTATTCTATGTGAATGGAATTAAAATGCAAACTACACTCCTTTATTTACCAATGTCGGTGCTAATTTTGGCGAGGCTAACACCGGCTAGTAAATATGTGTTTTGCGGTTAAGGCTACGGATGGTGTGTAAGGGGGAACACAGGGATTATACTGGTTCAGGCCGAGCAAGCCCTACGTCCAGTGGAGAGGGGGGTCGTGTTGCCTTGCACCGGGGTGCTTGTAGTAGGGGTTACAATCTAGTCGAGAGAGGAAAGTGCTCCCAGGTCTCTTGTGAGTGTCTAAGTGTTTACAAGTCGTTTGCTGTGGGTGAGAACTTGGAACTTCTCCGTCCGTTCGCTTGTTCTTCTGTCGTCTTTCTAAAGCTGGTCTCTGCTCTCCCTTTTATAGCCGCAAGGGAGAGGCAAAGGCAGCTACGACGCTACCTGTTAAAATAGTGAGGAGTTGCCGTTCCCCGTTTGACTAGCTTCTGCCTTTTCTCCGTGTCTCCAGGGTATGGGTATGGCTATCTTGGTTCGCGAGTTCCAAGGTAGAAACAGTCGTCTGACTATGTCATGTCGTCAGCTCTCTGGGTCTTCTGGATATGGCCGTCGTGGTCCGCACGACTTTGGTGAGTTCACACCTGCCGGCTATCCTTCCGTACGATGTGACAAGAGGGAGTCACCTTGGGGCGTTGTTTCCCGAGGCTCGGGATCCTGAAGGCGTGCCCGTCCTTTCGTGTGGACGGCGCAGTGGGCGTCTTTCCCGAAACGGGGCGGCGCACCGTGGACCATACCGTGGAGGACAGGTGGTATGGCCGTCAGGGGCGTGCGAAGCACGGTCGCGTCGAGAGTCTCGCCCGACGGGACGGTGCTTGTAAAGTGGTCAGAGAGATCTCTTGTGGTCCAAGATTGCTCCGCTGACATTACCTGATGTCTTCGCGAGATTGCGCTCGAGGGGGATAGGGAAGCTCGGGCGAATCGGAGACTTGGGGCGCCGAGGATGCCGCTCTCCCGAGCTCTCCCGAGGAGGCTCGGGCGAATCGGAGGTTTGGGGCGCCGAGGACGCCGCTCTCCCGAGCTCTCCCGAGGAGGCTCGGGCGAATCGGAGACTTGGGCGCCCAGGATGCCGCTCTCCCGAGCTCTCCCGAGGAGGCTCGGGCGAATCGGAGACTTGGGCGCCGAGGAGTGCTGTCCCGAGGAGGCTCGGGCGAATCGGAGACTTGGGCGCCGAGGAGGCCGCTCTCCCGAGCTCTCCCGAGGAGGCTCGGGCGAATCGGAGCCTTGGGCGCCGAGGAGGCCGCTCTCCCGAGGTCTCCAGAGGAGGCTCGGGCGAATCGGAGACTTGGGCGCCGAAGAGGCCGCTCTCCCGAGCTCTCCCGAGGAGGCTCGGGCGAATCGGAGCCTTGGGCGCCGAGGAGGCCGCCTCCCGAGGTCTCCAGAGGAGGCTCGGGCGAATCGGAGACTTGGGCGCCGAGGAGGCCGCTCTCCCGAGCTCTCCCGAGGAGGCTCGGGCGAATCGGAGACTAGGGCGCCGAGGAGGCCGCTCTCCCGAGGTCTCCAGAGGAGGCTCGGGCGAATCGGAGACTAGAGCGCCGAGGAGTGCTGTCCCGAGGAGGCTCGGGCGAATCGGAGACTTGGGCGCCGAGGGCGCCCGCTCTCCCGAGCTCTCCCGAGCTGGTGCCGCTCTCCCGTGCTCTCCCGAGCTCTCCCGAGGAGGCTCGGGCGAATCGGAGACTTGGGCGCCGAAGAGGCCGCTCTCCCGAGCTCTCCCGAGGAGGCTCGGGCGAATCGGAGACTTGGGCGCCGAGGAGGCCGCCTCCCGAGCTCTCCCGAGGAGGCTCGGGCGAATCGGAGATTTGGGCGCCGAGGACGCCGCCTCCCGAGCTCTCCCGAGGAGGCTCGGGCGAATCGGAGCCTTGGGCGCCGAGGACGCGGCCTCCCGAGGTCTCCCGAGGAGGCTCGGGCGGATCGGAGGTTTGGGGCGCCGAGGACGCCGCTCTCCCGAGCTCTCCCGAGGAGGCTCGGGCGAATCGGAGACTTGGGCGCCCAGGATGCCGCTCTCCCGAGCTCTCCCGAGGAGGCTGTCATTAGTGGAATGATGTCGTGGGCCTCTGTAGACGCGGCCTTCGTGGGTTTCGACTGGCCTTACTTGGGCCAGGCCAAGTTGGGAATGAGCGTTTTTGCATGGAAGTTGGGTACCCCTAACTTTGGTAACCGACAACCAATTTCATAATGAAACCTATATGCTTGCACAAGAAAAATGGGTTTTCACAATAAATAAATAAAAAATTTTAATTGGTTGGGATTTTTAGATTGTGTGGATTTTTAGGGTTGTTACATTACGTTTCCATACAAACTCCGTATTTGATTTGATCTGAGTAGTACAGTACTGTATACGTTTGTTATTATACATTGGAAGGAGGTGATCCCACTCGGCCCATTCAACGCAATGCAAGACAGTCGCGTGATGAAGCACGCGGGCAGTTGCAGCTGCAGGGTCCCATCCAACCTGCATGCCTACCGGGAAAGTCAAACTCGTAATGTATTGTGTGCGCAAAAAAAGTATATATTACGCACACATTTAGGCACCGAAAATAGCCGGGAGATGTGTGTATTGAAATTCTAAAAACAGAAAATCAAAGGGGTCTGGTGATGTCACGATGATGCATGTGGCGAAATGCTACGTGTACTATGCTGATAGTCAACTGTCTAGAAGAGCTAGGTTGAATGTACGTAGCAATTAATTTCTGAATTCACGATGACCATGCATTCTGTCAATGTAAGACACAATGGAAAAGGTAGGGGATCGGTTGCTATCTCAAGATCTGCGTGGGGTACTCTCCAAAAGATTGTTGGGATCCAAACAACTAGTTAGCTAAAATTTAGTCCTTAAGAATCCAAACAGGTGGACTAGTGAGTGGACTAATAACTAATTCAAGCACCAACTAGTTGTTAATTAGTTCACTAATCCATAACTATTCGGGACTAACAACTAGTTGTAGTCTATATTAGTACTTGGATCCAAACATGATTGAACTAATCACTAGACACTAACTACTAATTCAACTAATCTTTAGTCCTATTTCATCCAAATAGGTCCATAATAATAGAGTGTGCGCTCTTATAGAAGTAAGGTCATGTTAAATCCATTAGCTCCTACTGCTAATAGTGAGTTAACTAATAGTTCATAGCTAATGTTAGATGGTATTAGCTAGTTTAGTCTAACTAGTAAAATAGTTGTTACAGTAGTTGAGTATCTAGCTAACAATTATAGCTGAATAATTAGCTGCGCCGATAAACTAATTATTACCAACTAATTGTTAACTCTATAAATCTAAATAAGGCCTAGTTATGGATCAGGTCGGAGTATTTCTTAGGTTATCGATAGAAAATTATATGGTGTATTGGACGGGTCAGATCTCGTGCTCCGTCATCAGGTCTACGGCTGAGCTTTGCCCTCTTCTTCCTCGCGATAGGCGCATTCTGCGTTTGCAACAAGTCTGTATTATATTAACGTGTTTACTAATCACACTTGGAAACTTGAGAAGTTGAATTCAGCGCATGCACTGCATTGGCGTGGCGTGTGGTCAAGCAGCCAGTCGAGTCGACTCCTACCAAAGTCCGGTCCTAATATGATGCCAAAAGAGATTATGTGGACAATTACATCGTGAAAAATAATCATGGTGTTCATCGGGAGCTTGGAGCAACGGTCTCCCTACTCCATTCTTCTTCCTCGTATCCATGTCCACAAACAAATACTCCCTTCAGTCCAGTTTACAAGACGCGTAAATTTATCCAGATTTAAAGTTGGCAATCTTTGACTAAGAAGTTGGTCAACAAAGTTTAACTTTTATAATGCAAACTTCATAGGGTTACATCTATACTATAAACTTATTATATTGATCGTAATTTGGAGGATCGTGTTATATGTGTATGCTCCTTACATACTAAACCGGAGGGAGGACCCTGTAGGTTCATTTTGCTGTGGCAATATAAAGCGTCAAAACAATACTGCGTACTAGTCAGTTAGCACCGCAAAAAGAAATGTCAAAGAAGAGAAAAATGTCGACCCTGTCATACCAGTCAAATCACCATTTAAGTAACTTTGTCAGGATGAATAATCACTGAACTTACACATCTGTATAATCATGTTTCGCATAATAAGTGCACTCAAAATTTGCTTACAAAATAATGCCAGGGCCGAGGACTTTTTCTCGGCATCTGATTTTTCTTACCTTGCCTACAAAATTGCTACATGTGTTTGTGTACAAACTAAAACACATGGTGTTGCGCTCTGAAGAACAAATGAACATATGAGCAACACGTGAACAAGAATTTTCTGATATCACTATTAAGATGAGAGGAGTAAAGAATTGGCGATGCCAAACTTGAATCATGATCTCTTCACAACTGCAACCGCAAAGTGAGAGTGGTGTGTGAACTCAAATGAGACCCTCAGAGATGGATCGCCCGCTCCAACTTGGTTGATAATATTTAGGGCTATCCTGTTGTGCTCAGCCACCTGCTCTATCCGACGGACCTCAGCAAGTTTTTCTGGTTCACTTGCAAAACTGCCCCGTAGTGAGGGGACTATCTTCTGAATTTCCTTGAAGAAGTTGTATTTCACCAAATCCTGTGACAAGAGATATCGGGGCTTAGTAGAAGTGTAAAACTAAGCAGATGAGAGAGCTGATAAAAGGATTTCAGTAGGGAACACTCACCGACATGCCTGCCCGGGAAGATGATTCCTTAAAACTGTAGAAGGAAATGTGCTCAGGGATTCGAGCTTTCAGAAGAAGATCGAAGTGCTGCATGAATCTCTGGGAAGAATGATTGAGATTATGTCAGACTCATTTAAGACATATTTAAAAGGATGTTAGAAGCCACAACAACAAATCCAATCACACCTCTTGTTCAGTGTTAAAGATACTTGGTAATTGGAATGACCTACTTTCGTTTCGGAGAACAGCTACCATCTGCATTAGCAATAAGAGAGTGATTGTTCTGTTCCATTGAGAGCTGTACAAATTTACGCTTTGCACCCATATGAGTTCCGGATGACCATAATTTTTCCATACATACCATTGAGAGTCCCTCTGATAGCAAAAGATAGCATTGAAGCAATAGACAAGAGGACGAAAATGTTATATCCCGAGCTGAATCCTTCGAATGATCCTTCTTCTTTTTCCCCTTTCTTCGTGCTGAACATTTGACAATACATGTTAAGTTACACAAATTTATAACTGTAAATGGTGGAAGAGACAAAATCAAACGTTTATAACTGTAAATAAACAATCAAACAGCCACTACATCATGTTTTTTCATGTGATGTAATTTCAGGGGAAGAGGCTCCTCTGAATTCATAAAGTCAGAGAGAGCAGATCTCAGCTATCTCATATTAGTCTGCAAGCCACCTTGAATTATGTGGCCATCCTATTAGCCTAGTCCATTACATGTCTATTATTATGAGAGAAGGATAGTTCACATGTGACATCAAAACTTACAGGTTTCACTACTAGCAAGAACTCGTAACTGCATCTTTTCTATTAGCTTTGTGAGCACCACATACATGTACCAGTACACCATACAATATTCGCCTGGAGAATAGAGGTCAAGTTCGAAACCCAGTGTGAGAAACCGAAAAGCAACCCAGTATGCATGCTCCTGAGTCCAAATAAGAAGTTGCTTTGATACTCTCATGCACATATTCTGCACACCAACCAAAGCACGTTGAACCATGACAAATATATGAAAGTGATATTTATCTCAAAAAGCACATTAAATCAGAGATACCTCATTCTGCAAGACATTTCTGGCTTCACCGAACTCTCTTTTCAGTGCAAGCTCCAACTGCCACATGTATAAGCACAAAACATTACAAGTGCAAAAGCAACATTGTACACATGGGGAAGAAGCACTCAAATACTCAAACTATCACAGTCAAGGAATAATCACAAACTATTTGAATACTGCAACTACCCCTAGAAGTAGCTAAAAATATACGGAAGAGATATCCTAAACCTGATATGCTTTATAACATTTATTAAAACATTAATAAAAAAAGTTCCGCTCAAGACACAAGGAGGTATTTGAAAGAATGGGTCAATGAGAAAAAATCAAAACATCTTTGCTTCTTGTCTAATACTCTAATTGTATTTCAACTTGCTACTTTGGGTCCACGAGAAATCTAGAATATACATACATTATTCATGTTCTTGAATATCAGCTACAATATCCCTTTTCACCTTGCCATTCTTGGGTCTAGCATAGTACCTTTTTCATTGTTTCAAAAATTTAATATTCCATTGGCAGTGCAATGAACTACTATTTATTCCTACTAACCAGTACTAAGAAAGTGCTATTTAGACAACTGAGTTTTCTCAGTTTGGTTATGAAACAACCAAATTTGTTTACTGTGGCTATAATTCTTTTGCCAACATGAAAGCACTAATGTAAGATGAGGAAAGAAGAAATAATGAAAACAGCATTATTTCACATTCACACACCTGTATGGAAATAGTGCTCCAATCCTGCAAACTCTTCCCAAGCTTGCGCCGTTGCCATGCAGTGTTTGTACAAAGAATTTTTATTGAGTTGATAACCAACTGCAATGTCATCATATTAATTAATCAGTGATAGTTCCAGATAAATACAGATGCAAAACAACCATCAACAGAGGAGAAGAATGATCCTGGTGTCTGACCTGACCTAGCTGCACCACAAACTCATTCATCTGAAATTCCTTATCTCCTATAATGTCTGGTAGTGATAAAGCCCTTGAAATGACATCAGAAAACAAGTATTCCCCATAAAGCTTGCTGTCTTGGACCAACAAAGTCTGCATCAGGGTTATTTTTGAATCATTGTTAATGCAAGAAAGAAGCAGCGAATGAGATGTGTAAAAGAATTCAAAGACTTCATGTTGTACAGGATGAAACAAATCATGTTCTCAAAAGATAAATGAATTGATAGTCACAATATCAGATAGCATACTGCAATTTTCAACTAAATATACTAAAGATAAACTTTCCCTCCCCTTATTAATCCAACACTTTTATAACAACAGACCTCACTAATGTTTGGTAATAGCAAAAGAGTTTTATCAGTGAGATGTTAAAACAGTAAAAGAAACAAACAGTTACCTAAACATCAAATTGCAAGTTAGCCATACACTACAGCAACTGCTGTAGTGCAGATAGTCCACGAAGAATGTAAGTATGACCCACCTGAAGAAATGCTCTGGGAACCAAATCTGGCACTGTTTTTTGTAACTGTACAATAAAGTGAAGCACATTCTCAAGCACAGGATCGAGCGACGAAGCGCAGATGACATCAAGATCATGCAGAAGCCTCTCAAAGTACCTGATTGCCTGAAATGTAATTATTACTGCATTACATGGCAAGCTGCAAAAGTGTGTTCATATTCCAGATGTGATTCAACAAAACATAGAAACTTCAAGCATAAATAAGGTAGGAACTTGGAGCACAATTAATGCCCAATTTGTACTTACATCGCTCCAGCTAAGTACTTTTACGGCACGTGGCGGTGTGGGACTCAAAAGTTTGCTGTTTAAGCTAACATCAAAGCCAACAGGTTGACAACCAGATGCAGTGGTGCAGTTTCCATCTCCTTGCTGTAACGTAGTGCCAGACTGGGACTTTAGAAACTCCCGAGACTTAAGCATCAAATTAAGCTCTGTCAAGCATGAAGCAACATGCTTCCGGGCCAACTCCAATCCTCTTCCATGAGGTTTCCTCATGCACATAACAACATGGTAGAAATGCTACAAAACCACCAAAAAAAAAGGTGATGGAGGCATTGAGAAATAAAAGGAAAAAACTTCTATACAACTTCATCAGAAATTATCCCTACAAAGCTACAACTGAAAGGCCGACGCTGTGTAACTCTAGTTGACCTTTAGACTGTAATGCAATATTATACTGTATAGTCTTTAGTTGCAACAGTTGGTGCAAACATACTTTAAAAAAAACGAGTGTGCCCGAGTTTCATTACTTCCGCAACAAAATTACAAACAGCCACTAGGATGGGTTTATAACACCTACTAAGTTTAGAATGCAAAAGGATGGGCACAGCAGCACCAAGGCTCTGTGAACTAACTAAAAAGCACACATCAACATTAGAATCGCCTTACAATCATGGTGGTACAAACATACATAAATGTCTAAGGCAATTGCAAGCATACTAGTTTGTCCTTTTCCTTCATTTCATCATTGGATAAGGAGAGAAACCAAGGAAGGGCCAACAGTTTCCATGTTATCTCTCTCTAAAAAAAAGATTTTATCATGGAATCTTACTTGCTTAGTTTGAAATCACTATATACACAATAATAGAAGATGAACATAGATAAATACACAAACTGCTTTCAGAAACACATTTGTTAATTGATAACAATCAGAAAATTCAGTCAACCATTTTTTAACATAATTTAATAGGAAATAAGGGTTAAGACCTTACGAAAACGTAATCTGCATAACAGAGCTCTGCAGTAATCCTCTTCCAGATCAGGATTATCCTGCAGGGATTCAAGACCTGCAGCAACAAATATTCCTAGTCAATATCACGACATCAACAACCTTCTTAAATTGACTAAAAAAAAGAATATGCTGGTTTTTCATTAATTTAAATTTATATAGTCTACATAAGACATTCAAAGTATATTAAGCTTGTCAAAGTAATAATCCAATTAATTACCTTCTCAATCTCAATGTAGGCTTCTGCATCGTTTTTCTTATTTCTTTAGTATTTTTATCCAAACCATTCTAAAGATTGAGCTAGAAGTACTTAAAAGTGAAGGACCTAGGTAGTGTTCAGCAACTTTGCATACATGCACGCGAATAGTTTGATGCAAATTAATCAGCAGCAACCACAATTTCAAGATTGAACTAAAGATAGTTGAGCTAAAATAAGGCACACATAGTTTGTCCTATCTTCAGTAATTGACAACAATCCTTTTCTTCTTCTTGCAACAGGGAAACTTAATAATATACAACAAACTGAGAAAACCAGAATAAGATTATATAGCACATATACTTAATACTGATACCTTCTAGTGTTTTTTTCTTGGACAACGCCTGGGATTTACATGCACGTAATTGACGAGATATTGTCTCTTCAACTGAATTTAGAATTGACAGGCACTTTTCATCACCTTCATCCCTCAAAGGTAGCCCAAAAGACATAGTAAAGATATCCTCTTCCTACAGATACATGAAAAAGGATTGGTCTCACAAGTGGAATCATGGAATTAAAACTACACAAAAGATGACGGTATCTCAAAACTACACAAAAGATGATGGCATCTCACATTTCAGGTCAAACACTAATAAAAACTGATGGTATCTCACATTATGTACAGCAGATCTCACACATTACAGCACCTAAAGGACTAAATATAGCTTCCCTCCATAATCACTTTGGCCACTAAAAGCAGTAAAAAATGTAGGAGACATTCAGAGACTAATGAAATCCACTCCAGTACTCCACATACAAGCTATCAGTAACCAGTTGTCTAACAAGGTTATGGCACTTACCATGAACTAAAAACTAAATTGAACAAATCTAGAAACAAAAATGATAATTTGTGCTATTCATTTGCATGGAGAGGCTGGTCTTACAAAAATAACTTGTCAAGGTGATTGTCTTCAGATCCAATCAGGTTCAGTAAAATGACAGATTGGAGCAATTTTCAAGAAAGGGTTTAGTGGAGATAGTCAAATAAGGAGGCTATAAAAGAACAAACTTTGTCAAGATAATCAATATGCATAAACTATTTCTAGAACCATCAACTTCCATATTCTTGACATGCCATAGATTATTGATAAAAGTAACCAGGGAAAAACGGAGATAGATAGCATCCAAGGTCCAACACAATACCTCATGAGTTCGGGCATTAGAAACAACAGAAATGACAGCATTACAAGTAGCACGCAAAATCCTGCAAAAGCTATTTAGTACAGCATGCGATGAAGTTCTCTCCATTCTCATAAGGTAGATACATGTAAATACAGTCTGAGCTAGAGTGTGCCCCTTGTGCCATGTTGCCTGGGAAATAAAGCATTAAAATATGTGGTTTAGTCAAATTGAAAAGGTTGCACATATGGCATGCAAGAGAGGACTTAAGTACCTCACATGAGAAAAGATGGTCCATGACATCAATAGAGCGTTGAATATCAAGTGTCCTGTCCAAGCTAAGTGGGATTGGCGCAACACCATCTTCTATGGCTTCTTCAATGGAGTTATATCGACTTCTCTCAATTCCAGAATCCATTTTTGGATCCATTATCTATCAGGATAGAGTACATACTGAGAATTAAAATCAAGCAATAGATTGAAACAATAAAACACAACAAACTAATTGAAGTGCATCACTTAATGGCCCTCATCAGTATGATGTTTGGCTTAATTATTATGAACTAAAATGTGCTTTGAAGAATTCACTAATATTTTGAAAGGAAAAAGTCTAGATAACCCCCTGAAGTATTGGCACTGGAATACTTAAGCCCCTCACCTACAAAACCGGTTGTTTCACACTTTAAACTATGGAAAACAGTCTAGTTTACCCCCTAAGCGGTATTGCAAGCCGGTTTTAGCTGACGTGGCGCCCAGCATGACAGCCGTGGCCCCGAGGTGGTCCCAATGGCGGCGGGCGAGCTCCCGAAGTCCCGAGGCCGGTTTGCATGTGCCGGAAGCCCGGAACGCACGCACTGTGCACAGCTCGACGATGGTGGGGCTTAGTGTCATGGCTCGCTCGGCAACGGCGCTGGAGACATGCAATCATGGCGGTACAGGCTCCCAGCGGCCGGGAGTGGCCTTTGCTCAGCAATGGCGGCATGGTGATGGCGTGCTCGCCACGAGCTCGAGCACGGCGTAGGAGTGTGCAGCAAGCAACCGTGAAGACCTCCATGGCCGGCGAGTAGTTGCTGCGCGAGCGTTGGTGTAGGAGTGTCGAGCCATGGAGCCAGCAGCGTCCACCAGCGCCGCGTCGGCGCGGCCTGTGGAGCCCCACTGTGCGCCCGCCCCGCTATCCTCGGACGATGCTTCGTCGTCCTGCTCAACGTGTATCCGTGCTGATTTGAGGCCGGTGGCGTGCGATGAGAGCGGCGACGAGGGCGTCCCCCTCGACCTGGACTCCCAGTGGGCGGCGGCAGACGAGGCGGAACGGATACTGGGGGAGGTGGTGGCGGTAGATGCTGCAGCGGCACTTGAAATTAGTAGTGAGAACTGAGAAGGTGCTACGAGCTGGAGCACGGCGTAGCGCAGTGTGCAGCGAGCGACAGTGCAGACCTCCATGAAAGGCAAGGAGCTGTTGCGCGAGCTTCGGCTCGACGCCAGCAAGCGGCTGCTCACCCGCGGCGGTCGCGTGCTCTCTCTCACCATGCTCGTCATGCCACCGCCCACGGAGCAGCTCGAGCAACTCGCAGCCGACCTCGACAGCCACATACGCAGGGAAGACGGAGGAGTCCTCCGGCCACGACGTCCGCTTCGTCCGCCTCCCCGTCATGGAGCCCCTTCCGCGGCATCGAGGAGCTGGTCTCCAGGCTGGGGCAGGCAGGCAGCTGCACGCGCCCCACATCAGGGCGGCGATCTCCAGCTACATCGCTGCTCGATCGACGTGTTCCGCGAGCTCGCCGTGCCCGCGTACGTCTACTTCACCGCCAGCGTCGGGATGCTCGAGCTCTTCCTCCGCCTCCCGTCGCTCCACGAGAAGGTGACAGTCCAGTTCAAGAAGATAGAGGAGGAGCGAGCCATGACACCACGCCTCGCCGTCGTCCGTGAACAGTGCATCCGTTCCGGCGCATGCAAACCGGCCTTGGGAGCTCGCCCGCCGCCATTGGGACCAGCTCGGGGCCACGGCTACCATGCTGGGCGCCACGTCAGCCAAAACCGGCTTGCAATACCGCCTAGGGGGTAAACTAACTGTTTTCCATAGTTTAAAGTGTGAAACAACTGGTTTTGTAGGTGAGGGGTTTAAGTATTCCAGTGCCAATACTTCAGGGGGTTATCTAGACTTTTTCCTATTTTGAAAGGTTACTTAAACATGTCTGCTCTTTTGCTCCATACCACATTTTGAATTGCCTACCTACATGCATGTTTTGGATTTTGAAATAGTGACCGAGTTCGTTCGCAGAGTATGTAATAATGTTGTCTCATAGTTTTCAATGAAACTGGGATCATCGTTCTATAATAATTAATAAAAAACCTCAACCAAGCCAATCTATTTTTTTATTAAAAAACATGTGCCTATCACATCAATGAGTGAATTGTCAAGAGATTGCTTTTCACAAGGATGCATGCATCCAGATCCTCAAGTGCCCCAAAAGGTTGAATGATGGTCCATAAAACCAACTTAGGTGACCTAGAAAATACTATGCCTACAAGGAAAAGATCAACCAATTGCTAAATCATAATAATAACAAAACGCACAAAATAGATCAGCAGTAACAAGAGCATCATGAGCCTCAACGCCCACAATGCACAATAGAGAGAAAAAGAAAAAGAGATGAAGCACAATCTCATAGCAGGGGATGTGGTGCGGACTTACTTCCAGTGCAGACATCGCGGCAAATAGACTAAAGTTTTCTCCATGTACAAGTTCCCCATCCTGGAGATCTACAAGCATGAACAGCCAGAAGGAGACAAAACGAATAAAAGATAAATTAGCTAGTAGATCTGAGCACAAGCTCAACTCTCAGCTATCTGTTTCTATCAGTATGGCAGAGTCCGAGATGCAATAAGCAGCCCTAAAAACTCAACTAGATGCAAGAACACGACAAATCATCCCCACTTGATATTGAACTAATAACTAGCTGGTTTTGAAAAAAGAAGACTCTGCACTTCTACCAAATTTTAATTCTTTCAAAAAAAATGCACAGATATATTGTCCATGTGTAGCATTTTAACTTGATTACTTTCTCAAAATATGTTGCTCGTAGCGCCAATAATGTACATAAATGTTTGGATATAATTCAGTTATGCAAATGTTAGATTTTACATTTTAGATTTCTAGAAAAATCACTTCCCAAACAAAATTCACGAAAGCACCATGTGGCAAAGGATACATAATGGAAGGTCAGAAAATTTGAGCTCAATTTAACTTGACGGTTGAGTCCCTCAGGCTGCTCATAACTTAGGGCCATGGTTCCTCTCCACCCCAAAAACTCAGCCCCTGGTTCATTCCCAACAAGGGGCGGAGCCAAGGGAGCACAGGACCACTGCCACCCTCAAACTTGGACACTACCCGGTGATCGCACCTTATACTTCACTTAATTACAAAACTAATCGTCAAATAGTGCCTCCAAGGCACGTAAGCAGACAAGAGAGGAACATCAAGTTTGCTTCTCTCACTGCACATATACCAGTAGGCAGTAGCTCTCATGCAACCCAGCCACCTCAAGGGCTAATTAATGCTAGCTGAAAGAACTTCCTTCTGTAAAACCGATCCACACAAATCCATAACCCTCCTAAAACCCTTAATCCATCCATAAAATGGAAGATTGGTTACAGGTTGCCAACCATGAATTGAGCAAATCGGTAACTCTCGGGCATGAAACTACATGTTCTAAATTCTCAGGTGTTTCAGTGACACGTCACTCACAGGCTACCTCAAAATGGGCAGGTGTTTGAATCTAGCGTTTAAAATGCAACATGCAGCAAACAACAAATCCTAGAAACTAGATAGTGAATTCTACAGAATATCCCTATTGCCAGTACAGTTCTCCCACTGCGACAGCAACCTACTTCAGATTACTATTCAATCAAACACAGTGTGCATGGTTTTTTCTCTGCACGTTAAAAACGAAATGACTGGGTACATCCCATATGCTGCTGACACCAAAATCTCCCGACGCAACCAAGCATCTCGCATTGCTCGGTGCAAACCAAAACGAGAAATCATCCACACCAGTATCCACATACGCAGAGATCTACACGCACGATCCACCGCACAACAGAGCCCTGCATGCAAGGCCTCGAAACGACAGAGACTGACACGTTTCACGTCAGCAAAAGAGCAAGGGGAAGGCTCTGCCTCGAGTTTTACCACGGCACGCGGCGGCGAGGAGCGGCGTGGCGTCAGCCCAGACGCCCTGGTCGCTGGATGGGGGTATGGAGGGGGGCGGCGTCGCCGCGGGCGCACAGGACGAGGATCTCGCCTCCATGGAAGAGAAGCGGGCGGCGGCGGAGATCTGGAGCCGCGACCGAGGTCCGAGGGATAATCCACGTCCCCTTCGCGCACCTTGGCCACGGCGGCGTCGGCGGCGGAGGGGTTCGGGGGGAGAGGTTTTTACTGGTTGCGTTTGCCTAGTTGTGACTTGTGTGTGAGGGAGAGCGAGACGAGGAAGCCGAGCCGCCGGCCCAGGACTGCAAGTCGGGTCGGGTTGGCCGTGGGACCGGTCGTTATGATTTCGAATCAAAATTTGTAGAATTTCTATCAAAACCATACGCAGTTTCTGAAATCAGTGAAAATGTGAGCACTTACAGTATCAAATTACAGACTAACGAACAGTTACATTTTTGTACAAGAATTCTGGCTAAGTTGGCTCTGTTCGTTTGAACTTATCTACCAGTATCAGCCAGTCATTCAGTAACGTTTTTTTTCTCACAACAATCAGTCAGTCAGTCATACAATCCAGCCAGTAATAGTATAATCCTATCGCATCAGTTCCTGGACACCACTCGGCAAATTGAGCGGGAGAACTCAAAGGCAATAAATAAATCAAAGGCCCTGTTTCCATATTTCGATAGATAAGAGTTCTTTTCAGACAAGAATAGGGCACCAAAGGCGATAAGAAATCAGTTGTTAGTGGCAGGCTGCAGCTCCCAGTAGGACAAGGAAAACCTAGACATCTAGCTATTTACAAACATTGCAAGATTAGTTAACGTCTTCTCGACTCATTTTCTGACCATGCAATTGAAAGGCCAAAAAAAGCCATATTTGTTCACATGACTACTTCTATGCCTTCACCTTTCTCTTCTTGCCCTTGCTTTTGCTCTTCTTAGATTTGGCCTTGGTGGTTGCTTTGCTCTTGTAATCAGGAACTTTATACTCGGGCACATCACGAAGCCCCAGCTTTGACAGAACAAGACAGTACGAGTCCCAGTCGGTTCTTCGCAAGTATTTCAGGTATTTCTTCCTCCTTTGGACCATCTCTTGAAGCCCCTTTCTAGAATGTTTATCCTGCATCAAAATAGTGCGCACAAATTACTACTTCTAATCAATGTTAAACAGTTCCAAAAGCATTGCCGCCAGATGTTGCAGTAAACCAGCACAATATACCACAAGGGGGGCCTAGGATTTTGCATACCTTCTTGTGTAGAAGAGCAGACAGATGCTTGATTTTCAGAGTCAGTTGGGCAACTGCAAACGAAATATGGACATATCAGTAACACGCATGATTCATCTACAAAAGGCAATAAAGCCACAAGGGCATACAAATATACAATGATCCGCATCTTTAGACATACATCAGAGCTGTTATGAGACCTCATGTAGAAAAACAAATCTTTTTTTTTAAAAAAAAAAAGATAAAAGGTCTCATGCTTAGGTGATGCTTTTCACCCAGTGAACAAGGTCCGAGAACAAGGATTGACAAAGCGGAAAGATGTTTACTGTTTAGTTCATAGTATATAGCTACAGGTTTGTTTCAGATTTAAGAATCAAATAAACAACTAATAAATGCAAACAGATACAAAAACATTACAAATCAACTGCGTAGCATAAATAATACTGTGTTTGGTAATGCACAGTTTCTGTATGTCTTATGCAACCTCAAAAGGAAAAGTTTATGAAAACAATGTAAACGTAGCATCTTTCTAGTTAAGAACGAATACTGTGTTTGGTATTTCTTATTTCAGCACAAATGTGACTACATACATCTTTCACAAGTGAACACCTGCTTGAACTCGTGTTACTTTGAAGGACAAGGTAAAGTGGTTACTTTGAAGACAAGAAGAACTGAATAAAATGAGTTTACTTTGAACTCGTGCAGAACCACAATCATTCTCGGACATCTTGAACTCATCCCTCACCGTTTGGAGTTCCAATTTCATCTTCTCTTCAGATGACATATGATCTGGATGGAAGTACTGAAGATAACAGCTTTGATCAGCAGTAGCAGATCACATCCAATCCCAAGACCGTAAATAAGCTAAGGAATTACTTTGACGAGCAGCAAGCCAGCAAAAATAGAAGGCCAATCTCACCTTCTCCAACAATTCTTCCTGCGGAGGCCGGTCCATGTAGTCTGGCGTCAGCAGACCGCCGCCAAAGTTCTGCAGTGCTAGCATGTCTACATGCCAAAGTTCTGCAGGTTCTCAAAGCTCCTCCGGAGTTCCGGAAACCCAGCATTAGGCTGTTTCTCCGGCTTCTCCAACTCCGCCAGCTTGGCGATCCGCCCCTGCAGCTCCGTGAGCGAGAACCACTCCTTACCGTCTTTGCCCGCACCCGCCGGCCGCAGCTCCCCTAGCCTCTTCCCAAGCTCTTCGTAGCTGTAGCTCCTCTTAAGCGCAATGGCAGAACCATTCTCTTCCTGCCCCGCAACTACCGCCTTCCAATTCCTCTCTGGCTCCCGTCTGAAGATCTTGTTCGACGAAGGGGTCCGAAATGGCGTCCGCGGCTGGGGGCCCTTGAGGCTCCCTCGGTTGGAGTCGAGGTCGGGCACCCCCTGCCCCGCATTGGGGCCGTGGGCGACGGCGCTCCTCCTCCTGAACACGTCCATGAAGGAGGGGGTGGATCCGGGAGCGGAGGGTGATGGGAAGGCTCCGGGAGCGGAGGTGGAGGGCGCGCCACCGGTGTTGCGGAAGTTCTGGAGCATCTGGCGGATGTCTTCAACGGGCCTTTCCGAAGAAGGAGCGCCGCGCGCGGGGTTGGGACGGGGCAGGTTCGTCGGGATCCGGTGCGGGGAGGGAGACGCGGGAAACGAGCGGAGGCGATCTCTGATGCCCTGGGAGAGCGAGGACGCCGGGTTCCGCGGCGCGCCAGGGGAGGATGGTGAATGGGCGGCGTCGGGGTCGTTGGCCGGAGGCGGAGGCGGAGGCAGAGGGAACGGCGGGTTCGAGGTGAAGAAGGCACGGGCGACAGGGAGAACGTGCCTCCTCCGCGGGGTGACGCCGCGGAGCGCCATGGCGGCGGGCGGGTGGAGGTGGGGGGCTCCGCCTCTTCTCCCTCCGCTACAGGGTTTTGGTGAAGAAGCTCAGAGCGCCGAGTGCGTGAGCGAAGAGCCGTGCGGCCTGTCTGCGAAAGTGGGCCTAATGGCCGAACGGACTGGCATGCTCTGATGGGCCGTCACGTCGTCGGCAAGAAACTGGGCTGAAGCCTGAGCCTGCAGGCCTCGTGGCCCATCTTTTGAGACAGCCTGTTTAGGTGGTTGACCGGCGCTGCAGCGCATGGCGGATCGGCTGCGTTTGTCAAAGCATGAAAGGCATATAAAACTTCATATTCCGTGGATCCTTTTGTTCCTTGTGAGATCCGGATATACCAAGGAATGTACACCGGCAACGTGAGCACTCACACTGACATGCCCATGTCACCCGAAGTACATCCTCCAACATTTGGTTTACAGCTTGTCTAGTTCTATTGAACCACCCACGTTTTCTTTTAGCCCAGTCCAAAACTCCATGGTTGTGCAGCTCTTAAAATTCTGGAGCACCTGTTTACATGGTCCATCGAAGTAAAATCTAAGGGGAACTTCCATCTCTGTATAGCTCTCTACTCCAGAATTTGGTGGAGTTGAATTGTTTCGCACGGAGTTCATTCCATGCATGGAGAGAGAGGAAGAGGAAACACAAAGAAGAGGAATTTCGGACAAGCACTTACATCAAAATTACTAGCTTTGTTTAAAACTTAACCATCGCGAGAGGCGCACGGCGAAACGGAAGTCGCCTTCGTGGCACGCTGCAACCTCTTCCGACCTCATGAGTCATGGTCATGCATGATACGTGCGAGACCAGCACAGTCACAGCCAATCATGGCATTGCATAATCGTATCAAACTACACGTGTACACTTATATATGTATGTGTGTGTGTGTGTGTGTGTGTGTGTGTACTCTTATTATTTACGTACTACTATTACCGTAATAATAAGAGAATTTTAACGCTAATGATCGCATCTACTGAGCGCACCACTTTAAAATGCATCTCTAGATTCCAACGTCACGTGGTGGCGGTGCGATTCAATGTAAAGCAGCTGCAGCGATCGATCTGCCGATCACGCTCCGTAGATGTTCCTGTTTCGGTTTCTGGCGTCCATGCTCTCCGTGTCCGTGGCATTGCGCGGCGAGCGCGGAGCGCGGAAGCAGAACCACCCGCGCGAGACCGGTAAAAAAACGGCTCCTCCGATCGCGGCCACGCCGAGCCGAGTGGTTACCACTGTTTCTGAGGGTGCGCGCGTCGGCAGTACTGTGCAGGCTACTACTAGTAGAGTAAAGACAAGGCCGTGGAGGTGGAGACGAGCGAGATAAAAACGAGGCCTTGGGTGCCCTGCCTCCCCCTTCTCCTCCATCTCCATGGAGGAGGGGGAGGGCTTCCTGCACGTGCTGCGAGCGCTGCGAGACGCCGCGCGGAGCGTTGAGGCCGGGGAGCTACGCGGGCCGGCGCTGCAGGCGCTTCTCGCGCTCGAGGCCGGCGCCGACGACCTCCTCGCCGGGGACCCCGACCTCACCGCCCTGCGCCGCCTCCTGTGCCGGCTCAGAGCCCTCTCGTGCTCCCTCGACCCGTGCGGCTCCGGCGCCGGCGCCTCCCTGTCCCTGCGCGCGCGGTGCCGGCGGTGCGGCGCGCGGAGGGCGGTCGCGCGCGTGGCCGGCGCCGTCGCCGGCGAGATCCAGGCGTGGGTCGACCGCGAGGCCATCGCGCGCCTCGTGGCCGCGCTGCGCGGCGGCAGGGCGGACGCCGCGCCCGCCCGCGCGCTCCTCGCGGAGCTCGAGGCGCGGCTGCGGTCCGCGGGCGGGCGGTTCGACCCGCGGCTCCAGCGCGCGCTGCTCCGCCACGGCGTGTTCCCGGCGGTGGAGGCCGGGCTCGGGGACCCCGCCGTGGGCGACGGCTGCGCGGCCGCCGTGCTGGCGCTGGTGCGCTTCAACAAGGACGTCTTCGTCGGGCCCGTCCTCATGGGCCCCGCCGTCGCCGCGCTGGTGGCGTCCGCGTCCGATTCCCCGGCGCCGCTGCGCGCGCTCAACGGCCTGGTGGACGCCATCCGGAGCCCGCTGGTGGACGAGCTCCACGCGCGCGGCGAGCTCCCGCGGCTCGTCGCGCTGCTGTGCGCGCCCGACCCTCGCGTCCGCGCCGCCGCGCTCGGCTTCGCGCTCCGCGTCGGCTACTACGGCCGCAAGGAGGTGGTCGACGCGCTCCTCGCCGAGGGCCTCGTCAAGCGCCTCCTCTGCCTGCAGCGCTCCGACCTCGGCGGCTCGCTCGCGGACGAGGACGAGGACGGCTGCCCAAAGGCGAAGCCCGACGAGTCCAAAGCCGGCGGTTCCCTTCTCCTGGCATGCCTCCCCCCGGTGTGGCGGCGTGGCGACGGCGATGACGACGGCTCCGCGGACACGGAGACGGAAGAGCGGCCGTTCGTGAGCGCGGTGGCGCGGTTCGCGGTGCAGGTGGAAGTGGGCGTGGGATTGAGCCCGCGGGAGAAGCGCGAGACGAAGCTGGAGATCCTGCGGCGGGTGCGGGAGGCGGCCGTCTCGTCGGCGGAGGAGGCCACCGTGCTCGCCGAGGTGCTCTGGGGCGCCACCCCGTAGACCGTAGCGGCGGCGGCGGCGGCGCTAGCTTCACCGATGACCGCTGACCTGCTACCTGCGGGTCCACGTGCCGCGTACGCTGTTTGCTGGACTTCGTGGTTGGTTTGCGACTTTCCTCTTGTCCTTTTTTTAGTTCTTTATTTATTTTGTTTGTAGCATGTAGTTTTTCTTTTTGTTTGTAGCATAGTTTTCCTTAAGTTAAGCTTTCTCTGAATATTGTTAGATACAGATCTTCTGGTGTAGATTAAGACTCTGTAGGGGAGACGACTCGAATCCATGTACGCACGTATACGGATGTTTGATGTACAAGAGAGTCAAGATGTAACAATTTTTTGTGAGCATGTGAAAAGAAGTGGCAAGAAATGGTTAGTGATGCAATGACAGGGATAGGTACTTAGTATACTCCCCCTTCTTGAGGTGCAAAGGAGCAGTTAAAGTTGGTGCAAAGTACTCGAATTTTATTTGAACATTCTCTCCCTGTTACAGTTAATATAACTTACCTAAAAAAAACAAACGTTGGTGTCTCGTCGAAACCAGGCGTTTGATTTTGACGTAGAATGGTCGCGAGGAGTTGGAACAAGACGTGTGGCTAACCCGGAACCGGCAGAGTCCAATTTCCATACGCCGGCGTTGCTGCTGCATTCGGTGCCTGGATGTGTCGGTTTCTACTTTCTAGAGCGTGCCAGGCTATGGAGCTCGTTTCAGGGTTCGCCAAATGTCCGTGGAGCGTCGGAGCCTGGCACCGTCGCTACAGATCCATACATGGGCATGGCAAAAATAGCATCGATCGCTTTCGCCGGCGCGTCTTGATCCAGACCCACGTCTAGGCGGTGAACCAGGCACAGGCAGGCAGCCAAGCGGAGAGGCGGAGAGCGCAGCTGCTCCACTGATGCACAGCCCAGCGGCGGCAACCGGCAACGCATCGGCCGGCCGCTTGTGCGGGAAAGAGACGAGGCAATTGCGACGGAGCAGACTGGTCGTGGTGGATCGGTGAAGGGGACCTGCGCGAGACCGACGATGGGGGCCGGGCCGGAGGCGGTCGTCGCGCAAGCGAAGTGCCGACTGCGGAGGAGAATGCACCTGAACATTTTTCAGGCCACCCAAATTCATCCGATCCCGTCCTTAGTGACAGTCATCAATCATGCGTCGCCTTTTGCCTTTTAAAACGGCCGGGCTTCATCATTGTCAGGACGAATCCCGGTCCCTCGCACTCACGCTGCTCTCCTCTTGACTCTTGTCTCGACTCCTCTGGAGTCTGCACCTGAAACGTGAAATCCGATCTGAACACCTTTATGATGGATGGTTGGAGACACAACGGCCGGACTCGTTCGTCCAACGACCGCGCAGGAACCTGTGGCACCGGCTCTGGTTTGTGAAAGGCCAAACAGTGCTGACATCAGAAAACGCTAGAACAACGTAGGCCCTATTTAGATTCACTGCAAATTGTAATTACAACTAGTCACATCAACGTTACGGCACATGCATGAAGTATTAAATGTAGACGAAATGTTTGCATGTTTATATTTTTTACATGTACATCACGAGACGAATCTTTTAAGCCTACGTGGGCCATGATTAGACAAAAATTGTCAAATACAAACGAACGTGCTACAGTACAGAATTGCAAATGCAACTCGGATCTAAACACAGCCGTATTCCCGTTCCTACTACACCAGGGGTACTGCCAGTCAGCATTCGATGGGGTTCTTCAGTTTGATGAATTTTCGTCAGTCAGAAGCAGGAAAGCTTTCTTTTCAATGAAATTCTGGGGGAGCATCATGTTCACTGCTCCCAGATACAGATGTCACAGGAGAATTCCTGAACGTAAAATTCACTTGATCCCAGTTTGAGTAGCTGTATGCTTGCTGTATGAGCGCAGTGCAGTACAGAGGGGTGTCACCGACTCACCGTGTCAGGCTGCAATGTCGCCTCCCCTATTAACAATAGGCAATTCAGTTCACCACCAGATACTCAACACCAGCCAACCATATATTAGAACACACACACGCTGATACGCACCAAAAAGGAAAAAACAGAGAGAGGTGGACTTTTGATCTATCCTAAGGCACAGAACTTCCACCCGAACAATCTGTAATCATATTATACACATCTTCCACTTACATGACTGGATCACATCAGTGTATACATGATAAGGGTTTGACATCGCCATGCACAAAATTTGAGTGTATTTTACAAGGCACCACCACCAATTCCCCTTTGATGACGGGGGAAGCCAGAAACATGATATGAATGAATGGTTTTTAAAAAAATAAGGTTAACATGAAGCCAACATCATCACACACGAGAACCTGTCAGTCAAACAAGCCTGCCCATAACTACCATGGGAGCAGATGAACTGAAAGTCGTGGAATCCCAGTACCAACAGCTGATGAGAAAGACTGCATGAAAGTTCCATTTTCAGGTCACGCTGTAGGGAGGATGCCACGTTCACGATGTCAACAGTAGCAATACTAGCTAGCCACAGCTTGATGGTATCAGATAAGTTGGAGAGGTGTGGTTTCGGGTGATGGTATGAAGAAGGATGAAGTCAAGGAACTAGAGATCTGTGATATCACGCCTTGCTCCTGAGAGAGCCCATGAATGTCTCTGACAATGTCAAAGACAGCTTCTGGCTGAGCCAATTTCAGTGCATTTTCTGACATTTTTTTCAATTCATCTGAATCTGGACCAAACCAGCGGGCAACAAGATTAGCAGTTTCCTTGGGGCTTTTCGAGAACACACCTGCACCATTGTCCACAACATAAGGCACGTTGCCAACTTCCTGCCATACAAAACACAAAGGAATGTGAGATCACATTGCCACATTCATATACACCTCTAATTAATATATATTGCATTCAATCAAAATACAGTTATTTTTAGAAATATGCTTTAGTGTGATTTTGTAATAGAAAAGATATTTGCTAGCCAATAAAACCTGCATCTGTTCAGCAGGAGTGAAGAACACAGGGTCATGTCTTTGGTGAGGGTTATTATCCTTTTCCTAACAACGTAGATGTGGTGTGTGTGTGTGTAAGGACTAAAGGGGTGTTTCACAGCAGCAAAACAAGGTAGAGAATCCATGCAATCTTGTAATGATATATGAAGCAAACAAATTACACAGTGAGACCCTTTATTAAGAAGATCAGAAATGCAGAAAGGCATAAACTTTGCATGCATTGTGACAACAAGACTACATGAGTGCAGAATGATAGTAGGAACAAACCTGTCCAGGTATGAAGTCATTGAGGATTATAGGAAGACCCCTTATCAACGCTTCAGCAATGGTTCCTGGTCCAGCCTAAGAAACCACAACAGAAGAGAAACGAAATTAGGAAAACCGCAAAAACCTTCAAAATAAGAAAGATGAAAAGAATCATTAATGGTGGAGGATATACCTTTGTTATAATGCAATCACAAGCTCCCATCCACTTCTCCATTTGGGTTTCAAATCCCCTAACCTGTTGGTAAAAGAAACCCACGATGAATGAAGAACGCAACAGCCGTCTGTGTTATGGACCAATCGGTTTGAATATTTAAGAAAATTTAAAAACAAGTTCTGGATCATACCTTTACTGGTATTTTCCATTCAAGTGCCTGCAATGAGGAGCTTAGTGTTTTGTTCCGGCCACAAATGACAATAAGCTGCCCAATTGGTTTTCCGAGCTCTTTGTCAAACAAAGATTCTCCTAGGGCCCTGGCAGTTTTCTTGACAGGACCCATGCCCTCTCCACCTCCCATGAGCAGCACTGCAGGAAGCTCAGGATCCAATTCAAGTTCCCTCCTCAAATCATCCTGATATAAGTTGTTTCATACCAAAAAACTTAAGTTCCAAAGAAAATTGGTGACAGCAGAATAGTATTCAGACAAATCAAGGCACAGACAAATATTTATCTATTTTCTCCAAAATTAAACAGTAACGATTCTGGGCATACAGCATATTCACTGAACACAACAGGTCAAAACCTTGTAAAATGAATATATCAGCCTTTTGAAAGACCATGTATGATTCATACTAAAATTAGAAGGAATAGAAATATTAAAAATCAGGGTGAATTAAATACCTTAACAAGAACTGCACGGCAGAAAGACGGTCGAATCGGAAGACCGAACACACGGATTTGAGAAGGTTGTAGATCATCCAGTGATGCCCGCTTGGCAACTTCTACTGAGGGGCAGTAACATCTGTTCACATCAGCATGGAACCTGCGTTTTTTCTTCGAATTGTCAGATCAAGTGAACAGATTGCTTTACTAAATGTTTTCCTTATCAGTAACTGAATATACCATGTAGGGTGGCATGTGTTGAGGTCTGTGATCACAGTTACAAAGATTACTCTGTTCTGTAGGCCTTGCCATTTGAGAACCCACAGAGGAATGTGTTGCATGAGGGGGTGGACACTAATTATGATGTCTGGCTTGTACTTCTTCAGTCCAGCCTCCACCTTCCTTCATCCATAAACAAGGCATTCAGAAAAAATATATATATATATAAGCAACAGATCATGCAGCAGATAAGATGTGGATCATGGTCATGGATCACGGTATGTAAAAGACAACAAAACAATTATATAAAAGCAAATACTGGCAATTCTCTTTCGCAAAAAAAAAAAAAAAAAAAAAAAAAAAAAAAAAAAAAAATACTGGCAATTCTGAAAGGACATATGTTAAGTTAAATGCTGAACAAGGAATGGCAGCACCGCAGTGAACTACAGATTTACAGTGCCCATCTCGTGCCCCCAAGTAAGCAAATGTAACCATACCCATCTGGTGCCAGAGTGGCCATTTTGGTGGCTTCAGGCACATGGCAGTGGAACTGACTAGTTTGTTGAGACTTCATCATACACCTGTCCTACACCCTGGCAGTGGCAGCCCACACCTACAAGTGGCTAAATAGTAGTGTATTTCCCACCTCAGTAGCAGTTTATTTGAAATTGTGTTCAGTGGCAAAATCATACGATGCATGACGGTCATTTCAGGATAGATATTTTAGCACCGCAGACAAGGTCCAACCTCACAATTCTTTGACCGTACTCAAGAGAATGGGCTGGGGGCTATAAAATTATTAGCGCAGAATCCCGCGTTTAGATCCTGACATTATAATAAAAGGCGTATGCGATAATGACAAAACTGCTGAGCAATCAGAAAATTAGGCGATTAGGTGAGCAATGTGCAGCATGCCACCAATAGCAGCAACATGGATACAAACCGCAATTGATTGTGTTGTTTATAATCCCGATGAAGAGACGATGAAACAAAACAAGGGAAACGTTCCAAGGACGAATCGACGGCCTTCCAAAAAGTACCAAAGCTTGTTGAGCTGCGAAATTATACGTGTGTCCTTACTTGGCGTAGAATGAGGCCAGAGCGGCGAGGTAGAAGTTATGGACCCATCTCGGCGAGGTGGTGTGGAAGGCCACCTTCCAGAGCTGCACGTGCTTCACCATGAACTTGTAGGAGCTCTCCATGTTGTTGAGCGGCCAACCGGCGTGATCCTTGCAGAGATCCTTGACGAAGACCTGGCAGGCGTGGGCCAAAACGAAAATCCGTGGGTACATCATGCCAGCGGACAGAATGATGGATGGACAACCCAGGACAGGAGCAAAGCGCGCGCGCACGCACCCGGTACTCGTCGCCGAACTCGATCCGGAAGGCGTCCTTGATGGCCTCGGCGGAGGCGCGGTGCCCGCCGCCGGTGTCGCTCATGAGGATGAGGACGTTCTTGGCGCGGTTGGCCCCGAGCTGGACGAGCTCGACGGTGCCCTCCTCCTCCTCCCAGAAGGGCTCGTCGTCGTCGTCGGGCCCGCAGAGCGAGGATACGGAGGTGGATGCGGGGCCACCACCGTCCCCGCGGGCCCGGCCCGCGGAGGAGAGCTCGCCACCGGCGTAGGTGAGGCTCTTGCGCAGCTTCCGCCTGGCCCGCTGCTGGTGGTGGTACGCCGCCACGGTCTCCAGCACCGTCTCCCGGATCGACCGCCCCCGCGGCGACGCCATGGACGCCGCCATCGGGGGTCGCGGAGGAGCCGCCGAGGGGAACCGAGGCGCGCGCGGGAGAAGCGGAAACGCCGGATGTGAGGGGGGGCGGGGACGGCGGGACGAGAGGGAGGGGGAGGGGGAGGCGAGTGGGCAGGAGAGAGAAGGGGGAGTCTAAAACTGGGGATCGGGGAGAGCGGCGGAGGAGGGGGCGGGCTCCCAGCTGAGCTGGCACGCCCGGCGGACGGGGAAGGAAGACAACTGGAATTGGAAGGCCGACGGACGGGGGTGCTGGTGGTGGTTGTTGTCGCTTGTTTTTATTCGGGCTCGGGTGCCGCTCGCCTGCGCCGTTCTTGTTTGCTTTGCTTTGTTTTTTTTAATGGTTTTCTGGCCGGGAGAGGGTTCCGTTCTGTGTCGTGCCCATGATTGATTGCAGGAACTTCGAGGGGCTGCAGTGAATAAAGAGACGTTGACGATCAGCAAGAACCAGCTGATCTTGGGTTGGGCCGCTATCTATTCTCCTTGTCCTTGGAGAAACATCCGGTCAAGCGGATGATGGGGTTACCGTAGGAAAAAAAAAATACGGTAATCAGTATACGTCAGCTACAACAGCGCGAGAATTCCATTCGCCTACCCCACGGTGTCGGTGTGGCCCCAGGCAGCAACGAACGAGGGATCGATCCACGCAACGCAACGCTACCGCGTGTGCGCCACTACCGTACCGCCACCACTTGCTTCCCTCCGTTTCCTTTTCCTTTCGGATAAACGGACCCGTCGTCTTGTTTCCCTTTCACGACATCAATTCCGGAAAGGAATAAAAAAAGAGAGAAACGGAGAACCGATGCCGGAGCCGGTCTATACAGCCCCTGAGGTCCTGAGCACCAGCATCGCCGGTGGCTGGTGCAACGGAACGGAAGCGCAGCCTCCCTGTCCCGGGTGCAAATACCAGCGTTTGCAAGGGCGGCCGCGCAAAAGCGGCGGGACCGAATCATTGGCATCGGTGGAAAAGATCCGGTGCGACAGGAACAGCGCCACTGCCACGGATGGCCCCGCTGTCGCCGCGCCTAGATTCCGGAATAAATTCCTCGGGATTTAGCGATTATTCCGCCTCGGTCGCCGCTCGCGTCCGAGGCGAACGAATCCGTGTGGCCCGGTGGGCCGTGGCCGCTCGCTCGCTCGCTGCGCTACGCTACAGCCGTCACGACGCGGGGGCGCTGGGGTCTATTTCTGGCGTGTGGTCTCGCCGTTTTCTGGCGGAGACACGGAAACAGCGCGCGGCGTGGGCGTGTCGTACTACGTCGTCGTGGGTGCCAAGGGAGGAAAACGGGATGAGTTGAGTCGGGTCCAAGTCTTGCCCGATGTAGATAAGCTGTGATTGGGTGGTGCTGACGACGGATGGCCACCGGACGGAACCGCGAACCGGAAGGATATCGTGCAAGGCAGCTAGTGCTAGTTAACTTGGAAGCTTGGAGAACGTACGTTCCCCCGCTACCGGTTTCATTAATCTCTACGAGTCGACGCTTCACGCTTTGCCTTTGGAGTTGGAGGTCATAACATGTGTGCATCTTATCTTACCCAGTTATCCATCTTGTACTTGTGCTTACTGCGTGTGCCGGCATGGTTTCGTACATGCCTGCCGGCCGGTCCGCGTGGTGAGCCTTAAGTTCTCACCGTGGCACGCTGCACGGCTGCACTTGTGTTCTTCGCTGTCACGCTCGCGGGCGGCCAGTGCAATTAGCGTCGCGTCACG
Source organism: Eremochloa ophiuroides (assembly GCA_038502445.1). Taxonomy (NCBI): domain Eukaryota; kingdom Viridiplantae; phylum Streptophyta; class Magnoliopsida; order Poales; family Poaceae; genus Eremochloa; species Eremochloa ophiuroides. The sequence goes on along the minus strand of JAHLJS010000005.1, from coordinate 79,320,351 downwards.
TCAAGCAGCGACTGACCATCGCTTAATTTTGTTTTATTTGCGTGCTAGTACCACACTGATTGGTCGTAGAATTGAAACTGCCTGCGTGCCTCTCAGCGTCATGGGATCCAATGTGGTGTGCACAGCCGCGTACCATGGCTTATATGTTTGTCAGTTTGTCACCACGATAAATGGAATAGTAATTGCTGCAAACCAACCCACGACACAGTGAGAATGCAGCGAATCGACGAAATCGGTCTAGAGACTGGGTAGGTTCTTCACTTAGAAAACTCCCAAACACCTATCGACTATCGAGCCATCGAGGCAGAGCATGTAGAACGTGTTTTAGGACCAACAAAAACGTCTAGAACGTCATCAAATCTCATGGGGAGACGCAATAAAAAGCAAGATAGAGATACGAGAGGGTAAAAGGGTCTGTAGATGTGTTTTTGACAATTGAGTGTGTTTGATTTCGTGATTTTTCTTCTTGGGTGGACTTCCAGAATGCACCCTGCAACTATTCGGTAGGCTGTAAAGGGCCCGTAACAGCGTAACCAAGCTTACAGAAGCTCATGAGAGGGTCATATCCAGGCTTATGAGAAACGAGGAGGGCGGGCATTTTGCCATAGCCAGGCTCCGGTCCATGCGCATCTCACCTCCCAGTGTCATCCTCTCTCTCTCTCTCAAGCGAGTACTACCACCGCTTGGTTTGTCCACAGTTTCCCTCATCCATCCCTGTGGAACAGGTAGGGATGAAAACGGATCGGATACGGAAGGATATCACTGATATCATATTTGTTTTTATATTTTTACTTGGATTCGAATTCGAATACGGATAGTATCAACTATGTCGAATAGAATACGATTGGATATCGACATCATAAATATGCGATTTGAGCATTCGGATATAGATACGGTATCGGATATTGAATATCCGGACTCAGATATGGACAGATAAAAACTCATCTAAATGGATTCGGTCGTCTCGAATACAGTCGGAAAATATTCGTACCGTTTTCATTCTTAGGAACAGGACAACCGACGACGCATGAAGCTCCGGCCATCTCCGCCCTCCTCCGCTCCTCCGCCCGTCCCCTATCGATCTCGGTGCTTCTTTCCTTCGTGCTCCTCCTCTATGTCCTTGGTTTTAAAGTTGGTTTTGTGCCTTTTGAATTTAAGAGAAAAAAATCAATAAGTGCTTGTTAAGTTTTTTTTTAAAACAATATAAAATATCTATGTGTTTTCAATAAATTCTAAAAAAAATCTATAGATTTTTTATGAGAAAGCACCGCTCTTTGTTGGACAGTTTGTGAAACAAAATTACAAATGCCTTTAGCTGTGATGTCAACCAAACTCTTCAACCCAAATCAAAATAATCAGATCCTCTAGCTAAAGATTGAGCATCCCCATTGGAAGATCAACTCTCATGAACTAAGGGGCTGTTTAGTTAGGTGAAAAGGGGGTGAAAAGTGCAACGTAGTATTTTTTTTTATTTGACAACTTTTGTCTAATCATGGTCCAAGTAGATTCAAAAGATTCATCTCGAGCTAGCCAGACAAAAAGTACAAACATGCAACATCTGTTACTTCATTTAATGCTTCATATAGGCGTAAAGACAATCGATGTGATGGGAAAAGAGAAAAAAAACTTTAGGAACTGAACAGAGCCTAAAGCAAAAAAAAAAAAAAAAAAAAAAGGTAAGACCCATTGAGCATTTCCGCGAGCTACATAGGCCACACAAACCCATTTCATATACGGGCCGCATGGGTCCTCACCAAACCAGCAGGAGCTTCGGCATGCAGGAAATAGGACCCAAAGAACATACATAGTACACCCCAGTTACTTGACCTTCTAAAACTTTTTTAAAAAAAAGAGTTACTTGTCTTTCTCTTCGACATTAGCTCCTTTTTTTCCTTTCTCTGTGGCAGTTAATCTTACCGCAGCACAAAGTTAAAGTGTGGTGGTGTCCGGGGTTCTGCCTCTGGATTAGCAACGATATATATATATATATACTTAAAAATATGATGATGATGATTGAGTCGCCGTTCATCAGGCATAATAATATACTGACGTGTTACTCTCGTATGGCCAGGATGGTGACATGGTCGTCTTAGCAGGATCACATTGACACATTACTTTATCCATGCACCAAGAATCAAGAATGGACCAATCGATTAGCTCGGCCGGAAGCGTTTGTCTGAAAAGCGAAAACTGTCGTGGCCGCGGAACGGAAACAGGCAGTGCCGAGTGGTTGCGGCTGCCGCCTCAGTTTCGTTTCAGTTATTTTATTTAACTGGGCGCGCAGAGGCGAAAACGGCCACCGCTCCTCCTGCCTCCTGCAGTCGCCCACTCGCCCCTTGCCCGTCGCCGTCGGTTGGAGCGAAAGTGGAACGAAACCCGGCGGCGTCGCCGATGAATAACGCCGACACCGGCGGCGGCGAGCGCTATCCGTCTGGCCGTCTGGGCATCTGGTGACCGGAGGGATCGGAGGATACAGGGGCAAACTACCTTTTTTATTTATTTATTTATTTTAGAAAAGGGTCCAGGGGCAAACTACAGGCGACGGATAAGGATGATCCCACAGGCGACCTATATAAACCGAGCACCTCCGGCGACCACCAGGACGAAAAGAACGAAAGAGAGAGCACACTGCACTGCACGCGCACTGCACTCTGCACGATCACTAGCTTCACACGCACCCCCCAGGCCACTCACTTCACTTCCTTCCGCCGCCGCAAGGCAGGTCCCATTCCGTTACGGCCATGGCGATCCTATCGGACGTGGCCACCGAGGTGCTTATCCCGCTGGCCGCCGCCGTCGGCATCGCCTTCGCCATCGCGCAGTGGGTGCTCGTGTCGCGCGTCAAGCTGGCGCCGTCGTCGTCCGGACGACGCGGCGACGACAAGCAGCAGGACGACGTGCTTGCCGACTCGCTGATCGAGGAGGAAGAAGGGCTGAACGACCACAACGTGGTGGCGCGGTGCGCGGAGATCCAGCGCGCCATCGCCGAGGGCGCGACGTCGTTCCTCTTCACCGAGTACCGGTACGTGGGCGGCTTCATGTGCGTCTTCGCCGCCGTCATCTTCGTCTTCCTCGGCTCCGTCGACGGGTTCAGCACGCGGACCCGGCCCTGCGCGTACGGCCTCGAAGCAGGCAAGCAGTGCAAGCCGGCGCTGCTCAACGCCGCCTTCAGCACCGCCGCGTTCCTGCTCGGCGCCGCCACCTCCGTCGTGTCGGGGTTCCTCGGCATGAAGGTCGCCACGTACGCTAACGCGCGCACCACGCTGGAGGCCAGGAAGGGCGTTGGGCGCGCCTTCGTCACCGCGTTCCGCTCCGGCGCCGTCATGGGCTTCCTGCTCGCGTCCAGCGGCCTCCTCGTGCTCTACGTCGCCGTCAACCTCTTCGGCCTCTACTACGGCGACGACTGGGAGGGGCTCTTCGAGTCCATCACCGGCTACGGCCTCGGTGGCTCTTCCATGGCGCTCTTCGGAAGGGTCGGCGGCGGCATCTACACCAAGGCGGCCGACGTCGGCGCTGACCTTGTTGGCAAAGTTGAGAGGAACATCCCTGAAGATGACCCCAGGAACCCTGCTGTAAGTACCTTGTTGTTCATTCACCTGTAGAATCACTTCGTCACTGAACCTGCAATTTCTCTTCCTTTCCTTCCTCAGGTGATCGCCGACAACGTGGGAGACAACGTCGGCGACATCGCTGGGATGGGATCGGATCTCTTCGGCTCATATGCCGAATCCTCCTGCGCCGCCCTGGTCGTTGCATCCATCTCCTCGTTCGGGGTGAACCACGACTTCACCGGGATGTGCTACCCGCTGCTGGTCAGCTCCGTCGGCATCCTCGTCTGCCTCGTCACCACGCTCTTCGCGACCGACCTGTTCGAGATCAAGGACGTCAAGCAGATCGAGCCTGCGCTGAAGAAGCAGCTCATCATCTCGACGGCGCTCATGACCGCCGGCATCGCGCTCATCACCTGGCTGGCAATCCCGGCTAACTTCACAATCTTCAATTTTGGCGCGCAGAAGGAAGTTAGCAACTGGTAATGCTTTGCAGGGGATTAGTATCTAGTTTAATCATGAAACAGATTGTTTGCTATATTATTCTGATGGTAATGCTTTGCAGGGGATTGTTCTTGTGTGTTGCGATCGGTCTGTGGGCTGGGTTGATCATCGGGTACGTGACAGAGTACTACACCAGCAACGCATACAGCCCCGTGCAGGACGTGGCGGACGCGTGCAGAACCGGCGCCGCGACCAACGTCATCTTCGGCCTCGCTCTGGGGTACAAGTCGGTGATCATCCCCATCCTCGCCATCGCCGTCGGCATCTACGTGAGCTTCACCGTGGCGGCGATGTACGGCATCGCGGTGGCGGCGCTGGGGATGCTGAGCACGATGGCGACGGGCCTCTCCATCGACGCGTACGGGCCCATCAGCGACAACGCGGGCGGCATCGCGGAGATGGCCGGGATGAGCCACCGGATCCGCGAGCGGACCGACGCGCTGGACGCCGCCGGCAACACGACGGCCGCCATCGGGAAGGGCTTCGCCATCGGCTCCGCCGCGCTGGTGTCGCTGGCGCTGTTCGGCGCGTTCGTGAGCCGGGCGGGCGTGGCGGCCGTGGACGTGCTGTCCCCGGAGGTGACCGTCGGGCTGGTGGCCGGCGCCATGCTCCCATACTGGTTCTCGGCGATGACGATGAAGAGCGTGGGGCGGGCGGCGCTCGAGATGGTGGAGGAGGTGCGGCGGCAGTTCGCCACCATCCCGGGGCTAATGGAGGGGACGGGGAAGCCCGACTACGCGAGGTGCGTGAAGATCTCGACGGACGCGTCGATCCGGCAGATGGTGCCGCCGGGCGCGCTGGTGATGCTGACGCCGCTGGTGGTGGGCACGCTGCTGGGCGTGCACGCGCTGGCCGGGGTGCTCGCCGGCGCGCTGGTGTCCGGGGTGCAGGTGGCCATCTCCGCCTCCAACACCGGCGGCGCGTGGGACAACGCCAAGAAGTACATCGAGGCCGGCGCCAGCGAGCACGCCCGGTCGCTGGGGCCCAAGGGATCCGACTGCCACAAGGCCGCCGTCATCGGGGACACCATCGGCGACCCGCTCAAGGACACGTCGGGACCCTCGCTCAACATCCTCATCAAGCTCATGGCCGTCGAGTCCCTCGTCTTCGCGCCCTTCTTCGCCACCCATGGCGGCATCCTCTTCAAGCTCTTCTAACTAGATTCTAGCTCCGGCGCGTGTAGTGTCAATAAATTTAAGCCCCCTGCAGAGATCCTTGTGCGTAGACAGCGTAGTGCCTCACTGCCTCTACATTGTAAGTAGCTTACTTGTACAGTTAACTTGTAAGATCGCCGTGCAGTGTGTACGCCTCTCTACTACCTGAGGTTTAGCTTTGTGAAGTTGTGTAGCTTTTCCGGCATTGTCCGTCCTACTTCAGTACAGAGTGACCAGATGCTATAACTTTGCGTATTTTGTTGCATTGGGTGATGAATGTGGTGTCAATAATTGTGATCACTGATCATTTCATGCTTTCATCCATCGAACGCGCGCGCGTCGTCATGCTCTCAGTTTCCACCAAACAGGGCCAGTGATAGTATTGAGTATTAACCAATCCAAGGGAAGAACGAGGGCGGTGAGCACGCTCGACGCCAGGCCTCTCCGCGCCACCGCCCGCCGGCAGCCGGCGACGGTGGTGTGGCTTCCCTAGGGGCGGATTTGCGGCCCAGGCCCTAGTCGTTGGCCCATAAACACTACATGACCCCTATGTTTTTCAGCCCAAAATAGATGGCCCAAAAGCAAAACTAGGGCACACTGCTGAAGTGCTGAGGCCTGCTAGTGCGTCCGTCTCCCCTGGCCTCGCTCACGGGGAGGTCGCGCGAGCGGCGCAAATCCACCCCTGCCGTCGGGCGTCGGCCACCGCCACCGCTGCGGCTGCAGCGCTGCCCATCCGGGCTCCGTCCATCCCAACGGCCAGCGCGGCAGCGTCCCAGCCTGCCCGCCCTGCCCCGCCCCCGCCCCGCCCCGCCGCCTGTGGCGCTGCTGGCAGCCGTAGCAAGCCAGCAACGCAGCCTCCAGCGACCGCCCGTCCGCCCCTCGGCCCCTGGCTTCGGGCTCCAGCGACTGGCTCCACCAACGCTGCTGCCTGGTTAGTACTAGTAGCAACGTTGATTGTGTTTTTTTTTTTTTTGTGAATTTGATATTTCAAATGTATGAAGCCAAGGATACTCTATTGGATCTCTTAGTGGCTTCATACTAAATTTCAAACGTATGTTCAATAATTAATATTTTGAATTGCAAACATATATTCAATAATTTATTTTTTTATCTTTTCATTTATATTTTGATCTTATTCAAATACAGAGCTTGACGAGGAGATGTGAATAGATCACCTCACTAGATAATAGGTATTTATTTTTCATCTCATCATTTGTATGGTACTTAGTTACGAAGAGGCCCCGCCACTGCTTCCCGCTGGTTCTTCCGCTGCTGTCGCTTCTGATTTCTGGTTGGAACGACAAGGTTTTTTTTTTGGGCCGTTCAAAAGCCCAGTGGGCTCATCTCTTCGGAGACATCAGAGAAAAAAGCCCAGTGGGCTTAAAACACTAGGCGGCGCCATCCCACCACGTTCTCCTCCCGAGTCCCGACTACTACTCGCTCGCCGCCCCGCCCCGCTCTGTCCGCTGCCGCCGCCGTCGCCCTGCCTCGGTTCGCCTCGTCGTCGTCGCCATGGGCAAGGCCTCCAAGGACAAGAGGGTAAGCTACCTTCACCTCTCCACCCATCTCCTCCGCTCTTGCGTTTCCCCGCTTCTCACCGGTGTGCGGCGCCGGTTGCTCAGGACATCTACTACCGGAAGGCTAAAGAGGAAGGCTGGAGAGCTCGCAGCGCCTTCAAGCTCCTCCAGATAGACCAGGAGTTCAACATCTTCCATGGTACCAGCTCGACTTACCTGCTGCATCACCTTCGTGTGTTGCTTGTATGTTGTAGCTGTAGCAGACCACGAACGAACTATAGTGATCTGATTCTGATGAAACATACCCCCTCCCTCCCTACTAGGAGTGAAGCGTGTGGTTGATTTGTGTGCTGCTCCCGGAAGCTGGAGCCAGGTATCCTTGTTCTTGTGCCCATGCTCAGTAACCCATCCGTACCAGTGTTTTTTTTTTCCTGGGTCTGATTGCTTGATTCCCTATTGTCACTTGTAGGTTTTGAGCCGGAACCTGTATGTACCAGCAAAACAGGCTCCCGATTGCAAGTAAGTGCCAGTGCCAGTGTGCCGCTGTCTGTTATTGCATAATTTTGTTGTGGATATCTGATGGCCCCGTTTCCCTCTTCTTGGTTCTTTTGTGTTATGCTACTAGGGAAGGCAACCTTCCTCTCATCGTCGCAATTGACTTGCAACCAATGGCCCCGATAGAAGGTGTTATACAAGTGCAGGGTGACATCACCAACGCTCGGACAGCGGAAGTGGTGAGGTTGATGTAAAAGAAGTGTAGTTTTTTGTTGCTGCAGTTTGCTGGCTGTGACTAATTGACATGTATTTGCTGTCAGGTTATTAGGCATTTTGATGGATGCAAAGCAGACTTGGTTGTTTGCGATGGTGCTCCGGATGGTAAGATATCATACCAGTGCAAGAGAACTACTCATGCCATTTACATGATTATTGCTCTTTGGGTAACATGATCATTTATTTCTCTTTTGGTGACTACAGTTACTGGCCTTCATGATATGGACGAATTTGTTCAGTCGCAGCTTATACTTGCGGTTAGTTTTTATTCACTTGTCTATCTGCATCCAATTTAGGCCAGCATGTTCTGTTATTAATGATTCACATTATCCGGGGGACAAAGTTCGATTTTGAGTTTGGGCATGGCAGCTATGTTGAACAATCAGCTTTCTTTAGATGATTTGTGGAGAACTTCCTGCTCTTTTATGTCAGTTCTGGTATAACTTTACCATCTTTAGTTCGAATTGTCATGGTAGCTTATGTTCTCCTTGCAACTAGGCATTGACAATTGTGACTCATGTACTCAAAGTTGGTGGAAAATTTGTTGCGAAGATATTTCGGGGGAAAGATACAAGTCTCCTATACTGCCAGGTAACATTCGCTTTGATTGGCAAGTTAAGACCTTTCTATCACCAGATTTCATGAGGCTGTGCTGTTGTATTTGTTAGGTTTGGTTGATGAGTATGTTATCCAGATTATTCTTTTTCACATTCCCTTAACTTTGTAAATGTTAGGACGAGAATGCTGATTTGGGTCTTTATTCCTATCTGTGGCTTTATGCAGCTAAAACTATTCTTCTCACAAGTTACATTTGCGAAGCCAAAAAGTAGCCGGAACTCAAGCATCGGTAAGTCAAAGTTCCATACATTCTCAACCATCAGTGGCTTTCATAACTTATGGTCATAATTCTGAAATTGTTGAACATTTCTATTAGGCATGCTATTCCCTTTATAGTAACAAGGATTCATATCCTTTCAGTTGGAAAATGTGTATGTGGTCTTATACATTTATTATCTGTCCATTTTTTATCTGTCAAACAGAGGCTTTTGCAGTCTGTGAGAACTATTCACCTCCAGAAGGGTTCAAGGAGGAAGATCTATACCACCTGCTAGAGAAAGTGGGGACTCCTTCAGGAGGTGAAGATTTAGGTGAGGGCTACAAATGCTCGTACAATACTCTGCTCTCCCGATTGGGCACAACACATGATAGACAGGCCAGCTCTCATGCCATTCGTCATGTGCAGATTGCAGAAGCGGGTGGCTCGAGGGACCAAACAAGGTGTACATCCCATTCCTGGCCTGTGGGGATCTCAGCGGCTATGACTCCGACCGCTCATACCCGCTCCCAAGGACAGACGGCGGCTCCTACCGGAGCTTGGACCCTGTCCAGCCTCCTATCGCCCCGCCTTACAAAACCGCCCTGCAGATGAAGAAGGCTTGCAGCCACAGCGTGAGTGCGGACGCCATCAAACCATCCACAGACTCTTGAGCTGCAACCTGGACACAGCCTGTTTTCGCTCAACTATGGTGGTAAACAGCGTCGGAAACTCTGAAGCCGGCAGGCGGTGATGTTGTCCCACACACACTGGTAGCATCGAAGGCGAGATGGGACTTTTCGCTGGGTCCTGGACCTGGCTCCTGCTGAATTTCATCTATCTACTTATTATTAAAGGAAAAATTGGGAACATTCTGTGTCGAGATGCCTATTTAGTAGATTTTGAGCTGTGGCTCTTTGCTGCATACTGATTAGGCTGAGATCCTGCCTGTGTCCTTGTGCATATTTGCCCTTGTGGATCGATGGATATTGTTTAGATCTGAATCTGACGTGGGCCCGGGATGACATGGCCTGGTCCTAACACAACGTCTGGATCCCTCTTACAGCATCAGTGTGGCCCAGGTCAGACAGCTTTCCCAAGGAAGAAGAAATACGGCCCGCTGAAACGGAAAGGGCAGCAGCAGGCCCGTGTACTATTTATTCCTTCTCCAACCCAACCCAGTAATAAAGAAAGCCGCGAGGCCCACGAGGGCACCACACGTAAGCCAATGAATGAATGCTCGGTCGCGGTGGCAGGCAGACTCGGCGTCTCCGGCAACCGGAATTTTTGGCAAGAGAATATGCGGCCGATATACCACCTCCTCTCCCTTGCGCTCGCGTCCCTTTCTCTTCTTCGAGGGCACCGCCCGCCAGCCAATTTCACAGCGCGCTCTTCGGTTCAGCAGACTCAACAGGCGGCGGCGGCGGCAATTAGTTGATCGTCGGAGAAAGAAGGGAACCATGGGAAACGCATCGTCCATGCTGACCCAGTACGACATCGAGGAGGTTCAGGAGCACTGCAACTACCTCTGTAAGCGCCGCGCGCCTCAGTATGGACGATCTGGTCCTTCGCCTCTCTCTCCCAATTTGGTTTCTTCTCTCTCTCTCTCTTTATTATTATTAGTGTATCACTGTATATATCTATATATCTTATATTTCATCATCCATAAAAATATGCTACTATATATCCAATCCAATACATATCTCACGACGGTTCCAACTCCATTTTTTGTTCTTTGTGATATAATTGGTGTTTAATTTGATTCTCGAGCAGTTTCGCAGCAGGAGATCGTGTCGCTGTACGAGCGCTTCTGCCAGCTCGACCGCAGCGCCAAGGGCTTCATCTCCGAGGACGAGTTCCTCTCCATCCCCGAGTTCTCCCTCAGCCCGCTCTCCAAGGTCACCTTCACCTAGCGACCCCACTCCCTCTCGTTCATGATAAATTTCCTGTGGCTTTGTTTTTATTCCTTTAGTTGGAGAAGATATATTGTGATTTTGTCTGTGCCATTCTTTTCGTTTCATTGGCAATTTCTTTACTTGTGCTGTACTACGTTGCCAGTTATGCGGATCTTGCAATACAACTGTTCTTGGATTGGTGCTGCTGCTACAGATTATTGTACTTTCCTCTTTTGTTGTTTGCATATCTGACCTCGGACAGCTGCCAATTTACAATAGTCCCTACCTAATGCTACTGAATATAAGCCATTTAGTCCTCATGTGAATCTGAAACCAAAAGAACAAAATAAGGAAGGTAAAGAAGACATCTAACCAGCTGCTAGCCACTTTAATTAAAGCTTAAAGCCATGCTTAGTGGAGCTGTAGTTTTTCCAAAAACAGCTCTTGGAGAAACATCCTGGGAAAGCTCGGGAAGTTGCTCTGAATGATCTTCTCCTTAGTACAAAGTGCAGCTTTTGGTGCTTGTCTGCTTGAAGAAGCAACCCTGTTCAGGGAGCTTCTGGCCTTTGGAGCTTCCTGGGGAAGCAAAAGCTGCTAGAAACTCTCCCAAACAGTGCCTAATCCACATGACCACAGCAACCGCACTGTCCTCTCGAGTGATGATTTTGAGTCTTTTTTTTGTTTTCTTCAGAGGTTGCTCCGTATGGTTGATGGCTTGAACTTCAAGGATTTTGTTGCCTTTCTTTCTACCTTCAGTGCAAAGGCCAGTCTTCGCCAGAAGATCGAGTGTAATAACTAACTGCCATAATGTTTGTATTTCGTTATTTCCTTCCTACTTGATCTCAAAAGCAAAGAGTTGTTGAATGATGAAGTCCTCATGAATCATGATTACTCACTTTCTCAATTTTTTCCTTTTCTGTTTTTTGTTTGGTGAAGCAGTGATATTCAAGGTTTATGACATTGATGGCAAGGGAAAAATTACCTTCAAGGATCTGCTAGAGGTTTTCCGGGACCTAACAGGGTCATTCATGTCCGAGGAACAAAGAGAGGTGCTTATCTATTGTTTCATAAATTTCGGTATTTCGTTGGGAAGATTTTTCCTTTTTCATGTCACAATTTTTTTTGGCATGACATTTTGCTCCTTTCCTCTTCAACTAACTATTACCCTTCCATTAGTGACCTATCAAGTGGGCATCTTTTGTTTTAACTGGAGGGAAACCCTGAAACCTGAAACTAGATTGTAGGTTTCTTCATAGCAGAAAAGTATGAAGCAGAAGGAATGACAGTCCATTTCTGTGTGCTGTGCAAAGGTAGTAATTTGCACAGGATTTGAGCTACAATCAACATAATAGTTCAGAAAGTCATATTATATATCTAAGTGATTGAAATCTATTCGTTCTTTTTTTAGAAAAAAGGTAATTTCGTTGTTCCTATTTCTACAATCTATTCATGCTTCATATCTTGTATACCTAAGAGATCAAAATCTATTCATTGTTAGCCTGCAACAATTGTAAGTAAAAAAAAGTTATTTCACCATTGTTATCCAATTTCTATTCAGAAGCAATATAACTTCAATGGCCTTGTTACTTTTAAAATGTTAACATGACATGATTTCAAGAAATTATGCTGTATCTGTTAATACCTTTTATATTTTTCTTCAAATGTGTCTTGTGTTCAGAGATTATTTGCTGGTTTCTGGAGCTAGTGAAAAACATGGTCATAATTTACTACATTAAATTTTGGACACCGGCACACAATCTCGGTTCTTGTTTTCACAAAAATTGATCGTGTGGTTTTTATACGGAATTGTACAGTATCAGTGTGACTCAAATCATATTGATGTATTGCAGCAAGTAGTAACTAAGGTACTGGAAGAAGCGGGGTACACAAAGGATTGCGCCTTCTCATTGGAAGATTTTATCCAGGTAAAGAAATCCTTTTCCGTATCCTCATCTTTTTTCTTTCTGAACATGCAAGAGAATTGCATGTTGTTGTATTGATTGGTAGAAATAATCCACACAAAAGCATGTTTTCCATTAAGAGAGAAGCACACACAAACATACGCGTTAGTAAGCCAGATCCACGGCTATATCCATATGATAGGTTATTTGCATATTCTCCGATGCATACTTCATGCCATATAAGTATTCGTCTAGAAACCTGGCCGTCTTATATGTAGCTAGCACTAGCAGTCATCAGAATGAGCTTTTCTAATATCAACCTAATCTGTGGTCCGCTAGACGTCTGAAACCATTTTGTGTTGTTCTTTCAGATCATCGACCACCCTGGCCTTAAGATGGAGGTGGAAGTGCCAATCGACTAGTGACAACGCTACCTAGATTTTAGAAACATGGAAAGGTTTTGCCTGCAGAACATGGTTGTCCATACAGTCACATGTAACAGGGCAATGATTTCTTATCTTATTTGTTATAGTTCAATTGCCTAAATCGTTGTAATCTTGTTTACTTGGCCTTCCAAATATCCCAAAAAAGATGACTTGTGATGAGGTTTTCGTTGGTTCCGTGTTGATACTTGCAGAGTTGGAGTGAATGATCTTTGTCATCTAATGGGAAATTCGCTTGAGCCTGGGGGAGACGAGGGAAGCAGGGTGTCAGTGGATGTGGTCATAGATGATGCTATTTTAGCCCACATAAATCTTGGCCCATCCAACAATTCAAATCCTGGGCCAGAAACAAAGGCCCAACCAATGGAGACCAATTGGTCGGAGGACCCGAGTCGTCCGCCGACCCTCCCTCCTACCGGCTGAGGTACGCGATGACGGCCCATAATGCCAGGCCGAAGCCCACGCACACTCCGTGCCGTTGCAGCAAGCGACGGTTTTTTTTATTCCTTCCGTGGACGCGTTGGCGCCATACAGTTTTGTGTTGTATCATGTGTTGGGTGATTTTGTGATATTCTATCGCGTGTGTTGACGCCATACGGTTTTGTGTTGTATCATGTGTTGGGTGATTTTGTGACGTTCTATCGTGTGTTCAGTGATGTTCTGGTGTGTATGTTGAGTTCTGATGTTCTATCGTGTGTTCGATGATGTTCTGATGTTCTATCGTATGTACAGTGATATTCTATCATGTGTTTAGTGATGTTCTGATGTTCTATCGTGTGTTCAGTCACTCTGATGTTTTATCGTGTGTTGATGTTCTGATATTTTTATCAAACTTAAATGGTCAAATATATTTAAATAACAAAACTATTTCTAAATTATCACTAACAAAACTATTTATTAGATTTTGCTTTGTAGAATATCAGAGTATTGGATTTTGTTTCGTAAAACATCATAACATTAGATTTTGCTTCCTAGAAGGAAAAAGTCCACTTTGAGTCCCTCAACTATCGCAAAAGTTTGTTTTTTCATCCCTCAATTTTAAAATCAGGCAAAACACCTCTCTCAACTTATGAAACCGTTCATATTACATCCCTGACCTGATTATGAGTGGTTTTGAAGGCGGTTTTGTCTTTTTCTTTTTTATTTATTTCGACTGAATCTTTGAAAAATCATAGTAAATCATAGAAAAATCATAAAATAAAAAAATCTAATTTTGTTGGACTCCACATGATTAGATCTATACAATAAATATATAATATGGTATGCTTTAGTATAAATTTTTTGATGTACCTTTAGATCTATGATTTTCTATAATTAATTCATAACTACAGTTTCTATGGTCCAATTGTGGTAAAATTTTTATGGTGGGCTAATAATTATATGTTTGAATTGTAGTAAAAATTTCATACTCATTGGATCATGTATAACGTAGTGATAGATTTATTTAGGTTTATGCTTGTTAAACAAAAAAAATTATAACTAAGTTATACATGATCCAATGAGTATGAAATTTTTACTACAGTTCAAGCATATAATAATTAGCCCACCATAAAATTTTCACCACAATTGGACCATAAAAACTATAGCTATGAATTAATTACTGACAAGCATAGATCTAATGGTACAACAAAAACTTTATACTAAAGCATACCATATTATATATTTATTGTGTAGATCTAATTATATGGAGTCCAACAAAATTGAATTTTTCATTATATATTTTTTTTGTTATTTACTATGATTTTTCAAAGATTCAGTTGAAATAAATAAAAAAGAAAAAGACAAAACCGCCTTCGAAACCACTCATAACCAGGTCAGGGACGCAATATGAATGGTTTCATAACTTGAAGGATGTATTTTGCCTGGTTTTAAAACTGAGGGATGAAAAACAAGACTTTTGTGATAGTTGAAGGACCTAAAGTGGACTTTTTCTTTCCCAGAACATCAAAACATTACATTTTGCTTTGTAGAACATGTGGAATAGTGTGGAACAGTCCAGCCCACCAGAATTCGGCCCAACCGAGGGCGCTGGCTGGGTGGCGTCGGCGCGGTGATTTGCGCCACCCTGGTCGGACACCAACAGCGCCCACCAACCAGCACGTCTCGCCTGCCCGGCTGCCCCCTTCGCGAAAGCGTTATGATTTATTGAATCCAATGCAAGTCACAACCTAGGAAGACTGTGTTCTTCATCAGATTCATGCAAGCTCGCATCTAAACAAAAACCTTTTGCGTTTAAAATGAACAAGCTTCTTGGCACAACTGCTGCAAAGTGCAGTCCTAAACTGAAGGCGCATGAGCTAGCCGTGGCCCATGAGGCGCTCCATTGCGAGACAACTGGCGACTGACGAGCAAGGGTCAGTCAGTGAGAGCACTCCCAACGCACCACGCTGGCGTGCTGCCTCATGTGCCACGTTCGATCCAACACTCCAGGTCATGTGCAGATTGATAGCTTCGCAGGGTGTCAGATGTGCCTGGCTGCCTGCAGAAGCTGCGGTCTTCCCAGCTGACAAAAGGTGAAGGCACTCATTCAAGCAAGCGTTGTGGAGTAGAGGCGACACCACTTTAGCAGGATCACGTTCAGCCAAGGAGGAAAAGGCAGCATGTACCATGCTATCAACTGAAGTGAACTGTGGATCAAAAGTTGTAGCCTCCGTTGAGAGAATAGTAGTCTTAAAATTTCTCGGTCTACGTGGTGCAGTACTTTTAGCTAACGCTGATACCTATGGCTGCCTGCGTTGGGCGTGCCCTGACTCGGAGTTTGAGTCTTGGAGAGATCATGGGGGGATACTGCTGGGTTCATGTCGGCTGTCGGCAATAATTGGCAGCTTTGAATTTTGGCACGAGGCAAAACAGACCTAAAATCCCGCAGGACCCATGCAGAGTGACCGAGGACTCCGGTGGCTGTACAATTTGGGTGGAAACTTGCCTTTGCAAGGAGAGCGAGAGGCTGGTGTCGGTGACAGACAGACAGTCAACATGCAACATGCAGCTTGATCTTTTGGACAAGCAGCGTTTATTTTTAACTACGAAATAAATCAGCACGAACCGAAATCAACGCTTATTTTCAGCCCAAAAGAACAAGCCGATGGAGTCCAAACTCCAAACTATTGTCCACCATATACCATCGAGCGATCTTCTCTAGTTGCAGTGACAAATAGCGCTAGCATGAAACTGAAACCTTTGCGTGCATATGTAATCAAATTTCAAAATCTTTTACCTCCTCTTTTCTCTTATGTGAAGATAATGAACCTAAGGCTAGTTTGGTAGCTCAGCTTCACTGGTGAATCTGTTTTTTTCTTTTTGAAAAATACCCTAATGAGAAACATTTTTTAAGCTGAGATGTTTTCAAAAGATGTTTGACAAAACAATTTCACCTATAGCTTCACGCATTACTGAGAGAGGAAAATGTGGAAGAGTGTTGTAATAAGTTTTTTTTTTCCAGCTTCATCCCACCCATTCTCTGTGTGAGACCATAGAAAAAAAGAACCTCACATGTAAAGCTATTTTGAAAAAGGTGTTTGACAAAAAAATAACTCATAACAGTTCATGAAGCAATTGGTAAAGCTGTGCCAAACAAGCATAAACTTCAGTTTGCAGAAAGAAAAGAACTTTGTGGGATTTGCTGATCTCCCCGGAGAAGGTGTTTGGTCTCTTCTTCCGCTATTTCCCCCCGTCTCTTTCACCCGTGATATGATCAAATGATTCCTTGCCAACTTGTCACTTTTTCAGCTTTCTCAAACAAAGTGATAGACACATGGACCACAATCCCAAACCTTTTTTCTTTCTTTTATTAATTCATTTCCAGTTTCCTTCCCTTTGCTCACAATTTATCTGAACACTCTTCTCTCAAACAATGATAAATCACAAATCTTTCAGCCTTGCAGCTTACTTCACGGACAGGTGAACAAGCTTCGCCGTTCACCCGGACCTATCTAATCTATGATTCACACCGAGAAGGCTGGAAAAAAATCAGATAAAAATTCTAACTACAGGCTGGAGCATAGAAGCTGGGGATGTGAGCAAACACAATGGAGTACGGACCCACGGTTATGGGCTGTGTTCCTTCCACCTGCACAGGCTCCAGCTTTGGGATGTCCCCATTGGCGTCAGTTGCCAGAACATTGCCATTCAGCAAAACTTGTTGGCTCTGCAAGTTCCCATCCTTGGGAGTGAGGTGGTACTCTTCTCTCGTGAGCTTAGCTGCTTCGTCAAGCCCAGGAATGGGGTCAGACATTCTGCTTTCCTTGCTTTCACTCTGGGTCTGTGCGCCTTGGCTCATAACGTAGATGTGGTTTGTGCTGCTGCCATCAAGGTTGATCAGGAGCAGAGTGATCCCTTGCTGAAAATTTCAATGAAACAAATCGAGCATGGTTCAGATAGTCACTATGAGCTGTTGCCAGAAAGAAACAGGAATTTTCCATTGTATGTGCTCCCTTACCGAATTTTTTGCGCAATGTGCATAAGCACGTATCTTGTTTGTGCCGTTGAATGTCGTCGAGAGGACCTTGGTACCCATAAGGCGATGCCACAGTAAAGCACTACAGAGAAAGCAGAAAGATGCTCGATTATGACGGTGGTATTGGCACATTGTTTTGCTGCACAATTTTTCTCTCTCTGCTATCATTCATTGAAGCTTTGGGAAGACTTGTATGTCTAGTCTACCTGTAATAGTCAGGATTTGGTTCAAATGTAGTTGTGTTGAGCAGGCCATAGTTCCCTCCAACTAAGGTCTGTCTACAGTAACTTTTTGTGTCGTACTTTGAAGCCATCCCAAGCTGATCCAGATACCTGAAACATCACCTCTTGATAGTCAATAAACACTTCTTCTACCGATGGTAACTTCAATACTCTTGGCTTACCAGAAGCTGAAGACAAATGCATCAGTTACAAGGTGGTGGCCACTGTTGTAAGCCCCTCCAGCCTCGCCAACCCAGGCGACAGTGGATGTACCTGCAGACTTCAGTATCCCCTGAAGATTGCTGAATGTGCTCGCCTCGCCATCGAGGTAAGAAGGATCAAGAATTTTCTGAATCAGATGATCATCAACTCCTGATACATTCAGCATTTTATCCAGTTATTATGCAGATTCCAAGTTGACGACTCATGTACTATCAATGGTAAACCAAGGCGAGCATACCAGGGCCTAAATTGTAGATATGGTGAGTGATCGCATCCAGTTGATTCGGCTTTGTTTTGCTGATGAGTTCGGTGAACCAAGCTGCGTCAAAGAAGCCTCCTGGTGCAAGTACTAGAGGCTTTGATCTTTGGTAGGTGCTGTCAATAATGTGTTTCAGAGTTATCACGTCTGCTGCATATTGGTCTGCATCAACTCGAGCTCCAACTCCACTGCCACTGAGTTCATTTCCTACAGGAACACGGTATTAAGGTCACAAAGTACTATACTATGCAAAAGTACTGCTAAGATTAGATTGCTTCTTAAGCAAAACCAGTGTACAATAAAAGTATGCCTTTTGTACATTAGTGTGAAAAGACAAGAAAAGCATCATCTAGGAGCTGTCCCTTTACTCTTTACAACTGATAACTTAACCAATTATCCAAAGTGATGTTGACATACTTGTCCGATTCCTTTTCTACGTACTAATCAGAATATTTGTTTTGAACATACCTATTATTACTCTCTAAATAAAGTGGCATAAAAAACCTGTCATTTGGAGATGACGTGAGGTTCTTTTTTGACAAAACCAACACAATCCATAAGATTACACAGAACGTACCAAGCTCCCATCCATGTATATCATATCCTTTGTTCACGGTGTAGCGAATAAATGAAGCTGCATTGGTGTAATTCCAAGGCCCCCCTAAAGAACCATCAGGCATTGGGACCCGGCCATTCAGAGCATTCAGCCCAAAAATAATTTTTGGCCTGCAAAATCGACCAGAAAGTTAGGCAATCATGTCCAAAGGCAAAGAGAATACAGTTTCTGAAACTGGCCGAAGGTAGTAAATGAGTAAACCAAGATACCCAGTTTTTTGGAAGAATGAGTTGAGCTCGTCCCATCTACGCAACGGCAGGCAACCTTGTGAGAAACCAAACATCGCTGACGCGTTCTTCACGAATGGGGTGCAGGGTTGGCTAGAGTCACCGGTGTCGTATATCAACATGTCTTGCAAAGAGCCACCCAGACGGAGCTTCAAAGGGGAGAATGCTGCAAGTTTGATGAGATTATTATGCAATGGTGTGGTAAAATCAAAGTATCAGTTCCATGGATTTTTTTTCTTATAAAATGCAA
The DNA here is from genome assembly GCA_038502445.1 of Eremochloa ophiuroides. Lineage (NCBI taxonomy): Eukaryota > Viridiplantae > Streptophyta > Magnoliopsida > Poales > Poaceae > Eremochloa > Eremochloa ophiuroides. The sequence continues at coordinate 79,301,553 of JAHLJS010000005.1, read as the reverse complement.
ATGCATGCTTTCAAAATGCTGCTGCTGCTGCTGCTATTGTTTGTTACCGTCACATCAAAAAATCGACGACTTTAATTTCTTGATTGGATAGTAGGACAAATTTTCTTATGAAAGTGAAAAGGGATGGTGGTCATTTGATGCCTTACCTTTGACGGCATTCATCAGGATTTTGTTTGAGAGATCCTGCAGGTAGGAAAAAAAAATATTAAAGACCTGTGTCAATTGCCCATGTCATGGTTTGATTTGCCAACGAATTGAAAAGTACTAAACGCACAGTTGAGCATGCACACACCAAATTAGTTAAGATTTCTACCAACTGCCATCTGTTCTTCTTTTGATGAAACTCTACCATTCTCTAGGCACTGGCATTAGAATATGATCAAGTAGCCAGTAGTGTTATGTATGCTGGTAGGTTTTACATTTGCACATGATTGGTAGGAAAAGTCACTACTTTTTTTTTACTGCAAAATAAATAAAAATGCAGATGGGCCCACATGACCACAGGTCTGTCCGTCTGTGGAATGGAATGAAACTCCCTAGGCTGATCAAATTCCAAACTTTTATCCAAAATAACAGAGCCCCCAAATTAAAGAAGGAACCATTCCGACCAACGTCCAAGGTCTACGGGTCGTAGACCGTACCACAGAATTAAGTCCACAAGTTGAATTCATGAATCAAACACTGAAATAATCTGGCAAGATGCTACTACTCAGGTATCAGGTGTGCTGTGTGCTGTGAAGCTGAACTGACCAGGTTGAGGAGGGAGGCGAGGCCCCAGCTGCAGGTGCCGTAGTCGCACTTCTCCGGTGGCCACCAGTCCAATGTGGTGCAGACGAAGTCGTCGTCGGTGACGGCGATGGGGGACCGCGCGTCGACGACCACCGCCTCGCCGCCGGCGAAGGCGGTGGTGCTGGTGCTCACGGTGGCGGAGCCGGCGAGCCAGAGGAGCGCCCAGACGCAGAAGCCGACCATCTTGAGCAGCAGCCCCGGCGCCATTCCTCGCGAACTCAACGAGGCCAAGAATCAAGAAGAAGGACAGCCCGGGTGGCCAGGCAAGAGGAGGCTTGCTTGCAACCGGAGGGAAAATGCAGGGGAAAGGGGGCAATCCCCTCCAAGGAATTTATAGAGAACCCCTCCTTTGCGCCCTGGAGGGAAGGTTCTTGCCGGCTATAACATGTAAAGCATCTGGAGGCAGCAGCAGGGGAGGGGAGGCTCCCTCTGCTGTGGTCTGTGGCTGTGGCTGTGGTGTGGTTGGTCAGTGGGTGCAGCCAGGAGATGGATGCAGATAGAGAGTTGACCGTGGTTGTTCGGTTTCCCCTGGTTTCAGGGTGGGAGGTCTGCGCCTGCTGCTGCCGCCACCGCTTGCCGACTTTAATGGCAGCAGGGGAAGCGGAGGGAGGAAGCAGAAGCAGGCAACGCGAATGGAGCACACTGATCGAGCAGAAGCTGGAGCTGAGAGCGGTCGTATGTCTTGTCTCAAGGACACGGTTAGTTAGGCCCTGTTGACTAGCTAAAAAGAGATGAAAAAGTGCATAACTTTTGTCTAATCATGACCTAAGTAGACTCAAAAGATTCATTTCGAGCTAACCAGACAAAAATATAAACATGCAACAGTTGCTACTTCATTTAGTGCTCTATGTAGGTGGAAAGTACAATCGATGTGACGGGGAAAGAGAAAAATCTTGGGAAGTAAATAGAGCCTTAGCGCATGCGAGCTGTCAAATCTTCAGGCAATGGAGTAGTAGGACTGTAGTGGTACTGTAGTACTCCTACTCCTGTTTTAGAAAGTACTAACTCCGTCCACAAAAGAACGCAATTCTTTGACTTCTACGATTCCTCTTTGACCATTCGTCTTATTTAATTTTTTTATACAAATAATAAATTAAATAAATTATTATGAAAATATATCTAACAATAAAATAAGTCATAACAAAATAAATAATATTTATTATAAATTTTTGAATAAGACGAACGGTCAAACAGAGATCGTAGAAGTCAAAGAATTGTCCTTTTAAGGACGGAGGGAGTAATTTCCGACAAGTGATCAGCAGATCAGGGAGTAAATTAAAAATGAAATGACAGCACTGCCATGGTGCCTTTTGGATTCTGGAATAAAATAAATCATGGGTTTGCAGAGCTGGAAAGATCATCTTTGGCCGCTGCAAGGACAAGCAGATGTGGACTACGAAAATGTCTCTCAAGGAAGGAATCCACCAGCGTGTCCAGTTGCACCGTCACCTTTTTCGGCATGTTCGTTTGAGATTCTAGCCAAAATGAACATCATGAAATACATAATAAACCATCATCAACTAAAATTATCGTTTTTTTCAGTGAACCGAAAATTTATCTTTGTTAGTGAAGTATTCTTTTTCTCTGATTCCATAAAGTGATAAAGCTAAAGCTAGTTTCATAAATGTTTGGTAAAATAGTTTTTAAAATATATAAGATAGAGAAAGTTGAAAGAAGCTAGCATTTTTTACTTCACTCGGCTTTACCGAGGAGCTAGAAAATAGGAAGTTGTTTCATCAGGAACTATTTGACAGGAGAAGCTACAAAACAACTCTATAATTGAAATTAGAAGTGAAGCTGTACCAAACACACTCCTCCCCCTCGGTCCTAAAATAAATGCACATACCACATCCCATATAGTTAATTTCAAGTTTGACTAGAGTCTATAATTAAAATGGGATGTTCTAAAATAAATGCACATACCACATTCCGAATAGTTAATTTCAAGTTTGACTAGAGTTATAGCGAATAATATTACTTCCTCTGTCCCTCCCTGAATAAATAGATTTCTAAAGTTACCTTAAGTCAAACTTTTTAAATTTTGACCAAAATTCTGGAAAAACTTGTCAAGGTCTATGACATCAAATTAATAATATTATCATTAGATATATCATTGAACATGTTTTCATAATAAGCTCATTTTATGTCATTGGTTTTGTTATTATTTTCTATAAAGTTAGTCAAACTTAAGATAGTTTTTAACTTACACGGATTCTGAAAATTGATTTGTTTGGGACAGAGAGGGTAATATTTATATCTCTATATAGGCTTATTGTTAAGATACATGGCATAATTAATTTAGTGAACTCTATTTGATGATATTAATATTTTTCTTTTATATATTTGATCAAAATATAAAGTGGTTGATTCTTCGAAATGCAAAATATACACTTATTTTAAAAGGGAGGGCGTACTCTGTTTTGTTTGTAGCACGCGAAATATTTTTCCTATTTCTTTTTTTTCCTCTAGAATTCCTAGGCTCCAAAAAGGACCTTTTATAAATGGTGGTGCACCTTGCTACAATATTTTTTTTGTTTACATTTTTTTATAGCATGTTTTACAAAAACACAGAACAGGAAGAATGTTTTGTTTGCCAAAAAATAAGAATTCATACAAAAAGCATCTGATCCGTAAACCTAAAACAGTGAGAATATAATGTGAGATCAAATGAGTCATTAGATATTTACATATATTTTTTTCAGAGCGAACTATTCTACATGAATGGAATCGGGATGACCCTGGGCGTCTTGGGATTGAAGGAATTTTTTCTTTTTCTTGTGTTTTTTTTCTTCTAAAAAACTAATTCATGTGAAATTTCTATAAGATTCCTATTAAATATATGGGTTTCAATTTCCAAAGATGTCCTTAGGTTAGGATAACAAGTTGGAACATGCATTCAGAGGAATCACTCGATGACGTGATTGCACTAGCAGAGGATACACGATCCCATCACCGACGATTTGGCCCCGTGCGCCAATCCAAACAGTGCATTCAGGATCGGACGTAGGCTCGGATGGTCCGGAGTGATGCAATTATGTGAACCAAACACGCTGTGATTAGGAAGCGTTTGGGGATGGGATTATATGGCCGTCAGTGACTAAGTAAAAAGGATTTAGTAAAGTGTTGGTTGCTCATCTCACTCCTATTGGTTGCTACCTGTTGCAACTTGTAACTACCAGATAGTCTGTAACTCTCAACATTCTCGTGTTGCGGCCAACAAATTACAAGCTGGTCTCAATCAGACCACAGACATTATCTACTTTACTTTTGTTTTTTTCGATGAGGCAGTAAAGTCAAAAGTTTATTCGGATCCATTCTTGGTTTTTTATTAAGAAAATAAAAGAAACGAGAGAGAATTAGTCACCTAAATACGAGATTCAACCTAGAAAAAACTCTTTTTATTCATTGTTAAGAAGAGAAATAAAAATAAAAAACTAGTCACCCAAATTCAAGCCAAGAGCTAGCTTAATATGGACAGAGGATTGATCTAGCTATCTGCTGTGGATAAAATAAATAAAAAAATAAATATACATTGAACCTGATCATGCACGGATCTCAAATCTGTATACAACTAGGCTTTATCTGCATTGCTCTCGCAGATCGATTTCTTGATCGCTGCCAACTTTTCTAATGGAATGTTTTTTATCTGGTGCTTCCCACCTGCGTGCTATCTAGTGCCTTGATTTCTTCAGTTTTTTTTCCCCCCAAACCGATGCATGCCGGTAGCTTGCGGTCGCCACCACCACCACTGACCACTCCACACCAGATACTACCTGCTTCGTTACTTTTATGGTTTACCTGCATCGATCTCGTCATGATTAGCGGCGCCTGATCACCAAATTCACCATAAACTAATCGGCCGTATCATGACCCCTTTTCGTCAGCTAGCCATTGTTCATCATAACCTACTTTCCGGATAAGAAGAAAAAGAAGAAAGATTGGCCAATGATGGACATGCTAATGCTAATTGGCTGCCTCCTTACGATCAAGCTGTTTCGTTTGACAGAAGATAGATAGTAGTAGTACAATCGAGCCGGCATGAGAGTTCGTGACAAAATACAAACAGCATATGGTCCATTCAGTCTCTTATACGTACATCGGTCCTGACAAAACAGCCGCCGTGTTTTTTGCAGTGTATTTGTCCCCGGTTATACTGCCCGAGTGTGTTTGTTTGTTTGTTTTCTACCAAGAGTAGTGTGTTATTATCCTTCCCGTGATCCTAATATGCGTCCAATAATTCAGTGATGGCCAGCGTCAGAAGACTGGACCTTTGACCACGCGGATGAGTTCAGCTCAAGAAGAAACATGTCATCCGTCGTCAAAGCTGGAGCTAGCACATTCTCTCACGATGATCTCCATCAGTCTCTGCTGGTCCTTTTTAGAATGGTGATTGCACATGCAGCACTGCACCCGCACATACCGCCCGTCAGCTCACGTTGACGCATGTTACATCGCCTGAATTATTGGACTGCACTAGCAGCTAGCAGATAGCCAACCAAGAACCAATGCAGATAGTTCCTCTGTCTATGAAAAAACTGTAACTTTGAGTTGCAAGAATAGTCGTATTTGACCAAATTTTTAATAAATATTATTCACATTTATAACTCTAAATTAATTTATTATAAAAATATTTTTTGTAATTAATCTAATAGTTTGTTTGTTATAATAAATATTAATAGTTTTATTTTATAATGGATTAAACTTATAAGATACTAAATCATGATACTGTGCTAAAATTATATTCTTTTTCCTGGAGCAATGCGGAAGAACTGCTCACTCCTCCTAAAACTCAGTACTATCACAGCTATATGCGCGCTGCATTGATCATCCAACGCAATGAAGATTGATTCTAGAGTTCCAGGATCCAGGGACAAGAACCAACGCTATATATGCCCCCAATAGACTGCAGCCATCCATTGGCGGTGGCATGGATGCATCATACTGTCATTTCTTTCCCAGATCTTCGCTTCAAGCTTCATAGGCCCTGTTTGGATCCTTTAGCTGTGGTAGAGGTTAGAGTTAGTTTCTGGTTGCAAACTAGCCCTCGACTAGCTCTAGCTCAAGTGCTGTTTGGATACGAGGGTTAACAGAAAAAGTATTTTTCCAATCATTTGCGTGGACCATAGTGTGGCTAGATGTGAGGAGAAAACATGGTCCTCACCTGAACTAACTTAAATAACCACCTCTTGAAGGGGGCTAGTTTTTTGGGTGATTTAGTTGCAAATAACTCACTCTACCCCTACTATTTAGATACTTTTGTGCTAATTGAGCTCAAACTAACTATAGCTTCTAGATCTAGGCCATAGCTGAAAGGACATGCCACTTGCTCTGCAGTGGGTGCAGAGGAGGTCAGCACCTTGCATGCAGATCACAATGTGCATACTCCCTCCATTTCAAAATGTTTGTCGTTTACGCTTCCCAAGAAACAACTACAGTCAATTATATATTTAAAAATATTAATATTTATAATACATAATTAATATTATTAGAAATAAATTTAGTTTTTTAATAAATTTATTTAGAGATATAAATATTACACGTATTTTATATAAATCGAGTCAAACTTGTGGTACAAAACCGAAAACGACTAATATTTTGAAACAGAGGGAGCATGTGCCTTTTCTCACTCTATCATGACCAGCGCAGCCTGCCTTTGCTTTGCTTGTGGTCTGGTCTGGTCTGGTCATAACCGAGCCCGCGAGATAGGGTTTGGTAATTAAATTGGTTGGAGAGCTCGATCGCCTTATATTAGGATACGACATACGACTACAGGAGGTGGACATGGACCTCGCACCTAACTGAACCGGCATCCATCAGGTGTCATCAGTCTCAGCTCCATGACTATCTGACAGAGGAATCCAATCAACATCCTGGACAAGCAAAATGCATACTGATCATCTACACTTGTTCGATTACCTTGTGATCCATGTATCCGGCCATTTGTTGCTATCCTAAGCAGGCAGTTGTTTTTTTTTAAGAAAAAATATCGAGGAAGAGTGGCGGCCATGGCAAGCAACAAAGAGAGGGAAGTATATGTAGGGGATGATGTGTTACAACACAGGCTTGTGTATTGTAGTAGCTACTGCTAGCTAGGAGGAACACCTGTGGTCCCTGTGATGTTCAACTACTTGTCCATTCTGCTAGTATACTATCATACAGAATTACATATACATTCTGAATAATTCTGTCTTGTTGCCATGACGGTTGTTCAGCTGACGTGAACGTGCAACTGAATGACGGACCATGCAAAAGAGTAGCTCGTCGTATAGTAAGTAGGTCAGTAGGTGTAGGCGTGTACTGTACGTGCTACGGTGGCATGTGATAGTGCATGGTTTGTTAGGGTCATAAGGGGCGATTAGATAGGATATCGCCATGTCCGGAAGCAAGCAACTCATTATAACGCATTTTGCTTGGTAGACGCCGGTGGATTCATTTATTTATTCTCTCAAAGAGAAGAGGTGCTAAGCAACAGACGAAGCATGTTGTATAGGTATCTGTACAGCATTCAGATAGAGAAATGTTGTTTTCACCAATGTCGTCTCTATAAAGGGCGGGCTTTAATTTAGTTTCCCTATTAATGGAACACTACGTGCTAAGGCAAAAGTGGACTTTCAACGCACACACTGACACACACTTTGAGATTTGAGAATGAAGAAGCGAGCGTCGCATCATTATTGAGTAATGACTGTTCCAAATATATTCTCTTAGACATCCAAAACCAAAGTCTCTAGTCGTTACTAATTCCCATGTGAAATGTCCACTCTGACCTTTACTTGCGTATGGGAAGAGAACGAGGAAGAGTATGAAAATGGTTCAACAAATTTGCTACACCTTTTTCTTAAAAAATAGCAACAACAAACTCATTGGCTTATGAAATTGTTACGCCATGAGACTGTCAAAATGAAAGCAGAACATTGGACGACCTTCTCTCTTTGAAGAAAATAGAAGCAGGGAGAGCTGGTATGGCAAATTTTCTGCTCTGTCAAAAAAAAAAAAAAAACAAACAAACAAAAAATAAGTAGAAGGGAGAGAGGAGGCTAGACTCTACAACGATAGCATCCCGTACTTAGTTCATTCTTTTACTTGCACATGGAAAGAGAACGGTGACGAGAAAGAATATTAAAATGTTCTGCCCAAAAGTGTCAAGTCCACTGGATTAGTAGGAAAATAATAAGAATAGAAAGTTCTGACGAAAACAGAAGCAACCCAATTAACTCAGATGTAATTAGTTAGACCAAACCTAGGAGTTGGTATGACTACTCTATTATGTCAAAAAAAGAAGAAGAGAGATAAAGGCAGAGTCTACAACACTAGCATCCCTTAATTAGCTGATCCTTTTAATATAAACAGCAAAAGAATCATCCAATAGAATTAGTTGGTGAGAAGTGGATTGCTGCATGATGCAAAACGGCTATGTCTCGAGCCCTTCTTTCAGTTTGAAAGCATTCAATCATCGGTACAAAGTAGGCCAGAGTAATTATATATACATAGTCATGCGACCAAAGCCATTCTTGGTTAGACTAATCCACAAGAGGCAGGCAGGGACCAAAACCAGGCCCTGCTCTTGTCTTGTTCTCCTTGCTGGCCATGCCTAGCTTTCCAGTGACAACTACCAAATCCTCTGCACTGCGACCATATTATTGAAGTATAATAATAAATGTGCGGGGTACGAAGCAGTTACGCGGCACTATCAGCTAGGACACCCGTGTTCTGTTTACTACTAGTGAGAAGGGAATGGGATAAGAAGGGCTAGATGCTTTCTTTCCAAGTGAAAAGGACGGTTTCAGTACGCGCTGGCCAGGCAAGTCTCATCTAAGCTGCTCTACACTACTCATGCATGCACCTGTTGCTGTTAGCATGTTTCTGTACTGCTTAAAATTGAATCAAAATGGGAAAACAATAATCGACTGAGAAAGGAACAACTATTCGTTGCATTCATCATTTATTCACTGAAAAGGTTAATTGGATAGGCATCGGGGTAAGTGCATAACTAATTGGACAATCGATTCGGAAAAAAAAAAACTAATTGGACAATCGATATACTTATTTGAATGAGATCACTTGGTGAAATATGCCTATTCATAACACAACAAATGCTGACAGTAACTTCTCGTGGTGGGTATTGGGTACGAACTACCCAGCCCTGAATTTCCTAACCTTCGTATAGAGTAGTATATAAGAAAGGAAGGAAAATACTACATAAAAAACAGACTCAGTGCTTTCAACTCGTCCTTGGTTTAATAGTAGCGTTCTTGGATTAAAGAGTATACGTACCTAACTTTTGCGGAAAAACCATTAAATTTAGTGACAAAGTTCAAACTTGACAAATATCAAATTTGGTGTTGATTGAAGCATAACACTGAAATGATGCAAGCCATCAGTTTTCACGTTTCACCATCGTAATTGACTGAAGTACTAGACTAAGGTGCACAGAGTGCAGCAAAACTACATTCACTGCCTCAATTGAAGCTAGGGCAGATAGGTCCCTTGGACAAACCAAGGCGAACCTCCATTCCGTGGTGCATGTCAGGTTGACGGAAACTGTCAGAATCTTGAGGCACTGCAAGCCAACAGAAAAAGGAAATTAGCACAGACCAAAGACAGTTGTGGCAATAGGAACAACCCCCAGATAGTACAAAGGGGAAAAAGATGTTCAGTGCTGCACTTTTGTAAATGTCCAACATATACATAGATAAAATATTAAGCGGTAAGCAGCAATGACCACTGACAAATAAACATGTCATCACTTATCAAAGATACTGGTCCTAAGAAAGTCAGGTCAGACTGTCACAAAGCATATAACACTTTTTCTAGTACATACTCCTGATTTTCTATATAGTATATGTAAAACAATAGACAACAGTCATGTAAACTGAATACTCTTGAACTGATGACCTCTCCAACTTAAATTACCAATAACCTCTCCAAGACACAAAGTTCATCCAACAACTATATAATTGCTTTTGTAAATTTAATACTTTTGATTTACAGAAACTCATAACTTTGAATTAAGCTAGATAACTTAGTTTTACTTCAAAGGGCCTTCCTGAGTAAAACAGAATTACTGCTACCTATAGAAGGTTAAGATGATTAAAAACAGCAGCACTCTCTAGCTAAGAATATTAAGGTGGGGTCATAAACTATTGTGAAAATGCTTATACATGTGACAGAGAAGGAAAATGGCTTATCAATAACAAATGACAGAATGTCTTACTGTTAAGATAATCTTCAAATCCAAAATCATCTAGGGAACCTGTCAGTGCCTCATATCCAAGCAGAGATGATGGCAAAGGACCAGGGGGCCTTTGGAACCTGGCATCACAAAATATCCATCAGCTAATCATCAAGAAAACAATTTAAGCTAAATGTACTAAGTTGTCGAACCATGAAGATAAACAAAATTGAAGGCACACTACTATTTCCTTAGCTGCCTGCCCCTTTTGTCCGTTCACAGTTGGCGTGGGAACTTAGGAGGACCAGACGAACACGGATGATTGCAACATAGGATTGCACATTGAAGCAGAGAAAGGTCTAGACATTCTAAGACCATTTTATAGTGAATATGAACCAAATGTTGTCCCAGCAATGTGCTTACTTTATCTGTGAGAAAAGTGGCATTTATGATACTAAGATTTAATAGAAAAACTCTCACAAAAAAGACATTGATAACAACAAAATAACACGTTTTGATACAGGAAACCATAAGATGTGCATTAAAAACAGGAGTAAACAAAATATCGCAGATAAACAGCTACCACCAAACATGGTATCAAAGATATTACAATAATCAAATATCAAGACCGTTCCAATAAGACGCTTAAATACACCGAGAATAAAATCTAGGCTACAATGAATGTTGTGGTGGCAACAAGTACACATCATACTACAACAAAGCCATTCAGATTCTAGGTACGAAAATGCTTAACATATTTACCAAGATACTGAAAATGGTAAACAATCCTATCGGTAAACAGGGCAATTGTACAGAGACACAATTGATTCCTCATCCTTACAACATGACCCAAAACTGATGTAAACAAAATTCCATGCTTCAGAGCCTTATATCCATAGGTATAGCATATGTAGGTAACATATTTTCAGGAATTCACCCAAACGTACCTCGGCACTGTCAATTACAGCAGCCAGATGCGCTTTTTAATATACTCCCATCAACCACTAACTAATCCTAACTCGAATAAGAACGAATTGATGGAAGCAAAATTGTTTAAGTGAGAGCTGCTGAGGGGAAGTGAAGTACCTGGAGAGGATTTGGGCATCGAGATCCTTGCGGATGTTCAAGGCGGATCCGTAGATGGCCTCTGTCCCGAACTTCTTCTTGTCCGCCCAGAACTTGGCCTCCTGTGCGGGGCGCGCGGCGAGTGCCCCCAACCATGGATCCCAGGCTCAGCGTTAGGGTTTCGAGGGCACGGACAAGGGAAACGGAGTAGAGCGACAAGTCCTTACCGATTGGATGGTGGACTGGAGCGGGTGCGGAGGCGCGAGGTTGGCCTTCACGCCGGCGTTGAGGCCGAAGCGGAGGGTGTCGTGGGCCTCGCTGATCTCCCTCTTCATGCTGCCGCTCGCCATCGTCGATGCTCTCCGCCTGCTACTCTCTCTCGCGCGCGCAACAAGAACTTGCCTTCGTTTCTTTCTTTGCGGGGAAGAAAGGGGGGAAAAAAAAACGGAGGTCCCGGGCCGGCCCAACTGCGATCTGCCTATCCAGCTATATAGCCGTTTTTCTAGTTCCACTCGGAAATTGCATCCCAAAACAAAAATATGTCCCGGACAGATAAGCATATATTATATACCAGGGAAAAGTTAAAAATTCAAACACTAACAAAAAAATTCAATTAGGATATAAAAAATGTATCAATAGATTGTGTAACCAAAGTACCTCTAGAATACCTTAGCAAATGGCAATATATTGAGAGATACTAATGATCATAAGATCAATTTTATGATTTCCCCTGTCAAAATGGATTTGTCATTGTAGGACGGAGGGGGTAGAAAAGCAACTAGGTCAGACACGATCGGAAAGAACGTAGATTAAACATGTTGATTTTGAACGACTCTCGATTGCTAACACGTTCAAGTATATATTAATACCATGCGATATGATTTGCTCGAATTACAGAGATAAAGACAGACTATAATCTCTATTGGTTACACTGCAACACGTGCAATGACACTACGATAGACTACTGATGTTGTTTCGTGAGGATGCAAGGTTGCAATAATACTATTGATTTGATACATCTCGCGATCCATGTCATGTCAGATATCGAGGATAAGTTCTTCAGCCGCAAAGCTCAAAATCATGAAGCTGGAGATCCATCCCGACTGTTCCGGAATCAGTCTATTTCTTCAATAGGCAGTCCTTGAACCCCTTCTCCAGCTCTTCTTTATTGAGGTTCCTGCCGATGAAGACTATCTTGTTGATGCGCGGCTCATTTGGCTCCCACATTCTCTCAGGAGATCCCTGGAAAATGTCATGCACTCCCTGGCCATGCAAAAACAAACAAGCATTTGAGGTTCATATGGCCTATCAATGGCAGTCTGAGAAACTTTGGTGCAGTGTTAAAATATCTGTCTAGGTCAAACGGTAACCCATAAGAATAAAAAAAAAATTGCTTTACGTTAGTAGTAAATTTGAAGAAATTAAGATAAGCTGCCAAGCACATGAAGATATACAAGGGATGGTGCTCAGGACAGGTGTGGAGTTGCAAACACTAGCAAGATCGAATGGAGTCGTGGAAGACAATAGACATGGCATGCCGGATCATGAAAGGAAGGGGAAAAAAATGCTTTCCTTCCAAAATAAAAATCCAATCCTTCCTAGCAACAATACTACATCTAGATTTGATACAATATGTATAATGCCTTTTCACGTTACTAGATACACATAAATTGGTTTTGGTGTGGTAGATGCCACATCTGTAGGCGTACGCCGTAACAAGATAAAATTGTGGCATTAGTTAACACAAACCTGAAAGACAAATCGCTGTGGCATTCCACTGACAGAAAGTAGTCCTTTCATCCTATAAATATCCTCACTGTGTTCCAGCAGTAGGTTCCCCAACCAAAAGTCAGCCTACATGAGTGCATTTCAAATTGACATCAATACAAGTAACTCAATATTCATTTTATCAATTGAGAAATATAGCAAGAAATGAGGAATAGTTTCAAGACTGACCTTTTCAAGATCCATCTCCCCTTCGCAAACAATGCTCACAGAAGAAACACCAGGATCATGAGTGTGATCATGTGCATGATGATCTACAAAAAGGGGGGGGCAGCATAGAGTTTACTTATCTTCACACTAGGGGATTTTTAAATCAGCGGTAATTGGTAAAAGGCATTTACATATACAAAATTAAATACGAGACAAGCTTTGCATAGAAGTACACTTCATAAGATAATTTGTGTCAAAATGTTCTCTTATATTTTTGCTTAAGTCGATGATGGTTTTGCACATGTCATTCCTAATTGGTGCCACATGTGAGTGCTATTGATCATAGAGAACCAAGAGTTTGATACTACCATGTCAGTCAGGTCATGCCACAATAATGTTCCAACATTAAGGCTTACCATGTCCGTGATCATGATCACCATCGTGATGATGGTCATTGTCATGGTGATGGTCGTGTTCATGCTCATGCTCATGATGATGGTGTTCATGGTCATGTTCTGCGTGGTCTTCATGTGACTTCTCAGCAACAGCACTCTCAATCCTGTAAACAGAACGAATTTCCTTTATCCCCACAATCTTATAGTATTAGTAACTGTAAGAACTGCCAGAATGCAAACTTTCATTATTTTTCAAAAAATAAACTCCTTAATGAGATGATACTGATTCTGTGGGTAAACGTACGTTAGTTTGCTCTAATGCTCTCCCAATGTGCAGCTGAAGACTCCATAAGGCTGCAACTATGTTCAACTTTAAGCACAGTGTATCATCCTATTATGCTTCAAAAACTCGCATTATTTCATTATGATATGTTTCTATATTAATTCTCTTTCCCCTTCTCTAAATTAAATGACTGGGACTAGGCTGGAAGGGCACATAGCCCAAAATGTTCGTTTAGCAAGGATACAACATGCCAAGACATATAACAGTTACAAATAAGATGAAAGAAAATAACCTCTCCAGATCAAATCCTCCAATTCCAAGAACATAATCCAAATCAACTTTACCATACTCAGCCCGCTTCAAATTAGCCATGCGATTGATACCCTGTATTCAGAAAAGGAGGATATTACAGAGTACAAACAAACATATTATGGTAATGAAATGGCACAGCGAATATGCAGCACTAACCCTTATACGCTCAACCAAGGACGAAACTTCAGGTTCATTGACAAGATCAATCTGCATTGAAGTAACAGGAGTTAGATCTATATGTGTATCTATATGTGTTACCAACAAGGACCCAAATTACAGAAAACAGTGTATCAATCAGCAAACATTGATTAAAGGAGGATCACCTTGTTAACTATAATTCTGTCAGCGTATGCAATTTGCTGAACTGCTTCATTGACTATACCCTTGGGCTTTACTTCATCCAAATGCTGTCTAGCATGCTTTGCGTCAACTAAAGTAACAACGCCATCCAACTTGACATCATTAAAAACTACATCCTCTGCATAGAATGTCTGTATAATGGGTGCTGGATTTGCTAGACCTGAAAAATTAGATAAAGAAAAAGGGAAAGGAATTAACATAATTTATGCGATCCATGGATAACCAAGGTAATCAAACTTTTCATGATCAGCATTGCTTAATTTTTCTGTTCAAAATTCATACAGATCAAAAAATTTAATGCGAGATCTTCTCCTGATTATGGCAGCAATCTGCAGTTTGAACAATAACCTAACAAGTTCTTTACCTGTGGTTTCAATGACAATATGGTCAAACTTCCCCTTCTTCTTGTTCACCAATTCACCAATCATACGGACTAAATCACCACGCACCGTGCAGCAAAGGCAGCCATTATTTAGCATCATTATGTCCTCAGCTCCAGCGGTTTGTGCAGCGACTAATGAGCCATCAATGTCTACTTCTCCAAACTGCAATGTGAACAATGACAGTAAAAAGTAGGCAAGTTCAGCTTCACCTTCCATATTAGCCGGGCACTCCTAAGTGATGGATTGACCATGAACTAAGTGAACTAAGATTATTTCTACATTTCTCAAACTAAGCATGCGTTCAGGAATGAAGAAATAACTGCTGGACAGACACTTACAAAACTAATATAATTGAATGATGAAAGTTGTTTGGCTGGGAAAAAAATCATTAATATGAGCATACCTCATTTTCAATAACAGCAATTCGCTTTCCATGGTGAGCAGTCAAGATGTGATTCAGTAAAGTTGTCTGCAAAGAAAAAGAACACGGAATACAACACCAATACAAATCGTCAGAAACATGGAAGGTAACATTCTATGCACTGTGCAGCATATAAGTGACAGTGCTGAAGGTCGAAGCTATGAAAAATCAGTCATACTGCAATATTTCAATAAATGTAGTACAGCCCCAGCAAGTGGACTAAATTTCTACAGGTTAATTAGAACAAGAGCATTTCTAAGCTTTGCGTCTCACTTGATCAAAAGGAAAAATGAGGACCACATCCTTAGTATATCTACACATTTGAATCCAGAGTTGAAGCTATGGCAATGCTATTGGGCCATGTTGCCCTGAATTCTCTCATTGGATCGGGCTGTGACCGAATCCAGCGGTTAGCATGCCTCCGTCATCAGGGCCTTCTGCTTGCAGAAGACTCCAGAGAACTCCTTATGTCTCTTGTCTTTTTTCCGCTTCACTTGGCCACCACTTGGGGTCTCATCTCTCATGCCCTTTCAATTTCAACTCCCAGTCAAACATATGCAAAAGAACATGCAAGAGCAAGATGTGGATCCCATAAAAGAGAGTGACATGAACAGCAGGTACCAATCTAACTTTCAATCCACTTTCTCCCAAATGGATGGGAATCATCATGGAGGGTGCACAGGTGGTCGAAGCATCGGTGGCAGCCTGGCGGGGCCACAGGAGAGGCCAGCAGGAACAGTGTCATGGCAGCCAACTGGGGATCAGCTTGGGGGCAGTGGCTGGGGACCAGGACGTGGCAGGCCACAGACGGGAGCGAGCCATCCTAGGCCCTGGATTCAGGATGATGGCAGTTGGCCAGGGGCTGCGCTTCTATAAATGCTGGCTATGCGGGCGCAGGCGTCTTGCCTTCGCCTCCGCGTCACAAAGACAAGAAGGCGCCACCCACAGGCACCATGCTAGTGCTACACAATAGATTAACTCAGATTTTGAAATTTTACAAAACCTGACTTGCTTGAATTCATTTTTGCAGTATTCAAGTATACGGATGTTTATTGCTCAATCTCAGTCTTGTTTCTTCAACCAGATTCTAGATCACAATTGACTGAAAAAAGATTCTAGATCACAAGTTTTGCAAGTGTTAGATGTCACTAAGTATCAGAGGGTAACCAGCATTTTTTGGGGAAAAAGAACAGCTGGGAAAGACCCTGCCTCTTTGCATCTTATCATAATAGAGTTTGTTTTCAGCCAGTTTATCTAAAATGGAGACTCAACTTCTTTATGTTTTTTTTTTTTTGAAACTATAAATCCATAAAAGTTGGAAAAGATGGATGGTTACAGTCTTTCCTTTGTCTGAGGATGATAACATGTTGACCTGATCTGTGTATTACGGGTGCAGCAACTACAGCTTATGGTCTTATTAATAATTTCTTGAGACATTCATGGCTGACATTACACAGAACTGCCCAATTTTGACATATAATCCTATACTCCTATTTGTAATTCATATTTCTCTCGCATCTTTGTATAACTAAATCGTCGCGATGATAAACAACATTCTTTCACGTAGAGTGCTGAATGCTAACTTTGCTTATCGTTTTCAGTGTAAGTCTAGCAACACATGGACTTTCTCAACCGCGTACTCTAACCAATGGTATCACTGAGTTTAGGCCCACCAGACCTTGCCAGAACCGAGGAAGCCGGTGATGATGGTGGCGGGGATGCGATTGTCGGGCGGGATCAGCGTCTCCACCCCAGAGCACTCCTCTGCCTCCGTGGTGGAAGCCGCGGAAGCCGCGAACCGCCGTCGCGCTCGCCACGACAGCGCCCCCGTAGACGCCGCCGCCGCCCGCGGTGCCGCCGCGAGGGAGTAGGAGCGCGCGGCGGCGCGCAGGCGCAGGCGGAGGCGGGACGCGACCCTGCGCGCGGGCGACCCGAGGGACGCCGCCGCGGAGATGGCCGGGGAGGCGGAGCAGAGCGCCGCCATGGAATGGAACGCGTGCGACTGTGCCTGTGCGGGGAGGGTGAGAGCCGGAGACCGAGAGAGGAGGGCGTGGATATTTGCAGCAGTGGAGACCAGTGGCGGAAGAAGCGCTGCTCGGCTCAGGCATTTGGGCGAGCGAATTATCTCTCCGCGGCGCACGCGCGGGTCGGCTCTGTTGGGCCGGGTAGTAAAGGCCGGTACTGTTAGGCTTCTATGTGGGTCTCAGTTAGGCCACATGCCAGTGGGCTCTTCTTTGCTGGGAAAGTTCGTCTTCTCTTGTCCTATTGCATTACGCCGTTATGGGCTACATAAATGGGCCGCATGCATTAGGGCCGCCTGAAGCAGAACTCTGCTGAGGGGAGGTGGTCTGCTGCACTCTGCATGGCATTTCTAATTAGATTTCAGTACCGAACTTACAAGTGGTTGTGTGTTGTATTTGAATTTGAATTTGCTTCATGATCCGGTAAAACCTCAAATTTTAAACTTGGTTCTTTGAAAGAAGGCGAGAATTATACAATGAAAAAAAAAAGGAATTCGTAATTTGAAGCGATTTCCCGCTGGAGCCTGGAGATCAACGGCTGATGACCAACGCCAGCGTCTCAGGGTATGTTTAGATGCAATAAGTGTTTAATAATAGTCTAAATAGATTCAAAAGATTCGTCTCGCAATTTTTTTACGAAGCTATTAAATTAGTTTCAGTTTTCATCAACATTTAGTGCGTTCAAACATTGATGTGACATTAAGTTGAATGTGATGGAATTTTTTGATATTTGGGGTAAAGCTAAACAGGGCCTCAGCATAGGTAGTACGACACTGTACTAGCTATTTGGTGGTGTAGTACTAATGTTTAAGGCCCTGAAATTGTGGCGGTTGTTATCCTCCTGTTTATTTGGTGGTGAAGTTAAACAGGATCAGAATTTCAGTATACTAGGTAGTACACTACACCAAATATCATAAACAGACACGGTGTCAGGCTGTCAGTGATTGTAGTTATTGTTTTACCCACTCACAGCCTCGTGATCTACGATCCGAGGATAATTTTAGGGCCCTGTTTGGATACCGTCAAATTATAGAATTTGGCTTCTAAAAGCTATTAGGTCTTCTAAATAGCATCAGGTTCTAACCAGATTTTACAATCTGTAGGCTTTCAGATTCTACAATCTGGGAAGCTAGTTGAACCTAGCTTCTTCCAGCTTCTAGATGTTAAAAGACAAATTTACCCCTCCTAGTTTCTCCCCTACACATCTGAGCAAGGGTATTTAAGTAATTTTACTATGTATTGTAGTATGTCACAGCTTTTGAAAGCTGTGAATCCAAACAGCTTACCATTCTAGCTTTTAAAATCTGGCTTATAGTAGTCCAACTTTTAAAATCTAGCTTCCAAAATTTAGTCGGGATCCAAACACAGTCTAGGTCGCTGTCGCCTGCAGGTTACCGTCTCCGCCACCTGGTGACCTTGCTTTGGACGAAATAAATTTATACATCCTCAGGGAGGATATTGTAATCCGAGTGAGAGCGACCAGGATGCTTGCTTGCACCTAGCCCCGACGCTGCTTTCGCAGTGAAGTGATGTTGACGGTCCTAATTAAACGCGAGTCCCTCCTCTTTCTTTTTTCACTAAAGTACTGCTAATAGTTGTTTTCACCGTGTAAGTACGCGAAGACATCAATGTGAACGTACGCAGAGGAAAAGATCAGCAGAAAACTGGATATACACACATACACAAAGTAAATCGGCTGTCGTCGTCGGGCAAAGTGTATGGAATTGAAAACAGTATACAGTAATTTGTACTATAGCAACAACGTACGTATGAGTAGTTGTCAGGAGGTTAAATTCAACCTCAAGTTATATAGCTGAAATCAGCACGATGATATGACTTATGAGGCGCGAATGGGCGGTGTGGTCCAATAGTAGGACTCTCCAGTGGGACGTTACCCATCAGAGTTCAAATCCTGATTGTCGTACCTTTCCTGAATTTATTTCAGTATTTAACGGCGTTGTGCTTTCAGTGGTAGGCGATGTTCCCGTCGACAGCGAGACGTCTGTGGTGACTTTGTACTGTGTAATTCGGAAAAAAAAATATAACTTATGAGGCGGGAAAGAGAAAACCAGCTGCCGTTGCGCTTGCGCCTCGGCCAGCTTCACGATTCCGCTCTGACCTGCTGCTCGATGACCCCTAAAATACCGAGTTTTATTTTTGTGCAAATAGGAGTACGCTTTTTTGGGTGAAATTCATGTGCGTTTTGGAGTTTCTTTGGTCCAAATGTGTCGGGATACATGTTTGCAGCGAATGAACAGTGCCGGATCAGCACGTGTCAGCTAAAGAAAGGGTGGCTGCGGCGGAGCCGGAGCGGCGCCTACCGGGCCGTCCTTCTCGACGCGCGGGGTTCCGTTAGGCCACGGTGACCGCCCGCCCGGGACACACGGGACAACGCAACGCGACCGACCGCCCCGTCGCCTACCTGGCTACCTCGCCGACCAGACCAGCTTAGACGACGCGCTGCAGCTGCAGGTCCTGCACGCCGTGGAAACTTCAGGTCGCGCGCCACGTAGTGGGCCGGTGGCGGGGGTATACGTACACGTACGTGTGGTGTGGTCGGAATCGTGCTTGTCATCGTCACTGCGATTTTTCGCCGGGTCACGGACGAGTCATCGTGAAAGGACGCAGTAGTAACCGGTTTTATGCTTGCATAAAATGGCCTTACTGTACGTTCTGCAGGTGACTTCTTTTCGTACGATCCAGAACGTACAAATGCATCCAATATACACGCAGGGGGCACACCGGTACAGAAGAATCTCACGAGAATATATAGCTCTATGCTGGCTGATACGATTATCATATCACGACTTTGGCAGGCAGGCAAGGCACACCGGCCGCACACGACGTCGATTCAGCTGAAACATGAGCTTAATAACAGTAGTAGTTAGGATCAATCAATGACAAATATATATACCCCAGTATAGGCAAATAAAGACCGGCAAGCTTATTGTCTGACCTGGTCGGAGATGCTCTCCAACCACCCCGTGCCCGCGTCATCCACGCCCGCGCCGCGTCCAAGCCCGCCCCACACACACAGGTATGCCTCCTCCTCCAACTCTGGTGTCACCCGAGCTCGCTCGTCGCCGCGCCCCCTCTCTCTGGCGGGTATAGAACGAAGGGGGCCCGGGGAGGAAGGTGGACCAGGCGGTGAAGATGGACGCGGGCGGTTTAGGGCCCTAGCAGTGGTGGAGACGACTGGGAAGGACGGGGCGAGAGCGCTCCAGCTATGGCGGTGGTGAAACGGAGCTCCGACGAGGGGAGAGGGGGATGGGGGCACTGCGGCGTGCTAGGGCTCGCCGGACCTAGCGCGCCGCGGCATGGGCGGTGACGGCGGCGGGGGCGAGGGCGAGGACGAGGGCGATCCGAGGAGAAAGATGAACAGTGCGCGGGTGTGAGCGTTATGCTCTCCTCCCCCTGGTCGAGCAGGCGCTGCCCCAATAATGACTCTCCAAGTTGGACGCAATCATTCGACCAAATTTTTTGATGCGAATCATTCAACCAAATTAACTAACGGGAGCATCATGTGTTCCCAACCCTGACTACACCAAGCAATACAAACAAAACCAGTAAACCACCCGACAAACTCAACGTACAGACAGAACGCCATATGATTTTGGAGATCCACACACAGAACACAGCTAGCTAGCCTGCGCCACCGGTTTCATTAGTCGCTCCCCAATCAGTTCGTGGGTTCCAGCTACGTACAATATAATACATGCATTCACGGCACCATGAAGTACCCCCAAAGAATATAGCAGTGCTTGTAGTAGTTAATTAGTAGTAACAAATACTCCTAAAGTACACTGTCTACTCCCTTCGTCCCAGAATACTGATCGTTCTGGGATGAAGCGAGACTACCAAGGAAACGACCAAAGGACCTGCACGCCCCTATACTCGCATTCATTGAGTTGCCAGGCACGCTTCACCGGAAGAGATGGCCACTTGCTATCCTCGACCAGAGCGCCAACCCACTACTAGTACACCTTCTTATCTTCATGCCGGCCAACCCACTACTAGTACACCTTTATGCCGTTTGAATCTCTCAGATCCGATTTTGCCTCGGCATTGGCGCCACCACCGAAGACCTCCTCTGGCGAGCCGTCGCCCGTGCGCTGTCCGGATCAGCGCCAGGCACGGCAGCGCCTGCACCAGCGCCAGGAGCCGCCGCGGATGCTTCCTCCCGTTCCCTTGCCGCGCAGCCGCCGAACCCGCGCCTCCGCCCACACCCACGTGCTGCTGCTCCTCCACCGATGTGCGGGCCGCTGGACCGCTTGGAGGCTCACCGGTGTGCCGGCCACTAGCCGCATCTCCTCGCCGCCGCCTCGCGGGCCATGGCCACACCTCCGCGCTCCTTACCGTCGGCGTGCGGGGCCCCGACCGCACCTCATCCGCGCGTAGCTCCTCTCCGCCGGCGTGAGGGATGCCGGCCGCACCACCTCCCTATCGGCGCGCTGGCACCCGGCAGCCACCAGTTGCAGGTCCGCCGTCCGCGTCTCCTCTGGGCCTATCGATGAGGATGGAGAAGTCGAGAAGACGAGAGATTGAGAGCTCGTCGTCCCATCTATTTTTTTATTTTTTATTTCATTGGTAGTGGGCGACATGAGAAAGACAGGAGGCTGATAACGTTCCAGGTAATAGGCGTCAGAGCCTAAAATAACTTTTATTACTCTCCGTTCCAAAAAGAATGCAATTATGGGATTCGTGCCGGTCAAATTTGTTAAAGTTTGACCAAGTTTACAGTGATTAATATTAACATTTATGTCTCAAATATAATTTATTACAAAAATATATTTCATTATTATTCTATTGATATTTATTTTGTATTACAAATGTTAGTAATTTTTCGTATAACTTTAGTCAAAGTTAAAAACAGGTTCACTCCTTAATAAGTGAGAATTGCATTTTTTTTGGGAGGGAGGAAGTATGAGACTTTTTTTTAATCTAAAACAACGACTGGGACGAAGGGAGTACCAGCTCACGCAGCAGTATAATCGACGACTGCCATTGCAGGTAATGATTACTTACTCGTAGATGGGTACTAGTACTAGGCACGAGAGGGTGTCCCAAATCTAAACGGCATGCAGCCATAGGCCAGCAGCAGTAAAATAGCAGCGCCCATGCGCTGTCCCCGCCGGCCTTGTCCCCAGCTGCGCCACGACGGTCCGCGGCTGGGGCTGGGCGCCACGCCACGCAGACGCTCTCGTCTCGTCCTGTCGTATCCTGCCACGCCGCGCCGCGCCACGCCAGTGCGTTGTTTGGTTTGGATTAGGGGCGATGGGGCCTGCGTCCGCATGGGTGCTGTGGCTCTGATCGCTGAAGCTGACCGTTGATGTTAATTTTTTTTTGAGAGAAAAAAATATCGTAGAAGGGTTAAAAAATAAACGGTCTCCGCGCGTGCCGTGGGAGCGTAGTCGTCGCGACACGTGTGGTCACGTTGGGCCCCCGGCACCCGCCGGCCACCGGGAGGCGCGAAAAGGATTTGTTGCCATAACGCGTCGGCGAATCGTATCAGTGATTCGGTGCCGGTGGTGCTGGCATTGGCGAGGATCGACAGAGGCGCACAATTGATGAAAGGATCGAACAAAAGGGCGGGGGCCTTGCACGTTGCTGGGTTGTAGTACTCCATACACTAGTATACTCCGTATATTCGTTTATTTTCATTGGCTGATACTCCAGCTTCTAGCCGTCTAATTGTAGGGTTAGCCACAAGGATATCAAAACTAACGGAAGCAGCATGTGTCGCCAGTCCTGGGTACAACAATACAAAACCCATCACTAATTCAACGTACAGACAGAACGCCATATGCATGATTGCGGATCCACACACACAGATATATACTTTGAAAAGCAAGAGGGCGGATTCAGTATTCGCTACCTCACCAACACGAAGCAATCATATGGCTACATACATGCACGGCAGCAGAATAGAGTAAGCTTTAAAGAATACGATCACCAATCAGTTGTATACTTATATAGTAGTATATGCAGCCATGCGGGTGTAGTTAGTGCCTAACGATACTAGGCCATATAGTATATATAATCGTCAAATGCCCACAGTTAGGGATGAAAACGGATCGGATACGAACGGATATCACTGATATTACATTTGTTTTCATATTTCTAGTCGGATTCGGATTCGAATACGGATAGTGTCAGCCATACCGGATATGATACGATTGGATGTCGACATCACAAATATACGCTTTGAGTATTCGGATACGGATACGGTATCGGATATTGAATATTCGGACTCGGATACGAACAGATCTAAACACCTCTAAACGGATTCGGTCGAACGGACGGTCGGATAAATATCCGTACCATTTTCATTCATACCCACAGTGCAGGATCATCAGTTGCATGTGACAGCAGCAGCTAACGATAATTGGGCACGAGAGGTGTCCCAAATCCAAACGGCAAACCTGCCCCAGCCGAACAATAAAATACTGCTAGTACTCCGTAGGAGTAGTGTAGTAGGCACAGCAGTAGCAGTGCCCATGCTGCGCTGTCCTCGACGGTCTGTGCTCCCGCGCGCCCACGGGTAGTGGCCACGCACGCAGCCCGCAGCCGGCAGGCCCCCGCGCCGTCGTCCCGTTCTGCCACGCACGATGCGGAGCCGTTGCGCGTGCGCGAGGGCCAGCGCCTGCTACCGTCCGCGCGAGCCGTCATGGGCGCATGTGCTTTCCGTCGTGGTCGTGGTGGTCGTCGTCGTCTCGCTCGTGCCGCGCCCCGGCGGTGCCGGCGTCACCCTCCCCTTCAGCGACGCGTGCGCTGCCATTACCGAGGATTATCACGGAGCCTGCTACATAGGCTGCGTTCGGTTGAGGTGATAAGCGCTTATAAGCGCTTATTTTTCAGCACTTCAGCAGTATTTTTCTCTCACAAGATTTCAGCACTTCTACAACACTTCAGCGCTTATCTACAGCACTTCAGCTTCACCGAACACAGCCATAGTCGGCAGAGAAACGATACGATATGGATTATTGCTAATCAAAAGGATTAGCCCAGAGGAAAGCAAACGTACCATCATCACAATGTCTCTGCAGTGGAGAGGAAATGATTAGACAGAGACGTTCACGTTGCCGGACAAGCGACCCAGGCATCACGTACTACCATCATCACAATGTCTCTGCACAAAAGCCAGCCCCAGCCCCAGCCAGGAGCTAGCGATCATGCGACGCCAGCGTGTTCTGTTGTGTGGTGCTTGTCGCCGAAAGCGAGAGCGCCACGCTTCCTTCACACGGACTCCATTCAGTTCATATAGCCTGAAGAGGATACAGCAACGTCTCACCTTTCTCGAGCCCAAAGCAGGCTAGCTTCGCCGTCATGGCGGCGACAGATGCTGCTACCAGCGCCACGGCCGATCCCGTGCACTGCCACATGCCAGTGGGCCAGCCGAGCCAACAAGGCAACAAGCGGAATCGGTTGAATCCTATGGGCGGCGCGGGCTCCGTCGATGCAGATGCAGGCCGTCGATGCAGCTCTCCTTGTCGTTCGTTCGCGCGTCACGTCGGATTCGGATCAACCGGCCTGCCAACCTGGCTGCCTGCCCATGCTTAAGCGCACCACCAACGTAGGCTAGCACTCAAGGTACATTTTCACAACTGCCTGGTACAACACATATGTTATCCAATTGCACGTGTTATATCAAGATTCCTATAACATATTTATAAACTAAATTCGTATAACATGTTTATAAACGAATAAAGTGAAGAGAGAAGCGAATAGGCAGTACTATGTTTGAACACATATCATAACATGATTCATATGTGTTGTAACACATAGTTACAGAAACATGTTTCCAGCTAGCACTCTTAGTAATTACGATACAAATAAAGTGATCCACTAGTGTCGGGTACCTAACTATAGGATACCCAACTTCAACGCAAAATCACACTTCCTGAATAAAACCCAGCCTAAGAAGACGACAGTTAAGGCCCACGCGGGAACAACCCATGCAGGAACCTCCCGCACGGCCTAAGACAGAGCCGTGCGGAAGCACATCGCCTCCCCCAGACGCGCGGACCCCTCGGGAGAGATTCTCCGATTCGCCTGAGCCTCCGCGACAGGGCTCGGGAAAGCAGACCTCGGGCGATAGACTTCCGATTCGCCCGAGCCCCCCACTACAAGCTACCTCGGGCGATAGACTTCCGATTCGCCCGAACCCCTCGCTAGAGGCTAACTCCCTCGGGCGCACCTCTCGGATTCGCCCGAGCCCTGCCGACGTCAGCAGGGCAAACTTGACGCCCAAGGGACCTTCCCTGACCACTTTACAAGCACGGTCCCATCGGGTGGGCCCCGTGGCACAGCTGTGCTCCTAACACGCACGTTTGCCGTACCAACTGCCCCATCTCCCCTGGCAGGCGATCTGACGGTCCTACTTCTCCCACGCCGCTACAGGGACGGTCAACCGTACGGCCCCCTGGGCTGACGAGGAGATTCGCCAACTACGACGGTGACTGCCATGCCCCGGCCGCACGTGTGACGCCAGGAAAAGGGGAATGGCAGTCGTCCGGCCAACTCGGGGGAATGGGCAAGCCTTACGATCAGGCTCGTCTACCCTCTGGAAAGTACCTCACGTGGAAAAAGAAGCGCCCGAGGGAAGACACTCCTCCCGCTCCGTCCTGTCACGGCCCCGACGGCATCAAGGTCTCCCGAGCCTCAGGAGCTTATATTCAAAGGTCAATCTATCTACTCGTTGCACTGTGCAGGGTCGGACACGACGTCATGACGTAGCGCCACACAGCAAACAATGTCCAGCACTGTGAAACGTTTTGGAACTCACCAATGCAATAATGGTGGATCAACCGAATGACTAATGCCATACCTTCGAGACGCCAACATGAGGGCGTGGCTGACGATAGCCACCGGTCATCACTGCCTCCGCCATGCCGAGCACTGTAACTACAGGGCACCACATGTAACTCTAACATCTCCCTTGTGACTATAAAAGGGAAGGCAAAGACCGATCACGGACACGACGATCCAATCCACTCACTCACAACACAACACAACACAGACATTCATTCACCCCGAACACTCCAAGCAACTCACTGCAACCCACAAACGCTCCTACTCACAAGAGACTCGGGAGCCCTTTTCTCTCTCGACTAAGCTTGTAACCCCTACTATAAGCACCCCGGTGCAAGGCAACACGACCCGATCTCACTGGACGTAGGGCATTCATTGCCTGAACCAGTATAAATCATGTGTTCTTCCTTACACACCATCCGTGATCTCAACCGCAAAAACTAAATTTACTAGCCGATGTAGCATTCGCTAATCTAGCCACCGACAACTAGACTAGAAAATAATATTGTCTTCTTCACCAAACTATCATTATTTCTGGTTTGCAGAGAACTTTTTTTTCCCATCCTATCGCACCTTTATTTTCTTCCATTCTTCTTTTCAGGTTGTTCTCGGTTGCTTTCGCCTTTCGGCAGAAACTTCTCATCGCTCATCGCCTTTTCTGTTTCTGCGTGCTCCTCCTGAAAGAAGGCTTCCTAATTACAGCAGGAGTAAGTGTCAAAAAAAAAAAATACAGTAGGAGTAGAACCGGTGGGCTCTGCACACTGGAATGTAAAGGTTGGCTGGACAGAGTGGATCAGTGAAACCCACGGAATGAACGATAGCTAGTTCCGAACCAGTACGGCTTTGAAACGGTCCGTTTCTCATTCTTCTTCTCATCATCATCAAACGGGCCATGTTCCCGTTTTTGCATTGCCGCGCTGCGCTACTTGACTTTCACACATTACCTAAAAAAAGATAACTTGACAACACTGAACGTATACGCATTCATTTCTGTATAGAAAACAAAATGTTATATGTCGCCACGAATTTAGAACCCAAACTTTTTCAGATCCCACATACGAGTATCTTAAAAAAATACAGCACACAAGAATCTGCGCGAGAAAAGCTGCGGTTCCGCTTCTCCAAAAATGCAGCTCAGGCTTTAGTTGGGGAAAAAAAAAAAGCGGTGAAAGGGGTGAAAAGTTTGACTGTACCACTTTCGCTTATATTTAATAATTTTTGTTTAATCATGGTTTAAGTAGACTTAAAAGATTTATTTTGATCTAGCCACGCATAAAATACAAACATACAATAGCTGCTACTTCATTTAGTACTCCGTACAAGTGGAAAGTACAATTAATATGATGGGAGATGTGATGGGAAATAACGACATATTTTGGGAAGTAAACAGGGCCGCAATGAATGAAAATCCTAGAATCTCTCAGCAGGGGCCCCACCCATAGTGGTCGTTACCCTACCTCCATCGAATCCTGGACCAGGCCAACGCTAGCTTTCCGGTATGCTGCCGGCGGATCCCGGCAGCCAGCCGCCCACCGCTTTGGCAGCTCCTAACCGTAGTTAGCTCAACCTAACCCGAACCCAATCCCTGGAGCAAATTACCAAACTACCCTCAACAACCCTTATAAATAGCCTCTTTCCCCGGCTCCCCTCAGTTTGCAGAAACGAAACCACCAGCCAGAGCTCAGAGAAACCACCACTAGCACCCGCACTCGCTCCCCGCGCCCAATTCGGAACTCCTCCCTCTCCCTACGAATCGCGACCCCTCATGGCGACGGCGGCGACCACCAGGAGGCCGAGCGGCCCGGTCCTCTCGGCCGCGCACTACCGCTCCGCCTCGCCGACGCGCGTCTCGCTCGCAGGCGCCGGCGCCCGCGCGCGGTCTTCGGCCGGCCACTCCGTCAGCGTCTCGTCGCGGGCGCGGCGGACCTGCATGTGCTCGCCGACGAACCACCCGGGCTCGTTCCGCTGCAGCCTGCACAAGGAGCGCGTGAAGCCGGCGTCGGCGGCGGTGTCCCACGGGCACGGCAAGCCGAGCTCCCCGCCGTCGTCCGCGGCCACCCCGACCACGAGCCGGCTCGGCGCGGGCGCGGGCAGGCGGATGGGCAGCGCGGTGGTGCGGATCGGCGCCGTGGAGGGCGGCGAGTGCGCGCGCCGCGCGCTCGCCGCCACCGCCCGCCCCTCCCCCGCCGCGCAGCAGTCGCAGCACCGCCGCCGCGTCGGCGGCGCACGGCCCCGACCCAGCTGCCTCTCCGCCGTCTCCTTCGCCGGCGACCGCCCCGGCGACAACGGTCACCAGCACCAATAAACCCGTCGACATGCCATCGTAGAACTAGCACTAGCAGTAATCGTATAGCACTAGCACTAGTAGCAGTAGTAATAGTAAGAAAATAGAAGAAAGATATCTCTCTTGCTGTAATGTAACGCTGAGACTGAAAGCGAGCAATCGAGGAGTGAGTGAGAACAGAACTACAGAAGAGCTGGGGGAGCTTGGAGCGAGCAGTGGCAGTGGATCAGGACTAGTTTTGGGAGCCTGATCCATCCATGGATCGATCCTCATCCAGCAAAAAAAGGCTTTCTTGTGTACATAGAATTCCAGCCGATGAGCTGCGAGCGTCCGTTTTGGGTTTCTTGGATGGATAAACATGACATGACCGAGGAATGGAGACCAACTGGATTTTGCCCCAACTGTGGAGGCCACTCATGATTCTGTCCGGATCAACCCCCAGTCCTCCCTCCCTTATCTCTCCGGTTGTTGCTGGGTCCGTGTCCGTCTGGATAAGCTTGCGCGGGTGACGCCGGCCGTCGCGTGCGCGTCCGCCGCCATGCCGCTCTTGCCGTCACGCGGCCCCCGTGCGAGGCAGGTCGGCGGGCGGGCGGGCGGGCGGGCGGGCAGGCAGGGTTTGGAGCCGTCCATGTCCGTTCCGTGGGCGCTCGTAGGCTTGCCACGGGAATACGGTGGGCGGCGCACGAGCACAAGCACAGCT
Organism: Eremochloa ophiuroides; assembly: GCA_038502445.1. NCBI lineage: Eukaryota > Viridiplantae > Streptophyta > Magnoliopsida > Poales > Poaceae > Eremochloa > Eremochloa ophiuroides. The sequence goes on along the minus strand of JAHLJS010000005.1, from coordinate 79,272,622 downwards.
AGCCTAGCGTCGCTCACCTGCTCTCTACTATCTTGTTCTTAAATCTTGATGCCGGTTTGTTGGTTTTAGGCAGAGCAAACTGTACTATTAGTTAAACAACTCTGTTCCTGTTGCTGTTGCTTCACCAGGAATCAGTTAACGAGACTTGTTTAGCTGCTCTGCTCGTCACTTGACCGTTGAACTTTGGGGATGAGATGAGATGAACTAGAACTGTCCTCCCCATCTTCACCCATATGAATCGCTGCAAATCTTCAACGCAGGAAATATGGGTGGACGTTGGTGCGTTGGTGGAGCCGTGGACGTGGAGTGTAGCAGCAGCCGACTCTTGCTGGCTGTCAGTGTAACGGCCGGACCAGATTTTCCCGAAGAATTCTTGTTCCGGTCCGGGAGGACGTCCGCGTCGCTCCAGGCGCGCAAATTCAACGCTTGACCCGTCGAAACGGTGTACTGGTAGTACCGTAGTAGGAGCAGGTCGATAACAATTAAACCTGCCCCCGTCCCGTTCCAGGCTACTAGCTTGGACCTGATCGCTGCGCGGACATGGACTCGGCACCTGCCGCCCGCCGATGCCGATTCATGACACGGACACGGAGCAGAACAGAACGGTTATAAAGGGCTGCACGAACGTACGTACCGGCCGGCAGCACGTACGTAAATGCTTGCCGGGATTGGAGGGCAGACGAGAACATTTACGTACACATCGGAGTCAGAGCACAGAGTCAGGTTCCGGTCCGTCCAGGGCAGGCAGCCATCTGCAGCTACAGTAGCTTCCAAGATGTCGGGACGAGACGAGCGCGGCCGAGCCACCCGGTCCAGCCGCGAAAAGATCGCCAAAAGCGCGGGCGGACACGTGCGACACCACCGCGGCCGAGCGTGCGTGGCGCCGGCCACACGAGTGTTTGGTTGCTGCCGTGCGCCGCCGCCGCAGCGGCGCACTGGCTCCATGTGTTTGTACTGGTGTTGGCGGCTTGGCGCGCCGTGCTACGATCATTTTATTTGGCGATCGGCGAGAGAAGAGCGACGTTGTGATGATGATAGGTCGGCTCCTGTACATGTCAGGTTCGTTCCACGAATTGGGCAGGCCTTTTTTTTTTTTCCTCCCAACTCATTAGCGCTAGGTTTTCGGGAAGGAAGGAAGACGTTAGGTGTGTCTTTCGGGTTGGAAATGCTAGTGATCATCGATCGTCGTCGGATAAGCGCCAGCACCGGTGCACCACCACCCCGGCACCCCAGGCCAAAGTTTGGTCTGTGACCATGAAAGCATGCTTGAACAAGCAAGACATTTTGGTTGGCCGGCCAACGCTTCGTCGATTATCACCGGCCTATCTTTATAAGGCAACCGTGGGCACCTACACAAGAACGCTACAGGGCCTTGTGGTTGTGGACGCGAACTTGGGCTCTCTCGCCCCTCTTGTTACTACCCCTTTAGGCAGGGTAATGAATGACGGCCTTGGTGGCTTGGTCTAATCCTCCGGCTTCAAACGCACAAAACAGAATTGCTGCTGAGATCAAAGGAGTTCGAGACTCGAGAACACAATGCTGGGTGCATGAACGACTGAACCTATACAGCATCCGAAGAATTACTTGATCCATCACTTTTAAATGTGGGCCCTATAGAGATGGAAACATGCATTTCCCTCTAGAAATCCAAAGAATTTTAGTAAAACAGAACGTATGTACATAGAAAGGGTTAACCCACTAGCCAGGGTAAACAATCGTTTGCTCATATTTTTGGCCTAACCTTCCGTCTTCGAACGTGAAAAAAAAAAAAACTCTGCAGTGATCAAAACAGCTTCGAGAACAATGGGGCGGAGACGCACATCATGTGAAGAATTTCTCCAATAACCAGAAACACTATGCCTTTAATTGGTAGACTATCATAGTCAAAGTTAATAATTGAAAAAATACAAACTAGACCATTATTAAAAGCACATGAAGTAACCCCTAAATTTATTTTTATATTGTTGCCCACCTTCAAGCGTAAAATATAATATAAAGCAGCCCCATCAATTTGCATTGAAAAATGAAATTATCTACATCTGTCGTTATAAAGATGAACCAAAGTACCCCTCAAATTTGTCTAAATACAATATAACATATTATGAAAAATAATTCAATAACCATAAAGTACATTACATGGTATAGTTTTATCAAATAAAAAAAAGAGAAATGAACACCTTCGAAAGACTGTGCCGGCAGATATCGAGATTGACGAAGTCACCATAGGCGCCTCGCTGTTGATAGGAATGTCGTCTACCATTAAAAGCACATCGCCGTTGAATCCTAGAATAAATTTAGGAAATGTGCGTTAACCAGAATTTGAATCATGGTGAATAACGTCTCACTGAACAGGCCTATTATTGAACCACAGGCCTATTTGCATTTCCAATCTAACGATCAGGAAGGTCCATGAATTTACTAACAAAGTATTTTTGAACCTTTATCCCTGGTGCGGTGGTGGCGTGGTGCCGTGTGGTTGCGGGACCTTGGATAGCTGACCTGTCAAAAAGAGAAGTGGGAAGTTTGAAACATTGTAACAGCGGGAAATCTTTTGTAATAAATATCTAATCATGGTCTAAGTAATCTTAAAAGATTCGTCTCGTGATATACATGCAAACTGTATAAACATGCAAAAAACTCGTCTATATTTAATGATCTATGTATATGCCGTAAAATTAATGTGACCAGTTGAAATTGGAAGTTGGAAAGATTTAAACAGGGTCTAATGAACTCACTCACTCATTCCCATGACCACAGATATGAATCTATTTAGGTAAGTTATTTTTAAAAGAAAGACTTCGGTCATCAGCATAATAAATTTTTTTTATAAAACGGCATTTCATTTTGAAAACTATCTTTGTAGACATACCCTCTACGTCCCTAATAAATCAGTTTGTTGAGTTGTTTAAGTTAAATTTTTTAATAAGTATTATCAAATTTATAGAGAAAAGCTCAAAAAATTATGGCACCAAATTAGTGTTATTAGATACACTACAAAATATTGCTGTTAAATTTGGTGTGTCTAATACCATCTCGTGACGAGATGGCATTGGTGTTATTAGATACACTACAAAATTATGACACCAAATTTCAAAATGTGCTTATTTTGTTTTATAATTATTTTTGTTTTTCATAAGTTTGGTACCATAAAAAGTTTGGCATAAGATCAGTCTAGTATGTAATTGATTTATTTTGAGATGAATGGAGTGCTTTTTGCTTAAATATCAACTCAATTGAAGGGAGTATTGTCTCTAAAAAACGATTATAGAATAATGTCCAATCAAACCATCTTGAGTATATAAATAAAAAAATATTAATGGCATCTTATGTACTAAGTACTGTCTCTAATTATAAGACGTTTTATACATACATGGCGGTCGAATCTCTTGCCACAGCCCAGTTGGAGGCACCCGGCGCCCGCAGCCGACCCGAGATTTGTCATCGAATTCGCAAAGCTGTGACTGTGCGCTGTGTGCCAGTGTCACCAACTCCCTCCGGTAAGCAGATTATTTGGATCCTGCGCATTACAGAAGTGACAAAAACACCGCGTCCGAGCCTTTGTTTGCGAGAAGGTTCGTTTTCTTTTTCCTACGCGCCTTACTTTTGTGATTTGTCCAGAGGAAGAAGATGCCAACAATCTCCTCTTAAATTCTTAATTAACCGGGCCCGGACATCGTTAATTTCTTCGTGAAGAAGGAACATACTCCACAAGTACTCCTAGTAGTGTTGCTCCATTGTTGAAGAAGGAACTTAATCGACAAGTACCCGTGTACTAGCTAGTGTTGTACGCATACTCTGTATATACATATATGCATAATATACTCGTCCATATAAATCATCTTACTTCTATCAGCATCTCTAAAATATTAAACTAACGAATTTGGATAAAAGTATGCATACTCGTCCATATAAATTTACATTTTTACGTACACACATGTTACCTTAACGAGCATCTCGCATGTCTAAAACATCGAACTGACGAATCTTGATAGCATTCTAATATCATCTCGCCGGTGGAACCACCACTACTACTTAAAAATGGAATACCGCTCTTAAATTAAGAAAATACAGGAACACTCGTGTCAAGTCATGGTTAGAAGATAGGCAAAGAATCGTTTCAAAAAAAAAAACAAAAAAAAAAAAAGATAGGCAAAGAAAGCTAATGCAATGGAGGTGATAAAGAAGTGCAAGATCATCTCGAAACTTCATGTCATGGGGAGGGAGGGATTAGTTAGTGGTAGGGAGTAAAAGAGTAAGCAACTCACATGCGCGTAGTTCCACACGCACACATAAAGGACGTTTTTTTTTTTTAAAAAAAAAGGAACTCACATAAAGGACGTTGCTTTCGGATACCTCTCATGGGCGTCCTGTGAACATGCACGTCCACACCGCACACAGTAAGCAATCCACGCACGCACCCTCCTAAAGTGACTGGGGAAAAAAGACGCTTCTAACATATATACTACTAGTATTTTGTTTCTTGAAAAGGATAAACGAAAAAAAATTCTCCCTTTCTTTTTTTTTTTGAAGAAAATAGTGGAAATTATGGTAGAAGAGCCAAGAACACAGACACCATGTGTACTGTTTCCATGGATTTCTTCCTTCCTTTCTCAAAAACACAAGGATTACAGAGCACAGACTGCAGCAAGCAGCATACATGGAGCCATGGAGGAACGAACTACTCTATGTTGCTTCGTCTTCCTCACAATACACACTGACTGTTCCAGATTTGCAGGCTACGAGTAAAGTACTTGTAATTTTCCCTTCTTTATTTATTGCTGACACAATACTAGTACAATCTAGCGTCGTCGAATCGATGCGTACGCGCGAAATAGTGGCGCACCATCAGAGCAGGAGCAGGAGCAGCTGCGACTGCGATCCAAGCAGGCCGGCCGGGGGGAGGGCGGCGGCGGTCACAGGTTCATGAGGCGCAGCCTGGAGGGGCGTGGCTGGAAGTCCCCGGCCCCGCGGCGGTGGCGGCGTTGGCGGCTGCGGTCGCCCGGGCCGCCGCCGCCGCCGATCCTCTGGAGCAGCAGCGCGCGCACGGACCGCCACTTGGCCGCCCTGCCAGTGCCACCCCTGCTGCTGGCGCCGTGCACCGCCACGCCGCCGCCGCCGCCCGGTGCGGTGGCCGCCCCGTTCCGGTGCCGGCTGCAGCGGAACGACCCCGGGTGGCTCGTCGGCGAGCAGAGGCACGTCATCTTCTTGTTGCCGGCAGCAGCGGCGGCGGATCTCATCAGGACTCTGGCCGCGGCGGCGGCGGAAGAGGTAGAGCATGGTGCGGAGGCCATGGCTGCTTCTTGGTGTGCGTGTGCGCTTGTTCTGGTCACTGGTGCGGTGGCCGTCGCCGGGGCCGGGGCGGCTGCTTTTATACGCGACGCGACACGACACGCGCACCGTGTGGGCGGTGCGACCGTGCTAGCGCGAGGCTTCAGCGTCTGAACCGTGGCTGCCTTGTGCTGCCGTGCCAAAAGGGCTCGATGCACCAGCGTTTTACCACGCGTCCGGAGAGCAAAGGACTTACCTTTGTAAATTTTCAAAAAGAACAATATTTGTTCAACTTCACGGGGAAAATATAAATTTCGCAACAGAATTTCCTATGTTGCAAACGAGGGTCATAGTCATAGGTAGGATTTAGCTCGGTGAAATGCCGGACGTGATTTGGTGTCACTGTACGTTGTGGGGGCACGGAACAACAACGCCGCATGGGATCGGTTTCACTGGCCGTGTTTGGTAAACGCTCCTAGGTGTTTTTTTTTTTTCCTGAGATCGCGGCTTCACGCGTTTTTCATTAAGAAGAGCCGAAAAAACGGCAAAGTAACCGATACAATGGATTCGCGAGTAATCTATGGATTACCAGCGAAATCCATAACACAAAATGAAAAGCAACAGACATGAGGGGGGACCTCCACCCGACAATCCCAGCTAACTGAACCTAATACATAAAAACTCCACATGTTTGTAGCCAGCAGTGAAGTGAAGCCGTAGAACATAACTGTAACAACCCTAAAAATCCCAACCAATTAAAATTTTTCATTTATTTATTGTGAAAACCCATTTTTCTTGTGCAAGCATATAGGTTTCATTATGAATTTGGTAATAAAGGAGTATAGCTTGCATTTTAATTCCATTCACATAGAATAATAACTTATGCATCACATTTGGGATTTATTGTAATTTATGTTTGTAATTACTCAATATTTAAAATGGGTAATATATGTATTTATACACTTAAGTGAAAATAGAAAAAAAAAGAGAGGAAGACGGAAGCCAGCCTGTCGGCCCACGTTGCGGCCCGGCAACGCGCGCGCGACCGGCACACACGCGCTCGTGCTCGCGCTCGCTGCCAACCCGGGGCCCGCATGTCAGCCGCCTTCCCCTTCCACTGTTTCTCTTCTCCGTGAAGACGGTGGCCGACAGGGTCATGCGAATGGCGTGACCGACAGCGCCACGCATGGCAGAGCCCTGACCCCGCTGTCCCCCTCATGTCCCCTCCTTTCTTGGCCGCCAAGCGAACCCGTGCCCATCCGGAGTCCTAGATCCACTCGAGCCACGGCCCTTCGATCGGTCGAGCGCGATCAGGACCGTTCGCCATTGGAGCTGGCCAAGCTCGCCTATAAAAAGGAGCTCACCCCGAAGCCCTACCCTCATCTCCCCTCGCCGCCACCGCGGCACAGACCGGCACACTGCACCAAACCGAGAGAGAGAGCGTAGGAGAAGGGCGGAGCAGAGGAGGAGAAGCTGCCGGAGCGCCGCCGCCGCGGAGCACGCCGGAGCCGGACACGGAGGAGAAGCCTGAGCTGCGGACGAGGAGCGGCACGGCACCGCGATCGCTCTGCACGGCTCCGACTCGCCACTGCACCGTCATCCTAGCTTCACCGACACCACGGTGAGCCATCGCACGCCATGTCCGAACCTCGCCCTGCTTTTGCCATGGTGTTCCGCCCACGGGACGCGCAGGCACGAGCCTTTACCGGCTCAGGAAGATCACCTGCACCATGCACTCATGCGACCGGCCGAAACCCCCGGACTACAAGCTTGCTAGACCGAGAACGCAGCACGACGCGTTCTCGGCGGAGCGCGCTCACCACCGACGCGTTCCGACGCCGAATCACCCATTCCGAGCAATCCGACTAGCACCCGTATAGGTTAGAGCGTCGTGGAGCACCGCCACGACCCCTTGAGCTAGCTACACGGATCTAAACGCTACAGGAAGCCTCGTCCGCAGTGCGCCGCGACCTCGCCGGAGCGCCGCTGCGGACCGGAGCCAAAAGAAGGCCATGCCATGGCTAAAGTTCGCCACTAGAGTGTTGTATGCCTCTCTGGCCCCACCAATTTGACAAGACCGCATTCGATTGAACCAAAACATGGTCGTAGCCGCGTTACCGCCTTCTGCCGTCGTCGGCGACACGCTGCCGCCACAACCGAGCACCTTGGGAATCTCGGTAGCCAAAATTGGTAGTTGGTATACCATCGCCATAGACCCTGGAGGCGTATACATCTCCTAGAAGACCTCCTTAGCCCCGCCGGAACCTCACAGTCGCGGCGACATCGCCGCCGATGACCGGAGCATCTCAATACCGCGACCAGGAACAAAAACCGACCACCTCGGACAAGCTTAGCTGCGGAAGATCGAACCTCCATAGCCCGGAACACCGAGAGGTGCGTTCTCGGTGTATGGATTGGTTGCATGGTAGTATATTTGAATTCCCTGCCTTGATAAGACTTTACCCTGCTATCCGCTGCTAGGTTAGCTGCTGCTTAATTTACTGTTACTCTTCCACTACTTACTACATGCTATATGCTATGTGGTGGAATTGGGACGGTGCATAACCACTGGGAGAGAGTGCTGCGTGCGTCTTGGGTGCGTGGTAAGGGTTGATGTCGACCAAGTGGGATGAGAGACAAGCCCGTGGGGCAAGTCGTGCCGGGGGTGCAACCTGGGCATCCCCACGAGAGATACCTGTGGCGGGTAATGACTTATGAGGTGGTTCCGGGATGTGCATTGAAGTCCCGTGAGCGGAGGTGCCGTGATGGCACGGGGAGAGTATCCCCTAAGTGGAGATGCCTGCTTGGTCACAACCTAGGATCTGACTAGTGACCGGAAACATCTGGATTCCCTTGCTACTCGCTCGCTTCTGATGGGCGGGAGACGGCTGGACTATTTGGTAGGGCGGTGCCACTACTGCTAGGTTGAGAGGTGATAAGGGTGGACGGTGACGGATGGCAGATTCCCGTACCGTTCTAGATGCGCAGTACCACTGATGGGGCCCGGTACTGCGTCTCCCAGTCTCAGTGTGATGGTGTTGGATCCGGAATGTCCCAGGGCTGAGTGGCAGGGTGGCATCGACCTAGGCAAGCAAGCACCCGGAATTCTGCCTAGATGATTGTACAGCGTCGATGATGGCTAATCTTGTGAGTAGTAAAACCTCTGCAGAGTGTATGGTTGATCGATCGATACATAAGCCAACTCGATGGCTATGGACCTTTCCTAATGTTTCTGCAACCACTATTAGATGAGAGCATATTCTTTTCTCCCCCTGGATAACATTTTTTCGGCAGTGTACCCGTTGTGGTAGTGTGCCGCTGAGATAGGCCCGAGAGGGAGTTGGGCCTGTCGAATGAGAGTGAGGTGTGGGTATGTGAGGTGTGGTGATGGAAAAAGGGATGATGGTGTTAACTGGTGATAAAACTTGACTAATTAAACATTGATTACAGCTGCATAGGAAAACCTCAGCCTATAGGTCTGCTTGTATAGCCTTGCATCCACTTTCCACAAAGCAAATGCTGCATAGGTGGGCTCCGTGGCCAGTACAAATCGTACTGATAAATTTGCTGCCAGGTGACGAGAATGAGTACGACTTCGAGGGAGATGATGACGAGAAATAGGGTCACGTGCTACACTCGAGTTGGCCGTGAAGGATGAATCGCTTCCGCATCTTCTAAAGCTTCTCTCAATGATGATTCCGCCAATGTGGCGATGTAATAAATGTTATGTAAGACTTAATTACCGTTGTATGGATCCTGGTGTCAACTGAGATATGGGTAATTTTATGGATTGTCCCAAGCAATCTGTTGAATTACAATTCGAGCCTGTGGATTTCCCTTCGTGGAAATCGAGGTCGTTTCAGTTGGTATCGGAGCCATACTTGACTGTAGAACGAGGCCCATAGAGAATGGACGTTAGAATAGGAAGCCAGACTCTCTTTTGGTTATATTACCGACCTTGCATTCACTTTTTATGCAATGGCTTATCTAATACAAGGACCTGCTAATCCGTTTCTTGAAAAATTTGCAGATGACCAGCCTTGGACCACCACTTCGTCCACTGCGCGATGGCACTATTGAGATCCCGATCAAATGGCTATTGACCTTATGCACCAGTAGCTTATGGGACCCTGCGTAGCCCTTAGACTAGTGATACCATGAGTTGTCCTGTCATTGGCTATCTGCGCATAGCACGATCTTCTTAGCAGCTAGGAACATCCTTTATATAATAATAACCATGTGATGAGTGACATTTGGATCTTATGCTTCTTATGGATCTTTATGCTTCTTTGGTTGAGTGTAGGATAGCATGAAAAATGTTTTAATTCATTTAAATCGGTGAAAACATCTAACTCCTACTTAAACCACTACAAGATTATTACTGCACTGAGCACGTACCTAATAACTTCAGATGTCAATGAGACGTTCCGCGCGCCTGGAGAACCGCCAGCCCTCCCCCGCACCTGCGCCAGGACGCGGGCGTGGTCGCAACCGTGGACGCCCAGCTGGCAGGCGAGCTGGAGTTAACTTGGAAGAAGAGCTGCGCCGGGCAGAGGATGCACCACCGGTGAACGACCCGCCACCACAGGGCGAGAATGTGCCTCCGCCACCGCCGCCGCCAACGTTGGCGGAAGTAATGGCACAGCAGACCCAGCTGCTGAATGCCATAGCTACTGGGATGAACAGGCACCATGGGCCACCCCAGAATGACTTCCAAAGGAAACTAGAGGGTTTCCTGAAGCTGAGGCCACCCACCTTCGACGGGACCGACAGCGATCCCCTCGCTGCCGACGATTGGCTTAAAGAGATGGAGAAGAAGCTGGACCTGACCACTTGCTCCGACGAGGAGTGTGTTGGGATTGCTAGCCACCAGCTAACCAGTGCTGCACGAGCATGGTGGGACAACTACACCAGCGCTCACGAGGACCCAGCCCGCATTGACTGGGATGAGTTCACCGAGGCTTTCCGTGACCACCACATTCCTGAGGGAGTCATGGAGGCCAAGGAAAACGAGTTTCGCAACATCTCCCAGGGAGCTGACCGGATCCACGAGTACACCACCCGCTTCAACTGCTTGCTCCGCTACGCACCTGCGTCTTGCGTGAGTTCTGAGAAGGAAAAGATGTACTACTACAGGAAGGGACTTCAGACCAAGATCAGGTTGGCTCTGTCAGGGAACAAGAGCTACGCTCTGCGTGAGCTGATTGACCACTGTATTGAGATCGAGAAGGATCGCATAGAAGCACGTCTGGAGTTCGAGGCCCAGAACAAGGGAAAGAAACGCCGCTCTGAGGGACCCGCTCGCACTGCTCCACCCCAGAGACAGCGAACGGGTGCACCCCCGCCTTTCCGAACTCGCCAGGGACCTTCTTCGGGAACGAGCCGTGGTCGTACCAACCGCAGCAACTATCACCGCCCCGCTCAGACCTACCCTGCGCCGACTCGAGCTGTGCAGAACACACCCGCCCCCGCTACCAACACGCCAAGGACAAGCAATTGGAAGGCTCCTGCGACAGCCACAGCAGGCAGTGCGCTCTTCACTTGCTTCGTATGCGGAAGGCCTGGACACCGTGTGGCTATGTGCCCCGACCTCAACCGTGCACCAGCAGCTGCACAGGGCACACCGAACCGGGGATCTGCTACCCGAGGAAGACTAAACCACATGACTGCTGAGGAAGCTGAAGCTGCACCTGACGCTGTGTACGGTACGTTCCTAGTTCAGGGTAACATGGCTACAGTTCTGTTCGATTCGGGAGCTACATGTTCATACATTTCATCTGCATATGCACGAAAGCATAACGTACCTGTAACCCCGAGAGCAAACCCCATCCTAACTAGCTCGCCCTTAGGAACCTTCAGAAACATTCACATATGTAGGGGAGTGATAATCACAATCGAGGGACTTGACTTTCGAGCTGACCTAACCCTACTACCCTCCAATAGCTTAGATGTCATCTTATGCATGGACTGGCTAACCAAACACCGGGGAGTGATATCTTGTTCACCTAGATATGTTCAGGTAACCCACCCTTGGGGAACAGCTGTCCGATGTGTACCCCAAACCGAGAGAGTCCAAGCCCTCCTATGTGCCCTGGAGACTAAAGCAGATAAGACAGAGCTGACATTCAGAGATGTGCCAGTGGTCTGTGAGTTCAATGACGTATTTCCAGAGGAGTTGCCAGGAATGCCACCAGATAGAGATGTGGAGTTTGTTATAGAGCTGATGCCAGGGACTGCACCGATTGCCAAAAGACCCTACAGAATGTCGGCTGATGAGTTAAAGGAACTCAAGAAGCAGCTGGGAGAATTACTAGAGAAGGGCTTCATTAGGCCTAGTGCTTCGCCCTGGGGATCTCCTGTTTTGTTTGTCAAGAAGAAGGATGGCACGATGAGGATGTGCATTGACTACCGGAATCTGAATGCGGTCACAGTCAAGAATAAGTACCCACTGCCCCGCATCGATGATCTGTTAGATCAACTGAGTAAGGCCAAGTACTTCTCGAAGATCGATCTCCGATCAGGGTACCATCAGATGAAGATCAGGGAAGAGGATATCCCGAAGACTGCATTTGTCACTAGATATGGACAGTATGAGTGCACAGTAGTCTCATTCGGACTCACTAATGCTCCAGCATACTTCATGAACATGATGAGCAAGATCTTCATGAATGAGCTAGACAAGTTTGTGGTGGTATTCATTGATGATATATTGGTTTATTCAGCCACAAAAGAGGAACATGAACATCATTTGAGGACCGTATTGGAGAGGTTATCTCGCAACCAGCTATACGTCAAATTCTCCAAGTGCGAATTCTGGCTAGAGGAAGTTGCTTTCCTTGGACACGTACTGTCAGGGGAAGGAGTCGCAGTAGACCCAGCCAAGATTGAAGCTGTGAAAGACTGGGAACAACCCTGTAATGTGTCAGAAATCAGAAGCTTTTTGGGACTTGCAGGATACTATCGCAGATTTATTGAGAATTTCTCCAAGATTGCAAGACCCATGACCAACTTGCTGAAGAAAGAGAACAAGTTTATATGGACTCCTGAATGTGAGAAGAGTTTCCAGACCTTGAAGGAGAAGCTCACTACTACACCTGTACTAGCCCTACCCGACATTCACAAAGATTTTGTTGTATATTGTGACGCCTCTCGGCAAGGTTTGGGCTGTGTACTAATGCAAGAAGGAAGAGTGATAGCTTATGCCTCAAGACAGTTGAAGGAACATGAGCAGCGATACCCGACTCATGACCTAGAACTTGCAGCCGTGGTACATGCACTCAAGATTTGGAGACACTATCTGACGAGCAACAAGTGTGACATATACACCGAGCACAAGAGCCTGAAGTACTTCTTCACACAGGAAGATCTGAATATGAGGCAGCGCAGATGGCTAGAACTCATCAAGGACTATGATCTTGAGATCCATTACCACCCAGGGAAGGCTAACGTAGTCGCTGATGCACTTAGCCGCAAAAGCTACTGCCATACCCTCATCACCAAGTCTATGCCGTCTGAGCTCAGGAGAGAGTTGGACGCGTTCCAGCTCGAGGTAACCTCCTATGGCATGCTAAATGAGCTTCGCGTCGAGTACAATCTCACCTCACGGATCCGTGAAGCGCAAAAGAACTGTCCTGAGATAGACTATATCCGTGGTTTGATGAAACTGGGAAGAGGCCCCGAATACCGAGAAGATGAGCAGGGAACTGTATGGTACAAAGATAGAATCTGCGTACCGACGGATTCAGCGATACGAGAAGAGATTCTGTCAGAAGGGCATGACTCCAAATATTGCATTTACCCAGGGTCAACCAAGATGTACCATGATCTAAGGAAGCACTTCTGGTGGGAGAATATGAAGGCAGACATTGCAGGGCATGTAGCCCGATGTGACACTTGCAGCAGAATCAAGGCCGAACATCAACGACCAGCCGGCCTACTACAACCCCTCGCAATTCCAGAATGGAAATGGGAATGCATTTCGATGGATTTTATCGTTGGGTTACCCCGCACCGAGAAGAAACACGATTCGATTTGGGTGATAGTCGACCGTTTGACCAAAGTCGCTCACTTCATTCCCATCAGCATTGGCTACGAGGCCGAACGGCTGGCGGATTTATACATAACCCACATTCTGAGACTACACGGGGCACCCACAAGCATAATATCTGATCGAGGCTCACAATTCACGTCTCGATTCTGGCAGGCCTTGCACAAATCCATCGGAACCAAGCTGGACTATAGCACGGCTTATCACCCACAAACTGACGGTCAAACAGAAAGAGTGAACCAAATTCTCGAAGATATGCTCCGAGCTTGTGTGATAAAATACAAGACCAGTTGGGAAAGCTGCTTACCCCACGCCGAATTCTCATACAACAACAGCTATCAAACAAGCCTCAAGATGTCACCGTTTGAGGCATTGTATGGGAGACCCTGCAGGACCCCGCTAATGTGGTCAGAACCCGGAGAGAGGGCCTTCTTTGGCCCTGCTAAGATTGTAGAAACAGAGGAAGGCGTAGCACAGGTCAGAGAAAATTTGAGAATTGCACAGAGTAGGCAAAAGAGCTATGCAGATAGAAGACGTAGAGAGCTTGAGTTCAAGGTTGGGGATTATGTCTACCTCAAGGTATCTCCACTTCGTGGCACCGTCAGATTCCACGTAAAAGGGAAATTGGCACCAAGATATGTTGGGCCATACAAGATCTGTAAAAGGGTTGGAAAGCTTGCTTACAAGCTGGAACTACCGGAGGAATTATCTGGAGTACACCCCGTGTTCCATGTCTCGCAATTAAGGAAGTGTTTGAAGCTTCCCGAGGAGCAAGTTCCTGCGGATGCATTAGACCTGCAAGACACACTTGAATACAAGGAACATCCGATCAAGATCTTGGCACGGGATACCAAGGAGACGCGGAACAAGACTATTCCGATGTGCAAGGTACAGTGGAGCAATCACACTGAAAGAGAAGCTACGTGGGAGAAAGAATCGGACTTGCGGATTATGTTTCCTTACCTCTTCGAAGGGTACGTTATCTCTGAATCTCGAGGTCGAGATCCTAATGAGGGGGGAGGACTGTAACAACCCTAAAAATTCACACAACCTAAAAATCCCAACCAATTAAAATTTTTCATTTATTTATTGTGAAAACCCATTTTTCTTGTGCAAGCATATAGGTTTCATTATGAATTTGGTAATAAAGGAGTATAGCTTGCATTTTAATTCCATTCACATAGAATAATAACTTATGCATCACATTTGGGATTTATTGCAATTTATGTTTGTAATTACTCAATATTTAAAATGGGTAATATATGTATTTATACACTTAAGTGAAAATAGAAAAAGAAGAGAGGAAGACGGAAGCCAGCCTGTCGGCCCACGTTGCGGCCCGGCAACGCGCGCGCGACCGGCACACACGCGCTCGCGCTCGCGCTCGCTGCCAACCCGGGGCCCGCATGTCAGCCGCCTTCCCCTTCCACTGTTTCTCTTCTCCGTGAAGACGGTGGCCGACAGGGTCATGCGAATGGCGTGACCGACAGCGCCACGCATGGCAGAGCCCTGACCCCGCTGTCCCCCTCATGTCCCCTCCTTTCTTGGCCGCCAAGCGAACCCGCGCCCATCCGGAGCCCTAGATCTACTCGAGCCACGGCCCTTCGATCGGTCGAGCGCGATCAGGACCGTTCGCCATTGGAGCTGGCCAAGCTCGCCTATAAAAAGGAGCTCACCCCGAAGCCCTACCCTCATCTCCCCTCGCCGCCACCGCGGCACAGACCGGCACACTGCACCAAACCGAGAGAGAGAGCGTAGGAGAAGGGCGGAGCAGAGGAGGAGAAGCTGCCGGAGCGCCGCCGCCGCGGAGCACGCCGGAGCCGGACACGGAGGAGAAGCCTGAGCTGCGGACGAGGAGCGGCACGGCACCGCGATCGCTCTGCACGGCTCCGACTCGCCACTGCACCGTCATCCTAGCTTCACCGACACCACGGTGAGCCATCGCACGCCATGTCCGAACCTCGCCCTGCTTTTGCCATGGTGTTCCGCCCACGGGACGCGCAGGCACGAGCCTTTACCGGCTCAGGAAGATCACCTGCACCATGCACTCATGCGACCGGCCGAAACCCCCGGACTACAAGCTTGCTAGACCGAGAACGCAGCACGACGCGTTCTCGGCGGAGCGCGCTCACCACCGACGCGTTCCGACGCCGAATCACCCATTCCGAGCAATCCGACTAGCACCCGTATAGGTTAGAGCGTCGTGGAGCACCGCCACGACCCCTTGAGCTAGCTACACGGATCTAAGCGCTAGAGGAAGCCTCGTCCGCAGTGCGCCGCGACCTCGCCGGAGCGCCGCCACGGACCGGAGCCAAAAGAAGGCCATGCCATGGCTAAAGTTCGCCACTAGAGTGTTGTATGCCTCTCTGGCCCCACCAATTTGACAAGACCGCATTCGATTGAACCAAGACATGGTTGTAGCCGCGTTACCGCCTTCTGCCGTCGTCGGCGACACGCTGCCGCCACAACCGAGCACCTTGGGAATCTCGGTAGCCAAAATTGGTAGTTGGTATACCATCGCCATAGACCCTGGAGGCGTATACATCTCCTAGAAGACCTCCTTAGCCCCGCCGGAACCTCACAGTCGCGGCGACATCGCCGCCGATGACCGGAGCATCTCAATACCGCGACCAGGAACAAAAACCGACCACCTCGGACAAGCTTAGCTGCGGAAGATCGAACCTCCATAGCCCGGAACACCGAGAGGTGCGTTCTCGGGGAAATGTGATCGCCGCCGACACGTTCCGCCTCGCCAAAAATCCGTTCCGAGTACCCCCGATCGCCTCGCGCTGCGGAGAAAGGCCGACGAGGTTCGCCAAGTCTTCCTCGGCACCGCCGCGTAGATAGCCGAGCCCCGAATCATGTCTGTCGCCTTGGCTACGTGCGCCTCCACCTCGTCGGAGAACCGCCGTATGCCGTGGGAGACAAGGAGGCCATACCACGACTCTAACCCGCCACCATCTGGTCGGACGACTACCTGAGCATGCCAATTGGGGAAAGCCGAGCCCTGTCTTGCCGAAATATGGCCATCGCTGCCCTGTCATCGTCTGCCGCACCGGAGAGACACCGCCGCCTTGAACAGACGCCCTGGAACCCTGCTAGCACCAAATCTCCGATTCGCCCGAGCCTCCCCGGGAGAGCTCGGGAGAGCGGCACCCTCGGCGCACCAAATCTCCGATTCGCCCGAGCCTCCCCAGGAGAGCTCGGGAGAGCGGCACCCTCGGCGCGCGAATGTCCGATTCGCCTGAGCTACGCCGAGCCCCGCCAAGCCCCGCCGAGCTACGCCGAGCTCCGCAAAGCCCCGCCGAGCTCCGCCAAGCCCCGCCGAGCTACCCCCGACCACCGCCGAGCTCCGCCGAGCTACGCCGTGCCCCGCCGAGCTCCGCCGAGCTATGCCGAGCTACACCGAGCACCGCCGAGCTACCCCCGACCTCTGAGAACCACCCCCGACCTCTGAGAACCACCCCCGACCACCGTCGAGCTCGCCCGACCACCGCCGAGCTACGCCGACGCCCCCCGACCAACGTCGAGCTCGACCGACCAACCACCGAGCTACGCCGACGCCGGCGACTCTCTGGGAACCAGCATCGAACACCTGGT
Organism: Eremochloa ophiuroides; assembly: GCA_038502445.1. Classification (NCBI taxonomy): domain Eukaryota; kingdom Viridiplantae; phylum Streptophyta; class Magnoliopsida; order Poales; family Poaceae; genus Eremochloa; species Eremochloa ophiuroides. Next base: position 79,255,707 of record JAHLJS010000005.1, on the reverse strand, counting down.
GGGCGACCATCGGGTCTGTGTTCTGATGAGGCACCACATGGCGCACTACCGGACCCGCGCGCCACGTGGACCAATCCCGAGCTGCCCCTGATTAACCGACCAATTTTCCCATTTTCAGAAAATAGGATAATCTTCGGAAATTCATAACTTATTCATACGAAATCCAAAAATTGCGCACCATATATCAAAATTCTCAGAAAAATGAGATCTACAATCTAAGACTATGCTTGTGTGCATTTGGCTCTTTATTTTATTGGATTTTTCTGAAATACTCTATAGGAGTCGCTGACGCGACTATTTCGTGTTCGATTTCAGAGCCGGAGGAGGATCTGACTAAGGAAGACAACCACGAGTACTTTCAGGAGCTAGGAGACGACTACGAAGGTGCCACGTCCCACCAAATCCTTAGATCCTATTTACGCATTGCAAATGACATTGTTGCTATTGCTTTGTGATTATGTATGGATTGGTTGCATGGTAGTATATTTGAATTCCCTGCCTTGATAAGACTTTACCCTGCTATCCGCTGCTAGGTTAGCTGCTGCTTAATTTACTGTTACTCTTCCACTACTTACTACATGCTATATGCTATGTGGTGGAATTGGGACGGTGCATAACCACTGGGAGAGAGTGCTGCGTGCGTCTTGGGTGCGTGGTAAGGGTTGATGTCGACCAAGTGGGATGAGAGACAAGCCCGTGGGGCAAGTCATGCCGGGGGTGCAACCTGGACATCCCCACGAGAGATACCTGTGGCGGGTAATGACTTATGAGGTGGTTCCGGGATGTGCATTGAAGTCCCGTGAGCGGAGGTGCCGTGATGGCACGGGGAGAGTATCCCCTAAGTGGAGATGCCTGCTTGGTCACAACCTAGGATCTGACTAGTGACCGGAAACATCTGGATTCCCTTGCTACTCGCTCGCTTCTGATGGGCGGGAGACGGCTGGACTATTTGGTAGGGCGGTGCCACTACTGCTAGGTTGAGAGGTGATAAGGGTGGACGGTGACGGATGGCAGATTCCCGTACCGTTCTAGATGCGCAGTACCACTGATGGGGCCCGGTACTGCGTCTCCCAGTCTCAGTGTGATGGTGTTGGATCCGGAATGTCCCAGGGCTGAGTGGCAGGGTGGCATCGACCTAGGCAAGCAAGCACCCGGAATTCTGCCTAGATGATTGTACAGCGTCGATGATGGCTAATCTTGTGAGTAGTAAAACCTCTGCAGAGTGTATGGTTGATCGATCGATACATAAGCCAACTCGATGGCTATGGACCTTTCCTAATGTTTCTGCAACCACTATTAGATGAGAGCATATTCTTTTCTCCCCCTGGATAACATTTTTTTGGCAGTGTACCTATTGTGGTAGTGTGCCGCTGAGATAGGCCCGAGAGGGAGTTGGGCCTGTCGAATGAGAGTGAGGTGTGGGTATGTGAGGTGTGGTGATGGGAAAAGGGATGATGGTGTTAACTGGTGATAAAACTTGACTAATTAAACATTGATTACAGCTGCATAGGAAAACCTCAGTCTATAGGTCTGCTTGTATAGCCTTGCATCCACTTTCCACGAAGCAAATGCTGCATAGGTGGGCTCCGTGGCCAGTACAAATCGTACTGATAAATTTGCTGCCAGGTGACGAGAATGAGTACGACTTCGAGGGAGATGATGACGAGGAATAGGGTCACGTGCTACACTCGAGTTGGCCGTGAAGGATGAATCGCTTCCGCATCTTCTAAAGGTTCTCTCAATGATGATTCCGCCAATGTGGCGATGTAATAAATGTTTATGTAAGACTTAATTACCGTTGTATGGATCCTGGTGTCAACTGAGATATGGGTAATTTTATGGATTGTCCCAAGCAATCTGTTGAATTACAATTCGAGCCTGTGGATTTCCCTTCGTGGAAATCGAGGTCGTTTCAATAACAGCGGCAAAGCATCTGCTAGACACTCCAGGCGGCAAAGCATCTGCCCATGCGTGAAGACCGCGACCGCCCAGGCACACAAAGACCATCGACACGGCAAAGCATCCGCGGATGGGGCCGACACACTCGCAGCAGCAAAGCATCTGCATGCGAGGGGCCTAGACGACACCGGCGACAAAGCATTCACCCACACAATAAGACCATCAACGCGGCAAAGCATCCGCGGATGGGGCCGACACGCTCCAAAGCCTCTGCATGCGAGAGGGCCTAAACGACACCGGTGACAAAGCATTCATCCACACAATAAGACCATCAACGCGACAAAGCATCCGTGGATGGGGCCAACACGCTCCCAGGTGTTCTGGCTCTGGCTCAGAGCCGGCTCCTCCTATCCTCAATTCATTTCTCTTGATATCGGAAATGGCTCCTCGCTACAGTACAGTGTTGCTACAATATTTATAAGAAAGAGCAGAAACCGATTAGAGCCGTGCCAAACATGAATTTAAGCGTGCCGTTTAAGCTCACTCATTTGAACACCTATAGAGCCTGCTGCATGATAAGAAGCTTCAAAGTGAACTCGATCGACCAATAAAATAGTACTAATAATAGCGTACTACAGTGTACAGTATTGTAAAGTAATAAATATAGTAGCAAATATATGCGATGCTGGCACAGAGAGGGTCTGCGCTGACGCATGATCGCATCAAACCACGTAGATGTAGACATGTGTAGTGGAGGAACCATATCTGCTTCAGATAAACAAATGAATATTTCCTTTTAACTTTTTTCGTTCTTGAAACCGGTGTTGTTTGTTTCGTTAAAGAAAAAAAGCGGTTTTGTTTAGTTTTTCTTTAAAACTTTAGGCCTTATCACATAAGATGTTTAGACGCTTAAATGAGGTATTAAATATAGATTAATTAAAAATAACTAATTGTACAGATTACGATTAATTTACGAGACAAATTTTTTAAACATAAATAATTCATGATTTAATAATATTGTGCTATATTAAATATGTGCTAATGACATATTTATTAGGTTTAATAATTTTATCCCATGACTTACTGATGAAAACTATTATTTATTTTTTTATTAATATCCAAACAACCTCTACGACATCTCATATAGACTTGACACCCAAAACAATAGCGTGGAACTAAACAAAGGCCGAAATGCTTCGATCCCGGGAGCTGTTCCTTCTTGTCTGTCAGTAAGCGCGCAACAGAACAGGGCACACACCGTCTCCTCTTTCCGGAAACGGCGGAAAGCAACACGATGATCACGACCATCATTCAGAAAGCTGGGAAATACGTACTCACATACGTAGTACTTCAAATTATAGCCCTTGCCTTCATGGCTAGCTTCATCACGCACAAGTGACTTTCTCGGGTTCCAAATTTCGAATGCAATGCAAGCGGGCAAGCATGTGGGCTTGCCAAAGACGGAACAACCGCATTTGTCTTTGCCTGTGGGCTGTGTGGCTGTGACGCCGACGTTTCTGCTTCTGCCTGCGTTTGGGTAGGATCTGCATCGGCCGTGACTCAGAACGCCTTCCTTTCGTGTAGGAGCTGCACCTAGCCATCTTGTTATTTTGCGCAGGTGCACGCACGATCCAACCACCCGTCTTCTGATCGTCCTACTCCATCTGACAAGATCATTTAAATACGGACATAGGAGTATATGGTTATGTATTGTATGGTGTCCGCCAATTGTGCCCTGCCCCCTGCGTCTATTTGAAAATACACATCCCATGTGGGGGAATCACGCACGCAAACACCCACAGATTCCTTCACCTTCAATGAGCCAATTATTAATGCTTTCTCTCTATCCAAGTATAAAGTCAATCTGTACCAAATTATAAAAAGTTATAGGTAAACAAACAATTCAAAAGGCAATCAACCTAGCATTAATATCTATCATCAACTCAGATGCTCCGACATATTATAGTTTTAAAAACAAAGAAAGTACTACCTTTGTAGAAAAATATAGTAATGTACTTCTGCCTCTATATGAAAATAAATTATCTGGTAGAGTCGTACGAAGTCAAACTATTTTATGTTTGCTATAAATTTATAAAAAAAACATTTTGTATCACTGAATACATCATGGAAATATTTCATGATTACTTATTTTGTCCCATAAATTGTTACTCTTTCTTATTAAAAATTAATATTTGTTTGATTAAATTTTGGGACACAGGGAGTATATCATTGTGAATTTAATGAAACTGATTTGGAAGACACTTTATCAAAAACAAACTAAAACTACCAGCATTTATGAGGAACAAACTAATTAAACCAACTTGAGTTAATTGCGAGTAACCCTTACATTGATCCACACTTACTGCCTCCGGTGTTTTTCCTGCTTAATTCCACCTTCTCGGCATACAATTCTCAGGCTATTTTATTACCTTATTATGTTGGCTACCAATTTATTTTTTATATTGGCAAGAAGCTAATTTTCTCGATACCAAATTTTAGGCATCTTAATGAATTAATAGGGTGTGTGGGACCGTCTCGCTTCATGTTTTTAACCAAACAGGTTCAGCTCTACGCACTCGATTTGCTCGAGAAAAAAAAAGTGGGGTTGTAAGGCCGTCCACAATGTGAGAGTGCAGCCAGAAAATTTGTGGGTCCAAATACTGCAGATCAAGCACCACCTTGTTAAGTTGCAGTGTGTAAAAAAATGGAACCAGCGCTACTTATTAGGAGGGACCCACAAGTCTAATCAATCTATCTTTTTCCTCAGCATCCACACGCTCCTCAACTGCTGGTACTGTAGCTATATATTTTTTTAACAAGTTGGAAGCGGAGCAAGAACGTTCACCGCTCCATCTTTTTCTGGCCTTACTCAAAGTTGCAATCACCCTTCACAATGGCTGAAGCGATGCTCTATTTTTCTCTCTACTGTAGGCAGCACTCAAGCGACACGCTGTGGAGGGCCTAAGAGCACTAAAGAGGTGTCATAGACTTCTAGTTTTCTATTGAGCTGCTCCTCGATGAAGTTTGGGGAGCAAAGTTCCTAAAGTGGTCTCAAACACTTGCTAAGAAAACCATCTAGCCTACTATTTTTTATAAATAAAAAATGTTATAGTATTTTTAATAGTTATATCTCGCTTTGTCAATATTGACTTTTTAGGCGCCCTGCACGAGTATCGAGTTGGTAGATCGTAGAGTATAATTCCACACCTTGATTCAATCAAATATTACACAAGTTCACTAACACCACGGAATCTTGGCATCAGCTAGAAAAACACCCTCCCATGACTAAGACACGTGGTTCTGTTAGTACATGTACTATATATTTGCCTAGTACTAGAAACTTAATCCACTAGTTGCAAGTCAAAGTTCTCTTGGAGTAACATGATAAGGATGACTGGACTATCAACCACCATTGCAATATCATCAATCTGCTTGCTTGGTTTGACTTTCACTAAATCACCAGAATTTTTTTAATTTAGTTTATCACATCAACAAGCTTTATATATACTCCCTCCATATCGAATTTAGAAGTCGTTTAGGACAACGACACGGCCTCCAAAACATGACTTTGACTTCGTATTTCTATAAAAGTATTTATTGAAAAGTGATATATGCATACTTTTATGAAAGTATATTCGAAGACAAATCTATTTATATAGTTTTAATATTTTCAAACTCAACAATTTAAAAATTATTCATGATTTATATTCCCAATGTTTGACCAAAACAAGTGTTTCTAACGATGGAAATGGTACCTGAAGCAGAAAGACACACCTGTTCTACAGTACAGTAACTGATAGGTCGTTCAAATTCAGTATATGCATCTATAATCTGCTGATGATTAAACAACCGTACCAACCCACAGTGATTTTTTTTATAAATGGTTTGGACGAGCGCTGTCATATCATTTAAGAGAGGACGAAGCAACCCGAGTTTGACAAATAGAGAACAATAATCTTGGCAATGGAGAAGAGCACTAGTGTGGCATGCCATTTGTTAGGTCACCATCTTTCACCCTCAACTTTAGCTGCCCAAAGAAAAAGCTTTTTTCGTCCCTCAATTACCCACTGTTGAAGAGGGCAATACCAGTAGTACCTTTCATCCAGACAAAACCTTTATTTATTGCATATATATGTCACTTCCAAAGGCTTATCCAAAGCAATGTTTTTCTTTCGTGTGTTATTTTTATCAGTAAAAATAAATCCGAAAGCCAAAGATGAAGATGACAATGCCATATTAATGTCCAGCTAATCGCTCCAGAGACTTTGTTGCTTAGCCCAGCCGGCCAAGCCACGCTTCTAGGTGAAGCCAAATTAACCTGACGGTAACATCTTGAGCCTGGATCAGAAGAAGAGGCCAAACACCAGAGGACAGCGACGCTAACGACTTCCTTGATAGTTTCTCCTGGCACAGCTGTGTGAAAAATACTTACCGGCGATAGGATATTCTGTGCCGAAAGGTCAGTCGGTTTTCCAGATGAAACCAGCTTCTGCATGCATGCGTGATTTGTGAATTTTCTTTGAACGAAGTGATCTCTAAAAAGGAGCAAAAAAGTTACTTCAGGTTCATCAGTCAATTGGTACTAAAAATAACTAATGCGATTCAGTGCTCCTTGTAAGCTTTTCTTCTTTTTTTTACAAGATGATCTTTGGCTGTCACTGACGATATGAAATGTTTGGCTCTGTTCGTTTGAGCTTAAAATCACTTATTTTTCATCCCTTCTACAGTATTTTTCTCTCATAAAAAATCAGTATCAGCGCTTATTTTCAGCGATTTTTAGTTTCAGCGAACAGACCTTTGTCTTCGAAAGATGGAACAATTTCGCAGAACATGGTACATACATTTTTTTTATATAAGATGGTACAGACAGCTGACAAACTAATCGGTAGCTTTCTCTCAGGTCAGAAACATCGCCCTAGCTAGCAATTTTTTTTTTGTCTTATCAAGAGGATATTTACAAGGGAAGGAAGAATCAGTCAGATTGCTCAAAATTAATAAAGCATTTGGATACATCACCGAAAGATGACCCGTTTGGCCTCCAAGGGCCCGCCATACTTTTCTCGTATCTCTAACAGAAGAAAAACAAGGATCACTGTCACCCATAAGAACTATTGGCGAAGATTTCAGTACCTGTGTGGTTTCTGTTCGTTGCGATATTATTATGATTCACACTGCACCAGCTGTATACGCCTGGCGCGCATTAATAAACAAGCAGTCCACTAAATAAACGAGGACTAATCTAAAGAAGGGAAGAGATAAGCACCCTGCAGATCTCTTCAGTGGATTAATTGCTGCCGTATATAGACAGAAAAACTCTGCAGCTACGCGGAGCTACTGATCAGGCAAAGACCTATCAGGCTTCTCCTTCCTCCTCGATCTGTCCCGGCCGTGCATTGCAGTGTGCAGAGGGATCGATCTTCAATTCTCCATCACCCCCTCGTTCATGAGAAATAATAATGTCAGCTCGAAACAGATTCCTGAGCGTTGGTTCAAGCCAAAAGCGATTCAGATACAACATCTGTTCAGTCTGTTCAGATGAAGTGGAGAGAAGTAGGATCAGGATTAGACCTGCGTTGCGCCTAACTCTGAACCGGAGACTTTAAAGTCGACGCTTTTCAGTGGAGCCCGTGAAAGAGACAGAGAGGAGAAAACAAGAAGAAGAAGAAAAAAAAAAACCCCAGCATTCCATGACTTGATTCATGTAGCCTTTGTTTATTTATGTTAAAAAATAAAACAGAATTTTAGTCGGTCAGGATCAGGACGTACGACAGCACCCAATGAAAAAGAACTGGAGAGAGAGACATGTGTTCAATGCTGCGGAGAAGAGAAGAGGTTGCCGGCGACGTACAGCAAGCCGCCGGGGTGACATGGCGGTGAGGAGGCGAGACGGCGGGTCTGGACTCTGGAGCCGCAGCAGCGCACGGCTCCGTCATGTGCAGTGCTCCTAGCTCCGTTCTCGATGGAGGTCCATGCATGGACCGTTCTACTTCCGCGCGCGGCGCCATCATCTGCACGTTGCGCGGGCGGAGAAGATAGACGATGCAGCAGCAACAGCGAGCTCTTTCAATTCAAGGGGACCTGGTCAGGCAGCCGGTTGCATTGCATTGCATTGCATTGCATGCATGGCAACTCGTCGGGCAGATGACAGACACGTCAGGAGTCAATGGTCGCCATTGACCGTGCCCTTTTGTTTCCTGATGAGTGACGACCGCCCTGGAGCTGGAGGAATCCCTCCGCCTCTGGGATCTGAGTCGGATCTGATCATCTCCAGCAGACCAGCACTGCCCTGTGACTGCGGCTGTGCGCCTAGTCACCACGACGCGGACACGCGCTGATGTGCAGTGCAGGCACCCTGGGCGCATGGCAATTGGCCATGTCAAGCCGCCAGTCAGAAGTGGCTGCCGAGTGCCGATGATGATGACAAGGAGAAGGAGGGTGAGTCAACGCAAAGGGTACTCCCCCCTTGTACTGCTACTGCTACTGCTACTGCCGGTGCCGGCGATTTGGTCAGCTAGTACATGCAACCGTGCAAGGTTAAGGTGCGTGGTTACGGGTTGACTCTGGCACAGAACCATGGCTGCGGGCTGGGCAGATGCTCCGGGCACGAGCAATTGTCGTCGCTCCTTGTCCTTTGGTTGGGCCTTGCCTGACCCTGCCATTGCCAACCGAGCGGGGCAAGTTGAGACGTGCAGGCTGCAGGTTCAACGCACCTCAAGGTGTGCTGTCTGGTGAGTTGGGTAGTGGGTTAAGGCCCTGTTTAGATCCACTGCAAATAGCAATTGCAACTAGTCACATCAACGTTACGGCATATGCATGGAGAATTAAATGTAGACGAAATGTTTGCATGTTTGTACTTTTTGCATGTACATCACGAGACTTACTTGGACCATGATTGGACAAAAGTTGTCAAATACAAACGAACGTGCTACGGTGCAGAATTACAATTGTAACTGGGATCTAAACACAGCCTGACTCTACACCTGGAGGAGGGGCGGGGGTGGGATCAAATTGATCGACCGCCCTAAGACATTTGTCCAGCCCACTCAGCACGACACTGCCACTGACCTGCTTTGACATGTTCTTGGTCCAACGGAAAGGAAGCGCCAGTTTCAAACTCAGACCTGCCTGCTGGACTGTTCGCTGGGCGTTGCCATTCATCAGCTTTGGTTCTCATCGATTCTCTTTTCGTTCATACTAATAATTTAATGTTTCGTAGTATAGTAGATTTTATTTAATACATTTTGTCATGTCTATGTTAGTTTGATTCATGATGAAGACTATTTCCGTTGAAACACACGACGGTACACGTCATTTTGCTAATATAAATAATTTTTTATTCTATATATTCTCTCCCATTTCTTATTCTTTATGAATAGGCTCACAAATTATCTCATTTTCTGAACTAGGTAGATTTTTTTCCACGCGAGGAAACCCTATTTTCCATTAAGGATCAACGGAAATATAAACATCCGGAAGGGTTACAGACCAGATCACAGAAAAAAGGAGAGGTACACCCATACTTGTAAATTCCATTCCGGTACCGGCCGGAATGGCCAGAATGCCCCGTTCCAGTGCCCAAACCGGCATAGAAGGGCTGCAATCCCGTACCGGGTCAAATACCGGTCAATACCGGTCAATACCGGCCATTCCGGTCAATTCCGGCCGAAACGTCTGTTCCACCCATTCCGGTACCGGACTAAAACCAAGTGACGAAACACTTTTTCCATGTGTGAGCTATGGAGTTTAGAAAAAATATGTGAGTTTAGAAAAAATGTCAGTGTGATGAAGCGTAACTATGCCATAAGTATATATTTATATGATTATTTATGTATATGTATATTCATATATTTTTAATATAATAAAGTCCGGAATGGTACACCGGTATCGGTCGATACCGGAATGTTCCATTCCAAGAGTAAAAACAGAACGGCTTCCGAAATGGAATTTACAAGTATGGGTACACCACAACCTCAACCAAACGAGTTGCCCAAAGCAACTAGCACCTGAGACAAAAGACAAACTAAAAAGGTAGCAACAGACAGAAGTCCACAGATTAAGCCGAAGCAATTAGAACCCTTCGTATAACGGAGGACGCCCTAAGGCTGGGGTTCTGGCGTGTGGGTCCAAGAAGCCTTTGGATGCCCATGTGAAGCGGCGCTGGAAGCCACACGATGCAAAACGGATGGCCGCAGGGCAGGCAGGTGACTGTTTTTTTTTTTTTAAGGTAAGCCGGTGATTGTCGTATGAACAGTCCTACGGTAAAGGGTGGTGATGGGCAAAGGATGCACAAAGTTGCTGTTACGGAAAATGAAGGCCCACGATACAAGCCCAGTTGAGAGACGCTCACGAGGACTAGCACCAGAGAGGCCTGGAGCACGTCTCTGCTCCTGGACCTCGTGGGAAGGCCGGACGAACTGCAGTACAGGAGCCCATGCAGTTCGTCTCTGCTCCCGTGTCCATTGACGGGCTTTTCAGGGCCCATTTTAACATGTGGCCCTTTAAGCGCAAGGCATCACACATCTTACCGTCTACAATTCATGCCGAGTTAGAGCGGCATGTGTAGTTGCTGAGCGCACCTGATGATGTTGTAATATGTTGAATCCTTCTGTATAGCTCAATAAAGAGGGAACACGTATTCTGTGCAAACCACCACCTTTATGAAAATCTGTGCAAACAACGGTAAAAAAGCCGTCTAAATTCACCAAAAAAATCACACATGTAGATAATATAATGATACACAACCTTGTAAAATATCTTGTCCAAACTCGACTTCGTTTGTGAGATATAAAAATAACAAATTTCTAATAAATCACTAGGATAATTTTTTGGCTTAAAATTTGTTATTTTTATATCTTACAAACGAAGTCGAGTTTGAACAAGATATTTTACAAAGTTGTGTATCATCATATTATTTACATGTGTAATTTTTTTTTGAATTTAGATGATTTTTTTTGCCGTGGTTGACGGTGGCATGTACAATTCTCGTATATAGGAGCATAAAGAGAGTGGTGTTGCTTAAAAAAAAATCTAGAGAAATTTTTTTATTTGACCCCAGAAACTACGCTTGTACAAACCAACGACGGCCAAGGGTCAGCAAGACAGCATCAATGCCACACACACCTCATCATAAAAAAAATACATAAAAAAGATGACAGCACAGCCCACAGGCGAAGAGAAACGAACTGAAGAACATGCAATCTTACAGTTCCACTTCCACGTTCAAGACTGTACATCACTCCTGGGCCTCTCAAGCAAGTTCGACCCACAAATCCAGCTACCGTCAGTACGAGAATACACATCAACTTCGTCTACAGAAGAATCAGCAACAGGAAACCAAACGAACAATCCAGTCTACAGTGATCTAACCAAGACCAAACCTAGTGCGGAGTATGCACATCAGCGCCGGCACAGGAGGAAGAGCAACGGCGGCCCATGCCCATCAGGCGCCAGGGACCGTCGGAGCCGGCTTGTCTTCCCCCGGGTAGTGTTGGTGCTGCTTGCTGTACACGCGGTGGCGCCGCTCCCTGGCGTAGATGACCCAGAAGATGAGCGACAGCATCACCGCCGCCGAGACCATCACCAGGCCCACGTACACCCACTTGCTGTAGCGCTCCAGCCCGGGGCAGTAGCCCTGGTTGATGGTCGTGAAGGTGTCGCGCACGAAGGTGCAGTCCTCCAGCTGGATGAGGAAAGGCCCGTACTGGTACAGCCCCTGGCTCACCGTCACGCCCGCCGTCATCTGCCCGTAGATGCTGGGGGTGACGCGCCCCACGGTGGTGCAGATCTCGCTTCCTGAGACCGTGGTGGTCTGGCATTCGTAGTTCTTCCAAACCTGCAATGTTTTATGCAAGGGAGGCATGTATCAGCGCTCACCATCCAAATGTAGTGAAAATCTTGAAATCGTGGCGTGAAATGGAGTGCCGACTCGACTCACCTGGGTTGCATTGTCCAAGGTAACCTCTCCTCTGGTGCAGTTGCGGTCCCTCAGATCAGGCGTGAATGGATTGCAGAGCAGAGGCATCAATGGCCCCGACTGGTTGTAGTAGAAAGGCAACTGTGGAGGGAAGTTCCTATTCGAAACGTTGGAGATCACCTGGTTCACCACGTTCACCAGCTCGAATGTCACCTGCCTACTTCTGTACAGTGATTCGTTCGCTGTCGCAGGCTCAACACAGGGGATAATCTCGTCCAGGGCAGTGTGCTCTGTCGGGTGAGCAACCCACTCTTCCATTGCAACACAAGTATCTGAAACAACACTGTTTTTGTACACAGAAGATGAGACACTGATGTCAAAAGGGAGAAGTGTTTAGTCAACCAAATGTAGCGGTACCAACAGCTCCAGTTTTGTTTTCTGTGCTTTACTACTGATAGTTACATCTTACATGTTAATTTACAATCGTGTACAATTTTTGCTAGCAAAAAAGTATACCTGGAATTGGGAAAAAAAAAAAAACTGCTCCCAGCCAATCAAAATTTACAGAACAACATAGTTTGGTGTCTAATACTGAAAGATAAAAGGTGTTACCCATGATTTGGCTTACAAGCGAAATGAAATAAACAAACTAAGCAGTGTAGCTACAAAAAATAAATAGCTATAATATACCCCCTCCGTTCCAAATTGTAAGACGGTTTTGGCTTTTCTAGATACATTATGCCTTATAATTTGGAATGGAGCGAGTACTTTACAAACAAAGCTCTTTCATAGATCTAACCAATCTTAAATATATGGAAAGATGTTTGGGAGCATGAAAGATGTAAGGTTAAACAACAGTAAGCAATCCAAAGAATAGCGAAGTTGGGTCAAAGGCAACACAATAAACAAGGCCTAGTCACCTACAGGGATGCAAGGATGGATCCCAGAGCCCCTGAACTGAATCCAAGATGTCATTGGATAGACAATTGCAATGCAAACTGGTAGCAGGATGCAGCCTACAAACATGGACTGATGGTCGCTTGATGCAAGTGCTAGATCACCGCCATGCTAGCATGCTCCAAACAAGATAAGACTTCAAATTGAAAAGGACTCGAACCTAAAACCAAAAGCACCATTTTTTTCTATATATTCTAGGCTATATAATACAAGGTAGCTATCTACAGGTTGGTTGTATAAAACAGGGATAACTTAATAGGACTTGGTATGCAAGTGTGCTACTCGGTGAAGTATTGTGATGTGTTTATTATATTAGAATACTTACTTGTGCAGAAGAAGGAAGACACCACACAGGATAAACGTTCCAGTAACCAGTATCCATCCAATAACAACTAAGCTGTAAAAGATAGGAACAATGAGTGATATCTCCAGCTTGTTAAAATAAGATCATAAGCAAAGGCAACTTACACAGAGACAAGGAATTCCAGACCAAAGATGGATAACACTGTCAGAGGCAAGAGTACTATGTTAGCATATGTGTTTAGAAACATACAAAACAGTGAACGTTTTCTGGCCAGTACCCAAAAAAAAAAACAAAAAAAAATAGAGTACTTACAGAAGCCAATAAATGCCAGAAGAAGCATCACTGCTGCAATGACAATTAAAGCAACACGCCTGAAATAAAATTGGTCAACCACAAGCACAAAATCCATTCTCCTATCAGTTGCATCATTTAGATGATATCTCAGTGATATGAGGCGAAAACACTTACACTCTGTTTAGCACCTTTTTAATCTTTGCAGCATTATCTGTTGTTTTAATAGCAAGATCAGTAGCTGATGAGTTCAGCTTTCCTTGAACTTCATTTATCTCACTTTGCACATTAGGAGGCAGTAAAAAGGAATTTGCTATGTCGACCTTCTTTGCAGCAGACAAACTATCAGATAGGTTCCTAAGGTTGTCGACAGTATAATTTGCCTGGCTAACAACAAACTTCAGAGTAGTTGTTGTGCTCTTGTAGAACTTGCCCTGGCCATCGTACAGCATAACACATCCAGCACTAGCATTGAATGAAACTTGATCAGCACATACAGCTCAAAATATATGCAAGGACTCATAAAAATGACACATTTATGGAAGAATGGAACTTACATTGCAGCACAAGTGAACAGTATTAGAAGTATCAATGACAGAGCATATGCTGTTCGAGAATACTTGTAGGTGTGATGCGGGCAACAGCAATGGCGGCAGCAAATCCCAAGCATAACCAGGAAAAAGATCACAAACCACACCAGAGCAATGGCGAACAGCGGAATTGCTGTATATCCGACAGACTACCAACAAAGAAATCAGAACAAATATCATATAATGGCAACAAATGTAAGCAGACGATAGGGTTGCAGTTTTGGAAATAAATGGCTTACAGAGAAATAGTGCACTTCAGTGATATTCCAGCCGCCCGAGTACTTCCTGAAACCATTCAAGGGATCCCTTCGATATGTCCTATCTGCTGCCAATATAAAGGAGCCATTCGTAGTCACGTTGATGTCAGTAGGAGCTTCAGCAATTGACCTCCTTGCCACCAAGCCAAATCCATCTGCTTTTGACAGTTGTATTACCTTGTCATAATAGGAAAATCACCAGCAACAAAAGGTACAAATCTTTCAACCCAGATAATAGGCATTTTCAACTGGTGGTTTAATATAACTATGTTCTTTTTTTTTTCTTTTATTAGTCTTTCACTGGTTTATTTATAACATCCTCTGCAGTAGTGGCTCAGTAGTCATGAGAGGATTGAACTTGAATTAATGTTATCTTTAAATTAAGATTCTTACGAGTAAAAGCTAGGTGTCTGTGGGTAAGCAAGAACTCAGCCATAATAATAGAAATTAAAACAAGAAATGTATGCGAATATCACTCAGACCGTTACAACATTCAGTACCGAAAACAGAAAAGCAGTACAAAACGGAAGGAACAGCAGACGCAGTAAAAGGGTAAAGGGAGGCACCACAGGCAGTGACACAAGACGAATTTGCTTTGTTTTAAAAAAAAACACCGAATTTGGGAACACTATAAGTTGACACCGACCGAAGTATTCATAGCAGTAGAAAAGCGATTCGCTACAGAAAAGAAAAACAGAACAGATGCAGGGACATGGGAATGGCAAAAAAGCGAAGGGAATTTGGACAGCCAAGATAAGGAGGGGATGAAAGAACTCGAATTTTCCTTTTCCTTTCAAAAGAAAGGGGCACAGATTTGATAGAGAACACTGCACATGACCCAGAACCAAGATTTGGCAGGGTCGAATGTAGGATTCTTTCGGAGAATAATAAACCCTGTAAGGAGCAGAAGAAAAGGACACCAAACAGATGAGCAATAACCTGAGGACCACAGAAGGCTACAAAATTCTTGGGGACCGTTCCGCATCAAGAAGAAGAATTCGAGGTATAATTTCTTTTTTAAGCGAACTGGAAAAAGAAAAGGAAAAAGTCTACCTAACCCCCCAACCTTTGAAGGGTGGTCTACTTCACCCCCTAAACTATGAAACGGTCTACTTTACCCTCTGAACTTTTCTAAAACCGGTTAAATTACCCCTTAGGCGGTTTTGGACAGCGGTTTTGCTACAGTACATGGTGGTTTTGGTACAGGACGGTGGTTTTATCTTTTTCCTTTTTTTTATTCATTTCTACTGAATCTTTAAAAAATTATAGTAAATCACAGAAAAATCATAAAATAGAAAATCTAATTTTGTTGGAGTCCACATGAGTAGATCTACACAGTGAACATATAATATAATATGCTTTAGTATAAAGTTTTTGCTATAAACTTAGATTAATTGAAAAATCCAATTTTGTCTGTAATTAATTGGATTTTCCAATTAATCTAAGTCTATAGTAAAAACTTTATGCTAAAGCATACTATATTATATGCTCACTGTGTAGATCTACTCATGTGGAGTCCAACAAAATTGAATTTTCTATTTTATAATTTTTCTATGATTTACTGTGATTTTTCAAAGATTCAGTAAAAATAAAAAAAGAAAGAAAAAGACAAAACCACCGTCACTATACCAAAACCACCGTGTTACTGTAGCAAAACCGCTGTCAAAACCGCCTAGGGAGTAATTTAACCGGTTTTAGAAAGTTCAGGAGATAAAGTAAACCGTTCCATAGTTTGGGGGGTGAAGTAGACCACGCTTAAAGGTTGGGGGGTTATCTAGATTTTTTCCAAAAAGAAAACAAGAGGCATGCAGAAGAACCGTCTGCACGCTAAATTCGCACTGAATCAAAAGAGCAAGCAAAGCAATTTTTCTTCTTCTCTGCAACGTATACACAGCAAAAGGAGTAAAATCAAGTAAATATTATAAATAGAATCGCGAGAAGGGGCTGCTGCACGAACCAGAGTGGAGGGCGGGCCTCTGGAAGTGGCGAGGAGCAGGGAAGGCCCCCGCCGGTCCGGGATGCGCGGCGCAGAATGGCAGCCCGACGAGCAGCAGCAGCGCCAGGCGGACGAAGGGAACCGGCAATGCCATGGCTGGGTGGCTCACCGGTGCGGCGGCGGCACCCTAACTCGGTCTCTCCCCCCGCGGCGTGAACCCAACAAGATCGCACCACCTTTTGTCCCCCGTCCCCGCCGACGCTCTTTCGAGAACAAAGCTTGAGGCTTGCGGAAGAAGGCCGGGTAGGAGCAGGAAAGAGATGGCCAGATGAGATGAGATGGGGGTCGAGGTCGTTCGGCAAAGATGGAAGACCGATGCTTTTCTGCTTTGGTTCCTCCCTCCGCCTCGTGTCCTCTGTGACTGTTCGTCGCCAGACGCCCGCCCTCTGGCTGGCTCTGGGAAATTAAACGGGATTTTCGCCTCCCTGTCCTTGCCTTGTGGGGATTAGATGGCCCCGTTTAGTTAGGAAATTTTCCTTCTCTCTTCCCATCATATTAATTGTACTTTTCGTCTGCATGAAGCACCAAATGAAGTAGCAAATGTTGTATGTTTATACTTTTTGCCTGCCTAGGTCGAGATGAATCTTTTGAGTCTACTTGGGCCATGATTAGACAAAAATTGTCAAATACAAACGAAAGTGCTACAGTTACAAAACTTCCCAAAATTTCTCAACTAAACGCACCCTTAGAATTAGAGGTGTCCAAAGAGTGGGATTTGGCGCTAGTGGCAGGGACAGGACAGGAGCAGTGGCGCTGGCGCTGGCGCTGTGTCTAAACGCGGCCGTTGTTCCCAAACTGCCCATGGAACGCGGTTAAACTGGCGGCTGGGAAATACTACAGTCGTAGGCACTGGAGTAACTGCTCCGGACACCCGGCAGGGGCAAATCGGGGAAGGGGCCCAATGATATGATATGCCCAAATCGTGTGGTCTGGAGTGAGTTTTGTTTATTGCGAAAGGTGCTGTGAACTGTGATTATCTGATGTGATGCCTCTCCATTAACCCCTGGTCTTTACTTTTTAAAGGCGCACTAATGATATAAATAAAAAGCGAAAAAGAATAATTAGGACGCGGAATCGAACTTGCTACTAGTATTTGGAGAAAAAAATAGATATAGATATTCACTATATATTTGCAGAAAAAATAGTAGATATTTGCTCCTCCAATAATCAATGAGTACTTGGCCTTCTTATGGCTATTACCCGGCCGGCTCCGCCCCTACACCGGAGGAGTCTCCATGTCCATGTGTGGCCTCCTCGCGCTCGCCGGCTCGCTGTCGAGGTGGCGGCCACCATCAAACGACTAGTTGCCACGAATCATGCCTCATGTACTTACTTGCTAAAAGCTCTTGATGAAACTTTAAAGAATCATATCGGTGGCCAGCATTGGTTTCCACAAGGCGGCCGGTATGGAGACGCGAATTTCTTGCGAGTACTGAAGTAGTGAAGTAAGCAACGGCCACCTCTGTTGAGTTTGTTTATTTGTCAATTATTCTTGCAACTTGCATAGTGATTACTGATTAGTGATTAGGTGGCTGCCTTCTTATCCGGGGCTCAACATTCTTCGTGCACAAGGAAAGAACCTCTCTTTTCTTCTTTTTTATTATGCGAACCTGGGTTGGGTCTTTTGGTATACCGTAAAAGTATACATGGGTGACGAGACGGCAGGGCCCGAACGAACGACGGCTCCGGCTGGTGCATGGCAGCTCGGCAAGAAACGGAAACCACAGGCTCAGGCTGGATCCTCCACTAGAGTCCAGGTGGCAGGTGAGCATGTGCAGCCACGTCTCGAACATTCCGCAGCCACAGCTGTACGCCTAACCCTAGGGTTCAAATAGAAGCCAGTTTCGGCCACGTGGTGCCGGCTTTCCTTTTCCAGGTATGGTCATTATGCTTTGGGGGTAGCTCAGCTGTGATCAGGTACGGTTCCCACAAAACACATTCCGTTCCACGGAGGAGACGGAGACCTGTTACACCTGTACTTATATGTACTTGTATACGACACTTTGTACAATATAATAATAGTGTCGAGCAAGACGTAAAGGGCTGTATAAGAGCTGGCCCTGGACCTGGTAGTACGTACGTATAGTTTATATATGGCAGTATATTATACTCCATCTGTCTACATGATTATACAACTATGGGAAGCTTGGTGATCAAGCTATATCAATTTTGACCAAATCTATATCAAAAAGTATTATCATTTATGTCTCGAAATAAATTTATTATGAAAATATATTTCATAACCAATCTAACAATACTTATTTTTCTTATAAAAATTAATGTTTATTTATATAACTTTAATTAAAGTTTATAATGATTGACTCCTCGAAAAATGAGAATTACATATTTATTTATACGAAGGGAGTATAGAATAATAATACAGTGTTCGCCTCTCTGGGTCGTGCCCTGGATATGCTACATAACGTACCGCACCTACTTGTGGCACACGTGCTCTCGCGCTGCCGCAGGTGGTGCACCGCGTGCGTGCGTGGCTACTGAACAAACGAACTGCATCCACGTCGTTGGCAGCGACGTGGTAGACAACGATAAGGGGCCGGAGGGGCAGTGGAGAGCACGCAGACAGCGTTGTTGTCTCGACTCGACACTGCCGACGACGTCGACCAGCGAGCCGACGCCGGCGACGGGGATGGAGACCTGCGCGCAAGCCTCCGGCGGCGTCGCCCGCCGACGAGGCCGTCGCGGTCGGATGCACCACGGCCCACCCTGCCAACAACAGGGTTCGACGAAATTCATGGGCCGCACAGGTGAGGACTGGGCTACAAGCAGGCTGCTACGAGGGCTAAAAACGCGGCGCGGTTGATTTGATGGCCTATGTATGACCCCTGTCCACAAACCTACCCTCTTTTTTTTAAAAAAAAAGGGGAAAAAAAAGGCCTACCCTCTTTTATTTTTTTATAAAAAAGGCCTACCCTCGCATCAGTCAACCAATCTCCAGCATTAAACTCTTGACATTTGCACACAATAGCTTGTATTAGCAACAAAAATGAGCTTGTATTATCGTTATAGTGAGTCAATCATTTATCAATTTTCTATACAACGATTAATACTTTTTTGTATTGGCAACAAATCTAATAAGAATAGCTTGTATTATCGTTATAGTGACCGCATAACAAATTATATATATGTCCCGTTTAAAGGCGTGTGGAATTTTTTTGTTGTTGGTGATGTCACCAAGAGGCAATCAGACCCTTGTTATGGATTGGATCCATAAGTGGAAAAAAGACTTTATTCTTATTTACAGGTTATTTTCAGGATAACTTATTATACTCGTTTCTAGAATATCCTGCAAAGAGAGGGTAACAGATCACCTTGGAAGTATGTCTGTCGCACGCTGGACAATTTTACTATGGAGGTCTTCACGCAAGCATGGGTGGTCGTGTTTTAAAAGAACTAGGAGAATACGCCGCGCATTGCTGCGGTGATTCCAGATAATTTAAAAAAATATTAGACTTATATATTTATAGTTATATAAATTAAACTATTTAAAATTAATTTTGGTGAATGGTTTGACATATTGACGTGGACAACTCAATGAATGTTACATGAAGAGATAGCTATCATAATTACATGTGCTAGTTGACTTTAATTGCAAGTTTCAGTGGATTGCTGATGTGGACAGCTTGCATGTCAAGAAAATTCACTAGTGAGGTTAAGTATAGATTGGTTAGGTGCTCACACTTGCCTGGTTTCGCTTTTATGAGCTTCTTAAAATTTTATCGGTGTTTGAAACTGTAATAAGAATTGGTGGTGTGCAAACTTCTTGCAGAGGCCGGAATAAAAATTTCTTTGTCTAGAAAATGTGAAATATAAAACATAATAATCATCTATTAATAGAATTTAATGAAAGGCAAATGGGCTTTTATTGAAGGGCAGCTTTAATGTTTAAAGCCTCAATGTAGAGTTGGAGCATAAAACATCAATCAGTACCATACCGCTAATTGATTTAGAGATAGCAAAATTCTCATCCATATATAAATGTACCGAACACCCCATCGAAAATAGAACTTGGTCCTTTCAAGCCTCTATCTATATAAGCCTAAGGCATGCGTCAGGTGCTAGCACAGTAATGGTGCTCATCGTTCCAGCTGACCGTCGAACGCGAGGCGTGTGGACGTGTTCATGCTGCCGGTGTGCGGGATATATATTATATATATATGCACAAGACATTGAACCGGACTAGTCTAATTTTTCTTCCACTACGAATACGAATGGTAACGATCCATAACATCCTTCCTCACATGTTTACTGTGTCTGTCTAGTGGTAATGATCCGTAACGCAAATAAATTAGATAGGCATGCAAGTACGTCGCGTACCACATTCTCTACACTCTGGCACTCTGCAGCACTTAGTCGTGTTGGCTCATAGTAACAATATAATAATATCGTAAACCAAAAGCATGATCAGCTGCTGAGTAGCCCAATCATGCATGAGCTGATAATTGGGCACGTGAAAGTAACACCCCGAATACTCTACTCCACCACCCATCAACATCCAGTCACCGTCCGCCCGGCCCGGGCCCCGGACTCCGGACACAATGCAAACGACAGCCCCGGCGAAGAACACTGCAGCTTATCCGGCACCTGCAGTGCCGATCGAGCTGAGCACACTCGCGCTGGCAAGCATGCTTCCACTGTTGGAGTTGGTGCTGCCTGCTCACACACAAAACGACGTCGTTTGCCCGTGTATGTGTCTGCACTCTGCGCTCTGCAGTGCGCGCCGGTGGCCACCCCATCGTCTAGGCCCAATTTACAACTGCCGGCCAATTGCACATTACATTGCAGGTCAGCTGTTCTCTGGTTCGCCTTGAACTTGAAGCCAGGACAAAAATTAAACCGGCCTCTTCCTGATAACATTGTTTTTAGCGGATTTGTCGACAGGGTGAGGAAAAAACGAGTTCACGCAGTTTTGTTTAACGCAGTAGCAGGAGCTTGGATTGCTAGCTGTTTTCTTAGCTATGGTAGTATCTTCTACTACCTGTCTACCTCTGCTTTGCTCAACTATGGTGCTGATCGATCGACACAGTGGATTCCTAGTTGGCTGCCCTTGTACTACATGCCAAGCTCTCTGAAAGTCATGTTCAAGCATTGACCGAGATAGTCAGTGTCCGAGAACGAGAAGTCTACTACTAGAATCACATCACGTCCATTGTAATGTGATGTTCTTAGCAATTAGCAGTATCACGACAGACAATCGCACAGTCGTCGCTGATGGACAACATCGTGCGATTCTCAGGCGTAACGCATAAACTGTGGCTCCACGAGTACATGCATGCATGCACTGGCAGCAGCAGAGAGACAAAAATTAATTTGCTTGGGCTTAGCTAAGAAGAGTTAGCGCATCAAAACTGTTACATTTCCCTTTCAGGAGATGAAAAAAAAGGAAAGATTATCGGCTACTGTCTGTCTATAGCTCGCTACTCAGTCTCAGAGTAATGAAGGTAACTATGGCAGCCTACAGCTGCATGCTGACGACGACTAAGCTCTAGTACTACCTAGCCTACTTACTTCCTCTTTGCACAAAGGTGATCGGATCGGAGAAGCAATAGAATCTGATCTGAGCAGCCATGGCCCATGGGATCGGATAACCACTGCATGCTGCTCAGTGGTGCCTGGGTTCATGGACGCTGGCGCCATAGTAGTCCTCGTGGAACTCAGGCAGCTTGTGCGCCGTTGCCTTGACGACCTCCTCCTGCCCAGCGACAGAGGCGGCGGCAGTGATGCTCCTCTTCGTCTCGCTCTCCCCTGCAGCAGCTGCAGGTGACGACGACATCTCGCTGGCAGCGTCCTTTCGCGTCAAGTCGTTCTCGCTTGGTTTCTGCTGATGAGACATATCACAAGAACACAGGCACCGTAATCAGCACCCGTGGTTCGATCCATGGTTCAGATACTAGTGACGAAGAGAAGGCAGGATCATCGCTTACATTGGCAACGTTGACTTGCTGCTGCTGGTTGACGGCCGCGCGGCTCTCGGCGTCCAGCCGGATGGCTTGGACCTCCATGGTCGTCGTCAGCAACAGAAGCAGGAAGACGGTGGCGGCGGCAGCCAATGACAAGGAAGCTGTCCTCATCATCCTCACTTGTATGCTTATTAGAGGTCGTCGAGTGACTTGAGAGGAGATGCTATCTAGTAGTACACCTTTACTCAGCTCAGTTGGAACGCAGGAGCTACTAGAAAGAAAGAAAGAAAGAAACAGGCAAAGTGGTCTGAACTCTGAACCATCTGGCCTACGACATGCTGCTATATTTATAGTACATGCATCTTCCCGCTGATTGCTGTACTCATTAATTTCATGCCTATTATCAGGATCCAGGAGTGGGGCTACGCAAGGTACAGGATTACTATAAAACAGGCTGTGCTGTCTGTACCACTGTCTGTCCTGTCATCAACTCACATACCCATGCTTTGCTTAAGCTTAGTCTATGGCAGCAGTGTCGGGCTTTTGGGACGGCCGCCTGCGCGAAATTTGGGCCGTGTTTAGCCCGCTGGTCCCTGGATTAGGTTGCGCTGATGCTGAGCACTAGGACAAATTAAGACTACCGGCCGTCGTCAGGTTTTGTGTTTGGTCCCTGGCGCCGCGTGCATCATCGCCCCTGGAAAGTTGCCCGCTTGTCGCGCGGGCGGCACAGCCTGCTGCGTATTTGTTCGTGTGCTCCTTCCTTGTCCTCGATCGAGCTGCTAGCCTCAGCTGTGCTGCCTCGTCTGGACTGGACGGAGCCATGTTTCAGAATGTGCGTGGCCTGCAAATGTCTTGGGAGACAGCGGACAAACTGTCTGCATTGACCTGGGTCATGCATGGAGCCATGGCACCGCTGGGGTAGCCTGTTCTTTTGATCTGCGCTGAAAAGTATTTTTCTCTCATAATAAATCAGCACGAGTCGAAATCAGCGTTTATTTTTCAGCCAAAATCTGCAAAGCAGGCATCAAAAGGCGTGTGGGCGCACGAGAGGGCAATCTTTCTCGCTTGACCACGCGAATGCAAGCTCACGACGTCTCGTCATGATCTTTCTCGGTACAGGGAGGCAATCAGGCGGAGCACCGGTGGTCCGTCAGGTCCGAACCCAAGTCGTTCTCCAACAGTCTCTTGACAGGCTAGCTTCATAACCGATTTGATTTTCGACGGCTTGCTATCATGCTACTATCGGATGGTACGATGTGATATCAATCACATCTTGTCCGGGTTCTCTAGTCCATGTACTGTATGGGTACAGGTTCATTGTGTCCAAATTCTTCAGCACTCGATGCTGCTGACCTGACTGTTTTCCACTCCCGAGCCTCTGTATGTTTTACTGCTGACCGCACCTATAAAAACTTGTAATAAGAACTGTAAAGACTTAAACAGGGTATTATGTACATCTGAAACATGGATCTGTATATCTGAATCGATTGAGAGCACACATGATAGAACACAATAGATCGATTATATCAATAGCTCCCATCATCGTTTTATTTACAGAAAATCAGGGGAAAATACATCACATACTGAGCCACAAAAGCCCCCTGGATGCACACCGCTAACTCGTCCTTAATAAACTAGCTCCAACTTGTATATATTATTTACAGTGTCTCACAATCAGCTAGTGAGATCTCAGGCTCGTTGGTTTATTCTCGGAAGGACAAGAATAGTCACCCACCCTGGCATGTCGACTGACAGTGGAAGAAGAACAAGCACCAAGATACAGGGAATCGCTACTTACAGTTAACACTCAGCAACGTAGCACAATAATGTCAGGAAGGAACGGGACCGCAATGGCGCCATGGCGCCGTCACTGGCCTTCCAGGAGCAGTCTCAGGCTGTGAAGCCCCTCAGCTGATATGCTCCTCGCAACCCTGCCTGTCCTGCTGTTCGCTCTGCTCTGGGGAGGGGCATCCTGGTGGAACGAGACCATCACCGCTGTCAGGTTGTCGCTGGCGCCCCGCCGTATCGCCTCGTCGACAATCTCCCTGCAGCACAGCCTCAGGTCGTTGTGGTCTTGCAGCCTCCGCCGTGCGAAATCCACAGCGTTCTGGCTCGAGAAGAACTCCCAGATGCCGTCGCTGCCGATGATCAAGAACTCGTCGTCCTTTGTCAGTGTGACCATCTTGAGCTCTGGTTCAGCGCTCAAGGGCCCTCCTGGCTCACCCACCTCTTTCATGCCCTCGAGATGCCAGTCACCTAGAGCTCTGGTGACTGCCAGCTGACCGTTCAGATAACCATCATCAACATAGCCACCAAGTGACTCCACACGCTTTCTTTCATTGATGCAGCAAGGCCTGTGGTCCTTGGACATTTCAAAGGCAGCGCCACGCCGCGAGAGAACTGCTCTGCAGTCACCGGCATTGGCCACCAGAAGGGACCTGCACAAGTTAGGCTAACAGTTAGCACTGGCAATGACTTGAAATAACTAAAAATCGTGTCTTTTAAGCTGAAGAGCCTTTTGCACTCAACTCAAATGGTATTGAGGGTCCAAAACTCGAAATCTGATGACCTTTAAGTGCTGTTTAATTGAAGACAACTCAAATAATCCCCAAAAAGAATCCATGCCCAGAAACTGGCAGAACCTAGGGTGAACTGAATCTCTACTGTACGCTCTAATTCTGTTTATCAGATTTTGATTTTGATGATTCCCATCATGTGATTAAACAACAAAATAAATGGACAACACCATAAACAAGTTACATTTGATTGAATGCGAAGCAATACCTTCCAAAAATCATTGCTGTAAGTGCTGTCGTTCCAGAAGAAAGTCCCGTGTGATGAGAGAATTTCTCTGCAAACTTGCTATCAGTTTGCACAAATGACCTCTTGACTACCTTTTCAAGCTCAAGAGGAAAATCAGCATCTTCCACGATGACCCGTGGCAAGTTATCACGGACATAATGGGCAGCATCTTTGCCATTATGGCCATCAAACACCTGTCAATAGGAATCAAAGCCAGTGAGAGAACAGAAACAAAGGATATTTCAAATTCCTGCAAGTATGAAACTACAAAAAGCAACCCACTAACTGGTACTGCTAAAAGAGGTTAACACACAAACTCCTAATTTTTGAAGAACCAAAAGTCATACGATTTCCTTGTTGAAAAAGGAATTCGACATTTAAGAGTGAACAGGTAATTACCCCATAGAAGGAAATTACTTCATCATCCACCGAGTCATAGCCAAAATTCTTTGCCAGATCAGAGATGCACACATGGGCATCTTCCATGTGATCGCGACTTCCAATATCAGACCAGTCCCCTGACCGGATGAACGGGACAAAGTTGTTCAGTTTAGTCTGCTTGAACTCAACACACACCGTGTTCTCACAAACACTCTCCATCTGCACATTATCCAAAGAGGATCAGAGCCCAGTAGAAAAGGACAAACAACTCAACCAAAACATAAGCATCATATACAAGATTCGATTGAGAAATAATGAAAACGAATAAGCTAAGTCCAAGCACTGAATAAAATTCTACTCCCGCACTCCCACCCTGCCAAGCACTAGAATTCCCTAGATATACTTGTTACCATCACAGAGAAAGCGCAATACTTAAGTAGTCATTCAGCTGGTTGATAGCGACATAGAACCAGAAGTCCAATTTGGTAAAGTTTGTGACAGAAGGCAAACCACCATTGGACGGGAAAGACTACTGGTACCATTTCTAGAGAGGGCAATAGTAAACAAAACACCCAAGAATGCACAGAAGTGCTACGTGCCACCTTGTCTTCCAGCCAAAAAGGTTATAACATCATATAATCTTGGCAAAGGAGCAAACAGCTGTGGCGATATGATAGGACATCAGCAACCCCGGTTGTTCGTCACAGTTGAGCTAATTAGCAGAGCCATGTAAAGCCTACAGGTGTACATTCTTGTGCGCCAGTCCATAATCCACTTCCTGTTCGCAACATCGCTAGTAGGTAAAGGAACAAAGGTGCCCCCATTAAGCCACGGGCTACCAGATGACATTTGTATACCTGAGAGCTATAGATAAAAGTGCTATAAAGAACATGGATCACTAAGAGTTGTCCACAGCAGGGAGTGCCCAATCATCAAGAGAGTGAACAACATGGCCTTTGACCTTTTTTTTTTTTTTTCCCTCTTGGCCTCCATGGAGGAACAAGTACCAACTGAATTTTGCCATCTACTCGTACATGCTCATGAACCGACTAGATAGCGGATTATCAGCAACTTACAACTAATCTATATATGAAACAGTATGCCGTCCTCTAAGGCAAGTAGCATCACTAAGGCTTTAGTATTAGACTATTAGTAGCATCACGGCTCACTACTATTTTTCGACATTTGGCTCTGATATGAAGTAAACAAAGGACGAAGGAGTAGCACTAGCACCTGTGAACGAACTTTGCAGAGACTTGGTAGAGCAGTAGTACATCACATGCACATATCAAAGGTACCACAAATTTGTCACAGAATCAAAAGTACAATGCAAACAGGGCAACGCAGAAACAAACAATTGTCCCGCAAGCTAGTACTAGTACAACCGCAATGATTTTTATTTTTTTCCCCCACGCAACCTGAATTTTGCGCTAGAAACTTCTTCCCGTTGAACGATTCAGAGCATCTCCCCGTTTCACACCTACTGTAGTAGCGTGTGAGGAGAAAAAGAATTATAACGGGAGTTGTTTAATTCTACTGGTGCTCCAATAAATGATAACTAACCCATCTCCTACTTGTGCCTAGTAGGAAGAAGCATTTGCATTTCGACAGGAAAAGAGGGTGGCACGGAAGACCAACCACCGCCGAGAAAATCGGTTCCCTCTCTGCGTCTCCGCAAGACCGCAACCGATCGACCCCCGCGGTTGAGCGGCGGACGGAACCCCCGAGACTAGAGGGAGGGTCGCCGGCGAGAGGGGAAAAAAAAAGCACGAAATTTCATGCGGCAAGCGAGAGCTAAAAATAAAGAACAGCAGCAAATCACGGGAGAAATTTGGTACGCACCGCGGCACCCGCGCGCCTGTCGATCTCCTCCTGGTCTCCGAAGCCGAGCCTCCCTGCTGCGTCGTCCAGCCCCTCCACGCACATGTCCGGGGCGCGGTACGGTGGCGCCGCCGCCGAGCGATCCCGAGTCCCGAGCGAGCGCGAGGCACGTACGATCCGACGGCTTGCAAGAACAAGAACCGCGAAGAACGAGCTGCCTAAGAAGCGCGAAGAAGAAAGAGTCCTGGGCGAACAAGGGAAGAAAGAAGGAAGGAAGGAAAAGGGTGCGGCGATGGAATCCGAGGCGGAGAAAGCGAGCAAGAATCCGAGCGTGTGGGAGCAGTGCAGCACAATGGGATGGGGATGTGGGGAGGAGGTGAGATATAGCGCGAGAGTAGTGGGGAAGGGGAAGAGAAGATTCTTGGGAATATCGCGGATTTGGAAGGGATTAAACGGAGGCGATTAGCGCGATTGCTGCTGGTGGTGTCCCGTGAAAGAAACGAGGAGGCGGTGGTGGGAGAGGGGAACGAACGAACGGAAGAACAGAAGGGAGATGGGGGTATTTATGGAAGTCAGCAAGTGTGGCGAGAGCAGAAAAGCACGTGGTGGACACGGACACCGTGCCAGATTTTTTATGCACGCAAATACTTTTATTATTTATTTATTCATTTATTTTATATTTGTATCCTTTTCAGTCTGCGGCCTCACGGGGCAGGCTATGGATTTTTCGTTTTCCACACGGAGTAGTATTTGGGAGGAAACCAAAAACTCCAAAACTTGATAGCAAAAAAACACCCTATCCGCACGGTCAATTCCCGTGTATCTTTATTTTTATCTAATGGTGACAGCGTTAAGATTGTGAACGTATGGGAATGGATCACGCTGCTTGTCAGGCCGTCTATTAGATAGATCAGGGTATTTATTTGGCAATCAAATAGGCCCACGGTAAACAAAAGCACGGAAACACGATAAATTCATAGTACAAGATAAACTACTGTATATAGGAAACAAAAAGGAGAGGAAAAAAATGTCGGCAAAGATAATTGAGGCAACGCACATGCAACTAGCAGCTAATTACGACACAGTACAGTGCACTAATTACGTGCTTTTGAGAGCAAGCTGGAGATGTATTGGTGAGGCCCGTTGGATCGTACTAGTCGGTTGTGGCCAGACCGTGCATGCATGGATGGCGTCACTGCTCACCTCACCACTGTTTCTCTGTTTGTTTGTTTGTCCGTGCCCGCAGGGTGAGCCCCCGTCATGTGATATTTTCCCTTTCGTGAGCCAACACGAAAAATATCACTGTCCCTCTTGCCATCTTGTGTCTGTGTAATAATAATAAAAATACGTGCTGTAATCGTGAGGAAAGGTAGGCAGATGCACACGTATCACACAGTTCACAGGCGGCCGAGTGGAGTGGAGCCGTGGAGGTCAACGACAATCGGAGGCGTCGACGCATGCACGAGAAATGGCACCTAACACGATCGAG
Source organism: Eremochloa ophiuroides (assembly GCA_038502445.1). NCBI lineage: Eukaryota > Viridiplantae > Streptophyta > Magnoliopsida > Poales > Poaceae > Eremochloa > Eremochloa ophiuroides. Next base: position 79,227,089 of record JAHLJS010000005.1, on the reverse strand, counting down.
GACGCAGCAGACGCCGCACGCGTGCCACGCCACACGATTCCGATCGATCGAATTCCATGACGAGCACTGGCAGCAGCGACGACGACATCGATCTTCTGGGTTTGGGTCGTCGTCGTGTGATCTGGAGGCGGACACGCGTGCGAAGCAGGGCCGTTTCCGGTGGACACCTCATCACCTAGCTAGCTAGCTAGCTATATTTTACTACAGTACTAGCCATCAAGCCTTGTGCGTGCGTGCTTCATCTCGGCTCGTCTCAGCTTGACACGACACGCCAACCGAGGAGCTCGTCTCGACGTGGATCCATCGGCCATGTTCGCTTCGGAACAGCCCAGGGTTGCAAGTGCAACGTAATCTGTCTTGTCTTACTTGTCAGTCGTACAAAAGACTTTCTTTAAACAAAAGTAACAGTATAAAACAGCCGTAGCCGTAAGAACCATCTCAAAGGTAAAATCATGATGTGTGTTTCTATCCCGATGCGCATCCAAGTCACAAATTAAAATTATATGCTTTTAAAGATAAATTCTACTTTCTCGATGCACAGTATTTGTTTGCAACAGCAGCTTACGTTTGCACGAACAGTAATATAGCTACAGTATTTACAATGAGAAGTTAAAGCTCCAAAAAAATCCCATGTCAAAGTTAGCGCAAACCAGAGGATGATGCACTTGGCCCATATATATGCGTGATTGGAGGTGCATGTTGATGCGATAGCCCTTTAAGAGATACGTATAATACGTATGATTGTTCGCAACAACAGCTAACAGAAACATTTTTTAACAAGACCCGCGTCCCCGTCGGCCGTCGCATGTGTTCCACGAGGCAGAGTGCATCAACTGTAGCACGAAAAAATAGTACGTGTAGGTTCGTCGTCAGCTGTCAATGGCACTGTACTGGCACTAGTGTCTACTTGTGTGATCTGCTTCCATCCTGCGCCAACCGAACTCGGCACTCAAGCCTCCATCCGTATCCAAATAACCTCTTATTTCACGGGGAGTCAAAACTTCTTTTAACCAAACTAAAAACATATAAAATATTATAAATATTTATATTTCTAACTAGATTTACCATTAAAAAATATTTTACACTTAATCTAATGATAATTAATATGTATATAAACATTAATATACTTATGTATATATTTGGTTAAACTTTAAAAAATTAACTTCTTAGAAAACAAGACGTATTTAGTTTAGAATGGATGGAGTATTAGTTAGCGCCGTCGAGGGCGAATGCCGGCCGGCGGCGGGCGTGGGGGCGCCTAGCCGCCGACGGTCTCTTGCATCGTTTTTTTATTTATATATACTACTTTGTGGTTATGCAAATAATGCAAAGGACGTGAACCACCACTCAAACTTGTGGCCGAAGAAACTTATATGAATGTGTACACAAACATAGATCATTGCCCATTCTCGTAAGATACTGGGGATGTTTAAATCTAAGATGTAAAAAATTTTCATGTCACATCAAATGCTTTATATTGTCAAAAGGGTTTTTCGGATATCAATAAAAAAATAATTACATAACTCGATCGTAAATCGTGAGATAAATGTATTAAGCCTAATTTATATGTCATTACCAAATATTTAGTGTAGCATGATATTATCAAATCATGAACTAATTAGGCTTAAAAAATTCATCTCATAATCTGCACATAATCATAATTAGTTATTTTTTGCTATTAATTTATACATATGTCTAAACATCTGATTTGATGAGTGTAAAATTTTAACGTGAAACGAAATATGACGTAAAGCAAGCTTTTGGTGACAATAATAATGCAGTACGGGCCTGTTTTTTTCTCTTCAAACTTCCAACTTTCCCATCACATCGCGTCACATCGAATGTTTGGATACACATGTATAAAACATTAAATGCAGATGAATCTTTTGCATGTTTGTACAGTTTACATATAAATCGCGAAACGAATCTTTTAACTCTACTTAAAATCATGTTATATACCTATTGTAAAAGTTAACAAATATACTAGCGTCAAACTTCCAACTAAAATTGATCTAAATCGCCCTACGTGCTGCCTTTCCCAAGCCAATGGAACATGCACATCATCTGATGCCTTTTCTCTTTCATTTCAGATATGGTCATGCCCCTACTTTTTCAAAGGTGATTGGTTCCCATGTCTAAAAAATAGTTTCTTCATAGAGATTTGACACTAATATAGAATATTAAAGCAATTTTTTAAGCTACATAGTGCTAAATAAACATCTGCTAATAATAAATTAATTAGCTTTAATAAATTTGTCTCATAAAGTAACGTCCATGTATATAGACATGGGAAGTACTCCCGATGGACCTTTGGTGTTGGCGTTTCATACTTGCATGCCCTTATCGATCTGCAGTTCTGCACTGCACGCTTAAGCAAAGCTTCCAGGCAACAACAATAGTAGTATAGTACCACTTCACCATTTCGTGCTGTGAATGAAATATATAAAAGGCCTTTTGACGAGATACAGAGAAAACAGAGGGCCGCGTGGAGCTTGAGAAGGAACTGTTGCTGTATCTTTTGTTGCAAGTTCTTGCAAGGCACTACCACTACTCCACTAAACGAAAGCTTCGGATGCCGGCCGGTCCTATCCATATACTAGTTGCCTTTTCAGGTCAATGCGAGACTGCACTACAAATATTATAGTTTTTTTTTTTTTTGAAAATAACAAATATTATAGTGCACATTAGCCTTTTGCCTTACCACAGGGAAGAATGGGGGCGCCACTTTTTCAGTGATAAAATTTAATCTTTCAGCGCAAATAAATTAATAAACCTCTCAGACAACACCCTCTTTTCCAGAACAAACAAACGATCGAATGAACGAACAAACACCGCTCACAGCTGTTATCTGGAAGCAAGTGCAATACTGTCAAAGAAACAAACAAATGAAACGGTGGATGGGCCGATCAATCGGTCGCGATCACATCATTGGGATGACGGAGGAGATGATCTGAGACGGATGGATCACCGGAGATTTCCGCTGGCTGTTCCGATGGATCGAACAAATTATGGATAGGAGGGAGGACGGTTCCTTTCCAGTCCATCCAACAAACAGGGGAACAAGCATACGCATGTGGGATTATATCGCAGCCGCACGTTCGTCTTCTCAGCAGATTCTTTAAGCTGCCCCCGGTTCACACCTGCCGCCGGCCGGCCGTATTCGTCGTCATAATCGATCTATCGATCGATCCACAAAAAGACCCATGTGTCCATGTCGATTGCAGTGGGATTCTCTCCACATCTGACCCAGGATAAGCCACACGCACGCACACACCTGCCTGTCGAGCATTTTCTTTTCATCACAAAGTGTTGCTGAATTCAGCAATCTGCAACTGCATACAGGTAGATTCTTAAAACTTCTGCTTTACAAGTATTATTATTCTATGCTTTTCTTTGTTTCAATCCTGACCACTAGTAGAGCAACACTCACTAATAATTGCTGAAGTTTCCTCTAGCTAATCATCGCTGACTGAAATGACGACGATGGTGACATGCATCCCCCTCCCCTTCTTTTTGAGATGCGAAGGATCTTGTTGGTGGGTGCTCGTAGCGCTTACGCAGACGACGCCGGGCCTGTGGAGATCGCGGCGGAGTGCCGCGTGGGTCCGGATCAATCAATGACACCGCCCTCGTCCTTGTCCTCTCCTCTCAGCTCCTCTCCTTCCGAAAGCTGTTGATGGCAACGGATAGGATAGGGACGGCATAAAATCAACGCCAGGAAAGTGTGAAGAAAGATCAAAGGCACAAATATATATACTGTAAACTATATATGTAGCTGATCTTTTGTTCTTAGCTAGGAGTAGCTTTCTTTTTTCCTTTTGATAAAAAGGGAGTAACAATCTTGGTCCCCAATATAATGGCGTGGATTCTGATTCACCAAGCAGCAACTCCGATCCCTTACTCCAGGTGTCGCTCTAGTGGATTGAGCTCAGCTAATATAACTCTTCAGTTCAATGTACATAGCGTTGGCATATCTCCTTTTAAGATTTAACCTTTCCTTGGACAAAAAAATATAGAGTATATATATGCCTGTATGTGCTGAAAATGCTCCACCACCAACAGTTTCTCAGGTTTGTGCTTTGTCCTGTGTGAAAGACCTGCTACCTGGGTTCAAGTTCGTTCAACTATGGAGGCTGGACATGCATGGTTCTTTTCTTTTTCTTCAGGGATATACTAGCTAGCTAGATAGATACATACTGCTAGCTAGTTTCAAAGAGGAAATAACTAACGCCACACTTTAATTTGTGTCACTCTCCCTATGATACAGGCTGAAACTATCGCTTTGTGTGCGGTTGCTTGAATTTGTTGGCATCCCCACAATAAAATAAGCCAGTTTTCAAGCAGTTTTTCAGGAGTGTATGATTGCGGCTGTGACTCAGTGACTGTGTGAGCATTTCCACACCTAGTAATAATGTGCCTTGGCTCCATCCTCACAAAAATAATCGCTACGAGACTCGTGCCGGACAAATGATAATTTTTTTTAAGTTTAGTTAAATTTATAGAAAATATTAGTAACATTCATATCTCCACATAAGTTTATATTAAAAAAAATATATTCAAATGATCTATCCAACTGCACTAATTATGTAACATAAATATTAAAATTTTTCTGTATATTTAGTTAAACTTCAAACCTTTGATTTTTAGAAATGAGAATTGTACTTTTATGGCACGGTGAGAGTGCATTTATAAGACATGAATCACAGGATGCTCTAGAATGTGTGTCCATTCCATTTACTTTTAGGCTTACGTTCTCGAGACATTCAATTTTTTTTAAAAAAACAGACATGCATGTCGCTCGATTTGAGTTTCCAGATAAAGAAAAATACATGTATTTTTCGTTTCGCAAAATCTCAAAAATATTGCTGAATATAAGAGAAACCACGGGAAATTCGGTGTGCAGCTTTGTTTTTTTGAGAAAAAAAAAATCGGTGTGCAGCTTTTTTTTAGTGGAAAATCAGTGTATAGCTGCTGGCCTTGCGCGTCTGATTTGCAGTTTTCGGCCCACGTAACATGATGGCCCGACCCATGCCAGCCCAACATTTCCAGGGGACCACAAAGAAGATATTTTTCCTTCTGCTCGAAAAGTGAATGAAAGGAGAAAAAAAATATCTCACTGACGCCGGATTGCCGGGCGCCGGAGCGGAGGGGAGTGCCGACCATGCGAGTGCATCGCCGCCGGTTTCTGTGCTCTTATGCTATTCCAGCCGTGGTGGGCGCCGCTTCCGCCTCTTCCTGATCCCATCCCTAGCAGCTGACCCCCAGCCTCGGATCTTCGGTTCCTTCGAGATATGATTCTGTTTTGGCCTGTTTGGGTCTGATCAATCTGGGTTCGGGCTCTTTTTCTTTTTCGCGTTCCTGATTGAGAAGAGATGATGGAGGTAGATAATGCTCCAGCATAATCGGTTCCTTGCTTCTTTGTTAATTTTGTACTGTCTGGACCTCGAATTCTAGGCTGTAAAGTTTGCTGCTGGGGGCAAACGGTTTTGATTTGCTCGATAGAAACGTCGGTTTAGGAACCACTAGGCGTCGTTTACATGCTGTACGCTCGCAAGATCCATGTGATTATTAGTCAAGTGCTCCTTTGAAAATTTGATTTCAGTTTGTCATGGGTGTTAGCTTCTAGACCAGTCTGTACTTCTAATTCGTTGATTTGTTCTAGGTTAATTTGTTATTCGTTCCTGAATTTTCTCCTGATGCCTGGGGTTTTAGTTTAATTTGATGGTGCTTGTAGACTCTAGCTTATTTGCCTCCTCAGCGATTTATATAAAAAAAATGAATAAATACAACGCCACCTCTGTGTTAGTCTATTAGGATCGTCTAGGTATAGATCCAGTAGGTTAATCGATGTCCATTCAGTGTAAAACAAGAAGAACGGGAGTAGATCGGGAAAGTGGGAGTACATGTGTGTTCATACCATCCGAGGGGAGAGGCTTGGAGGGACTGGATGCAGATCCCGACGCGGCCATCACTGGTTCGTTGGTGAAGTCTGCGCACGGGCAGCGACGGTCGGGGAAGAGGTGACGCAGTGGCGACCGTTGGAGCAGTGAAGTCAGAGCAGTGCAGTGGAGACGGTGGCGGCGGCGGGTGGCGTTCCCGTCACTGGCTGCGCCCCTCTCTAGATCGGAGTTAGGGTTTGTCGGTGGGGAAGGTCGGCTCACGGTGAACCTCGTACTGAGAGCCGCCGGCCCCCACCTCTATTTATGTTGCGCAGTGTGACAGGGGCCCTCCAGCCATTAGTGGGCTGGGCGCCCCCGATCAGGGCGCGAGTCAAGGGCCCAACTAGGCCGTTGGGTCCAGTTAGCTGTGGAGATCAATCTAACATTCTCCCCCTTGATCTCTCAACATATCTTTAACTTTTAAACTTTAATACTTTTACATTTACTCATTCCATCACAAATTAGTGCATAGAGCATGCTTCATCGTCACGATCAATCGCCGATAGATTTGACAGCTACAACACACCTTTCTGTTCTGAAACAGTAACTTAACTTTTGGGCCATGTATTTGTCCAGGAGTCACAGGCTTTCCCTTAAACCCATGCCGGCTACATGTTCCTTGAACACGTTGGGTGGTAAGCCTTTTGTAAGCGGATCCGCGAGCATCTTTACAGTACTTATGTGCTCAAGACTTATGATTTGATCCCGGACTTTATCCTTCACAACATAGTATTTTATGTCAATGTGTTTGGCAGCACCACTTGACTTATTGTTGTGAGCATACTGTACTGCTGGTTCATTATCGCAGTATAACTTCAGTGGTCTATAGATGTCGTCAACCACCTTTAAACCGGGTATGAACTTCTTTAGCCAGTTCACCTGCCCAGTGGCCTCATAACATGCAACAAACTCGGCATACATTGTGGACGATGTAGTGACGGTTTGTTTTGAGCTTTTCCATGAAATAGCTCCCCCAGCGAGAGTGAATATATATCCCGACGTCGACTTTCTGTCATCTCCCGCATAATCAGAATCTGAGTACCCCACTATATTTAGTGATTCTGATTTTCTATACGTTAACATGAGGCCTTTTGTTCCTTGCAAATAACGCAATACTTTCTTTACCAAATTCCAGTGTTCAATTCCTGGCTTACTTTGAAATCTGCCAAGTAACCCGGTTACAAACGCTAAGTCAGGGCGCGTACATACTTGAGCATACTGTAAGCTTCCGACAGCTGAAGCATATGGAACCGTTTTCATGCGATCGATCTCATATTGGTTCCTAGGGCATTGATGATCCCCATATCTGTCGCCCTTGACTATAGGAGCAGGTGAGGGACTACATTTGTGCATACTAAATTTCTTTAGAACTTTTTCAATGTATGCCTTTTGTGACAGTCCTAATACCCCTTTCTTTCTATCTCGGTGAATCTCGATCCCTAGAACGAACGACGCTTCACCAAGATCTTTCATATCAAAATTTGAGGACAAAAACTTCTTTGTCTCCAGCAGTAGACTGACATCACTACTAGCAAGTAAGATATCATCCACATACAGGATTAGGAAGATATACTTTCCATTCTTAAACTTTGAATAAACACAATTATCCTCAACATTCTCTTTAAACCCAAAACTTTTAATTGTACTATCAAACTTCAAGTACCACTGTCTTGAAGCTTGTTTTAACCCATAAATCGATTTCTTTAGGCGGCATCCCAACTGTTCTTTACCCTCCATGACAAAGCCTTTCGGTTGTGCCATGTAAACATTTTCTTCTAAATCCCCATTTAGGAATGCCGTCTTTACATCCATCTGATGTAACTCTAAGTCATAATGTGCCACCAATGCCATTATAATTCTAAAGGAATCCTTACATGAGACTGGAGAAAAGGTCTCATTGTAATCAATCCCTTCTCTTTGTGTAAAGCCTTTTGCCACAAGTCGCGCTTTGAATCTTTCTATATTCCCACGAGAGTCATATTTTGTTTTGTAGACCCATTTACAGCCTACTGTTTTGGCTCCTTTAGGAATTGCTTCCAAATCCCACACTTTATTAGCACTCATTGATTTCATTTCATCTTCCATGGCTGCACGCCACTTTGATGCATGTTCGCTCCTCATGGCTTCCTCAAATGAGGTGGGATCATCTTGCATTTGAAATTCCTCTATTTGATACACTTCATAGTCATCAGGAATAGCAGGCCTTCTGACTCTTTGAGACCTTCTAGGGGCCTCCACATTTGGCACATCTTCTGTTTGAGGCTGTGATTGCTCCCCTTCATGTGTGGCAACCTGTTCTGTAGGATTTTGGACAACAGGGCCCTCATCTTCATTTTGTGTTACCACAGAAGGGACAATAACAGGTGCTGGCACCACAATGTCCTGCATCGTCGGTGCAGCAACAACAGGTAGTGAGAAAAATGGCTCCTGAATCGGATTGGGCGCATAGACCCGCTTCTCATCGAAGTTAATTTCTCGAGCTACCATGCTCCCCCTCATCATTTCGTCCTCTAGGAAGACAGCATGTCTTGTTTCTATAAACTTTGTATACCTGTCTGGACAGTAGAAACGAAAACCTTTTGACTTTTCAGGGTAGCCAATAAAATGGCAACTCACTGTTTTGGGGTCCAGCTTCCCAATATTTGGGTTAAATGTTTTTGCCTCAGCAGGGCTCCCCCACACACGCAAGTGATTTAGTGAGGGAACTCTTCCTGTCCACAACTCATACGGTGTTTTGGGCACCGACTTACTCGGTACCCTATTGAGAATATAAATGGCTGTCTTTAGCGCCTCCATCCACAAGCTCAATGGCAATGTACAGTAACTCATCATACTTCGCACCATGTCCATCAAGGTGCGGTTGCGTCTTTCAGCAACTCCATTCTGCTGAGGTTCACCCGGCATCGAATACTGGGCTACTATGCCATTTTCCTGTAGAAACCTCGCAAAGGGTCCAGGAACTTGGCCATATGGGGTATGGCGACCGTAGTATTCACCACCACGATCGGATCGGACTATCTTAATCTTTAAATTGTGTTGGTTTTCAACTTCAGCTTTAAATATTTTGAATTTATCCAATGCCTCTGATCTATCTTTAATTGGATAAATATAGCCAAAACGAGAGTAGTCGTCTGTGAATGTTATGAAATAATCAAAACCATCCACACTTTTCATAGGAAAAGGACCACAAATATCTGTGTGAATGATCTCTAAAATTCCCGCGCTTCGTTTGGCACCTTTCTTTATTGTCTTTACATATTTTCCTTTGATACATTCTCTACATTGCTCTAAGTCAGAGAACTCTAATGGAGGAAGAATTTCATTCTTTATTAATCTCTCTATCCTCCCCCTCGAAATATGGCCTAAACGATAGTGCCATAATTTCGACGATTCATTTTGAGTTCTCTTTCGTTTTCTATTTTCATTTGCAGACGAGAGCACGCTTTCATTGTTGCACGCAACGTTACCATTATCATATACAACATTCACATCATCACGCAATGTTAACAAATAAAGCTTATCATGTAAGATAGCATGACCAACACATTCATTATTAAATGTTATCTCACATTTGCCATTTCCAAAATGACAACCAAAACCATCTTTGTCCAAAGCAGAAACACTAATCAAATTTCTATTCAAAGAGGGAACATAAAGGACATTTGTCAATAAAAGAATGAAGCCATTGGGAATCGCCAGAGGAACATCGCCAACAGCTTCAACATCTGCTAGGACTCCATTCGCGACTTCAATGTGTCTTTCGTTTCTTTGCGTAGTTCTCGTCAAACGGAATCCCTGCAAGGAATTTGCAACATGAATAGTTGCCCCTGAGTCAATCCACCAAGTACATTTTGAATAATTCACATACAGGGATTCATTTACAAACGTGATAACGTTCTCACCTTTGTTTGCCATGATCATCTTTAGGAACTTGGGACAGTCTTTCTTGTAATGTCCCTTTTCCTTGCAGTAAAGACATTGATCTTTTTCCACTTGAAGATTCTTTTGCTGATGCTGAGGGGCTTTGCCCTGCTGGTGCATTGGAGCCTTTCCCTTCCAGTTAGGATTAAAGTTCTTTTTCTTGTTCACATAATGGATAGAACCACCATTTGCAACCTTAATCCTTTCCTCCTCTTGCACACACATGGCAATGAGCTTCTCCATGTCCCATTTTTCAGGCTGAGCATTGTAGTTGACAACAAAAGTGTCAAACTCTTTTGGCAAAGAAGCAAAAACCAGATGGATAAGAAACTGATCTTTGATGCCCAAATCCATTGGCTTTAGCTTATTTGCCAAATTGCTCATTCTCAGTATATGCTCTCTAATGCCACTGCCACTTCCAGTGTACCTTTCTGTGACCAGCTGTTTAATTAGCTGGGTAGCATATGTCTTTGAAGAACCAGTGAACTGATTCTTTATCTTTTCAAGGTACTCAGTGGCTGTGTCACACTTTTCGATTGAACCCGCAATTGCAGGCTCAATGGTGTTCTCTATCACTGCCTTACATTTCTTGTTGGCAATGACCCATAGCCTATGCTGAAGTTGATAGGCCTCCACTTTGGACTGGTAGTCCCTTTCTTTAGTCTGCCAAGCAGCATCAGCCTCATCACCCCTCACGGGTTGCACAGGCTCTGTGGGACACGGTGTGGAGATAACCCAATCTACCTCACCAAGGACAAAAGCCAGTTCAATCTTTTGCTTCCATTGAACATAGTTGTCACCTTTGAGAGGAGGAATATCCTTAATAGCAGCCATTAAGGAATATCCGCCTGAAATTACCATTCATAACAGTGAGAACATAATAAAAACAATAATAATTTCATGCCTTAATTCCAACGTTGGTCAAAAATAAAGCATACAATTATTTATGCATTAAGTCTACATCACCGTTGGGCAGAAATAGAAATAATACATAATTTAAACCATTAACATCATAATATTGCAATTAATCAACGTTGGTCAGAATAATGACAATATTATAATGCACAGAAAATATTTTGTATCACTTTTTCTTTTAGAACTAAATTCTCCCGTTGGTTCGAATTTAATAATAAAAGATAAGTACAATTAACTTTCGCAGCGGAAACATGTAACAATTACTTTAATAACCATAATTTCCAGAAGCATAGTTCAACAATTCTATGAACAAAATTATCGTTGGACAAAAATTGTTCAAAGAGTAAAAAATACATTTAAACAAGAATTACTTCTAGAAAATAATAAACAATTCAATAGGTGCGTCGGCTTGCAGCAAAACAACCACCGATCAGCCAGCAGTAGCAGCCACACGCTCGCAGCCCAGCTGCGTTCGTTTTAGCGCGGCCCAGCTAGCTTTTCTTTTCTTTTTGTTCGTTTTCTACCGCCGCCCGTCAGCCAGAAGTGGCCCAGCCGCCAGCAAAAAGGAGCGCGTACACTCCCCCGCGCCCAGGCCGCAACCTGGGCCTGAGCCGGGAATTTCCTCGCCCGCCTGGGCTGAAAAAGGCCCACCCGCGAGCACCCTCCTGCCAGCTGATCTCAACCGTCCATTTCGATCCAACGGATGAGAGCGAATATCGGGAGTATAAAAATCTCCTCCAACCGGTTTGCTCTAACCCTAACCCCATTTCTAGCTATTCTCTCTGTAGGCAGCCGTACAGCAGCCCAGCTCCGGCCATGGCTGGCCCTCGTCTGTTCTCTTTCTCCCCCGGCTCTTTCTTTCCTTGTGCGTTGTGCCACAGCTGCAGCCGCCGCATGGCGACCGGAGGATAAAAGAAGGTAGCGCCGCCGCCGGTCTTCTCGCCGGTGCGCGCGCCCGCCACGAGCTGGACGCGCCGCCGTCGAGCGGACCAGTGGTCGCGCACAGGTCCGAGCACGCACAGCGTCTCGGCCTCCTTGCCGTGTGCCATCGAAGTGGCATCACGGTGCTGTGGCGTGAAGGGTCCCGGGTTGGGCCCTTCACCCGATCTGTTTCTGTCTTTTATTTTATTTTATTTTTAGGTTAGGCGTTCTATTCGATCCAAAAACGAATCGTCTCTTTCATATTTCAATTTCCCCGGTCTAGATCTACAACTAGAGAGTCTCCGATACCATTGTTAGTCTATTAGGATCGTCTAGGTATAGATCCAGTAGGGTAATCGATGTCCATTCAGTGTAAAACAAGAAGAACGGGAGTAGATCGGGAAAGTGGGAGTACATGTGTGTTCATACCATCCGAGGGGAGAGGCTTGGAGGGACTGGATGCAGATCCCGACGCGGCCATCACTGGTTCGTTGGTGAAGTCTGCGCACGGACAGCGACGGTCGGGGAAGAGGTGACGCAGTGGCGACCGTTGGAGCAGTGAAGTCAGAGCAGTGCAGTGGAGACGGTGGCGGCGGCGGGTGGCGTTCCCGTCACTGGCTGCGCCCCTCTCTAGATCGGAGTTAGGGTTTGTCGGTGGGGAAGGTCGGCTCACGGTGAACCTCGTACTGAGAGCCGCCGGCCCCCACCTCTATTTATGTTGCGCAGTGTGACAGGGGCCCTCCAGCCATTAGTGGGCTGGGCGCCCCCGATCAGGGCGCGAGTCAAGGGCCCAACTAGGCCGTTGGGTCCAGTTAGCTGTGGAGATCAATCTAACACTCTGTTCATGCTATTTGTTAGTGAAAAGAAGCCTATGCTTCTTGATGCGTATTTCTGCTGTCATATGATTTCATTGCATTCGAGTGTTTTTTTTTCCTGATCACTTTAATTTCAGTCCAGCACTCTGTGCCTGCTTGACAACATGAGATTACTCAAGTAGTGTAGCTCCACTAGTTGATGGAGGGTCTCCCGGAGCCACTGCTTGCTGAGATCATCAAGAGGATTACAAGGACAAGCGATCTGAATGCTCTTTCCCTAGTGTCAAAGCAGCTCTACAATGCTGAGGCCGAGGAAAGGGTTGCCATCCGCGTTGGCTGTGGCCTTCACCCTGCAACAAAAGCCTTGTCATCGCTCTGCTTCCGGTTTCCCAACTTGTGGAAATTAGAGATCAATTACTCCGGTTGGACGTCCGAACAAGGAAGGGCTGGAAGGCAGTTGGACGACCGAGGGATTCTTGTGCTTTCGTCTCAGTGCCGTTTTCTGGAGGATCTCACCTTAAGCTTCTGCTCCTACATTAATGACACTGGTATTGGTTATCTCGCAGATTGCAAGAGGCTCAAGGCCCTCAGGCTGAAATTTGCCCCAGCTATAAGTTCTAGCGGGCTTCTCTCGGTAGCGGTTGGGTGCAAGAGTCTATCTGCTTTCCATCTCGTTGACTGCATGAAAGTGGGCAGCGTGGAGTGGCTGGAGTACCTTGGCAGGGCCGGATCAGTGGTGGAACTTGTGGTCAAGAATTGCAAGGGAATCAAAGAGTATGACCTCCTAAAGTTCGGTCAAGGATGGATGAAGCTTGAAAAGTTTGAGTTTCAGATCACTGTAAACTGCTGGTCATCAGGGACTCCTTCTAATCCCTCTTATGATGCTCACCACCTGTATAAATATGATCTCAGTTGCGAAAATCTGAAGGATTTGAGGTTGGCACATATTATAACTGTGGCAGAGATTGGCCTTTTTTTTCTTTTGACAAAGTGCAAAGCATTGGAGAAGCTTTGCCTGGACTATGTTGATGGTTTAGAGAAGAGTGATATGATCGCGCTGTTCCAGAACTGCAGCAACCTTAGAAGCTTCTCACTTCGCCAATTTCCTACAACTATGATGCCATTGACCGATAAAAGCCTGGTTGTTCTAGGTCGCAGCTGCCCTTTGCTTGAGGTTGTTGAACTGTCCTTACCTTACTGTTCCAATATGCATCCATCAGAAATAGGCTTAACACAGGGTATTGTGATGCTGGTTCAGTCTGCCCCCGTTCGTGTTCTAACGCTTAATGGCATCGGCAATTTTGGTGATGAGGGGATGAGGGGCCTCTCATCTGCACAATTCTTGGAGACACTCGTGCCTGCGGATTGCGAAATGATAACTGATTCTGGGGTAAGTTTCTTATCGTGCGCACCATCCTTGAGCAGTCTCACTCTCCAACAATGCAATAAAGTAACTGATAATGGAATGGCTGAGCTGGTACGTTCACAGAAATTGGATTCTTTGACCGTTGTATGCTGTGATCGGATCTCTCTAAATGCAGTGCAGGGGGCTGCCAGATCAGTTCACTATTCTGCCTAGTCTGAAAGCTTTCCCAGTCCAGAAGGGCGTACATTGCTCCAGCAAATATTTACACGAAGGGGACATCTAATCAAGGCCAGGGCAGTACAAGAAGAATGAAATGATCTTTGGGCATTATGTTTGCCTGTTCTTTCCCGTTAGGCTACATATGCTGTACTAGGGGAGTAAGTAGTGATTTTGAAGATGGGTGATGCTATGTTGTTTTCCATCTGGTAACTCGGAAGTTTTTTATGTCAAATCCTATTAAGTTATATGTAGTGAAGCTCGTGTTGATACATGTTGCTATAACCCTTCTATCTGGAATGTCTTGTGTTGCTTCTCAACAGGGAAATAATCAGGCACTAGTAAAGAAGAATGGTTTTGTATGAAGTGTGCAGATTTGTAAATGGGCGTTTCTAGAATAGGAGGTGGGAGCGCCGGAGGAGGCAGGAGATAAATTGCTCTCACCAAATGTCACTTGTTATACGCATGGGATAACTGTGCAAAATCAATGAACTTGATCAAATTAAACATGCGCCGCTTGTGATAAATTTTATATTTTACAAGCAAAGTACAAAATCTCACATTTGTAAAAGGTGCTGGCTCGTTCAAAATAATATGTAGGAGCCCCCAAACATGCTCTCCCTTAATAAAACAGAAGAAACAAAGAATAATGTCTTGATTAATGTATGTACAAGTAATATATTATTAAAGCTCGGCCACAAACATTATAAATCGTCTAAAACATCACTAATAAAGCCCACGAACATTATTTTCACGTGTTTTTTTTGTGTTTTTTTAACAAAAAGCTCATAAACTACTTTTGCGGGTATAAATATAATCTAGTATCTATCTACTTGTTTGCCTCGCCGACGCGGCCCATCTCGATGTCAACTCCATGGCCGTCAGTGTCGTCGTTGACAAAGCGTTTCCAGTACCAGTGCGACTTCCAGACGGCGGCCATGTACTCGATCGGCACGCCCTTGGTCTCCGGCAGGAAGAAGGCGACGAAGAGGGTCATGACGACGACCCAAGCCGCGAAGAAGAAGAAGAGCAGGAACTTGAGGCGGCAGAGCATGGGCAGGAAGGCCTGCGCGACGGCGAAGGTCATGAGCATGTTGACGGCGACGGTGATGCTCTGCCCCGCCGGCCGCACCTCCAGCGGCATCACCTCGCTGGGCACCAGCCACCCCAGGGGCCCCCACGACCACGCGAAGCCGGCCACGTAGACGCACATCACCACCACCGTCGCCGCCGCGTAGCCCGCCGGCACCGTCGCCACGCCGCTCCACCCGAACCTGGCGCCGACGAGGGCGCCCACCGCCACCTGCGCCGCCAGCATCTGCGCCCCGCCCTCCAGGAACAGCGCGCGCCGCCCGACGCGGTCCACCGTGAACACGGACACGAGCGTGGACACGAGGTTGACGAGGCCGGTGATGACCGCCGACATGAGCGACGCGGTGCCGCCGAAGCCGAGCGTCTTGAACAGCACCGGCGCGTAGAACATGATCACGTTGATGCCCGTCAGCTGCTGGAACAGCGGGATCGCCACCGCCATCACCAGCTGCGGCCGGTACCGCCGCCGCCGGATGTCGCGCCACGGGTGCGCCACCGCCCTGGCCGCCTCGCCGGCCGCCACCAGGTCGTCGAACTCGGCGGCCACGTCGTCGGTGCCGCGCACGCGCCGCAGCATCCGCCTCGCCTCCTCGGGCCGGCCGCGCTCCAGGAGCGAGTTGGGCGTGTCCGGGAGGAACAGGGAGCCGGCGGTGATGATGGCCGCCGGCACGGCCGCCAGCCCGAGGCTGAGGCGCCAGCCCCACCCGCCGGCGATCCTCGCCGTGCCGTAGTTGATGAGGTTGGCGAGGAGGATCCCCAGCGTGATCATGAGCTGGAAGCCGTTGTTGAGCATGCCGCGCATCCGCCCCGGCGCCATCTCCGACAGGTACACCGGCACGCTCTGGTTCGCGAACCCGACGCCGACGCCGAGCAGCACGCGGCCCAGGATCAGCATCGCCACGTTCGCCGCCGCGCCGTTCAGCGCGCACCCAGCCAGGAAGGTGACCCCGCCGGCGAACATGGACCACTTGCGGCCGGCGGCGCGGGTGACGGAAGCCGCGAACAGCGACGCCACCAGCGCCGCCACGTACAGCGACGACGTGAAGAGCGTCAGCAGCTGGCTGTCGAACTTGCAGTACTGGTTGCCGCCGTCCGCCGACTCCGCCTGCTTCCGGTACACCGACGGGAAGAAGCGGCTGAGGAAGGGGTCCATGGACGTGACGCCGCCGGAGATGCCGATGTCGTAGCCGAAGATGAGCCCGCCCGTGGCCGCCACCAGGCACGCCATGAACACGAACAGGGTCAGCCCGCCGGGGTAGTCCTGCCGCCGCCCGGCCGCCGCCGTGCTCGGCGCCACTGCCGCGCCGCCCGCCATTGCCACACGCAAGAAGCAAGAACTCACGTAGGTATATGGATTATGGAACCGAAGATGGCCGACAACACGACAGCGCTGTATGCGATTTCGTGATTATTTGCGAGACTCGCAATGCAGAGACGATCGAGTTCACCGATTCTTGGTTCTGGTTTCAGGGGAAGAAGCGCCGCTTTTGATTTATAGGTTGGCATGTGCGTGTCGGAGCTGAAAAAACACCGATTCCGATGCGAACCAGGATCCGCCGCGTCCCAACTCCCGCATCGCTCATCGCTCATCGCTCTGTCTGTCTGGTTGTCCCGACACCGATTCCGCTGCGAACTAGGTCCCTTGGGGAACTAGGGAAGGATGACATCTCTCCCTTTCGAAACCAGAGTTCAAGCCCGGGCTCCTCATTGAGCCACGTCGCCCGCTTTTCCCCGACGTCGGATCGGCCGCAAGGACGGCCCAGATAGCGCGGGTTACGGTAAATTTTCAAAAAGGACCTTCTATTTAGCAGAAATCAACCCGCAGTCCAAAACGGTTGATAACTTTTTTCACAAAACCCCTCTCTTTCTCACACACACTCTCTCTCTCTCTCTCTCTCTCTCTCCCTCCGGCTCTCTCGCTCTCCCTCTCTCCCGCGATGCGGGCGGCGGCGGCAGCGGCACACCACGGACGCGGACGGCCTTCGCCAATGCCCGCGGCCCCCTCACCCCCGCGCAGGCTACAGCACCACCGGGCGCCATCGGCGTGGCCTGCCCCCGGCGCTGCCTTGTCCCGTCCCCGCCCGCGCACCGCCGTCATCACCCCCGGCAGCGGCACGCTGCTCGCGTGGCGGCACATCCTCCTCGCCGCCCCCACCAGCGCCGCGGCTCCCTACCTCGCCTCTCCCGCACTGCGGGCGGCCATGGCGGTGGCACCGCCGGATCCCCAACGGCCGGCGCAGCCCGACGCGGCGCGGCGCGGGCTGACCCCGCCGGTGGCCGCTGCCACGGCTGCCGCTCCCCCACTCACCACCGCGGATTGGAGCCGGAGGGCTGGCCCTAGCACGGGGCAAGCGGCGACGTCGGGCCCCTGCGCCACCCGCGGACCGGCGGCCCCCTCTGCTCCAATCACTTCTTGACTGCTCCCAGGTGAGGCAAGATGACCCCTCTCATCTCTATTGCTCCCGTTGCACTGTTGCAGCCTGCTCTCTCTCCCTCTTCTGATCTGCACTGGAGCTTGATGGATCGATTTGATTCATACAAGAAAAGACACGTGCTTGCCCCTGCTCTCCATCCCCATCTCTCTACGCAAGATGAACAGATCAATAGGTCCGTTCGTTTCTTGCAAAGGGAACACATGTCTGCCTTTGATTTGGAAAATGTATTGTTATGTTAGTCTGTGCTAGACTCTGGATATCAATAGATGCATTCCATCATAGTTTATTGGGGGCCAAGCAACATTGCTTCTGAAGTTCTGTGTATGCCACGTTCTAGGTGAATCTACAGTTGCAATGCCTGTAGGTTGTAACGAAGCAAAACTGATTTCATAAATACGACTTGATCATAGGCATAATTTATGATGTCTCAATAATATATTTTGCAACATAAATAATTCAAATAATAAGCTCTGAAATGTATAAGGTATGTTGTACATCACAGCAATACCTCCATGTTTGGTACCTAAGCTTTCACAATATAGTGTGAATGGCAAATGAAACATGCAACATATAGTCATTTCACAATCGTTCAAACTTCAGTGAAGTGGTCTATATTTTCTGATGCTATATTACAAAAGCACAAGCTTACAACCCTACTAGAACAATTTTGTTCTATAAGCCAGTAGTTTAAGACATGCTCATCTTCTTACTCTTTGTAGGGTTAAAACTAAGATCAGGAGGGACATTATAATTGTTGCACGCATATGCTGCTGGTGGCATGCGACAGAAAGCTACAAGTTGCAGTTTGTGCCGAAGCAACGTCAACTCTCCAAACATTTGAGGTCTGCATACGCTTTGTGTGACATGCTTGAGCAAGCATCATTTTAGTATAAACTAACCTTCAACTGTTTCAGATATGGATTGTAGATATGAGATTCATATAAAACTTCTATGGTTACCTTTTGCTGAATATACTGCCCATTACCTTGTACAAATATTTTTTCCCAGACAATGAAAAAAATTTAATCTGGCTAATTCTACTGTAAATTTAGCACAAAATCTTGTGTAGTGTAGCGCAGCAATAATTGAACTAAGCACTGATGGCTTTTTAACCTTGTGCCTAAGAATTATATGCTACAGTGACGAATGAATTCAATGGGATGTGTTATCAGACTAAGCTTTTGCCGTAGTTACTAAATGGAAATACAATTGCCGGACTTGTGCAGTTTGGTTCAATGCTTGGAACAGGAATGGGAATGTAATTAGTCCATAGTGCTAGCTGCTGCAGTGGAACCTTGGGGAACGCCACTTGCTCATAGTTGGATCAATGATAGGGTTGTTGCAAATTTATTATGTGTGTTTAGCTGCTACAGGTCTGTGAAGGCTGGCTAGTAATTTTTAGAATCAAGTATTTCGACAATATCATATTGATACTGCAATAGCTGCATGTGTTAGGTTAAGAACTATTTTATTCATGGTTTTTTATACATGCTTTTCATTTCCTATATATATGAGTGGTTAACCTTTCACCCTGCTGCTCACGAAATTTGTGTTTTCAGTCTTAATCTGCAACTTGTGGCATGCATTGTGAGCTTAATGTTTTCTCCAAGCTAACAAATGCTTACTGTGTTGATTAGTTTCTCAAACCTGACTTTGCTTATCTGGTTTATTCTCTATTCATTTTCAGCTTCTTAACTTTGTTTGCTCAGGAAACAATAATGGACGGCTTCTATTGCCACATGCTACTACCAACCAAGGTAAGCATTTCCTAAATCCTGTGAATGTTTGCAATTATCAAGTTAGCTTGGTTGTATAAATTCTAAGGAAGAAATAACAAGAATATTTCTTTGTCTCTACAAAGTATAAACAAGGCAATCTTTAAGCTGTCAGACCATGTGCGAGTGAGCCAAGTTTATTCTCTACTTGAAAGGATAGGAGTGGAAGTGTTAGTTCCGGGATATTGCAAATGCAGTTTGGCCCTTTGTCTATTTTTTCAATGTACGCATTTTTGTTTAGCTTATTAAATATAATCAACGACCTCTGCATCTCTTACTGCAGACCATCAACTATATGATACAATTTCCAATTTGGTTTTCCTCTGATAAATCAATATTCTGTAATCAATGGGAAAATCCATATTCGTTAATTATTTAAGTATTTTTAAGTGATAAGATAGAAATTACTTTTCTGTTCTATTGTTTGAACTATCCTTAGTCATATTTCCTGCACAAACTGAACTTGTTATTTTCAAATTATTACTGACTTCTCTGCACTGGTCATTTTAGATACTGCAACCTACTGTTGAGTATATAATATAACTGAGCATTGTAACCAAAGCATCGAAATAATTGTTATTTTATATTTTTTGTCACTCAGTTCTTCTCTGATGGAAGCTTTCCTCAATTGCAGTTTCCCAAGCAATAAACCTCTTCAAAAATTGCACAATGTCAGCACCAGCTGTGACCATGTTCCATCGAATCTACTCCCATCCAATCCATTTCATCACGTGAGAAATCAATTTTGAAGATGTTAGCTCAATCAAGGATCACTCCAATCTTTTGTAGAATATACCCAAGTGGGTATTGATTTCAAGTTCTCAACACTGTAATCAAATTTGAAGCATGGGGCCCTCTTAACAAGAAGCTACCATATATTACATGTTTCATTTACTTTGATAAATGTCACTGCCTTGGTTAATGCTTAAACTCCAGGATCATTGCACCATCATTTTTCCATAAGATTACTTTTTATTCAATAAATATCTTCAACTAAGAATTTGGTATTGTTTATATTATAGAGATTCATGTAAGCTATGAACTTATGTATACACTATTTCTTTTGTTCTAATAAATTGGTCAATAAATTTCATTGGGTACACTGCACTGACAAGTTCATAAATATATAAAAAAATATACAGTTAATTGTAGAATAGCTCACTACATAAGTTACTCCACATTTCCTACAAGGCCGAAATTGACATCAGTGAGTAGACGCTGGTTTAGTCCAGTAGAGGCGCAGCTTTCTAGTGGGTTCCCAAAGGCGACATGAGCTGAATGTTTGGGCCACTAGCTCTGCACTAAGGGTGTGGTGGTAATGGGCCTTGTTACCAGATGGCCCATAAACGCTGCATGTGCCTGGTTTTCTTTTCATCTCGAGTTGATGAAACAAGTGCTGCTCGTCGGAGAGCACTTAGGGCGAGGTGGGTTCGCTTTTGATCAAATACAAGTTAGAGTTTAGGTACATGATTTCACACAGAAAGTAGAGAGCAAAAAGAGTGAAAATATCTAGTGAGTGATCATAACCGACGAAGAGAAAGAAAGGGCTCGGGCGTGCAGGGGCGCCGACGGTCATGATGATACAGGTAGAGAGGAGAGACCCTGTGAGTAGATGGGACATGTCGCTCAGTCAATGTTATCCTAAACGGTAAACAGTCGGTCACCCTTTTTTAGCGTTTAGAGGGTTTAAACAGTATTTAAATGGATTTAAATGGTCCAAACAATTTTGTACTATAATAATAAAATATGCATATTTGTGTATGTACAAATTAAATATGTTAGAAACCTTACCTATTTATACATGTAAAATTCAAATATTCTATCGAATAATCTTTTAGAAAGAAATCTAAATCCCACGACACTTCATATAATTACAATGTTAATTAGTTTCGTGTTGATTGTGACCGTCATGGTCCTATAATTGAATAATTATGAATAAAACGGTTGTTTATTTTATCTGATCATGTTTAACTTGATTCTAATTAGACTGTTTAGATGGGATTAAACGGTTTAAATTCGCTTAAACGGTCTAACCGTTTAATTTGTCGCTTAGGGTCTAAACTACACGCGTGGCTTCTGTTTACCGTTACCGTTTAAATGGACAAAACGATTGTTTAGGCGAACAGTGTGCCCAGTTACATAGCTAAGAGACTTGTGAGACAATCATTAGGGTCTATTGTAGCATCTAGATGTATTTTTTAAAATACAAGTCCTATTAGGAAGAAATATGAAAATTTTCTTTCGCACCTCTTCTATAAAAAGGGAAGAGTGGAGAGATACAGAACGACTTAGTCATTAATTGATTTGCTCTTTCTCAATTGCTCTTCACTCTTATCTCTAATTTGTCCGGTGTAAGACAAAAATTCTGAATATCTGTTGTATAAAAAATGCTTAAGGGCTTAGCAACGCTTAAACACATTTTGAACTTAGGTGGTTAGTCATTGATATTTCTTAGCGCTTAACCCCTTTTGAAACCCAGTTTGCATGTCGGAGCTGAAAAAACACGTTCGGTTTTTCCGATTGCGATGCGAACTGGGATGAAGTCTTTCCTAATGTATTCGACTTGACGGCTTGCGGTTAGACTTCCCTGCAATATCGGCTAAACTGTCAGTTTTCCATTAAATTTTGAGCAAGGTCGTCTGAGGCGGTATAAAAATGTATCTTAGTACCGTTGTTCTTCCGTATGTGATAATTTTTATTTTCTTCTGTTACAGCGTACGAGTATATTTACTACTAATATCAAAGAGAAGTAATTTCTGCCATATTTATTTGATAATTTTTCTTTTTTTGTTTTGCTTATTTTTTCATCTAGTTTTTTATCTAAAAATATGAAATTGGAACCGTGACCAAAATTTTTGATAAAAAAGAATTCTATTAAAGTGTTAGCTGGCGGTCCTAAACAAATCACACCGCTAAGTAATGCATACTTACTACTCTCTCCATTCGAAATTATAAATCATTTCAAGAATATTTAAGAGTCAAATCATCTCAAGTTTGACCAAAAATCATTGAGAAAAATATAAAGATTTATAGCACCAAATTAGTGTATTATGAAAATACATTTGATGAAAAAAATCTAATGATACTGAGTTGATATTGTTATTATTATTATTATTTTATTATATAACTTGGTCAAAATTAAGATGATTTGATTCTCCAAGATTTTCATAATGACTTACAATTTAGGATGATGGGAGTATATTAAATCTTGAGGATGTGTTTGGATCATGCCTCCTAGGCAGTTGCCTCTTTGGCAAACGATCCAAGTCACAGGCAGATGGAATTAGATGTCTGGTCACATATAGGCAAAATCGGATGAGTGATATCACTGCCTGGGCTAGAGAAAAATCTTACGTCCGGGTGTTTGGTTTCTCTCTAAATTTTAGGTCATGTCATATCAAATGTTTAGACACTACTTTGAAGTATTAAATTTAAAACTATTTAAAAACAAATTTTACGGATGGAGATAATTTTGTGAGACAAATTTTTTAAGTCTAAATAGTCTGTGATTTAATAATATGTTGTCACAGTAAATAGGAACTAACGATGAATTAACGTTGATCAATTCATCTCGTAATTTAGTCTAATTAGTTTTTAAAATAGTCAACATTTAATACTTATATAAACAGTGGTCAAACATAAACTTTAGCCCATGTAAACTAATCATGCACTCACCTCTCTCTCTCTCTCTCTCTCTCTCTCATGCATATACAAAGCCACTCATGCATATTCGAACTAGAGTTTGCCGTAACACTACAAAAAGTTCTGTTGTATAGCAATTTACTCCATTGAACTGCTAAGTCTCGCATAAAACAAAAAAAAATCTTTTGTGCCCCTCCGTTGTGTTTTCCTCTAAGCCTGTTGTTTCCATAGCTACCTGTCCTCCCGCCTGATCATGTTTTTTTTAAAAAAAAATAAAATAAAGGCAGGACTCTGCTACAAATATGAAAGAAAATATTTACAAGAAAGTTAGTCAAACGAGATGCTCACAGGGCATCCGAGTGGCTAACAACCCCATGTGACACGGTTGAACACCAACACGACGCCCTACCATGGATCATCGTTGTCAAGCATAGAAGCCAAGCTACCAGCAGCTTTGATTTTCGATGGCAGGCCACCCACGAACCATCTACCATCGGTCCAAAACATGGGGCGCAATTGATCATCGTTACCAAACTCAAACAAGAGCATCTCCGACTTTGGCACGACCCCACACCTTGCTCCCGACGAGTGCATACCCTCCATATAACCCCAGCTGACGAAGAAGAGGGTCTTGCCACGTGTCATCGTTGCCAAGCCACGTCCCCAACGCAGCAGCTCTGACTTCAAGTTGCAAGACCGCCTCCACGTTTACCGAGCGTTGAGGAACGCAAACGCCGAAGGAGACATCCAGGCCACGACGATACTCCAAATGCAATGCCTTCAAGAAGGGAGCGATGCCGATGACGTCATCATCGCACATCCAAGCGGATAGGGATTTCACCCTCGGATTGCAAATGCCAGAGGGGAAGACGCGACACCCTCAACAGGGAAAGCGACGCCCACCGACGTCGCTGTCGCAAAGGCTTTCACCGAAGAACCCTCTTGCATGAGTGCCGGGCCAAGAAGCCGGACCCCAAACCTCCTTGCACAGTCCTCGTCAACTCGTCATTGTACTGCCACCCTTCAGGAGCCCCTCCAAAGAGGCAACGGCGCGTCGGCTGCCACCCCCTCCGACCGGGCACCCTAAATAGCCGGACTTTCCACCACCGCTCACGATACACCACCGCACGTCGGCCATCGACGCCGGCACTGGCGTCCGCTGCCGTGACTGCCGACCTTCGCCGCCAGTTGTCACGAAGCGCAAGCCCCACCAATGTGGGCGCCGCCCCTGCCCCAGGGGCGCCAAATCCATAAGGAGCCCGGGCTTACGCCGCCGCTACATACTTCGGTCGTCCAGGCTGCCAGGGCGGCTGCTGCAGGCAAGCAAGTCAGGCGCTGCAGGGTCGCAACCAAGCCTCTCAACGCGGTTGGCTCCAGGAGCGTCCCAGCCTGACCGGCCGTCGCCGCCGCAGCCCTGGCGACCACTCGCAACGACCAAAGCCGTGAGGGAAGAAAGACGGCCAGAGGCGAAGAAGAAGTCCTGAAGCCGCAGCCGCCGTTGACCACCACAGCTTTCGGCTAGGGCGAGAGAGATCCGGCCGCCGTAGCCATGGATCCAGCCGCTGGGGACATGGACCCGGCCAACCAGGCCATGGATCCAACCGCCTGGCCAGCCGAGGCCAGCACCACGCAGCTGCCGAGGGAGGAGGAAGAGGGTGGCGGAGGAGAGAGCTCAGCCGCCGCCAGCCCAGGCCCTGGTCGGCGCCGCCGCAGCTGAAGGGGCCGACCTTGCTGAGCTCCACGCGGCCCGAGCCCCGCCGCACTACCGCCACCCGCGCCACCAAGCCACCGGAAGGGAAAAGAGGCCCCGCTGCCGCCATCCCGGCGAGCCCCGCGGCCTTGCCGGCTGCCGAGGGAGGAGAAGAGCTGGGGTGGCGCTAGGGTTTGGAACCCCCGTGCCTCCTGCGTGGGGGTCATGTTGCCGGACTTATCCACGCTTAACGTCGATTAGTCACTGACGTACTCACGCATTGCAGGATCGGTAGTTTTATTTAGGAGACAGCGTTGTAATCACACTCCTCGCTTGAAGTGATTGGCTTGAGCTAAATCACTTGGAAAGAATAGCTAGAAGAGTAATCCATGGGGCGGCATCAAACTCTTCTTCTACTTATAGGTGTACATGTTCGTGAAAAAAATGGGGCGTCATCAAGCACTCTGCTTTTAGCAGCCGGAAATGTGAACGCATGGCCACGTTTCACGGGACAGGGATAAACTCTTCGGTTTGAAAATTCGGGATATAGAATAGAATCACAAAAGTTAAAATAAATGAGAGCAAAATCGATTTTCCTGCAAAACAAAGGGCAAAGCGTAAAAATATCAATCCTTATGATTCTCAGTAAAGGTAAAAAAAGAAAAGAACCAGGTCTAGTAAAGCCTTTCCCGGCCTAGCCCGACTGGAAACAGCCCAGCCCATTCGAATCGCGCCGCTGCGGTGTAGCAGAAGGGTAAGAAAAGAAGAAAATTACTAAAGAAAAAAAAAAGAAGAAAAGGACCTCAGATCACTCCGCGCGACGGCAAAACGAATCTTAGGGTTTCGTTGGGTTGGGCGTCCCATGGAAGAAGGACGACATCGAGAGGCAGAGGTACTCCTCCTTCGCCGCATAGCCGACGGTCGCTCTACCTCTACCACCGTCCGATGCCTCTTCTATCTCTGTGCTACAATTGCGCACCTTCTTTTAGTTTCGTCTCACGTATTTTAGAAACCCATGGTGCTGATCGTTCTAGGTCTGAATTCTGAGCACTGTTCACTTGGGCTTCGTTTTGTACTGAGGTGAGAGGGGTCAGGGGAGAAGGCTACTAGTGTCATAGGCACACTCGCTTATTCTGCCATGTCTTATTTCGGTTGGTGGATTTTTTAACCAACCTCCCAAGTACAATGGCGTGCTGGAGCAAAACATTTTTTTTCAATGCAACTTGGCGTTTTACATGATGAGTGCCACCTAGTACATTTCACTCTAACAATCCAGGTGCTCAGCACAGGTAACAGCAAAGTTGTGTTGGTTATATGGTTTACTTTTATTGTTCCCAGTTCCTCATTTTTTAGGCTCTGTTAACATTGTTGTTTCTATAGGTTCTCTTAGGCCCTTTTTTTGCTTGGCGAGCTAGATACATATACATTGCTGGCTTAATGTTATTTCTCAAGCTGAATACAGTCACTAAAACATGTTCAAAGCTTTATCATAACATGCTCATCTTTGAGCTTGGCCACTGTGGTCTGATTATATCCATACGTTTAATTCGGATTTTCTTGTTTCAGAGCTCTTTGAGTGCTGTCTCAATGGAGGATCTCCTGGAGCCACTACTGGCAGAAATCGTTAAGAGGGTTACCAGGACAGCGGATCTTAATTCACTTTCCCTCGTGTCGAAGCACCTGTACCATGTTGATGCAGAGGAAAGGGGCATGATCCGTGTTGGCTGTGGCCTTCACCCTGCAACGGAATCCCTCTCATTACTGTGCTCTCGATTCCCCAACTTGTGGAAAGTAGAGATCAATTACTCTGGTTGGACGTCTGTCGAAGCCCAAGGGAAGCAGCTGGACAACAAAGGCCTTTTTGTGCTTTTATCTCACTGTTCCTCACTGACGGATCTCAGCTTAAGCTTCTGCGAAGACATTGATGACATTGGCCTTGCTCATTTGGCACTTTGCACGAAGCTGAAGGCCCTCAGGCTGAGCTTCACTCTAGCGATAACCTCCAAAGGCCTTCGCTTAATAGCGGTTGGGTGCAAGAGTCTATGTACTTTCCACCTTTGTTGATTGCATTAAAGTAGACAGTGTCGAATGGATGGAGTGCCTTGGCAGGGCCGGATCAGTGGTGGAACTTGTGGTGAAGGATTGCAAGGGAATCAGCCAGTTTGATCTCCTAAAGTTTGGTCCAGGATGGATGAAGCTTGAGAAGTTTTGAGTTTGAGATCAAAGGCAATGATTGGATGTCATTGCTTGGCCCTGATCCTGCGTATGATGCTGACTACCGATACAAATATGATATCAGTTGTGAGAATTTGAAGGATTTGAGATTGGCACATATTGTAACTATGCGCACTACCAACTGGGGTGACCCAGCACAGACAGTGAATGAGATTGGACTCCGTTTTCTTCTGAGAAAGTGCAAAGCGTTAGAGAAACTTTGCCTGGAATATATTGTTGGTCTAGATGAGGACGAGATGATTGTGCTGTTCCAGAACTGCAGCAACCTTAGAAGCCTCTCACTTCACCTCATGCCTCTTCGCCAACTTGACAATGATTTCAGGACACCACTTACTGATGAAAGCCTTAAGGCCCTCGGTCTCAGCTGCCCTATGCTTGAGGTTGTTGAGCTGACCTTTTCGTTTTGCTCGAGTATGTATCCAACAGAAATAGGTATAGTTGCACTCATTCAGACCTGTCCAATTCGTGCTTTCATGCTGAATGGAGCGAACATGTTTTATGACTCAGGGTTGGAGGCTATTTCGTCGGCGCCATTCCTGGAGAGAGTCGAGCTTTTGTATTGCAAGAGGATAACAGATGCTGGGATGAGTTTCATCGCTCGTGCCCCGCGCTTGAGTAGTCTCACTCCGGAAATGCAAAAAAGTGACTGATAATGGAATAGCCCAGCTGACACATTCAGCAAAACTGGAGTCTCTGACCGTTGTAGGTTGCCATCAGATCTCCCGGGAAGGTGTTCAGGGGGCTGCCAGATTAGTTCGCTACTCAGCTGATTCTGGAAACGTTTGCAGCTTAAAGGAAGTGGAAGTTGCAGAAAAAGACATGATATCAGAATGAAACTGAATTATTATTACCTATGCTTCTTTCCATTTCTTAAATAATATTTGCTTTAGTTTCGAATGTGTACTATTATACCAAAGTACCCCCGTGCTATGTTTTCCCCCTTTCGATTTGAAAAGGATCCTCAAGATTTTGGACTGACTTATACATGGGGTATAAGCTTCCAGTGGCATATTTGCTTTCAGTTTTGCTTCCCTGGCACTCTGGCAGCATCACGTCTTGGAGCACACATTGCTGCCCCTGTTCGTTTGTGTGTGTTGTGGGCTTAGAGTTCATTTGTGTTTCAAATGGTGTGAATTAGTTAGGCGCGCACCGACTCTCTAGCTCATATCTTCCAAAAGAAAAGCAATACAATATTTACTCCCTCCGTTCTAAATTACTATTATAGGAGCTTTAACTTCTATTAGATTCATTGGTATTACGGATATATAACCGAACCGGTCATTAGCTTTTCTGTCAACAAATTCATTAACATTTCGTAAATTCTTAATGACCAATTTAACCGAACGGGTTTCGTAGAATTAATAATCGAAACCTACGCCTAGATAGAATATAAGTAGCAAGTGTTGTTATTATATTCCTTTTCCGGCAAGAGTGCTAATCCCGCTTCTTGTTAACGTCCGAATTTTGTTTCCCGCCATAACCGCTTGCGGCTTGCGCAGTCGAAGCACACATACTGATTTTGGGAGAAGGCAAATCTGCTCTCCACAAAACAAGAAAACCAAAATAAAAGGAGTTGATTTGCCTACTCCAAAAGTATTCATAATGCTCCATTTTAAAATGACACATTTGCAACCAAATTGAACCGGAAACGGTAAGTACATATATGAGTTGTTTTGCCCCTGCAGTTTTACAATCAAGATACACAATTTCTAGATTGAGATTTGCCAAATAAGATCTGAAACACCCAAAACACAAAAGCATTGCACAATATTCTTTCCCCAAGATCGATCCACATCTATCAATTATGAATGCACATGCTGATTTGCACACAGTGCCAGCTGAAAGGACCGTATAGACTAGAGGGGGGTCAACAGCCTATTAAAAATTCTAGCAAAACACTAGACCACAAGTTAGTTGATAAGCAAGCGAGACAAAACGCTAGCTCTAGACTATTCTATGCAAGCCACCTATCAAGATATGCTACTCACAAATATAAGCACTCAACACGCAAGAAACCAACTCCCCCGAACCTAAGGAGATGACACCTAAACAAGTATTAAGCGCAAGGAAGAGAGATCGTGAGGATTATACTGATGGGCTTGATTGAAGTGAAGTCCGCACGCCGTGAAGACCAATCACCGGGATATATCCAATATAAAAACCAAATGATCAAACCCAATAGAATACAAGAAAGCCAAGAGTCCACTCGATGGTGGAGAAGACAAAGAACACTCGATTTTTTACCGAGGTTCACGTGATCGCCGTCACGCTACTCCTCGTTGTGGCACCGGTCTTCCTTGGTGGATTGCGAGCTAGGCTTCACACGCCAATCCCTCACCGGGAGCCGTTCACCAACACAAGAGAAGTGGCTATCAACCACGAGCAATCCACTAGAGTTGGTTTTGGCACTCCACCGAGGATAACCACAAAACCTCTCACAATCAATCACCTTGGTGTGGGCTTGAACAATCTCCAATCAACCTCACACCGGAATCGCCTCCAAGCCGCTAGGGGCACGGCAATGCCCCAAGAGAATAAGAACTCAGCCTTGGCTTGCTCTCAAGTGCTCTAGAATGCAATTCACCAAGCAATGATGCACTTGAGGATCACTCAACTCACAAAGATGAACAAGTGAGTGAGTGGGAGGCTTAGGATGCTCACAAAGAGTATGCAAATGATTCAAGTGTGCAAGAGTTGTCACCAAGTGACCAGAGAAGGAGTATAAATACCCCCAAATGCAATCCTAGCCGTTACCCATAGAAAAACAGCCGTTAACACGATTTTCGGGGCGTCGGACCGACCGTCGGACAGAGTCCGTCGGACTAATCCTTCGCGTCCGACGCTCGGATGGCTGCCGCGTGTCAACTCTCATTCAACCTCAGTAGCTGGATCGCAACGGCTACTTCTCGCGCTCAACTGCGGACTGTCGGACTGGGGGCACCGGACTAAAGAGCTCCGTCCGACGCCCTGTTCCCAGTACATTACGCGCGTACCGTCGGAGTGTTAAGCGAACACCATCGGACCAACGAAACGTACAGTCTGACACTTCCAGAGAGGTTTGAAACCGAGAAAACTGCGTCGGACGAAGTCCGACGGAGTCCGACGCTCGGCGTCGGACTAAGCTTCAGCGTCCGACGCTCTCAGATTGCGCCACGCGTCACACCTCGCTGCTCGGCACCGTCGGACTGAAGTGGGCAATGGTCCGACGCTCGTTTACTGAGCGTCTGACGCTCGCCATTGCCCAGAATTAGGGTTAAGCGTCGGACTCTACTCAATAGCCCGACGCTGCCCCTCTGCACAGTCCGACGCTCACTTCTCAGGGTTTTTCAAGTCTATTTCTCACCCCTTGCTTCTATGTGCTAACACTCAAGATCTTTAACACTTGTGCACAGTGTGTTAGCATTTTGCAAATATTTTTCAAGGGTTTTCAAAGATGTTCTCTAGGTTGGTTGGTTCAATGCACATGAGATGCAACCTAGAGCACTTGAAAGTAATCCAACACTCGTTCTCCCCTTAATAGTCGGCTATCTATCCTAAATATGATCACACCCTCTAGGTGTATTGATCACTTAAAGAAAAACCTATTTGAGGTTATACCTTTGCCTTCATGCCTTTGCTTAACACTTGATCACCTCACTTCTTGTTCACTTGATCCATGGTAGAGCTATTTTGATCAACATAGTCACCTAGGCTCCACACTCCATGGTTTGACCAACCTAAACCTTGCCATCACCTAGCAACTTAGGTTAGTCCTTAGGATGTCATTAATTATCAAAACCAAACTAGGGCTTTCAATCTCCCCCTTTTTGGTACGTGCTCGTCGGCGTCAATGGAGGAGATGGTGGTCGGCTCGGCTTATATAGGGCAGAGGAGAGGCTCTCGGCAGGCTCGAGACGCGTAGAGGACCCCCACGGACCCGGCCCCGTCGGTGACACGCGGCCGGCCGGCCCCGGGCGATGCCGGCGAGCGGTGGGGCACGCGCGGTCTCTGCTGGCGAGCAGAGCGCGAGCAGAGCCCGGACCCCCCTGCTGACATTGTAGCAGTCTACACCCCTATCCCCTTTTTGCAAAATTACCCCTTATTTTGTATACAAACTTGAAAAATGTCCTTAATAAAAATTGTAGCAAATTAAATTTAGAACAACTTTGGTTTTTGAACCAAATTCAAATTTTGAATGGATTTTTAGTAATTCAAAAAGGGGTAAAAGCTTGATTTGAAATTTATTTCAAATTCAACTAAATTCTCAAACTTTTTCTCAATAACTTGAAAATATGCAAAAATAAAAGTTATTCAACTTGTCAAGTCCTATAAATTTCATTAAATGAGTTTCACCAAATTATTCATAGTTTTTGAAATAGCATTTCAAATTTAAATTTCAAAACACTGTTTAGGGTTTAATTTGAAATCTTACTGCATAACATCAAAATCCTCAAATATAAAAGTTGTTCAATTTGAAAAGCCTTACAACTTTCATTAAAGTAGTTTGCCCAATTTCTTGATAGTTTTTGAAAGAGCATTTTAAATTTGAATAAACAAACACTAATTGGGTTTTAATTTAATTTTCCACTGGTAAACTTTAAAATCTCCAAATATGAAAGTTGTTCCATTTTGAAAGGGCTAAAACTTTTATTAAAGACCATCATCAGGTTCCTACTAGTTTTTGAATTTGTATTTCAAGTTTAAACTTTAAAACCTAGATTAAGATTTTATTTGAAATTATTTTCAATAACTTCAAAATTGCCCAAAATAGAAGTTGCTCAAATTTTAAAGATTTACAACTTTTGTTTAAGACCTAATACTTGATTCTATTGAGTTTTTGATTTAGGGTTTCGGGTCCGATTAGTGTTTTTAATTGTTTTCCTTTTTATTTCTTATTTGGATTTAAAGGCATACACACAAACAATTACTTAAAACATAAAGTCACTCAAAGATACCTAAGTACAATCACATGATGCACAGTAATAATGGTTTTATGCGGGATGAATTACATGCAATCATGATGACATGGCCGGTTTTAATAACTTATGAGAGAAGTCCCTGTCCTTGATGTCCTCACCCAAGCTCTTCAAGTCTATTTCTCACCCCTTGCTTTTATGTGCTAACACTCAAGGTCTTCAACACTTGTGCACAGTGTGTTAGCATTTTGCAAACATTTTTCAAGGGTTTTCAAAGATGTTATCTAGGTTGGTTGGTTCAATGCACATGAGATGCAACCTAGAGCACTTGAAAGTAATCCAACACTCGTTCTCCCCTTAATTGTCGGCTATCTATCCTAAATGTGATCACACCCTCTAGGTGTATATATCACTTAAAGAAAAACCTATTTGAGGTTATACCTTTGCCTTCATGCCTTTGCTTAACACTTGATCACCTCACTTCTTGTTCACTTGATCCATGGTAGAGCCATCTTGATCAACATAGTCTCCTAGGCTCCACACTCCATGGTTTGACCAACCTAAACCTTGCCATCACCTAGCAACTTAGGTTAGTCCTTAGGATGTCATTAATTATCAAAACCAAACTAGGGCTTTTAATCTCCCCCTTTTGGTAATTGATGACATCCCTTACAAAGATAAGAGTTAAGTTTGTTTTTGAACTTGTGAGCTTGTCCAAACAAGATTGTCATGTTTTGGAAAGGACAAACAACACAAATTCGGTTTGGTGGCTATTTGGCTCCCCCTACATATGTGCATGAGTTTGGATTTGAAAGCTTTCACATATGCATATATAGAGAGTAAATTTCCACCAAGATGTGGTAGGATTGTTAGCATAAACCTTTGAAGCGTGATACCAATTGAAAAAATTTCATATCGACGTTGCGAAAATCTCCATCCTTAGCACTTTTGATAACTAAATGATCACAAAACTTGAGCATACCGTGAGATCAACATTATATGCAATGCTCAAGAACCACTTGTAAGACCACTTGTAATGTACAAGATCATCTAGCTACCACCTAAACATGCTAGTTATCAAGTTATCAAACAATTCTATACTAGTATACTCCACTCAAGAACATGGCAATAGAATGTAAAAACATATGCAAGTGCATCAAACATATATGAGTGCACATTGCAAGTGCAACAACTAAGTTCATGAGTTTGCTCCCCCTTAAGGTGAGCTTATCTTAAGTAAAGGTTATGATTCAAAATTTTTGATCCCTTTACTTTGGCCTATTGCTCTTCCATCATCGGCCTAATATTGGTTCATCGCGAAGTTCAAGTTCTCTCCCCCTTTATCATTTTATCTTTGTTCTTTCTCCCCCTTGGCCTCAAGTACCACAAAAGGGTCAAGTTAATGGAATGAGAGACCTTTGTTAGTCAAATTTTGGTTTAATCTAGCAAATTTGTACAAGTGTCTTAACTCGGTTTGAACCAAAGACAAGCTTCTTCACGCCACCCGGGGTTATCTTGCCTATGTTGAGTTAAGCACTTAGTTACTCATTTAATCTAGATTCAACACTATGTTTGCATCCCCATGAACAAGTTATATGCCATCACTAGATCAAGCAATCAACCAAGCAATAGTGATGCCATATAGACTTCAAAATCATTTTAGCTTTCAATGAATGACCTAGAGAGAACAAAATTATGTCTATATGATCTAGCAAGTCCTAGCAAAGTATGAATGCACATGTCAAATAATGATACCTTTGCCTTACTTGGAGGATAGACATGTCATAAGATATTCATGAAGTGCATCAACACATGTTGGAGTAGTCAAGTATGTTCAACTCATTCCTTAACTTGCAAAATCTAGCTTCATCAAGTGGCTTGGTGAATATGTCGGCTAATTGATCTTTGGTGCCTACACTTGTGATTACAATATCTCCTTTTGCTTGGTGATCTCTTATGAAATGGTGCCTCACATCTATATGTTTGGTTCTTGAATGTTGCACCGGATTGGTTGTGATCTTCACCGCACTTTCATTGTCACATAGCAATGGAACCTTGTTGAATTTCAATCCGTAGTCCTTCAAGGTTTGCCTCATCCAAAGCAATTGTGCACAACAACTTCCCGCACTCATATATTCCGCTTCGGCGGTAGAAAGTGCAACACTATTTTGCTTTTTGGATGACCATGAAACTAGTGACCTTCCCAAGAGTTGACATGTACCGGAAGTGCTCTTTCTATCAATTTTACAACCAGCATAGTCCGCATCCGCATAACCTATCAATGTGAAGTTGGAGCCCTTGGGATACCACAAACCAATGTTAGGTGTGCTCTTTAAGAACCTCACTATTCTTTTAGTTGCCTTCAAATGACTTTTTCTTGGAGAGGCTTGATATCTTGCGCACATGCACACACTAAACATCACATCCGGCCTAGAAGCGGTCACATAGAGTAGACTACCAATCATTGACCGATATTGCTTTTGATCAACCAATTCACCTTCTACATCCGATTCCAAGCTTCTACTAGTGCCCATTGGTGTTGAGATTGCTTTTGCATTTTGCAATCCAAACTTCTTCACCATGTCCTTGATATACTTGCTTTGACTCACAAATGTGCCATTCCTCAATTGCTTGATTTGGAGTCCAAGAAAGTAGTTAAGTTCACCTACCATGGACATTTCAAACTCTTTGGCCATCATTTCTCCAAACTCCTCACAAAATGCTTGACTTGTTGATCTAAAGATGATATCATCAACATAGATTTGCATGATGAATAAGTCATTCCCGATCTTCTTAGTGAAGAGAGTGGTGTCAACCTTTCCCATCTTGAACCCTTTAGATAGTAGGAAGTCCCTCAACCTCTCATACCATGCTCTTGGTGCTTGTTTCAAGCCATAGAGGGCCTTCTTGAGCTTGTATACATAATCGGGCTTCTTATCATCTTCAAAACCGGGAGGTTGCTCAACATAGACTAACTCATTGATGTATCCATTCAAAAATGCACTTTTGACATTCATTTGATAGAGCTTGATATCATGAGCACATGCATATGCCAATAAGATCCGGATTGCTTCAAATCTTGCCACCGGTGCATAAGTTTCTCCAAAGTCTAAGCCTTCAATTTGAGTGTAACCTTGTGCAACCAATCTAGCTTTGTTCCTCACAACAATCCCATCTTGATCTTGCTTGTTCCGGAAGACCCACTTGGTGTCAATCACATTGTATTTACTTGGTCTTGGAACTAATTCCCATACTTGATTTCTCTCAAAATTGTTGAGCTCTTCATGCATAGCATTTATCCAATCCTCATCTTTGAGTGCCTTCTCAATGTTGGTAGGCTCCTCTTGTGAGACAAATGAATAATGCTCACAAAATGAAGCCACTCTTGACCTTGTTTGTACACCTCTACTAATATCACCAACAATTTGATCTAGAGGATGATCTCTTGCAATGTGAGTTGGTTGGAGAATATGAGATGAACTAGCATCTTGAACTTGGTCTTGATCTTGATCATGAGCTTGAACTTGAGATTCACTTGAGCTTGCTTGATTTGCATCATCTTCCGCTTGTTCAATAGGAGGGATGACTTCATCATCATTATCTTCAATTTGTCTTGGTCTAATGTCACCAATGTCCATGTTCTTCATACCATCAACTAATTGAGATCCTCTTACATCATCTAGATTATCCTTCTCTTCTTGAAACCCATTGGTTTCATCAAACTCAACATCATGGACTTCTTCAACTATCTCATGTGCCAAGTTCCATACTTTATATGCTTTGCTTGAAGTTGAATATCCAAGAAGAAATCCTTCATCACACTTCTTCTCAAATTTACCCAAACGAGTGCCCTTCTTTAAGATATAGTATTTGCAACCAAACACTCTAAAATATGCAGTGTTGGGTTTTCTTCCATTCAAGAGCTCATAGGGTGTCTTTTTTAATATTGGATGACAATATAGACGGTTGCTAGTGTAGCAAGCCGTATTGATAGCTTCCGCCCAAAATTCATCACTAACATTGTATTCACTTAGCATGGTTCTTGCCATATCAATGAGAGTTTTATTCTTCTTTCGACAAGACCATTTGATTGATCAGTATACTTTGCCGAGAATTGATGCTTGATTCCTAGATCATCACAAAACTCATCAACTCTTGTATTCTTGAATTCACTTCCATTATCACTCCTAACTTGCTTCACCCTTCTTTCAAACTCATTTTCACTTCTCTTGATGAAAGACTTAAAGATTCCATATGCTTCACTTTTGTCAAGTAGAAAGAAGACCCAAGTGTATCTTGAGAAGTCATCAATTATCACAAAGCCATATTTTCTTCCTCCAATACTTGCATAAGTGGTTGGACCAAACAAATCCATATGCAATAGCTCAAGTGGACTAGATGTACTCATCACACCTTTCTTAGGGTGTGTGTTCCCAACTTGCTTTCCAAATTGACAAGAACTACACAATATATCCTTCTCAAAGTGTACATCCTTCAAGCCTTTAACCATGTCATGCTTGACCAATCTACCAAGTTGCTTCATCCCAACATGTCCAAGTCTTCTATGCCACAACCAACCAAGACTTGACTTTGAGATTAAACATGAAGAAAGCTTTGCTTCACTATCATTGAAATCCACCAAGTATAGGTTCCCATATCTAAAGCCCTTGAAGATCAAGTTGGAACCATCCACACTAACAATCTCAACATCATCAATACCAAAGATGCACTTGAAACCAAGATCACATAGTTGTGCAACCGATAATAAGTTGAAATTGAGAGATTCAACTAGCAACACATTTGATATGCTCATATCATTTGAGATAGCAATCTTGCCTAATCCTTTTACCTTGCTTTTTCCATTGTCACCAAATGTGATAGAATCAAACTCTTGGCTACCATTTGTGTTGATAGAATTGAACATACTAGACTCTCCGGTCATGTGTTGAGTGCATCCACTATCAAGCACCCAATGTCTTCCTCCAGCTTTATAATTGACCTACAAAGAATAGATCAATTGGTTTTAGGTACCCAAGCGTTCTTGGGTCCTTGGAGGTTAGTGACCAAAGACTTAGGCACCCAAATGGATCTCATCCGTGGGTTGCCTCTTGGTGTACCAATATACTTGGCTTTAACACCCTTCACTCCCTTGGTGAGCATGTAACAAGTATCAAGTCGAATTGAAGTCGTACTAGCAAATTTTACTTGCTTGATCTTGTTGGCCATGCAATATTACTCATTATGCCCTACTTGCTTGCA
This sequence comes from Eremochloa ophiuroides, assembly GCA_038502445.1. Taxonomy (NCBI): domain Eukaryota; kingdom Viridiplantae; phylum Streptophyta; class Magnoliopsida; order Poales; family Poaceae; genus Eremochloa; species Eremochloa ophiuroides. The sequence continues at coordinate 79,189,973 of JAHLJS010000005.1, read as the reverse complement.
TCTTTGGCAATACCTACCATTGCTCCTCACAAAGCTAGTTTTGGGAGTCACAAAAGCGGCCTTGCCTTTCTTGGGGGTATAGCCTAGTCCCTCCTTAGAGTGACTAAATCTTTGGCTACCCAAACACTTTAGCAAGCGGGCATCCCCACCATAGGCATTGCCTAAGGCACGGGTGAGCTTGTTGACCTCCTCCTTGAGGTTTTTGTTTTCTACCACAAGTGAGGACTTAGAGTCATCAACTTTAGGTGAAATAAGAGTGGTGGAGCTGCAAGAAGAGTTAGTGCCAACAATAGTAGAAGAAGGAATTGACATGTCACTAAGTATATCACATGATGAACCCATGTCACATGTCTTGATGGATGCCTTCTTCTCATTTTCGGCCACTAGAGAGGAATGAGCTTTCTCAAGCTTGGAGTGAGCCACCTTGAGGTTCTCATGGGCTTGCATTAGCCTCTCATGAGACTTTAAGAGCTCATCAAAGGATTGCTCAATGGCTATCTTGCCTTTGCGCAATTCTTTGCACTCCTTTCTCTTGGCCTCAATGTAAGTATTGGCATCATCAAGCATGGACATAAGCTCATCACATGATAGCTCCTCCTCATCACTCTCATCATCGGATTGTATCTTGGATGGCTTAGCCATCAAGCATGTAGATGGAGTATCAAAGAGAGATAACTTGTTGTTGAGAGCAATGCTTGCCATAGCCTTCTTCTTGATGGTCTTGCTCTCATCATCACTATCATCATCATCGGTAGAGGCATCACTATCATCCCAAGTGACACAATATGATTGCCCCTTCTTCTTCTTCTTGAGAGTCACGTTCTTGTTCTTCTTCTCTTTCTTGTCCTTCTTCTTGCTCTTCTTCTTATCATCATCACTCTCATTGTCATTGTCACTATTTAGAGGACAATCAACAATGAAGTGATCCAAGCTCTTGCACTTGAAGCATCTCCTTGGCTCTTGCTTGTTTTTGGAGATAAACTTCTTCTTGCCTTGACCATAGCCCTTTCTCTTCATGAAACGACCAAACTTGCGTACTAGAAAAGCCATGGCCTCATCATCTTCATCATCACTAAAGGTAGATTCTTCTTCTAGCTCAACCATCTTGGCCTTACCTTTGCTCTTGGAGGGTGTAGCTTTGAGAGCCACACTCTTTTTCTTCTTCTCCTCAACCACCTCTTCATTGTTTATGTCTTGGGTGATGATCTCACCGAGAATTTGGTTGGCCTTCTTAGTGCTCAAGTCTTCTCTTGCAAGCAAGGTCTTGATAATAGCAAATCCTGCGGGCAAGCACCTCAAGAACTTATGAGAGAAGTCCTTGTCGTTGATGTCCTCACCCAAGCTCTTCAAGTCATTCACTATCACTTGTAGCCGGTTGAATATTTCTGGCACACTTTCATCTTCATTCATCTTGAAAGTGCCAAACTTCTCTCTCAACATATATACCTTGGCATTCTTGACCTCTTGTGTGCCCTCATATGTCTCCTCTAACCGCTTCCAAATGTCATGAGCCAAATCCAGATCCTTGATTTGCTCAAACACATGAGACCCAAGAGTGGTATAGAGTGCATTGATTGCATGGGCATTGCACTCCATCTTTCTTTTGTCAACGTCGGTGGGAGCTTGAGCATTCTCATACTCAATTTTTATCTCCGTCACCTTCCACACATCGATATGCATGGTCATGAAATGCACTATCATCTTACTCTTCCAATGATCATAGCTTGTGCCATCAAACTTTAGCAGCTTCCCCAACACATTGATTTGAGCCATTTTTCACCGCAAGGATGTTAAGCCTCAAAAAATGGTGACCTCGGCTCCGATACCACTTGAAAGGACCGTATAGGCCAGAGGGCGTGAATAGCCTATTAAAAATTCTAGCAAAACACTAGACCACAAGTTAGTTGATAAGCAAACGAGACAAAGCGCTAGTTCTAAACTATTCTATGCAAGCCACCTATCAAGATATGCTACTCACAAATATAAGCACTCAACACGCAAGAAACCAACTTTCCCGAACCTAAGGAGATGGCACCTAAACAAATATTAAGCGCAAGGAAGAGAGATCATGAGGATTATACCGATGGGCTTGATTGAAGTGAAGTCCGCACGCCGTGAAGACCAATCACCGGGATATATCCAATATGAAAACCAAATGATCAAACCCAATAGAATACAAGAAAGCCAAGAGTCCACTCGATGATGGAGAAGACAAAGAACACTCGATTTTTTACCGGGGTTCACGTGATCGCCGTCACGCTACTCCTCGTTGTGGCACCGGTCTTCCTTGGTGGATTGCGAGTTAGGCTTCACACGCCAATCCCTCACCGGGAGCCGCTCACCAACACAAGAGAAGTGGCTATCAACCACGAGCAATCCACTAGAGTTGGTTTTGGCACTCCGCCGAGGATAACCACAAAACCTCTCACAATCAATCACCTTAGTGTGGGCTTGAACAATATCCAATCAACCTCACACCGGAATCGCCTCCAAGCCGCTAGGGACACGGCAATGCCCCAAGAGAATAAAAACTCAGTCTTGGCTCGCTCTCAAGTGCTCTAGAATGCAATTCACTAAGCAATGATGCACTTGAGGATCACTCAACTCACAAAGATGAATAAGTGAGTGAGTGGGAGGCTTAGGATGCTCACAAAGAGTATGCAAATGATTCAAGTGTGCAAGAGTTGTCACCAAGTGACCAGAGAAGGAGTATAAATACCCCCAAGTGTAATCCTAGCCGTTACACACTGAAAAACAGCCGTTAACACGATTTTCGGGGCGTCGGACCGACCGTCGGATTGAGTCCGTCGGACTAATCCTTCGCGTCCGACGCTCGGATGGCTGCCGCGTGTCAATTCTCGTTCAACCTCAGTCGCTGGATCGCAACAGCTACTTCTCGCGCTCAACTGCGGACTGTCGGACTGGGGGCACCGGACTAAAGAGCTCCGTTCGACGCCCTGTTTCCAGTACGTTACGCGCGTACCGTCGGACTATTAAGCGAACACCATCGGACCAACGAAACGTACAGTCCGACACTTCCAGAGAGGTTTGAAACCGAGAAAACTGCGTCGGACTAAGCTTCAGCGTCCGACGCTCTCAGATTGCGCCACGCGTCACACCTTGCTGCTCGGCACCGTCGGACTGAAGTGAGCAATGGTCCGACGCTCGTTTACTGAGCGTCCGACGCTCGCCATTGCCCAGAACTAGGGTTAGGCGTCGGACTCTACTCAATGGCCCGACGCTGCCCCTCTGCACAGTCCGACGCTCACTTCTCAGGGTTTTTCAAGTCTATTTCTCACCCCTTGCTTCTATGTGCTAACACTCAAGGTCTTCAACACTTGTGCACAGTATGTTAGCATTTTGCAAATATTTTTCAATGGTTTTCAAATATGTTCTCTAGGTTGGTTGGTTCAATGCACATGAGATGCAACCTAGAGCATTTGAAAGTAATCCAACACTCGTTCTCCCCTTAATAGTCAGCTATCTATCCTAAATGTGATCACACCCTCTAGGTGTCTTGATCACTTAAAGAAAAACCTATTTGAGGTTATACCTTTGCCTTCATGCCTTTGCTTAACACTTGATCACCTCACTTCTTGTTCACTTGATCCATGGTAGAGCCATCTTGATCAACATAGTCTCCTAAGCTCCACACTCCATGGTTTGACCAACCTAAACCTTACCATCACTTAGCAACTTAGGTTAGTCCTTAGGATGTCATTAATTATCAAAACCAAACTAGGGCTTTCACCAGCTCGATTTTTTATGCTATTGACTTGTGCTACCAAGATGAGTGCAGACTTTGCCCACTTATTCACTAGATTTGCTTCAACTGCACCTCTTGTTAGTGTCCCCCTCCTCCCTGTAGAGATACAAACAATAACAGTGTGATTTAGACAATATATGCATAAAAAGCGTGGTTGTATACAGAAAAAAGCTACCTTGTTTTTTGCTTTGTTATATGAATATATTCGCCCAATGAGGGTGGAAAAACTACCTAAAATCTTGCATTAATTTTCTTATATATATATATATATATATATATATATATATATATATATATATATATGATTAAATTATAGATTCCTAAACATAAAACATGACTTAACAAGCACCTCTAGAAACAAGTTTAGAAAGCATATGGCTGACTTGTGGGGCAAACAACTAGGTATATCGAAAGTCTGACAGTAGTTAGTTGGGAAACTAGGGAACAGAGACAGGAGGTACTCATATCAGCAAACAACACCTACAAGTAGCATGTGTGTCCTCCTTAGAGACAGAACTTGCAAAACAATCAAAACTAACAATCTAGCATTGATATCCTTGTAACGAAGAGATCACAAAATTATACAAGCTGCAAAAACAAACTGAGCAACTCACCACGTTTGCATCATGACTGTCAATGCCAGGAATAGATGTAAACACTGTAAAAACGCATCCATGTACTGAACAGCTTGCTCGTGCTAGAGAGATAAGCAGAAGAAGCATTTAGTGACAACATGAATTGTTGCTAGTATATGAGCATCAGAGCATGCATTTGGGAATAGAAACATACCTCAATTCTCATAACTGCGACGATGTCTTTCTGCCTGCACACTAAAGAAAACAGACACACGATCAATGCCTCGCGGTTCAGAACTTGAACATGAGTCAAGAACTTAGCAGTTAGTAAATGACGCAATAGAGGTTTTTCCTCCACAAGCATGAGCTATCCTGGTAATCTTCTCGAATCCCATCTCCGGATCACAAACAGGCGCGAACATAGGACATCACAGTCACAAGAATTTAGATTTCAGAAAAGTACCAGCTCAAAATTACCAAAATAACATATAAGTTCACTGAAAAGGCAATTTAAGTTTAATTTTTACTCCCTCCATCCCTAAATAACTGTCGTTTGCGCTTCCCAAGAAACAACTTCAATTAAATATATATTAAAAAATATTAATATTTATAGTGTATAATTAGTATCATTGAAAAGATCTTTGAATCTAGTATTTTAACAAATTTATTATGAGATATAAATGTTGCACATATTTTCTACAAATCGAGTCAAACTTGTAACACGCACACCAACGACGACACTTAAAAAGGGACGGAGGGAGTAGGCAACAATGTCTTCAACAGTAGGAGATTTAGGTATTTTGAAAAGGCAAGTACATTGGGCTGCACCAGCAGAGGTGTGTTCATGCTACGTTTTGTGCCAGTTCATCTTCTACGTCTTATTTAGAAGTGACAATTGATGGACTAACCTTGAGCAGCTGCATGCGGTACTTCCTCTGTCCGTGCTAGATCATGGAGATGAGCCTCATGACAACGTAGAAACAGAAGTAAGATCCCGCTCGCCTGCAGCAAGTATACCTTCCTTTCCAAGGCAAGGAAGAAATTCATATTTCCGTGAAAATCGAAGAAGTATTCTTTCATTCATTCATTCAGATGGAGTAGGACTACTTACTGTAAGGAGGCTAAAGCTGAACTGGTTGGCCGCTCCGACTATCACCATGGTGACGAGCTGCCAGGACAGGAAGCAAAATGCCCAAGTTCAGAAAAAATGCAATGCATTGCAGGATGCATGCAATTGCTAATTATTAACCTCTAAATGCTGATTATTGACACCTCCATAAAACTTAACACCAGCTGCATTTTCTTATGTCATTTAAGTTTCATATGTTAGGCAATAATGTCTTCCTAAATAGGCGATTTATGTATTCAGAAAAAGCAAGTGCACGAAGGGTAAAATAGGAGAGTGTTAAATAGGACAAGTGCTAAACAGAAGCAATGTTGTAAATAGGAATGTACCAGTACAAAATAAATGCATAGGATGAACAATGGGATCCCAGGAACTTTAAAATTATAGTGCCAATTCACCGGTGCAAAATTACTGAGATATATCAGTTCAAAACTCAAGTGTTGGAGGTACCCCAAATCTAACAGCTATCAGTTCCTCACAAATAGCCAGAGGCATAAATCAACGAGCTGATGTTCACCAGAGGCATAAATCAACGAGCTGATGTTCACCACAGGCTTTCTAAAACATAGTTGATCTAAAAAGGATTATGGATGTTCCTGGAGCCTCTATTGGTGATGAGTAGGTAATTGCAATTTTATTAAGCAATTTAAGTGTCATCCATTAGGCAAAAATGTCTTCCTAAAAAGGTAATTTAGCTCATTTTTACTAATAAAAAAGGCCATCACATTGTGATAAACAAGTATGGTGAGACACAGAGCTATATTCATGAAAAACTAATGAATGCAGCCTCAATTCAGTATCCCATGCCTTATCTGCAGCCAAGTATGTAGATTTGACACTAAACAACATACAAAATCTACAGCCATTTATCATTTAAGGTACATACCAAAGAAAAATGATTCGCATGACATATATTTGACATTAAGAAACATAAAAAATCTACGTCCATTTATGTACCAAGGAAAATGATTAGCTGGAGGGCAGAGCATGACATTGATAAGCAGGACTGCAGCAAAAGGGCAAGGCAAACTGCAAACCACATCTTGCGCCATCCGTCATCGCGACACTAGCATCCCCCTCTGCCAGTACTCCCCTTGTCCCTTGCCTCAAAAGCATGTCTTGGACAAAAAGAAAAAGAAAAAGACAAGCATAACCACTTGCATCAGATCCATACACGGGTCGGAGCCACCATGGAAGCAGGGGAAGAGCACGATGGGGGCGGGCAGAGGGGAGCGGGGCCTGACCAGTGACCATGAGCTAGTCGAGGTTGAACTTAATCGTACCCATGAGCTGCTCGACGATCTCTAAACAGGAAGAGGAGGGGGAAGGTCGAGCTGCAGTAGGGAGCCCAAACCCATACCGGGGCCAGCTCAGCAGATCCGAGCCAAAGGAGGTGGATCCGTGCACAGAGACTGCAGATTGGGCCACGGACACCGGATTCGATGGTGGTGGCGGCGGCGCCCTTTTCCGGGCTGAAGCCGCGCGCGCGGTAAGAGGAACGCCTGCCTCCGTCCTCATCACGGCCACCGACCTCCAGCAGCAATCACCGGCGATGGCGAGGAGAGGGCCCTGGGCTGGGAGCAGCCCAGCGGTTGGGGGCGACGGGATCCACCCAAGCCGTCCTGGTGAGGAAAGGTTGCGGGGTGGGAGAGGGAGAGAAATGGATGGATGGAAACGAATTAAGGAAAAGAAAGAGGGATAGAATAGGGGGACATAATAAATAAGGTGTGTGTGCAATTGGACCAAAATACGGCCAGCCAGAATAAAGTCTTTACCATATAGGTATCTGCCAAACAACCGCTTATACTCTCGTGGACTCATGCGGAGGTGACTGTAACTCCGTCCGGCGGGCCTGGCTGCCCACAGAATTGCGGCGGATAGGGAGGGAATTCGAGATAGCTACTCCAACCGGGCTTTGCCGCCCCCAACCCCAACCCATGATGAAAGTTATCTGGTCAGTGAGGCAAGTTGGCAACCCAATCTTTATTCTTATCTGCCATCCCTGTCCCCGTCACTGCACCGTCAACAAAACGACTGCTGCGGGAGCCTCCTATTTAGCAGACGGAGACGGGCAAGGGAAACAAATGAATTGAATCCTACTACGAGCAGTCGAGCAGAGCACTACTTGCACAGCCACAGCAGCAGCGCAGGCGACAGGGTGGGTGGGAATCGAACCCATGGACGACGGCGACTGGATCACGGCGAGGTACCTGCTCTCGTCGATTCTCGGGCGGAACCCGCTGGTGGTGGACTACGTCGACGAGGAGACCTTCCCCGTCGACCCTCCTAGCCCTTCCTCCTCATCCTCCTCCTCCAACGCTGCCCGCCGCGCGGAGGCGCCGCCGCCGGTGCGGGCGCCCGCGGGGGTGGCCGGCACGGTGTGCGCGGTGTGCACGGAGGAGATGGCCGCGGCGGACGCCGTGGTGCGCCTGCCCTGCGCGCACTGGTACCACCACGGCTGCATCGCGCCGTGGCTCGGGATCAGGGCCACCTGCCCCATGTGCCGCGCCGAGCTGCCGCCGAGGGAGCCCGACGACGACGAGGAGTCCGGCGGGGAAGGCGCGGGGCGCGCCAAGCCGGCGCCCGCTCGGGGTGCCGCCGCGGGGACCAGCGCCGGCGCGACCGCGGCCGCCACCGCAACCGCGCGCGCGCGGCGGGAGGCGCCGTACGAGTACCTCGCCGTCGCCGGCGGCGTGCTGTCCGGCTGATCCGATCGATGGCGTTGGCCGGCCGCGTCCACCGGCCGGCCGCCGAGTAGATAGATTAGGCGCGTGGACCCAGTCGTGTGAGCTCGGGGCAGGCGCCTTTGTACAAAACAAATTGGGAACTCCGAAAAACAATAAAAAGAAAAACAAGAGCATATTTCGACCCAAATTCTTGACTTGGGATTCAGCTGTCACTCATTTGCTCTGTTCTGATTCTGGAATTATAATCGTGTAAGGGGTCTTTCGTATTGAAATCTGAAAGTTCTTCAATTTTTATAAAGTTTAACCAACTATATTATTCGAATTGCATCAATATAATTTAATTCAAAATAAGTAAGCAATGTGAGAGATCAGTGGTTTGGATTTGTTTTCTATGACTTTTTGCTGATAAAAAATCAAAATGCATTTATTATTTTGAGCTGGATGCAGCAGTCGTTAGTTGGCGTTCAGACAGAGCGAGAAACGAACAGCCTGTACTGTTAAGGAATAGTAATAGTAGTACAACAACTAGGAGCAGTGTACTCAACGTTAATTGAAATGTGTTAAAAAAATAGACTAAGCAACAACCCAACGAACCCGTTGCTGGTGCCGCGTTTGCGCCATCACCATCAATCGCGTTGGTGCCTCACCTTCCCCTTGACAGTGATAAGCGCCTCCTAGATAGTACTAATATTATTATTAAGCTGACAGCATATCAACAGGTTTTCTTTATAGGAATACAGTACTCTCTGTTGTTTGAACATCTCACTAGCTTTCACATACAAGTAGTACCAGGTTGCTTTATCGGTTAACATACAAGTGGGTACACAAATCATTTCGTTTAATTGAAACAACCTTATTATTATTATTTAGAAAAATCGTATTCGTCCCGTGTACCAGCTGCAGCGCTTGCACGACGCTTTATTACGGCCAATTACTATGTATCGTTAATACCACGTTGTAAACCATCCTTTTATTTTTTGGAGAAAAATGAGCAGAGATAATATAACCATCAAATCTGAACACAGGATTCTACGTTACCGCAGCTATGATACGTGGAGACGCCGTCATCCGCATGCCGAAAAACAAGCCCACGAGCTTCCGTCGGTGGGCGCTCGTGTGTTTCGCGGTACGCTTGAGATCATTCCAATGAATGGCGATGGCGATGGCTTTGCTCCCCGAGTACACGTACACGTCCCTCGATTGGACGTTCATAATATATGTCACGTTCATAATATATGTCGCAACTCGCGAGCTGACGTCACTGGTTTTGTGTGCTGTTTAATACTAGTATATTACATTCTCTGCTTATCCATTGCACTGCAATATCCATCGACAGTACAAACTCGCTATACAAGTGAAATAACATAAATGAAAAATCCTTCCTGGTATTTGAGCTTGCTATACATTTATTAGTAAGTAGTGGTCAAAGCGCGACGAGAATCTAGTCACCACACCGCCTTGTTCCTTCTCGTGCATATATGAATTACAGCATCAGACTTTGCTTCACTTGCTTCGCTGCTGAGAATTACCCAGATAAACAATGCCACTTTCTGACCCACATTGTGTACCTCATCAGCTGCTGGAGCTGATAAGCTTAGCTGATTTTAGCTGATGCTGATTTATTGGGAGAGAAAATACCGTTTGAGAGCTGAAAAATAAGTGAACAGAGCCTAAAATTCCCCATTGAAGAGTTCTTGTAAGCCAATATACCATAACAAAAATCACATCAGAAACAGGACACAGGAAAATACCAGGTTAAGGGAATGAACCACCAAAGATCAGAACTGAGGAACAGGCATAGTTGCGCCGTCAGATTTTCACTAGTAGGTGTTTGCATTGGTGGAGAACAGCTCCTGGGGGGTAGCAGATGATCACTCACACGGAAACATGCTTCTCCACAACATTTTTGACATGTGGAAATCGATCGGCCCAACGCCTATAACCTGCACCACATATACTCCAAAAAAAAGGGTAAAGTTTGATTTTGTTTGTGCGCATTGAATGAGCTTTACTTTTAAGTCAACAAATTAGCATGTTTACCTGATACAATGATCTGCTTCTGGTTGAACTGGTCCCTGTCATCATCAGGGATATCCTGCAGTACAGAACATCATATTATCAGCGTATTCAGTGTATCTTAGAACTTCGTCCCAGTGAACAGTCACCCTATAAATTGAAATAGTCACAAATACCAAATAAAGACTATTAACCTGCCGCAAACTTCTGATAATGAGCTCAGACAAACTCCCAAGGGTCTTGGCGTCAAAATGAGAGCAGCTCAACAGAAACTCTTCTGACGTCAAGTCCAACAGCATTGCAAATAAGCAGGATGCTGTCATGGTAACTGATGAGGCATCCGTGGTTCCTATAAGCAATAACATATAGTGACTTATTAATACCAAAAAAACATATTGGGATAATTTTTGCTGTCGATTATATGTTAATACAGGTATGGAATATGGATCAGTTATCATTCCAGCACCACATATAGGGAAAGATGACAGGTTTCTCACAAGTCACTACAGGCAGTGATCGAAGCACATCAGTTTCATGATATGATAGTCAGACTGTATGATCCAATCGAACAAAGGAAATAATAAGTCTGCCTAGTTCCAGATTATAATGTGGGTGCATACCTTAGATGCTGACAAGAGATAGTCATCCATTAAACATAATGCCATAACATGGTCAAGGTTTCCTTTTGTGCAGTTAAGCCAAAGTGATGAAGTTGCCAAAACAGAACACAGAAACAACAACAGGCTAGCAACAACCTCACAGAATTGTACTCTCTGTTCCAATTCATAGATCGTTTTGGCTTTTCTAGATACACAACTTTTATTACGTATCTAGACATATCTTATACCTAGATGCAAAACAAAAGCTATGTATCTAGAAAAAAACAAAACGGCCTATAATTTGGAGCATAGGGTGGTATCATCTAATCTAGGATGCACAAAGATACATCATACATGTTTAAGCAAGATGAAAAGAAGTTAGAGCATACCAGCCCATGTAACAAGTGCCTTTAGGAGGTGAATGAAACGAGAATCCACTGGAACATGGACACACTTGCTCTACAAAAATACCGAAAAAATATTAATTTCCCATGGCATGCAGAAAATTGACCTTTCAGAAAATCAAGTCACTTACATTAGACATGAAATTTATGATGGTGTCGCATGCCAAAAACATGCTACCATTGTCAATCGTCGTTCCATCCTGCTCAGTCATTTTAACAAGGCAATCTATAATCTGCAGAGATACACAATCAGATGTTCACGTGCCAGCATACAGAATGCTAATTATGCCGAACAAGATAAAAGTTGAGAAGTTAACTGCAATCTCATGTGTTCATGACAATCAATAAACAATTAAACATCACATGAACATTGATTGCCTTTATAGGGCTACAAGCCACTAGAGTCATAAAGTACCATAGCATAATATAAATCATTCTAATCGCTAGACATTGGTTCTGGAGATCTCTGTTCCATGTTCATCTTGAAACAGAGGTCAAGCAGCTTCGACATACTGGTGCCCTGATGGTAACATGCAGGCAAAAACAAGAAAGCAATGAACAAGCAAAACGAAGTAAGCTGACTAGGAAGATAAGTTCATTTGAGGAACAAATACAAGTGGAATCAGTAATCAAGCTTTAGAAAGTTGAAAAGAAACAATTCTACTTACTGTCTTATAGCCGCCAAATGATGCCAAAGTTTGACATCCATCAACCTCCATTGTTATTTGAGACAGCATTGGAAGCATGAAGCAAACTGAATAGAAGGGGCTGTTGCAAGAATAGAACTTTATATCATCAATATTTTGCATCATGAAAGATGTATATATATACCTGGTGAGTACAAAATAAAAGAAGAAGCAACCTTGATTCATCTTGACCTTCTATAGAAAAGACAAATTCCAATAGATTTCTAATCTTCTCTTTGCAGGCATATGGTGCTTCTGCCAGATAACTGCAACAGAGTAACACATAGATGTGATATTGAATCGAGGAAAATACGTTGTACAAGAGCTTGATCTGGATGCTTTGACAATGAACTATTGAAGACACACATGGGCTAACAGATTATGTACATTGTGCACACAGACAAAAATGAATTGGCCAAACTACATTTGTTCAAAAAGATGAAAACCAGCTTAGCTTTTATAGTAGGAAAGCCAAATTTGTTGATAATGTTATAAAACATATACATAATTTATTATGACAAGCAGTATGGCCAGGCCCCAGGCAGCTGAACTAGTGTTTCTTTAAAGTCACAACTTAAGGGCCCTGAACGTGGCCCCACCCCCCCACCCCCCCACCAAACCCAAAAAAAAAAAAACCCTTAAGGGCCCTGAACAGCATGCTGTGTTAAATTGCTACAAATAAGGAGGAGCAATTATTTACTAATTGAGGATCATAAGGATATGAATTCTCAAAGAATAAAATGACAAGCAAGCAGCACACCTTCCTACTATTCTTGCAGCTGCCAAAAGATCATCACCTTTCCGTTGACCATGATCCTGTCACATTTTCATCTTCAAGATATTATTATCTTACAATACGAATGCTACATTTGGTAGATAACTAGATAAGAATATGTACCTTTGCATCCTGTAGAAAGTCTAAGACTAAACTCACTGTCTCATTTAATCCCGTAATTGCCTGCATTATGGTACTTTCACGGATGGTTGGTGCATCTGCATAGAGTTTAATTTTTAAAGAAGAATGGTTGGTAGGGGTACAGTTATCTTGGTAGACTTTCTATGATCTATTGAGATGACTCCCGACTTCGACAGAAAGATAGGAGAAACAGAAAGCTCAAGGTTATAAATTAGGAAATACAAGGGAAATGATAAAATTTCAACCCAAAAGCTTAGATGCTAGCAATGCCAAAAATTAATGCCATTGTATTCAGTTTGGGCAATTTGGAAACATAACTAAATTGCTAAATACAACAGACAGTTTATACTCATATACTACTAAAAAATTTCAAGCTCAAAGTAGATGACGTAAATCACTGAACTAATAACCATTTTACTATTGAATGTGTTATCAAATTAGCCTGCCTGGTAAGCAGTGACTAGCATGCAGTGGCCTGATCATTTTGCTAAAACATGTAGCACTTCAAGGAAATGTTTTCCAATGTTCAGATTTCCTTAAGAGCGCTGCATCAGCACGTAAGTTTCCATGCTGATGTGTGCTCTATAACCACCAAGATATATGTACATGACACATGGCATTATCAAAGACTAGTGATGCAGAAATGGAGAATTATCATCATTGGGACAAAAGTAGACAAAAGTGTGGAAAAGTACCTTCACCACTACTGGCATTTGATATCATTTTGATTATTCTTTCTATCAATGAAAATAGTATAGCCAGGTTTCTCTGTTTCTGACTAATGGCTTCATCTGTCTGAGAAGTTTTTGATGACTCATACTTCAGATAAGCAAGCTCATTTAGCAAGACTGCCACTTCAACCCTTGCGGATTCCAGGACAAGCAACACAAATCTGTAGAAAATCACAAACTGTTATGGAAAATAACAGGAGCATACCAATAAATACAGGGGATAATGTGAAACTTACTTGTCAACAGGCAACACATTTTGCTTGCCCTGGACTTCAAAATCTTCTGACAACCAATCCTCGCCTAGTATTGACATCATGCACTCCGCCAGAAGAAGAGCATGCAACTTTTCAGAGGATACTGAACAGCAACAAAAACATTTTAACATCATGAGCATCTCGAAAAGAAAGAATATTTTAGCATGGTTAGGTTACACTCTTGTACCCTGCAGTACAACTATTCATTCCTCATACATGGGAGGGCCAATTTGGCAGCGCTCCGCTCCATGAGATTCGGGCAGAGCGCTCCCAGCACCGCTGCTCCCACCCTCTCCTCGCATGAAGTGCTCTTGTTGTTTTGCGCCATGGGTGAGGAGAAGAAAAAGGCCTCTCACCATGCTCCGCTATGCTCCCGTCGTCCTTCTCCGCTACCCCATCACTCGCCTCCCCAACCACCTTTCTCTCCCTCCCTTCTCCGCCTTCCTCGCCACCCTCCTCCACTGATTCGGCCCTCCCCACCGCCCTTTTGTGCCGATTAACAGTCGGCTGACCATGATTCATGCGAGGAGGAGCACAATTCGCTAGTGGCCAACTCTAATCCATGCAAGGGAGGAACTTGATTTGCCGCTGTCGACCCGACAGTGTGCTGACTCCATGCTGCTGTCGCATGCAGATAGAGCGACAGAAAGCTCTACCAAACAGTTTATGCGGGGACCTAGAGCAGCTAGGAGCAGGAGCTAGAGGGAATGGGGGGTTGATTTGGAGTGCTAGCAAACTGGCCCATAGGTAGTGAAATAAACAGAAGAAACAAACAATGCCCATAGGTAGTGAAATAAACAGAAGAAACAAACAATTTCAATAACATATGGGTAGCTAAGCATAAATCAAGGTATAGTGCTCCTGAAACAAATGTCCATGAAGAAAGCACCTCTTTTAGCAAAAAAAAAATGTTATCATTTATAAATATGAGGCCTGGACATACCAACACGATTTTGGAGAATAGCAGTGATTCCAACTCGAATGTGAGATTCCCAAATTGATGCCGGTATTGATCTCAAAGAATCATGAAGTGGCTTTAACATTCCAACAACAAAACAACCATGAAGGATTAAAGGAAAAAATCATTGGGATGAATTGATCAAATATCATGCATAACAAAACATTTAATACTCTAGAAATAAAACAAGGGAAGGGTAATCCTTACAGATTCTTTTTGGGACAGGAGGGTGGTAAGCATGTGCAGGGCATGAAATTTAACTGCAGTATGGAGAACAGCAAAAAGCCTGGCAAGGCAAGTCACCTGAATTGCATTGAAAATTGGTGATCAAATCATCAGATCAGCTTAGGAATGGTGAAACGGTAAATGCAGAAAGATTCATGTAAAACATCTGCACGTCAATCATACCATGCTTGTCATGCCTTGAAGTTTCTCCACACTCATGTTGTCAACTTGGAGTTTGTGAACAAGTAACTGCATTAGGTTAATGGCAAGTTCGATGCACTTAGAACCTACAAACAATATAAAAAAAACATATAAGAAATTAAGCATCAAACTATATTGAACACCAATTAATAACCAAACAAAATAGTAATCCTTTTTCACAAGTTATGACAAAAAATTGCTATTCATGAACCCACAGCACGATTGCTAGACACTAGCTAGGACACAATTCAATAGGCTATGCGAGTTTGTCACTTAGGCAAGCTTTCCAGTCCACATTTCAAAAAGAGAGAAACAAAAGCACCCATCATATATGCCAGCTAAGACCTGCACCTAAAACATCAGTGCTAGCACCACAGTTTACAGACGAAATTGACAACAAGATACAGGCAGGAAAATCTAATACCATCTGTTAAACTTAGGATTTGAAGGAAGATCATGTCTATTACACCAGGCTCACAAAACTTGTATGCCCCATCTTCAGAGGCTATTGCAATAAGTGACAGAAGTTCAAAGCATTCTTCAGTGATTGTTGGATCGGTCCTGCAGCGCAAGATGCAGCCACAATCATCAGCAAACAGCAACCAAAGCATCAAAATTAGTTAGTGATAGCAAAATGGTTGGCATCTGCTCTTAAAAGACTCAAAACGGGATAGCATGTGTGTATTCAACTGGTGAGGATCGCAAAATAACAAAATGTTTCATGTGTACTGCTCCGTTAGTATTGAGTATGGCATCAGAATTCAGAAGCTAGTGTTAAAAAAATCAGAAGCTCACAGAGAACAAATTTCTTACGATTTGGCGACAACCTCGGCGACTAGGGGCACAGTGGAAACGACCCCCTCGTCGGCCGCAACCTCCGGGACGCGGGCGAGCCCTGCGAGCACGGTGACGGCGAGCCGCAGGTATGCCTCTCGCTCCTCCTCCTTCCCGCCCTCCACTTTCCCCAACCCTGCGCCCACGAAGCAGAACTCAATGAGCCGCTGACCTCCCCGCCGGACAACCGCTTCCAGGCGTATCTCTTACCAGTGTTGAGGAGGCGTCGGAGGAAGCGTGGCCCGACGGCGCGGTAGACCTTGGCGACGGCGTCGGTGTCGCCCGCGCGGCAGATGTTGGCGGCGACGAGCAGGCCCGCCAGCTTCTGCTCGTCGCGCTCGCCGCGGAGGAGGCGGAGGCAGTCTTCGAGCGGCGGGCCGGAGGCCGCCATCGGCGCGACGGCGGTGGCGGTGGCGGTGGCGGCGGCTTGTGTCGAGGATGAATCCTGCAGGGGATTGGAACGCAAGAGGTGAGAGGAGTGGAGCAAAGAGGGAAGCGGGGGCTAGGGTTCGGGAGCGAGCGAGAGAGCGCGCGCGGACGCACCATGGAAGATTGAGCGAGGAGGAAAGCGGCTGCGCCGTGCCAGGGAAGGGCCAACGGAGCGCTAGACTAGAAGCGCCGGGAGATTTCGAACCAATGCAAGCTAGTCGGTGGGGTTTCTTCTGGGGTTCCGGAGTACGTCGCCGGAGAAAATATGTACTCCCGGTTATCCAATTTGAATACAGTACGAGTACTGTTTATATTCCAAAATTTTGGCGTCCAAGGTACATTTTCAAATTACAAAAGTTCCGTCACAATATAGAGCATTGAATGTAACCATAACTAAAACTAATTTGATAGCTTCAGAAAATATGGCAAGACGAATCTTAAATCTAATTAGATCATGATTAGACGCTTATTGTAAAAATTAGTACGTTAAAATTTTTGTAAAATGCTGAATCTAAACATCCCCTAAACCAACTAAAATATACTAGTACATAATTAACTTTAATTTGCATTTTTTTAGCGAATTACATGGTACATACACACCTACTCATATACATTCACCACTACGACGACACCTAACACTATACGGACAGTTTACATCATAATAATAAGTAGAGCTACGATAAATTTGCAACGACGTTAATTACTTGTTATAGAGCTACGATCAATTTGCAACGTTAATTACAGGTTTAACTCCACATCTCTTTTCTTTGCCTTCCCTCTTCCTTATCTCCCTTCTCAATTCTCTCTCGCCTGACAGGAGGATTGTAGGATGGTCATTGGGTTCACATGTTATATTTAGTTAAGCAAGTTAATACTCCCTCCATTTCGATTTACAAGTCGTTTGACTTTTTCGCCTCCAAATTTGACCACTCATCTTATTTAAAATTTTGTGTAAAATATCACTTTTTTTTGTTATGGCATGCTTTATTATAATAAATGTTCTTTAAGAACAAGTTAAATTTAATATTTTTTGCGTGAATTTTTTGAATAAAACGAGTAGTCAAACTTAGATTTAAAAACATCAAACGACTTATAAATTGGGACGAATTAAGTAAATATTTAACCTTTTCTCTCTCTCATTTATGTACTCCCTTCATTTCAAACTATAAGTCATTTTAATTTTTATAGAGAATCGAAGCATCTCAAGTTTGACCAAATATGTATATAACAATTCTCGTAATATATTTATTTAATGTTACAGATCTTTATAATTCTCTCTATAATTTTGACATGAAATACTCAGACTCTTAGGAAAACCAGAATGACTTATATTTGAAATGGATAAAGTATATATAATGATTAATTGACGGTACTAGAGACATATCAGGCTACTGATATTATTCCACTTTAAGCCGAGTTAACCAGAGGATAAATAAGGATAATTTTGAGTATTATGATACGGAGAATGAGACTCGGGTTCCATGCGTTTTACTCAGTATTGGGTCTTACACTCGAAAGAGAACAAAATTACGAAAGTTTATATCCTCGGGGGTCCACTAATATACTCCCTGTGTCTTTAGGTACAATTTACTAATACTACCTTTATTTTAAATTACAAGATATTTTGATTTTTCTACAATATATACTGAGTATAGCTTTTGCTATTCACCTGAATATGAATTATATATCTAGATGCATTGTAAAAGCAAATGTATATAGAAAAATCAAAATGTTTAGTATTTAGAATAGAGATATAACCACTCCGCACGGGCGTTGCCATATAGCAGAGCAAATTGTACATCTCGGGAGACAAGTTCAGGAATTCAATAGTCGAAACTTTACTAGACGAAAAGGTAACAATTATTGTTCCTGAACCACTTGTTTACTCTTTTACAACGAGTCAACGACCACCTTCTGTGTAACACCCCTGGTGTTACTGCCAGTAAAACCTGTCATGTCATCATGATTACCTACACATCATCCCGCATAAAATCCTGTTACTGTACATTTATTAAAATAAAATTTATTTTATTGTTACTACATGTGATTGTGCATAGGTGATCTAGAGTGATTTGATTATCTAAGTACTTGTGTGAAAATTTAATTTAAAAACAAATCAAAAATTCAGAAGAAAATGATTTATAAAACCCTAAATAGTTCCAAAACCCTAAATCAAAAACTAAGTAGAATAGGAGGTTAGGACTTAAACAAAAATTGTAGCTCTTGGAAAGTTGAGCAACTTTTATTTTGCGAAAATTTAAAGTTATTATTTTAAAATTTAAATAAAATCCTAATCTATGTTTAAAGGTTTAAGTTTAAATTCTTATTTTGAAAATTATTAAGAATTAGATAAAACTTATTATATGAAAGTTGTAAGGTTTACTAAATGGAACAACTTTGGTATTTAGAGATTTTGAAGTTATTATATAAAATTTTAATTTTTGGGTTTCTGTTCAGACTCCCATTTAAATCCTATTTAGCCCCTTTTTCATAATTCAAAAACCACTTAAAATCTTGAATTCCTTCCAAAAGCAAAGTTGTTCAGCAATAAATTCTATGCAACTTCTATTTTGGAAATTTTTCAAGTTGTTATGAAAAATAAAAAGTAATTTTACAAAAACGGAAGCAGGTGAAAATGACTAGCTACAGTAACTCGCACGATCTTCCTCTGTTCGCGTACAGCGCTGCGCATGTGGCCGGCCGTCGCCGCCGTCCTGGGTGCCGGGCCCGTGTTTGACGAAGGGGACGAGCTTGAGGGAGGGCCCGGACACGTCCTGTGCTCGTCATGTCCGTATTTAAACCCATGGTGGCCGCCCTTTTCATCTCCCTCTTCTTCTCCATTGCCGCCAGCGAGCTTCACTACTCGAGCTCCGATTCGTCGATGAAATTCGTCGTGCACAGTTAGCCATCGCCCTCTCCATCTCGCAGCTAGAACCGCCCCTTCCTTGCGCGTCGTTTGAGCCAGTTATTGCGCTCTGTGATTGCATGTAGCCCGAGGCCGTCGGGCGTCTTCTCCGCGGACGGTCGGAGCGCCGCCGTGCACGTCTCACCGTAGCATGGTCGTCTGTGATGAGTTAGATCTTTTTCCAACCTGCGTTCCATGTTTCTGGGCGTCCTATGAAGCTCACTGGGTCGGTGGCTTCGCTTTTGGTGCACTACCGTCATCGGGACGAAGTCTTGTCATCGGGAGCTGCCGCCGAAGTCGCGGTCGTCGTCGAGCTCACCGCTCTGATCATCTTTCCGTCCAACTAACGAGAGCATCAAGTCGCGGTGAGCATCTTGAACGCGTAGGAAGCCTCGGTTTGGGTTGGGGAGGTCTCTGACGGCGGGAACACGACCGCCGCCGGCGGCCGAGCTGCCATGCCGCCATGCTGCCTGCGCCTGCGCACTGCCCGACCACCTACGGGACACCCCGAGCCAAGCCGAGGCCACCAACGGGTGTGCACGAGCCCCGGGATGTTTCCCCATCTCTTCCCTGCCGTCCACGAGCACCTTCCTCGCCAGAACCGGCATCACCGTGCGGTCCTCTGTTCTATTTTCGCGACCAGGGACCCCAGGTGAGAAGACGAGTTTTCCCAGGGGGCTAACTGCATAGACTGTGACTCATATAAATAGTGCCATCAGGGCCTGTTTGTAGAAGTTTTGCTGGATCTTTGGAAATTCATATCTGGAGTTTGGTAACTTCAATTTTGGTGAACCAAATTTTGTTGTGCTCCTTGAGATGTCTAGTTTTTATTAAAAATATAAAACATGCATGTTATTTACTGTTTAATGGTGGTTTGCTTTAATCTTGTTAAATAGGAAATAAATGCTTATTTTACTTGTTATTTTTGTATCTGGAGTTATAGTACTCCAAATGATATGAAAATTTAGCGGTAGCTTCTCTGTATGATCTGTGATTTATGGTTAAAATTTTATGATTTATGGTGTATGGATGCCTGAGTTATTGATTTACCTTCTTTGGTGCCTATTAATTAGATTTAAAATGCATTATAAATAATATATTAGTATAAAAATTGAAATGGTGCCCCACTATCTTTTAATGATGTTGTGGTAGCCTGAGAATCAATAATATGGCCATGTTGTTTCAGAAAATATTGAGTTTCACATTTATCTTGTTTTCCAATGTATTGTTGTATTATAAACTTGTTTATTTTGTAGTAATTAATTTATAAAACCTGAGCATGTGAAATTTTTATCTTGGTCATAAACTGTAATCACCTAACTCTCATTAAAGTTTGGGGTTAATTTGACAAATTTTGCTTATACCCTTAATTATATGCTTTAATTACTAGTTGATAATTCTAGAAATGATAAGCATAAATCATGAAATGAATTGAGTGATTTTTGGAGTTGATTGTGGACCTTGGAACACGAAACCCTTGCTGTTCCATGGCATTTGATTATTTGTTTCGCTGTGCTCATAACAAAATGAGATAATGAAAAACTTAAAATGCCTTTTAGTTCAATTAAACATTCCATTAGTTAATTCATGTATGTAATATTGATTAACTCTAGGATGCAACCTCTTGAGTAAAAGAGATTGGTTAAGTGTGTTTCTCATGTTAGGGTTTTGTCCTTTCATTGGTAAATATAGAAGGACTTGCTTTATAAAATAATTAAATGTTATCAAACCCTGAATAATAATCAGCAAGTTGGTTTTGGTTAGCTTGCAACTTGAGCATGAAGGAAAGTTGTACTCAACTTTCTTATTTCTATTCATCTACTATTAATGCACTTCTTTGTACTTCGCATCGTGCATCATGTCATGCATACCATCATATTAAACCATGCATCATTCATTTACGTGTAGTGTGTGCACGAGTGAAAAGGTTTATGTCAATCAAGTCGGAGGAAGTCCATCGATCAAATGGTGGTGATGTCAACGTCATGATCCCTGTGAAAACTAACCAACCCTGCAACACAGGCAAGCCCCAGTGCATTCAGCCCCTCTCCTTGTGATTTGAAAAACGTTTATAACTTGAGTTAATCTACTGCATTAAGTTGATAGGAGTTGATTGATAACCCAATTGCTGCATTACCAACCTCGACCACTGAAATATCTGGAACCCATTTTAAAATAAAATGTTTGAAAATGCTTAGCCCTGCTCGAATAAATTAGAATCGCATAAAATGCTACTTTTGAGTTATTGTGATACATATGTGCCATTGATTAATTCACGAAAAAGGGAATTGGTATATTCTCGTTCAGTGGCTGTGCACCTGATCAGTACATTGTTACAGACGAGAAGGGATTTTCTTGCTCGGTGGTTGTGAATTTGGGTTAGAGTCCCAATGCTTGACCACCGGCGAAAAAAGGGATTTGAAAACCGTTGAGACACTTGTACTTAGGTTAGAGTCCCAATGCAATGTCGCCGGTGGAAAAAGAATTAGGGACCGTTCGTTGTAGGCCTGCTGTGATCGAGACTTTGCAACTAGCCACATACTACAGAAAGCTCTGACTCCGGTGGCTCTACTACTTGAACCGACAACCACGCACTGGGAGTGGAGAGATGGCGAGAGCAGCGTGTACCCTCGTGGCCGGCTTGCCTGGAGAGGAGAGGAGTACTGTGTTGTCGGGTGGCGCAGGACCGGTTCAGGGGTAGAAAAGCCGTGGTAGCCGGAGTTGGTATATGCAAGCTTAAGTGCTACATATGCAGTGTGGATAGGGATCCCCAGCTGGATACTAATCGATTCGAATCGTCGTTGCTCCTCGGATATGGAGACTTGATCCTTTGACCTATAATTGAAAAGTGGTTCGGAACTAGGTGTCTTTGAGAATAATTAATTGGAAAGTATGATGATATATGATTAAGAAATTTGGAATTATGGATTCAGATTCAAATAAGATTAAGTTAAAATATTAAAATAGGATAGTAATGCCTTTCTGCAAAATACTTGGACTCTTGCTAAAGTCTGACCTTGATTCCCCTCAGCCTGCATTCCTGAGTCTCATTCTTTTTTTCTTAGTCAGGTAAGTCTTGCGGAGTACCCCAGTACTCAGGGTTTGTTAACCCCTGTTGCAGGTGAGCTGAGGGTACAGTCATGCTCGGGACCGTGCCGGTTGACGAATCGCGCATGGGTGAAAATATGTATAAGATATAACCCTTGGGCAGGGTGTTTAGTTGTATATGCTACTCCATAACGAAACTCTGGTTCGGGCTAATGTAATCTATATTTGTAAACCTATGTTTATGTAATACTTCCGCACCTTATACTCTGATTCAAATTATTTGTGTAAACTGTTGTAATACTTGCAATGCTTACAATGAGATTCTCGGGAAGTTAGGGTTTTCTAGGAAATCCGGCAGACCACCTAGGTCAAGGGGAACTCGTGCAGACTGATCATGGGTCCTTAGGGACGATGACGGTGCACGTGGTCCCTATGATTAAGGCGGTTCTGTCACATTCTGCGAGACCACCTGATGAATGGCCGGATCAGTGGGCATCATAAAAATTTGGCAACCAAAATTACTCAGTGATACATGGTTCTCCAGATTAAAAAAACTTTGGACTGATTCAGATCTCTCAGATCATTTCATAGCTCACTAGGACCAGCATCATTCAGCACTATTTCTGCTCACCTATACCTGGCCGTTGTTGAGCCCTCAAGGCTTGAAACTAAAACATTCGGCTCATCTATACCTGGTTGTTGTTGTGCCATCAAGGTATACAACCAAATCATTCGGCCATGAATAATGTTGGTGTGTGCCAACTTAAATAATTTTACAATGGTCTCTGTTAACCAATGGTTCTGAAGATTTAGCAGACTGTGAAATCCTCACATGCAATTCCGAGCCTAATAACCACATGAAATTACAGTGCCGATGCCCGATAGTTATTCTTGCCCTCAGCAAGGGTACCTGCACCCCTCTTGTTCCACAAACAGCAGAATAATACATGATCACAACAAAGACCAGAGAACCCCGACCATCATGCAGCCAACCAGCCAGCCAGTTGGAATATATTGACACTGTAAGTCTATAACCCAACACTACAAAGAAAACATGTTAATAGGACATTTATTCATTAATGCAGTCAGACATCGCTTTTTGAAGCAAATGACCATGTCTGCCATTGTCACGTTAAATCGTTAATGGCAGAAGTACATTGCCAAGTTTTCAGTGGTGAACAAATGCTACAGTACCTTCATCAACAACAACAACAACAACAACATAAGCCTTTTGTCCCAAGCGAGTTGGGGTAGGCTAGAGATGAAACCCACAAGAGATCAAGATTAAAGAAACACAAAACGGACACAAGACGAAAGGTAGAGTTAGGGATAAACAGAAAATGAAGCAAAGGTCACTTTTCAGGCACACTGATTGCTAACCTCCAGACGCTCCTATCCATAGCTAATTCCTTGGAGATATTCCACTCTTTAAGGTCTCTCTTAACCGACTCGTCCTAAGTCAGTTTAGGCCGACCTCTACCTCTCTTAACATCGTCGACCCGCTTTAGAACCCCACTGCGCACCGGCGCATCGGGAGGCCTTCGTTGGACATGTCCAAACCATCTCAACCGATGTTGAATCAGTTTTTCCTCAATTGGTGCCACCCCGACCCTCTCCCGAATGTCCTCGTTCCGGATTCTATCCCTTCTTGTGTGCCCACAAAACCAACGTAGCATACGCATCTCTGCTACACTCAGTTGCTAAAATACCTTCATCATGACGAAATATTTAGACCATTATGATGAAATCCTACAGTATTTCTCTTGCTAGCTGTGCACATGAAACTAACACAAAAATAAAGATACCTATGAATATATAATTTTTTGTCAGAAATCCAGGCTCATTTCATCCATGAAAATGTAAACATAATATATGTTGTTTACATTTGGCATTACTTTGCAGCTGTCTATCCAAAATTCTTACAGTTGCACATGGATGATATAGGACAATACAAAATAATTGCAGACCTGAGAATAATGAAACATTTCTTACAGTTACACATGCAATGTTGTGTATTGGTTTCAGAGCCTACAGAGTCAAATTTGACCACAGATCGCACAACTTAGTTAAGGTGGATACGACCATTCATTACTAATGGAAAAGACGAAAATGCAATAACAAAAGTCTGCACCTAAACCTATTCTAATATCACCGTGCACATGTTCAGCATACCAGCATGTAAAGTCTATGTTACTGTAACAAAAAATCCATGTTTTACTCTAATGAATATGCGACTAGTCAGAGTTATGCAATTTTCTCAACCAGATATACAACAACAACAACAATTTGAGAATATACATCTGATCTAGAGGATTCACAATGAGAAAGGAACATAAAAAAAACTAAAATATGGATGAGGAGAGGGAGCTTTGTTCTTGGTAACCAAGTTCCTTTTGTTGGTGATGTGCTCCAGGGCTACATGCCAGGAGGCATGACCCATTTCACATAAATAATCTGTCAGAGCATTTTGAAAATTGGTGCATATCATGATTTCAGAAAATTAAGAAGGCTAATGCAGGGACAGAGTGTGTACAAATGTGGGATGTTTCTGAAATCTGGAATGTGATGGTTGTGTAAAAAAAAGAAGTTTTTTTTTTTCTCTCTGGTTACTTTGAATATTTCTCTGACATAAGAAATGGATCTTTAGCATCTATTAATATGGTTCGGTAATCACAGTTGTACATGAAGCTAAAAAAGATATCATCTCACTGATTTGTGCTTCCTGGAGACATTACTAAGCAACACAGCCAGGCAACTAAACAGCCAGACGCTCATTGGATTTTTCTTGCATCTTGCTTAGAGAATTATCTGCTTCTAAGTCCATCTTATCTATGGCTTTCTCCAAATAATCAAGAAGATCTTTTGACACTGAACACTTCAATGCAGATACATGCAGCACGCATTTTCAGATCTTCCGTCTCAGTTCCTTCTTTCTCAATATAAAATCCTCTTTTTGCATATTTGGTCCATCTGTTCAGAATGTATTGCGATGGCAAAACGAAAACATTATTCGCATTGAAGACTTTGAGAGCATGCGTGCACAATATACCTATAAGATAAGGGTGACAATTTTCATCATATTTTATTAGAAACTACATTGTAATTTAAAATGTGTTACGTACCTAAGGATTCATACTTCCTGCAAGAACATGTAGTGCACATATTTTCATTGTTGAATACAACCGTTGCTCCATGAATAGATTGCATATCCATAACCATATATGTCAAGTTGGACCCATCATTTTGTAACAGTTTACAAGAGAATGAAAATTGTAGTTTAAATTCTTCCTCAAACTCTGAATACACCCTCCTTGTATATGATTCTGCTGCAGTCTTCAACAAAGGTAGATTCGGGATGTAAGTTCTTTCGACGTGAATTAAAATCCGCATCTAACTCATTTTCACGAAGACTAGCAGAAAATTTCTCATATTCCACAAGGAATTCCGAAAAAGAGAGTTCCTTACGAAATTTTTTCTTGAATACATTTTTCAAAGCTTCACTCCTTTGAGTCAAGGTCATATCAGCTGTAAAAGAGTCATTGTACACAGCAGCCCACTTTTTCCTCAAACTATAAAGGTCTGCCATCCATTGGTTGTCCTCGAGATTATATTCAGTCATCAAATCATGCCACATCTCAGTGAACAAAGTCTGATCTATCTTCATAGACACATCTTTTAAAATCATGTAGAAACTTCTGAGGATGCTTCTGAATTACATGCTCGAGATGTTTAGCAGCATTAAGATAGATGTGCCACAAACAAAGCCGATGGCTTGTATTTCGGAATACGTAAGCTATTGCTCCTGCCATGGTTGCATCCTGATCAGTGAAAATCGTGATTGAATGCTTGCCTGACATTGCTGTTAGAAAGGTTTCAAAGAGCCAAACATATGACTCAACGCTCTCATTGAATATTAGTGCAGCCCCAAAAATTATGATCTGCATGTGATGGTTGGTTCCAATTAGAGGAGCAAAGGGCATTTCAAACTTATTAGTCTGAAACGTGGTGTCAAATGACACGGCATCACCAAAGCAAGTGTAATCCATAATAGACTGACTATCTGCCCAAAAGAAATTAGCTATTTGACCATCTACCTCATCCACTTGAACGGCATAAAAAAAAGGTAGGGTCCTCTATTTGCTTATTCTTCAAGTACTGTAACAGTGTTTGCGCGTCATTGGGTTCTAAGTACTTCTTGCGCTGGCAACCAATCTCATTATTGCAACCCATCCTTGGAAATGGCACCTTGTCGGCTCCTCCGTAGAACTCCTTCATGAACTCGTACACCTGGGCTGGTTTCATCCCGGCTTTCCGTATTTGATCAATTAGTCTCTTGTCCGCTTCTATAACACGTCGTTGGGACCTCAGTTTGTGTAACTTATTTGGACTAGCAAGATCATGATTGTGATCAAGTACAACCTTTTGTACTCTCCACGTCCCCTCTTTGTTGACACTAAACTGAACACGGGCATTGCAACCTGTTCTTTTAGTGTCCTGTGATGACTCATTTTCTCGATGAATACGGGCATTGTAGCCTGTTCTTTTAGCATCCTGTGATGAGTCAGTTTGTCGAAATCCTTGGTTACTGCAAACTATATATTTCTGAGAAATACTACCATCTACTCGACGCTTTGTGTGGCTCTTTCTAACACTGAACCCAACCTTGCCGGCATAGGTGTTGTACATCTCATAAGCTTGGTCCTCTGATTTGAAAGCCATCCCAACTTCAGGAACGATAAAAGTTTGCCCAACTTTATCAACCACCTGTTGTACAAAAGAGTTAAGAACTAAAGTTATATTACCATAATATGAAATATCGTTTGTTCCCTCCAGTATGTTAGGTTTCATTACCTCATCTGGTGCTTCACCTTCTATTGCTTCCATGACGATCTAAAATGGTGGAAAAAGAACCCTCAATTAAATACAAATCCAATCCAGCCCAGTCCACCCCTTGATTAATCCAAAGCACAGACTAACTCTGTTCTAACATCAACTGACTAACACCTCAGATCTGAAATGGCAGAAAAGTAACAGTATAAGATGTAAGATTCAAATAGCCATTATCTATATTTGATTTTTTTTTAAAAAAAACTATCACGAATTGAGGATTCCTCTTACAGCACAGATTATCTCATCAAATCTGCAGCTTATCTTTCATGTAAACGAGTTGTCAGGTGAAAGTATTAGGGAAATAGATTGAAAGATGTCCAGTGAGTGATCACGCATTGATGCTTTTCACTGTACAAGCTAGACAAAGGATGTAAGCTGCTGATACTAGTGGCAAACTCATGGCTTAGGGGATTAAGAGATTGTGCTTTCACCATTAACAGCCCTGTATGGTGTGGTCAGATTTCGATTTTCAGGGTAGCCTTTTTAAAAAAAAAAAAATCACCTAACCACTTGCCTAGTAGCGTTGTTTTCTTCTGAAATGGAATGCATAATAGAAGGTAGAAAAACATAAAGAATCAAAGTTTTTAACCTACGTAGAAATAGAAATGGCATATGTTTGCACTTGTCCAGATTTCGGCTTCTTTTCAAACATAGAACAGTATTTTTCTCTTAAAACAAATCAGCATCACACGAAATCAGAGCTTATTTTCAGACAACCAAACAAGGCCGGATGTCATGCTAAAATGTCTAGTTGCTAGTACTTTCACCTTCCCAGTTCGACAACCTAATAGATCCGTTTTCATTTTTCATGCAAACCAGAATTTGCTAGCTTCTATTAGTACCCAATACCCATGAACGCAACGCAGCGCAGCTTCCTGTTCGCAATAGACGGTTTGGAGTTGAGCAGGGTATCCCGCGGAACAGGATGCACCATGCTAGCAAGCAAACAAGCGAGATTAGGCTCCTTACCAGGTGAGGAAGAAATCGACGGATCCCGTCCCTGCACCGGCCAGTACAGAGTGACGCCAGGAGGAGAAAGAGGACGCACGTTCCTTCCTCGCCACTGCCGCGGCGCTAGGGTAAGAAGGGGCGGACCCAACCTGTAGGCGTGGTGAGGCGGCCGCCCCTGCTCCCGGCGAGCAGTAACCCCCACCCCACCCCACCCCCCCCCCCCCCCCCCCCCCCCCCCCCCCCACCCCTAACCTACCGGCGAGCAATGGCGTCCGTCGAGCGTCCTGAACGGCGCCGTAGAGAAGAAGGGCTTAGAAGGGGTTTTGGTTGTGTATTTTGGGCTTGTTACTAGTTATCACTGGGCCAAAGCCCAAAGCACTCCCGCAATTTTCAAGCCTGTCGAGGGCTTTCGGCCAGCCCAACACCACACTGGATTACTCTACTCCACTCAGATATTTTTTCTAAAAAAAAAAAACCTCCACTTCCACTTGAATAGATATAAATAAATAAATTCTCTCACCGCCCCATGAACAAAAAGGAATGATACTGTACCCCCGGTTTACACGAACAGGAATGCATGCATGCATGACAATACGAAATCGTGCTAAACTGCATTATTATATTAGTGAGCTGTTTGCTTGAGCTTATAGTTAAAATCAACTCTTCTCGGTTGTTCGGCTGACTGAGAAGAAGTACTGATTTTAACTGATAATGATTTATTGTGAGACAAAAAAAAACTATTCTGTAATCATATCCAGAGTTTTTAACGCTCACAAAATAGCTACCAATTCATAGGCAAATTTCATGGTTACCTTTTGTCTTCTCAAAACTGTCACTTCCCTTGGTTAATGCCTTTGTTCAATTTCAGATTAGATATACTTATGAGCATGCTTTTATTTATGGAGCTTTCAAATTTGAAAACAAGAAATTTTCACAGGTTACATTCTCCTCCTGCTTACAGATACTACCATAATTACCATTAAAATAATCTTTATGGGTCTTAACCCAATGCATTTTGAACAGTCTTCTAATTTATGTTTATTCATGTCCTCTCATATTTTTAGCTTTGCTGGCGGCTCTTGTGAAATTTTTTTTTGCAACCTGTGACACCCGCAAGATATGCAGTTCCTGTTAAAGTGTATCTTTCAGTTCATCGATTTGTTTTCATGTAATGGATGTCGATTAGTCATCTCTGCGCAGACATATAACCCACGATGTGTGAGATAGAGGCCTATATATCACCACTTGTTGTATTTTGATTGTGGCTTTGGGATTGAGAGACCAAATCATTTGATTTCTTGATGATTAGAATTAATTGGTTGGTGAGTTACGAGGCACTCTTTGAACTCATACCATTGCTCATGGCAGCTCTTATTTTGCCGGTTCATTTGAGATTAGGTTATAAGCTGGTTAAACTGTCTGACACACAATGGATTGCTCATGGCAGCTCATATTTTGCTGCTTCATTTGAGATTAGAATAATTACTAGGTTGTATGCTGGTTAAACTGTCCGACACACAACGTTACTGATATACCGTTGGCTACCTAATATGACCACCTTTGCAAACGATTCAAAAATTGTGGCGAATGTATTTTTCCATGTTGCTGATTGTTTACACAAGTTATATAATTCGCAGTATGCCTTTTGGCTCTCCAACGAATCTTCTGCATGATAATTTGTTAGGAACCACGATGCTATTCACTGGACAACTAATTCCTTTCTTTTCCATCTAGAGGATTTGGGGACCACATGAAAATGAAAGAGCTTGGTATTTGCCAATAAAGCTCACTTTGCTCATACCTGTAACCTTGACCCATGATGAGATACTATTGTCACTGCTCAAAGCTTCTATATATAGTGATGTCACTGTTCTACACTATGATTATGTTCGTTTGTTCAGCTTGGTCATATCCTACAAATGACCTGACACACACACACACACACGCATATATTTCAGTTACTGAATGTATTCTATGAATGAATAGTATCTTCAGTTACATGCATTCAGACATGTCAAACTTTGTTGAACCCTGACACACTTGGACACACCTTGCAAGTTGAATTGCTCATTGTTCCATGCAGAAGTGATGCCGACCTCACATAGATGTATTTAGGTAGGATTCCTCTAACTTTGTGTTCTTGCAGGTTGATCCTTTGAGGCTTCAACTTTTGGTGGGTAAAAGTGTATACCTCACCAACACAAGTCATATCCCTTGCTCAGGCCCAACCCACATGATCTACGCAATATTATGACACCACCACCTAACGATGGCGCCATATTCCACTTCGATGCAGATGTGGGAGACTCCATTCTGACCGTTGCATCATTGATATTGATCTAACATTTTAATTTCTCAATCAGCTCCAACCTCAAATGAGCTTTATGGACTCGCTCAGTTTATACTACATAAATTTATTTATATATTGATAAACTTATTATGACAGTAAGCAGTATATATCTGAAGTTTTCATTGTACTTGGCTGCATGTTCTTTCCTGAAGATTTGTTTGCACTATTTCAACATAGCATTTCTTCCTGTCATTCAAACGATATACGTGCGAGCACTACCAAATACACTGCACGCGCTCATCCTAGTGCCCACTGGATGAACTTTTAGCTTAAGGCACAGGACTACAGTTGGTTGAGTGCGATGTGAATCACATTTGCTCAGATGGTATCAGATGGCAAAGGCAAAGAGGGAAACTAAAGGCAGGGCTGCAGGAGGAACAGGAAACCTTGCTATCTCAGGACAGCAAAACGAATTTTCATGCAGCAGCAGGGTCACACTCCATTAGCATGGTGCCAGGCTCAAGTAGACAACCACAACCAAAGATGATCATTCCAGCGCCCGGTACACCTCCAAAATGATGTCAGTGTGGAGCAAATCTCTTCATTGTTCCACATTGGCGTTACTAACAATGTCATTAACTGTGTTGCTACACAAAACAAACGAGCATTACAAATATTCAACCTAAAAACAGAATACTATCCAAACAGAAACATCTCGCCCTCCACCACTTTACCGGCAACATTATGGGATCTCATCGTTAACTAACTCTTTTCATCAGGTCTCTCATTTAGTAATAATAACAAGTACAAAATTGCATTCCTGCCACCAATTGGACACGTATGCCAAACATCACAAATAGCATCAAGTCATCCACGTCCAACCAGATGCCACATAGCCATAATCACAGCACTTGAGCGGCAGTGTTCAACTTCTCGGCGATGCTGATTTGTGTCCTTGTGATGCTTGACAGGTATACCAGCGCAAGGTTATCCTGTGAGGTCAATAATTATTAACCCATCAGCAAATCAAGGTGTGCGTCCTACACTAGCTAAACTGGCATCAAGAGGCACAAATAATTTACCTGAATCTTGTCATTGAAAAGCTTATCAAAAGCAGATGGGGACAATTTTGGCATTGAAGCAACAGAATCAGATATGAACCTTCCGATTCTGTTATCAGGTGACACACGCCCTTCCTACAATGTCATAAGAGAGAGAATTGACACCCGCGTCCAAATAAATAAATAAATAAAAATAGAGAACAGTTGCAGGAGATATTCTTACCACAACATCATCAACATATTTGTAGATCTCATCAATAAGAATGTATAGCTTCTCCATTGAGGACTCCATTCCTTCCAGATCATTGGGGAGCTTCTCTACCATGGTAGATTTCAGGATCTCGACTGTAACAGAAGGTAGTAATTGTGACGAAAGCTTCAAATGTTTGGCTACTAAAATTGAGGTTGTAGCAGTGGCACTATGGTTCTGACAAACAGCAGCTATCTATGAGAAATGAAATACAGCAATAGAAACAGACTGAAAGACTAACTAATACAAGTGCAAAATGAAACTGCCCCCTAACAGCACATAAATATTGCTATTCGCTGATAGTTAAAATAATACAAATAAGAGCATAGACAAATTTAACACTCCTAATACTGCAAGGCTACCGCTAGCAGAGTTTTAAGGGGTTCATTCAATGAAGTTCATCCTTTTATGCCATTTACATATTTCCAAAACAAATGATCAATATATAATACATGATGAATTAGCAAACAGGAAAGTGACACATACATCCAGCCTTTTCTGCCTCGATCATCCTCAGATCCAGAGGAATTTCCTGAAATTGAGCAGCGAGGTGCCTATCTCCGAGAGACAGATTGGATGAAATGTAGGCTTTGATGGAAGCCTCCCCCCTAGTGAAGCCAGTGTCAACTGTAAGATGGATGGGGTTTTGTACTTCCCTTGAATAGAACTCATGGATAAGCGTGCTTCCACCAGAAACACCAAATCCAGTCGAGAACCTACACATATAGATAGGTAACAAACAGGTTTGAAAAGTTCAGCAACAATACTTGGTAAATTAATTCAGACTTTTCAAAAGTCACTTTTCTAGTGTTTGGGAATGTGCTTTTGATAATAAACCAAAAGGCACAGAATATCTCTGAGCCCATCAATTTTTACTTTTCGAATCCAGGGTCCAAGCTCGGGCACCCGATTAAGCCACGTGGCCCGTTGTCCTTCAACCGTCGGATCCGGCCATCACACGATATGGACCGTTCGATGGGGTCATCGCAGATCTTACACCCGTTAAGCCATGAACTCGGGAGTTCGTGAGAAATCCGCACTGCCTCTGTGTCCTTTCCCCTCCACCCACCGACAAAAAGGGACAGAAACTCCCAATCCACAGCGGCTCCGCGATGTCGCCGCCACCACGTGCCGCCCTGCACCCTGGCTCCGGCGACACCGCCCTAGCGACGAGGCTGTCGATGGTTGCCGCGCTGTCCCGCCCCCTGCTGCGATGCCTCTCCTCCTCCTCGGCTCCTCTCTTCCTCCACATCGCCGAAAACCCAAGCCGCAGCGGCAGCCACCAAAAGCATCCTCCTCCGGGCGCTGCAGTCTGCCGGGCCAGCGTGGCCCTACCATACTATATCAAATCGAAAGCAATGGAGGTGGCGGGGAAGAGCGTGTGCGTGACCAGCGCCGGCGGCTTCATCGCGTCATGGCTCATGAAGCTCCTCCTCTGCCGGGGCCAATACGCGGTCGGCGGCACAGTGCGCGACCCTGGTAAGGCTCGCAGACCTCCCTTTCATAGATCCATCGCGCCCTTGGTTTCTTAGCTTCCCGGTGGCAATTGTTGTGTACACGGGTCTGTGTGGTAGATAGAAATCGATTTTTTATTGCAATCAACAGATAGATGCGGATAGAGAGACATGGGAATGTGGAATCACATTTTTCTTGGAGGTTGAAAGAAGCTCCAGATTCTTCTACATATATATATTTTTTTTAAAAAAAAAAACTAAGTACTTAAGCTGCAAGGTCTAACCTAAGTACTTAATGTTATAAAATACCTGATGCAGGAGTATCTGGGTGTCATATAAAAATGCTAGTAGGAAACATTCCTACAATACCTATGGGGAAATAGCTGACGTAGAAAATGAAGTTTACTTCTGTTTGGTGAAAATAATGTAAAACACATAGTTCACATAGTTTCTAACCTGAAAATGAGATACAAACCGAGAATTCGGGAAGTTTCTAGAGTAATTTACATGTTTTATATCAAGTATACACCAGGGATACCTACACTTCTTTGCATTGAAAAGAAGTTAAAAGTTCAAATTGAAAGTTGAACAAACATAAAACTTAACACTTCTGGTCGGTCCTCCAACCCAGAGGTGAGTTTGTGAAGAACATCTATTTCACATTTTGTTTCCTGAAGTTTTGAGGTCAAATAATGAGGTATCGGTGGTTGAAATGCAGTTGTTTCATAAACTACAATTGATGCTTTTTAGTTAGTCTGAAGCACAAAGACAGAACTAATTATTAGAGTTATTCTGTCCACAATGAAATATAAGCTGCAGCTGTTATCAGGCATGTAATGCCAAAACAGTATCCTAACAACAAGATTTGTAGCGCATTTCATTTGATAAAAAAAAATGACTCCCTCCACTAAAACTGATTCAGCTCAAAAATAAAAATACTATGCATTGGGGATTCAGTTGTTGCATATAAAGGGACGTAGAATTGTGAGGCCAGGGGGTGGTTGCTCACCATCCGACGATGACTTCCTTGGGGTTCACCTTCTGGTGCGAGGCGTACATGTTATGGTGGTAGTCGATGTCGATGGCGACCTGCATCACCGCCCAGCATCAGCAAGTAAGAAGTAACCCAATGCGAGCGAGCGAAAATCGATCAGTAAGTTGGTTGGAGACGTGATGTGAACCGACCTGGTCGGCCGACTCGCTGTGGGGGACGATGTAGGAGTTGCGGACGTGGACGGTGCCGTCGGGGAGGAGGGAGCCGAGGAGGGTGCCGATGACGCGGTCCGCCTGGTCCGGGCGCCGCACGTAGCTGTCGCAGACGTTGAAGAGCACCACCGCCTCCACCCGCGCCGACGACGGCGCAGAGGATGCCGAGGAGGGAGAAGGGAAGAGGAGAGCTGGGGATGTCGCCATGGCTGAGGTGGCCGAGGAGGAGGAGGAGGAGGAGGATGCTAGGACGGCAGCGGCGGCGAGGCGCGACGAAGGGAGAAGGGGCCAAGGAGTAGTGGGCTAGGTTTCCTTTCTTCCTCTTCTTGTTTTGTCGCCGAAGAAATTCCTGGGCCTTGGAGAACTTAACTTAGTGAGGGGCCGGCCCGGCCCATCTAACTCATCTGAGTCGAGGAGAAGAAGGGCTTAGAAGGGGTTGATTATGTATTTTGGGCTTGTTACTAGTTATCACGTTGTCACTGGGCCAAAGCCCAAAGCAATGTAAACAGACTTCCGCAATTTTCAAGCCTGTCGAGGACAGGCTACACTTCCACTCAGATATTTTTCTCAAAAGAATACTCCACTTCCACTTGAATAAATATAAATAAATAAATTCTCTCACCGCCACGTGAATAAAAAGGAATGATAGTGTACCCCCGGTTTACACGAAACGGGCAGGCATGCATGCATGCATGACAATGTCGAAAATACGAAATCGTGCTAATCTGCATTATTATATTATTATTAGTGAGCTGTTCAGTTGAGCTTACAAGTCAAAATTAGCGCTTCTTGGTTGCGAAAAGAAGTGTTAATTTTAACTAATACTAATATATTGTGAGATAAAAATATTATTTCATGACTAAAACAAAAGTTAATTTTACCTGATAACTTGATAAGCTCAAGCGATGGTATCCCATACTCAAGCAAGGTGGTTTCTAGTTTATTTGCCTATAAAAGGTATCCTGGGAGTCCTTTGTTAGACTAACCGCATTCATCGTCCTCTAAATCCCTCCTCTAAAAAGAATATTCTGTCCTGATCATCGAGATTCTCTCCTCTGTACCATATTCTCCCGCATCCATCCATCATCTATATCTCTACTCTATATTTATTTTTTCTTTTTTATTCTCATTCTCTCCTCTTCTCTCTCTCCTCTATCCCTTTTCCCTCCCCATCCCCGCCGCCGTGCAGGCAGCGCTGCTGCGCCCGCCTAGCTCCACCTCCTCGGCGCCCCTGCAGGCAGCGCCGCCCGCCCGTGCTCGCCAACGCCGGCAGCCCACGCTCGCGGCCATGGAGCGCGGCGACGACGGCTCGCGGCCATGGACGGCGAGCGCGGCGACGACGGCTCGCGGCCATGGACGGCGAGCGCGGCTCCGCACCTCCCTCTCCCTTCCGAGCATGGCTCCGCTCCTCTCGTTGTGCTCCGGCGGGCCACAGCGAGTGCTCTGCGGGCGGGCGGGCGGCCTCCTCGTGCTCCGGCGAACGGGGCCATCCACGGTGGGCTTCGTCCTCGTGCTCCGACGAGCCCTCTGCGGCCGGGCGGGCGGCCTCCTCGTGCTCCGGCGAGCGGGGCCATCCATGGCGGGCTTCGTCCTCGTGCTCCGGCGAGCCCTCTACGGGCGGGCGGGCGGGCGGCCTCCTCGTGCTCCGACGAGCTGGGCCATCGACGGCGGGCTTCGTCCTCGTGCTCCGGCGAGCCCTCTGCGGGCGGGCGGGCGGCCTCCTCGTGCTGCGGCGAGCGGGGCCATCGACGGCGGGCTTCGTCCTCGTGCTCCGGCGAGCCCTCTGCGGGCGGGCGGGCGGGCTCCTCGTGCTCAGCGAGCGGCGACGCCTCCCTCTCTCTCCCCCCCTCTCTCCCTGGGGTCCTCTGCGCGCGCATGGGCCCGGCGGCCGCGTACCGGAGGTCCTGGACGCCGCTGAACTTCCCGGACGCGAGCCCGTCCAGGACGCCCTCACTGGACCCGCTGCGGCTCTCCCATCCTGTATCTCTCCTCCGTGGCAGCGTCCAGGACAGCCTCCCGGACGACACTGCGGTTGGTCTTAGGAGTCGTAGAAAATGGTACAGCCCCTAGCTGCAGTGGCGGAGCCAGAAGTAAAATATAGAGGGGCCACTTTATCAATATTATCCATATGTACATGAGTGACGGAGAAAATAATATGTATTGCTGTGTCGGGCATGCATGGCCGGTCTGTGACCCAGCTGGTAATTAACTAATCTCCTACTGCTAGCTGTGATTCTCAAATGCAAAGAGCAAGGACATGAACGGATATGCTGCTGAGTAGCGGAGATTTGCATTGGGGCCTTCAGAAAATAGCGGAGCAAGGGGGGGCCATGGCCCAGTATGGCCTACATGTGGCTCCGCCAGTGCCTAGCTGGCGGCTTATCTTCCATTCTATCGATGTACCAGTACTTTATTTTTTAAAAACGTAATTAACACTTTTTTATATATTTTTTTATTCAAACTTGTAACACTTTTTATATTGATAGCATTGTTCCACACGCAATGCTGCACACAACGTAATAAAAGAAAATGAAGTCGTCGTATATATGTGTGGACTTACCTAACCTGCCCTTCATTGCGGGCCAAGGCCAAGGTCATAACTACAATTTATTTATTTCTGACAGTAAACGGGATATATACTGCAATTTTGGCTTCATGAAGCTTAAAATCTGGGCACGGAATGAGTGGAGTGGTCAGTGTCGACTGCCAAATTAGTGGCCGCTACCAGACACTTGACACGGAGCATATATCCTCGGCGTCTCTGATGGGCAAAGCGTACCGACCCATTCCATAACCCCTGCACTTGTTTGTTTGTTTCCATTTGTCTTGTTTTATTTCATACTGTATTTATATTCCTGTTTATAAATGCCTAAATGCTAACTTTCGAGCGCGCAGGATGCGGACGCTCAGAGCGCACACCACATCCACCATTCGATGCGCACGTTGCGAGTCGCAGCCGTTCAATGCACCCCACGCGAGTCGTCATCCGCGCGTCGAGCTTGCCTCGACCACTGCCCCCAACCGGCAACTCTGGCGCGGCGGCGTTCTTCAACTCCGGCGAGCATCCACCCCGTATTCCCCAACTCCGGCAGCCTTAGAAGGGGCCGGCCGGGGGGAGGTAGGGAAGACAGGCGGCGGGGATGGTTGGCCGGCGGTTCGAGGCCCTGGCGGCGGGGGCGGCGGCCGGGCCAAGTCTAGGGCGGGACAGCTCCGGCAGTCGAGGCGGCGGCGGGAATGGCGACGGCGGGGGTGGGAGGGGAGGGGGAGGGATAGATGGTGGCGCCGCCGGCGAGCTAGGGCTTTGTCGGAGCTGTGCGGCCGCGGCCGCGGCCGCGGAGCTCCGGCGAAGCCCTAGCTCACCGGCGGCAGGGGGGGAAGGGGGAGGGGGGCGGTGGGAGGTCGAAGAGTCGGGGCAGGGGCGGACCTGTGCGGAGGTGACGGAGGAGGCGACGAGACAGGGCGACGCGGGTGGGAGGAAGAAGAAAGGGGCGGAGCCTTGGAGGAGTGAGGCGTGCAAGCGGATAAGCCTCCGCCTGCGCACGCGCGCGATAGTGCGGTCCTTATAAATGGTTAGGTACTCCGTGCCCATAACTAAAACTTCATACAATCAGTTCCACTCTTAAGGGCGAGAGAGACTATTATTATAATTTGCAAGGCGTTGGTGATCGGTCCATTCGGCTGCCTGCCAGTGCTGTCTGTGTTGCCGGGGCCTTGTCTCCGTCTTTATTTTCTTCAAAGAAATCCATCGTCAGACAAGACAACAAACAAATTGGCTGTTTGGTCATGTACTACAGGTGATTCACAAGAATTCATAATAATCCTGTGCTCGGTAGAGAGAGATATAAGACAGGAGAAAAGGAGGCACTTTTCAGTTGGCTGTGATATGCATCTTCCCCCAACTTTTCATGATGCATGACTTCCCTACTTCTTATTGGTTCAGTATTAGCGTGCCCGTACGTTGCTAAAGATTGTTTTGATCGCTGGCAGCGCGCGATTTCCTGGCCGTTGGATGTGTCTATCGTGCGCTGTGTTTTGGTTGTCTTGTGTTGAATCCGTTTGTGTGTCTGCCCTGTGGGGTCCATGTGTCGGCGCTGATTTTTAGATTTTGGGAGTTGCGCCCGAATTTTTGTTGTTCGTTTCCTTTCATTTCGCTTGTTCTTCCTATCCGAGCTTTTGCTCTCCGGCGGTCGGCAACTCGCCGCTAGGGTTTGGCGCGCTTCGTTCGGCAGGTGGCTCCGGCTTCTTCTCCCTCCCTGCTTCCTCTTCGACCTTCGTGTTGTCGGGTGTGGCGAGCTTGTGGTGTTCTATTCGTTGCATTCCGTGCTTGCTGTCCGTGCTTGTTCTGTTGCATTCGTTTGGGCTCTCATGAATCACTCCGCGTGCTCAGTTGAGGTGTTGGGTGTTGTCTTCGAGGTGTGGTTTGGTGGTGGTTGACGAGATGTCACTGGATCTGTTTGTTCCTGTTGCATTGTTAGGTGACGAGATTCATTTCTGTTGATTTTGCTGGTGTTTGTTTGAGGAGGTAGTATCTATGGTGGCGGAATGTTGATTTTGAAGGTCTGACGCTCCTACTGCTGTTGCTCCCTGTTCGAGCTTTGATCTATGACTGTTAGTTTCGTGTTGCACGGTTGGATTGCGCTTTGCAGTGAGAGGATGAGCTGTGTGTCGTTTTTGTTGGTGTGTTTTGGGTTGGATAAAGGATGTCGCTCTATCTATTTTTCCTGTAGCTTGGTCATGCGTTTCGGTTCTATTGTTTTAGGTGATTGTTGTAGCTCGTAATATCGGTGGAACTTCAGTGCTGGTTTTGTAGATCTGACCCCTACTATGGTGCTTGAGCAGAGAGCTCTGCTTTTGCTTTTTGATTGAGGGTGATGCAGTGCTTGTTTTGGAATGTTGATGTTCAACACTATCTAGTAACTAGTAACTTATGATAGCACGTGCTTTTTTTATTTAATTAGTATTGTTTCTGGTTTGTTAAGAACCCTAATTAAATGCAAGCATTTGGAATTAATTTAGGTAAGGTTTTTTTTGATATTTTAGAGTTTGTGTTGATTTTTTTTATTTGTAGATGGCTCGGAAAAGGGCTGCTGGTGTAGTTGATTTAGCTACCTCCGATGATTCTGATGATGGTGAATTTGAAGATATCCAGTGCTCTCAGCTGCACTCTGTAGCTGATGATTCATTTGGTTCATTTTCAGATACTATTGCTGTTTCAGAAGTGAGTTTCTTTTTTTTTGGTATTTAAGATTTGTTTCTTTGATGGTTCTTTGGTTGTACTAATTCTTTGTTAGTTAATGTAGGATGATTGTTCGAGTGACAATTCAAGCTTTGACAAACATTTATATGAGAAGTGCCTTAAAGATGTATGGTTCTAGTATTTTTTTTATTGTTTCTATTGTTTAATCTATACTGCTTGCTTACTTATATTATTTATTTATTTATTTATATATTTTTTCCAGTATCGGAAGATCAGGAATCTGAAGAGGAACCTTGAAATGGCAATGTACCATAAGGTATTTTTTTAAGTTTTTTTGTTTGTTTGCTCTGTGTTTGATTATATTGCTTTCAGTGTGTATGCAACTACTGTAGTTGTTGTTGTCTTATTTCTTATTTCAGTCTAAGAAGATGAAGTGTGAGAAGAATGCTAATGATGGATTCACTAGGTTCTCTGTTAAGGCTTTCATGAGTGTCATTTCTGCTCTATCTCCTGAAAAGAAGCAAGTTATTAATAGTTATGGGTTTGGTTCTTTGCTTTTGTTCAATAAATGCTTTGTTCCAAACAAGTTTGCACAGTGGGTTGCTCGTTTAGTTGATTCTAAGTCTGGTGACATTGTACATGATGGAAAGGTAATCTCACTTACTGAGGAGTCAGTTCATCTTGTCCTGGACCTTCCTGTGGGAAGAAGAGCATTTCCATCTGATCCCAGTGTTGGCAAGGAGGTTGTGTTATCCAAATTTGAAAAAGAAAGAATTCCACCAATTTCTTTCTTTGTTGATAAGTTGACAAATAGGGATGATCTATCAGATGAGGACATGTTTGTTTGCTTCATGGTAGTTGCTTTGAGCTATTTTCTTTGTCCAAATACTAACAGTGTTCCAAGTCCCAAGTATTTTGGCATATTTGAGGATATTCATCGCATGAAAGAGTTTAACGGGTGTGGTTTTGTATTGGATTGGTTACTGGATCATGTGAAAGCTTTCAATAGAGGCAAAAATGATAGGGTGAAACGTTGCCAAGGTTTAGGAGGTTGCATCTACTATCTTGTGGTAAGTTTTCTTGTTTACTGTAATCATGGTTATTATGCTATTTCAGTTTGATTCTAAGTTTTAGTTTATTGTTTTCATCCTTTTTTGGCACTTTTTAATTTATGTTCCAATATTTATTTGTTTTTAAGGTTGTGTACTTGGATCATATTGATTTTCGTAAACGCCAAGTTGAAGACTCTATTCCAAGAATTGCAGTTTGGAAGGAAAATATGATTCAATATTACTCTAATCTTGACCTGAAATCTCCTGGTGTTTATGGTTATAGACCATTGCTAGATTTTGAGAAAACTTGCTACTATAAGGTTAGTTTTTTTTCTTATTTATATTGTCTGTTATTGTTAATTGTAATAATAACATTTTTTTATTTAGTTTTTCTTGTATACAGTCTGTTTGTCTTTGCAGTATTTCTTCTGTTGATGAACTTGATGTTGAATTTTGTGGAAAGATGGACGATGTTTCTGGTTGCAAGCTTCCATTGAGCTTGAAGCTAAAAATCTCTAAGTTGATTGATGAGCATTCATTTAATTGTGGTCTATCTGTCAACATGGATGTAAATTCTCTTCGCAATGTGTCAAAAGAGTTTCAAGATATGTTTGTCAAACTGATGCACCATGTCTGTAGTATTGATGTGAGAACAAAGGACCTGGTATTGGATCTTATGAAAGCTATTGCTGAAACTGATCCTTCTGCTGATGATGAAAATCGTTCATTTGCTGATGCAAGTCCATCCAATGTGGTAGCTGGTGTCTCTACTAGTGCTCCTAGAGAAAATGGAGGTGTCTCAGGTGATTGTTGTTGCTTTTATTTTTTCTTTCTCTCTTTTTTTATAAAAAAGTTTCTTATTATTATTAATGTTTTCCAGGTTCATTTACCAAAGTCTCTACGAGTGTAGGTGTTGTTAAGGAAGATAAGGTTAGTTACTTCTTGCTGTAATTTTCAATGTTTTGTTTTATTATTTATTGTTTTCTCATTCTTTTTGTAGAGCTATTCTGCATTTTAAGTTTGATTCTATTTGTGTTTGTAGCACATTATTATTGATTTGGATGACAATGAGAAGGAGGTGAAAAAGAGTAAGTTTCTTTTTTGAAAGATAACTGAGTTCATATTATATTTTAAAATATTAATACTGTTATTGCTTATGTGTATTATCCCTATTCCATGCATTTAGATTGATGCTTTATTTCAGTTGTGTATTCTTTTGATTTCTACTTTTTAGATTCTTCTAGAGTTGTAAGGCAGTGTTCAAAGGTCATGCCTTCTAGTTCTAAGAAGAGTGTGATTTCTCCTGTTAATGCTAATGTTTCTAAGCCACTTGCTGACATAAGTAATGAAACTTCTCGTTCTGCTGGGCGTTGGAATTCTTTTGAATCAAACAAAGATGTTATTCTTATTGATAAGGAGAATGTTTGTGTTCCTGATTCTGTATCTCCGTCTCCTGTTCAATATAAACCTAAAATGTTTACTTTCAAGGTATACCATTTTTTTCTTTATATTTCTGACATCTTTTAGTGTTTGTAATATTTTATCTTATTCTTTTTGCTATATGTGTGTTACTAGTAATTTTGTTTATTTCAATTTTTCAGAGGTCACAATCTAGTCAGAATGACTCTCAGGACAATAGAGATGAGGTAGATTTTTATTATTTGTTCCTTTTCAGTTTTTTTTATTTTCTTCTTTCTAGTAATATTCTCATATTGTTTTTTATATTATTATTGCTGTAGGACTATTTATTGATCCGAACGCTTTCATTTTCTGATGAAGAATCTCCTAATATTGCACCACAGTTATCTTCAAAGTCTCCTTTGCTACCTGTGTTTCGTAGTTCTATAAAGAAGACAGATGCTTCATTGTTTTCTGGGAAAGTTAGTGTTCAAATTACTTTGTTGTGTATATTTATTTTATGAATTTTGTTTTACATTAATTTTACAATTTTGTTTTGTTTCCATATTTGCTTTAGGAGTCTTCTCCAGTTGTTTGTGTTGGTTCAAAGACGTTTTCTGACAAACTTAAAGAGCAAGCTAAAAAATCTGATCTCATGTACAATTCTAAATTGGAGAAATCAGGACCATGGTTCCTTCTATCTGTTAACAAATCTCGTGGATTGCCATCAAGCTCTTCGATTGAACCAGAAGGTGTTTCATGTGTTTCAAAATTTATTGACAAAGATTCAACTACTGGTGGCAAGCTTCCTCTTCATGGTCCTAGGAGATTGGTTTGCCCATCTCGAGTTCTTGGTGACGAATTTGTTAACAATGACAGCAAGTTCAAAGTTTCAAAATCTGAAATTGCCAACTATAATGCTCTCTGTGCTTTGGCGAAATCACGTTTTAGTAAGTATTCTTCTTCATTTTTCCTTGTTTTGTTATTTTCCTAGTTGTTTCTTTGTTATTCCATGGATTTAGTACTATTTTGTTTTTGTCAATGAGGATGTTTTATACTTAGGAGGTGTTCGTTGTACATTTTGGTCACTTGGTGAATCTTTGAAGCCCGGTGGTCAAGTCAACAATTTTGTTGTGGCTGCATTTTGCTATCATCTTTTCTGTCACCCTGATGGTCACCCTGATGTATCCAAGTGTCATTACTTCTTCCCAAACATTTCTGTGACTGTTTTCTTTTTGTTTCTTTTTCTAAATTATAGTTTCTTATGTATGCATTGTTTGATCTATTATCTGATTGTAGGAGTACCTTCTTAAAGATAATGATGATGTTGCGAGTAATGTCATGTTGAGAGCTTTTAACCGCTCTGCAAAAGCAAGGCCACTTCCTCGGTCTAACTTGGTATGTGTTATTATTTTTCAGTTTAGTTGATCTATTAGTTAGTTATTGTTTCTTTGCTAATTTATTTAGTTTCTAATATACACATAATTGCAGTTGTATTTCCCAACATGCTATGAGGATTATTGGTTCTTATATATTGTTGATATCAAGGATAGGAAATTTGTGTTCCTTGATTCATTGTATAATGAAGATCATGCTTATCAGCAATATGTCAGTGGGAAGATGGTAATGGTTT
Source organism: Eremochloa ophiuroides (assembly GCA_038502445.1). Classification (NCBI taxonomy): domain Eukaryota; kingdom Viridiplantae; phylum Streptophyta; class Magnoliopsida; order Poales; family Poaceae; genus Eremochloa; species Eremochloa ophiuroides. The sequence goes on along the minus strand of JAHLJS010000005.1, from coordinate 79,146,231 downwards.
TTTGTATTTATTTATTTATTTATTATTACTTACTTTGTCTTGTACTTCAATTATTATTTAGTCTAATTGATGTCTGTATCTCAGATTCCAGAGTTTCAGTTTTGGTGGGACAAGTTTGTTATGTGTGATATGAAGTTCAATGAATATGATGTGATATACCCAAGTGTACCTAAGCATTCTCCATACGATGAGTACGTATCTCTTTTTTTAAGGTTCTGCTGATATGCATTTCTAAATAGAGTTAGATCATGGTTGGCTAGTGCTGTTTTGTTTATATGGTTGGCTACTACTGATATGCATTACTAAACTGATTAGGAATTTGGAATAGGCAATCTATAGATGTTGGTCTATTTTGTTTGGTCAATATTTTTTTGCTTAGTGTTTTTACTATACAATCTATAAATGTTGGCTGACTGTCAAATTGGCAACATTTTTTTGTCTTGGTTACCATTGTTTGCAATGTTTGGCATATGTCAATATTGCATCAGTTTTCTTTTTTACTATGTTCTATTACTGACATTACATTTTCTTTTAGGTTGTAATTCTAGTTTACCTATGGTGTAATTTTAGTTTTTTTTTTGACATTTAGTGTTGACTCTGGAGTGTATACTATGATGTTTCTTGAGCATTGGACATCTCCAAGATCTTCTATTGTTTCTTTGTTTACGAGTGAAGACATTCCAAGCATAAGAATGAAATTAGCAAATGATATGGTTTTCAATTCTCGTAATTCTGGAAACAAGAATCGAGTTATTAGCTATGATCACAATCAGGTAATGTACAAATTTGTACATTTAACATTAGTTTGAGATGGCATTTTAATTTTTTAAAAATATTTTTACAGGAAGGTGGCTCTGATTAGGTGTTTCTCATCACTTTGCGGTGGTGTCATTTGAAGCTACTTTTTTTGACAACATGTGAATGTAGTTATGGTGTTGGAAAACACTTTAAAGGCAGTCTTATATGTAATAGTCTAATATCTTACGAACTGCATTACATGTCAATGTGCTGTGTGGCACATCATATAAATAAACAATGTATTACAATGGATATGCCTTTTCTAGTATTACATATAGTAATATTGTTGTCTACTATTTATCTTCATTAACTACTTCTGCCTAGAATTTGGTCTTCACTTTTGCCTTGATGCTTCACTGTTTATGCTCAGCTTTTGGTCTTCACTTTTGCCTTCATGCTTCGTTGGTGTTTGCTGTTCTCTTCATTTTCTTGGCCTTCGATTGTGTTGGTAATCCTGTCAAGAATAAAAAATGTTTATGTTGTTAGACTTTGGAAATTTGGTTTATAATATTGAACTATCATTTTTTTGGGTTAATAATATTTTTACCTGATGTTGTCTCATTTGATGTTGATTTCTTCTTCTTCTTCTTGCTCTCCTTTTCCTTTGCTTTGGCTATAGCATCTTCTATTACAGTCTTCATCCTTTTTGGCTTTGGTGGCCTTCCTTTTTGTTTAGTAGTCTCTGGATCTTGTATCTCATTTTCTGAATTAGTGACTTGGTTACTAGTATTTTCTCCTGCTTGTACTTGATCTGCTGCTCCTATTTCAGTGAGTGCTCCTTGTATTGGATCTGGTGATAGCAACATATCAAGGTGCAGGTCAATCCTCTTCATTTCATCTAAAAGGTATTCTGTTGGTTCTTATTTTTTAGCTGCCTTTGAATCCAGAATTGTAGAATTCCTTGATAGCACATTGAATCTCAGCAATGAGCTTGTTCTGACTGAGTCATCTTCTACTTTTTTCTTAACCAGTCTCATATCCATCTTCCTCCATCGATCTATTATGTACTTGTCTGGTATCTTACATATTTCCTTTTCTATTATGATTTTTAGGATATGAGAGCATAGTATGCCATCCTTGCTGAACTTGGCACAGATGCAAGTGAACTCTTCATTGCCTTGTGTAAGGTCAGTTAGCACTATGTATTTCCTTATCCTTTTTGCTTTGTGTACTTGGTTGCTTCTTTGCCAAACTTCAAATGCCTTGCCTTCTTGAATTTCCTTGTAAGTTAATGTTGAAGTTCCTCTAAGCCGAACTTGAAATTTCCTTTATATGTTTCTGTTGTAAACTTCCTGTGCTTGGTTTTCAATTGTGTATCCAAAAAGTAGTTCCTTTGGTCTTTTTTGAATACTGTAGTGATCCTCAAAATTCTCATCTTTGTCAATGGTGTCTATTATGCGTTCATATTCACTCATGAAGCCTATGATGCTGTATGTTGGACCCACATTATCTTTGAATCTAGAATTTGTAGTCTCACTTCTCGTTGTGCTGTTTATGAAAGGGCAGAAGTCGTAATATAATGGGATGAATCTTGTCCTTGTTTCCCACATCTTTGAAAATTACTTATTGCTGTGTAGTCCTTTGTCATCTATCATTTTTGTCCACAATAACTCAAACTCCTCTACTGTGACACAGTTGTCTACTATGTCTTCAAAATCTTCATATAGACCAGGATTTGCTGTAAAAATTTTGAGATTCTTTGTGTAGCACTTGTTCTTAATATGAAAGATGCAGTTCCTATGCCTTGAATTTGGGAATACTTGTGCTATAGCTGCTCTCATTGCTTTATCCTGATCTGTTATGATTGTTTGTGGATGCTTTCCTCCCATAGATTCTAGGAACGTTTCAAACACCCATCTAAAAGTTTCAGTTGATTCATCATGCAGAAAAGCACATGCAAATAGGCAGGTTTGTGCATGTCCAGTGATACCAACAAAAGGGGCAAATGGCAATCTGTATTTGTTAGTCATATATGTAGTATCAAAAGATAGGCAATCTCCATATTCTGCATAATATTTGAGTGATGTTCCATCTCTCCAAAAAACATTCTTCACTTTCTTATCATCATCTAGGTCAAACTTGTTGAAGAAAGTAGGATCTTTAGCCTTTTTGATTCTGAAACTCTCCAAGACTTTTGACATATCTGATCCTGTGACTTCTCTATTTATTTTAGTTCTGAAATTGCTAACATCTTTCTTCTTTACTGGTAGTGCTGTCTGCCCTCCTCTGAGATATGATAATATAGATATCATTTTTCTAGTAGAGATGTTATTGTCATTTAAAGTCCTGATTAGTGTCATCTCCATATCAGTCATATATTTGTGTCCACTGAACTGGTTGTTTCTTTGACCTGGCTGTAGTTCATGATTGTGATCTAGATCTAGCCTTATTATCTTCCAAATGCCATCTTCTTCTTTCACAACCATAACACATTGGCACATTGTCCTTAGTACTACATTTGTTTGTCTTCTTGGTCCTTTCTGTTTTCCAATGTCTTTATCCACTTCTTCCTCTTGCTGCTGTAATGTTTTTGTTTGCTGATGCTTTCCATGCTTATGACATTTCATTGTCACTTTTGTAATCTCATTGTTTCGCTTCTTGCTTGCAGTTCTAGCTACATGTGTTATCACAGCTTCGAACCCTGCTAAGTATGCATAAAAGTTGAAAAAATGGTGAGCTTCATCTCTGCTTTTAAACTGCATTCCTAACTGTGGTGTATATTTGCTACTTATGTCTGCATTGTTTCCTTCGGATGCAGCTCTTTGCTCTCTCTTTATGAATTCATCTATCTATTCTTCAGTGAGCTGCTGGCTTCCATTTGGCTCTCCACTGTCAATTTCTTGAAGTGGTAATGCATCAGTATCCTTTGATTCTGCAGTTCTGTCTGTCATATCTGATGCTATATTTGACCAGTGTTTGTCCTGAGCATCTGTAGGTTGTTCTACTTCTTGGAGTTGCAAGTTACTGAAAATATTACGTTGCCATTGTGTTTCTTCAAGCTCTAAAGTAGCATCTTCATCCCAGTCGGTCATATCATAGTCCTGTGAATAAAGGTACTATTTCTGTAAGCATTTGTCGTAGCAGTTGGTAATTACAGTAACTTGATTTGTAGTTTCAAAGTTTACCTGGAATTGTGAAATTGGGGTACAAAAATCATTGTTTGTTTCATCATTGATGTTCCTGTTACCATGAAGCATCTGCAAAATACATTTATATGTCAGTTAGCCCAGTAAGTGATGGTGTGTATTGTGCCCTAAAGTGGTTGTTTGCAGCATAAATTGATTATAATTCAACCTTACCTGTCCTCCATCTTTGCTGCTTGATATCATGTAGTCATGCCCTGTATAGTAATTGCATTGTGGTTCTAGGAATGGCATATTTTCCTACAATTTATTTTTTCATTGCAAAATAAAGATAAGTTTGTTTTGTAAATAGTATTATTGTAATTTACACGTAAATAGTTTTCTTATTTTGTTACCTGAACATTTTATCCACCCAACAGCAGTCTTGTATATGATCCCTCCATTTCTTGTGAAAACTGTGAGATTTAGCAAAATAATTACTATAGTTATGGACTGGATTTACTGGTGCAATATTTCTGTTATTTTTGTTATTTGCCTGTGTAAGTAAACTTACTGAATATCTGTCTTCTTGAGAGTTTCTTATTTGCTCCATGAGAAGATCTGTTAAGCTCTCCTGTAATAGATGAAGAAATTTAAAAGTTAGTCCAGTTTTTATTGTGACAACATAGTATATTTTTTGTACAGGGCAAGGATTTTGATGTTACCTTGGAAGTGCTTTGTAAATGAGTAAGGTCAGTGCCGTAATCACTCATAGCTGATTTATCTCTTTCTGTATGTGTCTTTTGTATTTTTGGCCCATCATTTACCTGCACTCAATAATTAATTAGGTACAATAGATATTTTGACCTTATATATTGTGTTTATCAATTACAAACCTGAGAATTGTATATCGTTGCGAACTGGCCAGTCCATTGTGTCATATATGTTGTTGAAGATGTTCCATCATAAGGATTGCTTGTAAGATACCCAAATTCTGCCTGCTGGTAATGCATACATCAAAATAATGCATTGTTTACTTTGCACTATGAAGTCCTGAAATATGAACTTAGTGGTTTAATTAGTTACCTGCACTTGCTGGTGTTGATTTGCTGATCCTTGATATGTTTGCTTGTATGGTGCCCCAGTCTGCATGACACAAGTTTCAGAACATGTTAGTTAGATATGTTGTGGATTTTGCATCACTTTTTTTAGTAAAAAATCTATCTAGAGAATCTGGCATTTTATAACTCAATTATTTCATTCTAGTATTTACAGGAGAGTAGATATTTGTAGCATCTACTTAGACTATGCTAATTTTAAAAGTATCTGATCCTTTTGATGCAAAATTATTACTGCATATTCTCATGGTGTAAACTAGCTGTTTTCTAAGTGATTTTTTAAGTGAACTGGAGGGGTCGGGGCGCCCATACAGCTTTATTAAGGAAAAGGTTGTAAATAGGCGTGTGCTGTATTAGTTTTTGTGAATCTATTACTTGTGATTTGTCTCTGTCTTCATTGTCAGGATCCTGCCAGGATCAGCTCTGGATAGATGTCTGCAAGGTTTGTTCGCTTTCTGTTTTTGGCAGAGATGCCTTGTCGATTTGCTTGTGTACCAAGTTGGTGGTTAGATGTGTTTTTTTTTGCGTTTTCCCCCTTGAATTTTAGCCTTTTCTGTTCTGGGCCAGACAGAGTGGCTTTTGTTACTTGTCTCATTTGGGCTTGGGCCTTTGTTCTGGACCGACTTGTTAAATGTGGTGGTCCTAGTTCTCTATTCACTGCAGCCTTCTTTTGTGCTTTATTCACTGGGCCAGACAGAGTTTCTGCTTTTTTAGCTTCTTCCTTTGGTTTTGCCCTCTGTTGTATGTTATGTATCTGACACTTCACTTTTATTTGTGAAGCCTTCGCTGCAGCCTTCTATTTAGTGGTTTATATCTTTAGTTGCAGTGTCTTTGTTTGGGTCTGCATGCCTTTCTATTTAAATGTCACTTATTTAAGTGACTCTTATATTAGGCAAGAACTCAATTACATTCTATTATTGCTAGATTTATATGAAGGAATGTATTGTAATTATTTCAGAGTATTATTGTAATTTTAGTTTAGTTTAATTGTAAATTTTAGGACCATGCAAAAAGATTATTACTGATTGGGGTTTAGAATTTTTTCCTGTTTAGGATTTTTGTTGTGTATATGAAAAATCTGACATTTCTACATTTGTGCATAATATTTAGCCATTTCTTTTCTGTTATATGTAAACCATAATAAATATTTGTACATATGTTTCATGCATTTGCTTTGTATATGAAAAATCTGACATTTCTACATTTGTGCATAATATTTAGCCATTTCTTTTATGTTATATGTAAACCATAATAATATGTTTCATGCATTTGCTTTGTATCTTTATGAGAGAGCTTTTATAAACCTTTGTTGGCTTGAAAAATGCTTTGGTCAGTAGTTGCAGTGTGGTTATTTCATCTTTTGAGTACTATTTGGCTTGAACTGCTATCTTTTGGTTCATTGTACTATCTTTTTTTTAGTTGCATTTTATTGGTATTTTTTCATGGTTCATTCTTGTTTGTTTGTATTCATGTAGGTCAATTTCTTTGGTTATTCTCACATTTATAGTAAATTTAAACGAAATTTATAGTTGTTGGTTTTCTGTAAATTTATGTACTTAGTGTTGTAATTTGTTCATGGTATGTAAATTTTGGTTTCTATATAATGAATTTATATTTGATAAGTGTGCACTATTGTAATTTTTAATAGTATTTATTTGGTCCATCAGATTTAGATCTATGGCTGGAGATTTTCAGGTGTTCAATGCTTCCTTAGCAACTGAATCGTTTGTTTTTAAAATTTGGTTGTTTCGGTGGTTTCCAACAACCGGTTGTTGGCCGGACTTAAAACACTCGAAAGTTTGCTAGACAGACTCTAAAATTTTTATAATAAAAACATATGGATCGCAAGATAAGATAACAATATTATAAAGTTAAATACCAATATTAAAATGATATTTAATACTAAAAAGTAAAATTCGTGAAATTAACAATCACTAAGAGCGCCATGCACATAGTTGATTAGCCATCAAGCGTTTAGGACGAATGACATGTACAAACGTCGTATATACAAACTTAAATATAATATTTAAGTAAATATAAATGTGTTACGCGATATTATTCTTGAAATATAAATTTAGAACGTATGAGTCAAAATCACATAAAACATTTTCAGATCACTCTCAGAAGAATCCTCCTTTTTCTTTTGTGCGTGGCTTTCAATGCCATCGCGCCCACTGCCAGGAAGACCAAGGCGTAGGATTGGTAGTACTTCTTCTCGATGGATCTGACTGATTTGGTTTTCTTTTCTAGCTCCTTCGAACATGTCTCTGCCCGCTTCTTGATCTTCATCTCCTCTGCCTGTGTAAATAACATGAACAACATTCACAAAGTTCTTGATCGCCTCTGAAGCAACAGCATCTAGAAGACGGTCTAGTGCTTGCTTCCACTAGTCACAGAAGCTGGTGAGTTCACCCGAGATCATTGAGGCATGGGCTTCCTGTAGCACACTGTTATCCACTTGGCAGAGTGTGAGCTTCAGCCATCCATACAGAGAGCGGATGTAGTCACGTTGATACTTGATGAGGCGGTTGAAGTTCGAGTGCCATGCCGCAACAACAGCCTCAAGATCACGAGTTGCAAGCCTGTGAAGGTCAGATGTTGACTCAGCCATGGAGTTGTCCACCAGATCCCGGACTTGCTGAACAATCTCATTTTGTATCTCATGGAAATGGTTCATTGACCTCTACATACCCAGTAGACTGCATGATAATATGCAGAAGCAGTTAAGTACTTGAAAGTAGGATCACATGATCCGGAATTAGCGTTGCAGGAATGGTCATAAGACTTATGCAAAATAGAGTTGAACAAGCTGTGGTGCAAAGCTCATTGTCACGGACTCTAACAATGGCTGATGATGTAGTTGTGGCAGCCTGTGAGGTAACTACAATCAGTGATTGCAGCTTGTTTATGGAGGCATTGGTCTTGTCCAGCTTTGCACTATCCCTCCCTCTGTACGCCAGGCTCTGCAGAGTAGAAAGCTTTTTCTCATGCTCAATCTTCACACTCTCTCTTGCCTGCAGTAATTAAAATTGATCTATATGTCAGATACTAGCTCAAGAAACGGCTTAGTGAACAGGACATCCGAGTGTAGCAGTCTTGACACTAAAGATCCATTGCATTACTTGGGATTCATCAATCATAAATATTGTAATGTAATGCAAGAAGCTTTAAAGCTGCAGAAGGTATTAGCATCAATTTGTTAAAGTAAAGACAGATATGCTAAATCTAATTTTGGAATTAAATGGATATATTATATCTTAAAAAAGACAAATTCTTGAGCATCTGTACCTTCACTGATAAAAAAATGAAGGACAAGAGTATTGTAGAAACAAATAGAGCAACAAAAGGGAAGAGAATATGAAGGTGGTGGTTAAGAAATCAATTGCAATGTATCAAGGAATCGTGCTTACTGCCTTTCCTTAAATTAGTTAAAACTATTGTGCAAAGACACTGGCTGTTCCTACTCTGAGTCATATTTAAATAAATAAGTGTCCATCTTAGTAACAATGTGACAGAACTGCCTTAATCATAGGGCCCACGTGCCCCGTCATCGTCCTTAAGGACCTTTGACTAGTCTGCACGAGTTCCCTTTGACTTAGGTGGCCCGTCGGGTCTCATAGGAAATCCTAATTTCCCCGAGGATCTCATTGTAAAGACCTTACAAGTATTACAACAGTTTACCCAAATGTGATAAATCAGAGTAAAGAGTGCGGAAGAGTTACATTAATATAGATTTACAGATCTAGCTTACATTATCCCAAACCAGAGTTTCGTAGTGGAGTAGCGACATACAACTAAACACCCTGCCCAAGGGTCTCATTATATACACATCTTCATCCCTGCACGATCCGCTGACCGGCACGGTCCCACGCAGAACTGCACACTCAGTTTACCTGCAACAGGGGTTAACAAACCCTGGGTACATGGGGTACTCCGCAAGACTTACCCGACTAAGGGTGTAAAATTAGACTCAGGAATGCAAGTTGAGTGGAGTCAAGGTAAGGCTTTAGCAAGAGTTCAAGGGTTTTGCGGAAAAGCATTACTAGTCCTATCTCAATATTTTATTTCAATAATACTATTCATCATTAACCATATCTCCAAGTTCTTTCTCATATATCAACACTCTTTCATTTGCTTTATCCATTCAAAAACAATTCTAGTTCCGAACCACTATTCGCTGAATGGTCGAAGGATCAAGTCTCCATATCCGAGGAGCAACGACGATTCAAATCGATTAATACCCAGCTGGGGATCCCTATCCACACTGCGTATGTAGCACTTAAGCTTGCATACGCCAACCCCGCCTACCACAACTTTTCATACCCCGGAACCGGTCCTGCGCCACCCGAGAGCACAGTACTCCTCTCGTCTCTAGGCACGACGGCCACGAGGGTACACGCTACTCTCGCCATCTCTCCACTCCCAGTGCGTGGTTGTCGGTTCCAGAAGTAGAGCCACCGGAGTCAGACGCTTCCCGTAGTATGTGGCTAGTTGCAAAGTCTCGATCCAGCAGGCCTACAATGAACGGTCCCTAAACCTTTTTCCGACGGCGGCAGTGCATTGGGACTCTAACCCAAATACCCCTGTCCCTTCGGTTTTCAAATCCCGTTTCCGTCGGTGACAATTGTTGGGACTCTAACCCAATGCCACGATCACCGAGCAGGAAAAACCCTTTCTCGTTGATGACAGTGAACTAGCCAGGAACACTGCCAACCAACAAGGACATAACCAGTCCCATAAAGTGATTCTTGTGCTTTTAGATCATCACAGTTTGAAATAGCATTTTTGCAAAACTAACATTAGGCATGACTAAGCATTTTGCAATACTTTTTAATAAATCAGGTTCTCAAGTATTGTCAGGTATTCAAGGATGGTAATGCATCAATTGGTTGTCACACAACTCCTATTAACCTAATGCAATTAATTAACTCAAGTGGTAAATATTTTTAAAAACAACAAGGAGAGGGCAAATGCACCGGGGCTTGCCTGTGTTGCAGGTCTGTCACTTCTATTAGAAATCAGAGAAACCCCTCTTGACTTCTCCTGACGAACTATACTTCTGTCGGGCATCAAGCAAGACTTCCGAAAACCCGTTTACTACACGAAATAAAAAAAATGCATGATGTGTATGCCATGATGCAGGAGATGCACTAAATGGTGAATTAATACAAGTAAACTAAATTTAGGAAGTTCAGTGCAATTCTCCTTCACGGTAAAGTGGTAAAAACAAATCTCGTTAGACAAGGTGGTGGTTATATAATTTATTCATTGACAATTTTTAACGGTCGTAGAAGGCCGAATTAACTTTCCTTATACGCTACTTCACATTTGCTTAAACAAATCATCATCCCTAATATCATATGTGAAGAATATAAATGATTACTATTCTAATCAGCAATTTAGTTGAGAACTCAAACAATTAATTACAAGATGCCAAAGACCATTTTAAGTTAATGTCTCAGGATCCACAATAAATCTGAAAGTCATGCAAAACCTAAGTCACTAGAGTTTTCTATTTATTTTAACAATTATTTAATAGAGCATCAATTAACAAACAAGTAAACTAATTACATACAATAACATTTGGATACTGTAATTTAACAAGATTAACATAAGCTTAACAAGTTAACCAGGTACCAAGGGTCAGCACATGATAATGACCCAAGGTTATCCCACAATCCCAAAATCACACAATACTTTAGTCATCCCTATTTTCTATTTCCTTTACTAATCAATTGATCAAGCATTTAATTAATAAACGATTAAACTACTTCCATTTGAGACCAAAATTTACCAACAGGTAGCTCTTACCCTAAAACAGTGCTAAATAAAATTTCATGATTTTTGGACTAACAGAGAATTTATTAAAATTCATCAAATTTGGTTTTTCTAATTAAAAGTTGCTTTTTTATCCTCTGCAGAAAGTATCCAAATACCACCTTTATTATTTTTCTATTATTCTACACCTATCAGAGAATATACAAAAATATTTTTAGGATTTTTCATGCAGTGGATTAATTTACACAAAAATACAAACATGCAGCACTATTCAAAAATAGAAAATCCAACTAATTCCCAGGGTAAATAGAAAACAGATTCTCAGCCCGAACCGGCCCACCACGGCCAACCGGCCCGGCCTGCCCGCACCCTCTCCCTCTCACTGCGCCTACTCTGGCCGGCCCAAGCAGCCCAACAGACGGCCCATGCGGCCTTTTCCTCTCACCCCTGACCCAGACGGTGGCCATGCGCGGTGGCGCTGCCGCCGGCGACGAGGTCGCGTTCTGGGCATTCCAAGGAGCGAAGAGCTTATCCCGCTATACCAAGAGGACCAGGGAGCTCACCAGAGGTCAGTACGTATACTGGTTGTGAGCTGGGATGACCGGAGTCAGATCCTCGACGTCGACCGAGCTCGCGGCGGCGAGAACCGACGACGAAACCACGTTCTGTCCACACCAAGGCACCAATAAGGAAACCGACTAGACCAAGAGCTTCACGAGATTGTTTGAGGTCCAGAACGGGTCGATTAGAGGCGTGGAACTCACCACGGCGAGGTAGACGCAACGAGGTCGCTCGCGGCGGCGCTCCGAGCAGCCGCGAGGAAGAAGACGACGGCCCCCCGAGCGTCTCTGGTGACGAGAGGACGCACGAACTGGCCCGAAGGGTGCGCCAGGGACTGGTAAAGCTAGCGGCTAGGGGGAGTGTGTGGGGGTGGTCGAGGGATGGCTAATCTCGCCGGCGAAGCGTGCGGTCTCCGGCGAGCCGGGAAGAAGAACGAGGAGGGGTGCTCGTCGCTTTTAAAGGTGCCGAGAGGAGGGGATAAGGGCGAACGCGTACCGGGGTCCACCCTGCGACCCTCGTACGGCGGCGTCCGGGCCCCGGCCGGCCAGACGCTGGCCAGCGCGCGGCGCGGACACGCGCAGCACGACGGCGACACTGTAGGGCCCCCCCGTGAAGAGTAGCCAGAAACCTAGGTCAATTCCTATCTTGTGCAATTATGCCCTAAATCATATAGCTACAGTCAGAACACCAAAAATAAAAGTTGTAGTAAATTTTGTGTAGAACAATTTTTATTCTTGATCTATATTCAAATTCTGCTCAGTTCTGAAACTATTAAAAAGGGGGTAAAACTTGAATTTGAAATTGATTTGCGATTCAATAAAATTCTCCAAACTTTTCTCAACAACATGGAAATTTGTAAAGATGAAAGTTGTTCTACTTGTTGAAACCTACAACTTTCATTAAAGGAGTTTTGTCAGATTCTTCATAGTTTTTAAAATAGCATTTCAAATTTAAATTCTCAAACACTCCTTAGGGTTTATTTTGAAATTTCACTACATAACTCTAAAATCCCCAAATATAAAAGTCGTTCAAATTGAAAAGCCCTACAACTTTTGTTAAAGGATTTTTCCCTCATTCTAGATAGTTTTTTAAAGGGCATTTTAAATTTAAATATACCAACACTAATTGGGTTTTAATTTAAATTTTTACTGGTAAACTTTAAAATCTCCAAACATGAAAGTTGTTCTATTTTGAAAGGAATAAAACTTTTATTAAAAGACCATCATCAAATTCCTACTAATTTTTGAATTTTTATTTTAAGTTTAAACTTTAAAACCCAGATTAAGGTTTTATTTGAAATTATTTTTAATAACTTCAAAATTGTCCAAAATAGAAGTTGCTCAACGTTTAAAAATTTACAACTTTTATTTAAGGCCCAACGCCTAGTTCCCTTCAGTTTTCAAATTAGGGTTTTGTGTCCGATTAGGGTTTTTAATTGTTTTCCTTTTTATTTTCTATTTAGATTTAGAGGCACACACAAACAATTATTTTAAACCATAAAGTAACTCAAAGGTTCCTAAGCACATTCACATGTGAAAATGAAAAAGTTGCCCTAGTGATGCACAGTAACAATGATTTTATGCTGAATGAATTACATGCAATCATGATGACATGGCAGTTTTTAATTAATCGTAACACCAGAGGTGTTACAAACACTATCAAAACAAACGCATGATAGATAAGTTTTCCATAATTATCTCTTTCATAGTTTTTTGCAACAACAAAAACAAATGTTCTGGGCAAAAAAAAAAATTGTACACAACCAGGAGCATTGGCATATCATATAATGACCAAACCCTCAAGTATAGATGAGACTGTTCCGAGATTTACCAGAATGCATCTAAGGAGCGCACGCACGAATGCTACTCACACACCTGCTCCGCTCCCTTTGGGGGAAATCCCGGGAGCGGCACCCGATTCAAGCCCAGATTGGGAATCAAACGTGGACACGAGCGCTCTGTGACAGGAGGCGCCACCATTGGCAATCAAGCATATATATATATATATATATATATATATATATATATATATATATATATATATATATATATATATATATGTATATATATATATATGTATGTATATATATATATATATATATATATATATATATATATATATATATATATATAGAAAAGATACAAAGAGCTACTATATTGTCAAATTACACGTAGCTACATAATATAAGTAACACTTCCTCTGATTTGAACATGTTGGTAGTATATAGCCATATTTGTGGTTTAACTTAATCACCGTTATTTTTCTTATAAAGCACATTGTAGTTGTCGGTGCTAATTTTGGCGAGGCTAACACCGGCTAGTAAATATGTGTTTTGCGGTTGAGGCTACGGATGGTGTGCAAGGGGGAACACAGGGATTATACTGGTTCAGGCCGAGCAAGCCCTACGTCCAGTGGAGAGGAGAGTCGTGTTGCCTTGCACCGGGGTGCTTGTAGTAGGGGGTTACAAGCCAGGCGAGAGAGGGAAGAGCTCCCAGGTCTCTTGTGTGTGTCTAAGTGTTTACAAGTCGTTTGCTATGGGTGCGTTTGTGTGGCCGAGAACTTAGAACTTCTCTGTTGTCGTTCGTCGTCGTCCTTCTGTCCCTTTTTTTCTAAAGCTGGTCTCTGCTCTCCCTTTTATAGCCGCAAGGGAGAGGCAAAGGCAGCTACGACGCTACCTATTAAAATAGTGAGGAGTTGCCGTTCCCCGTTTGACTGCTTCTGCCTTTTCTCCGTGTCTCCGGGGTATGGGTATGGCTATCTTGGTTCGCGAGTTCCAAGGTAGAAACAGTCGTCTGACTATGTCATGTCATCAGCTCTCTGGGTCTTCTGGATATGGCCGTCGTGGTCCGCACGACTTTGGTGAGTTCACACCTGCCGGCTATCCTTCCGTACGATGTGACAAGAGGGAGAGTCACCTTGGGGCGTTGTTTCCCGAGGCTCGGGATCCTGAAGGCGTGCCCGTCCTTTCGTGTGGACGGCGCAGTGGGCGTCTTTCCCGAAACGGGGCGGCGCACCATGCACCATACCGTGGAGGACAGGTGGTATGGCCGTCAGGGGCGTGCGAAGCACGGTCGCGTCGAGAGTCTCACCCGACGGGACGGTGCTTGTAAAGTGGTCAGAGAGATCTCTTGTGGTCCAAGATTGCTCCGCTGACATTACCTGTGCCTTGGATGTCTTCGCGAGATTGCGCTCGAGGGGGATAGGGAAGCTCGGGCGAATCGGAGACTTGGGCGCCGAGGACGCCGCCTCCCGAGCTCTCCCGAGGAGGCTCGGGCGAATCGGAGACTTGGGCGCCGAGGACGCCGCCTCCCGAGCTCTCCCGAGGAGGCTCGGGCGAATCGGAGACTTGGGCGCCCAGGATGCCGCTCTCCCGAGCTCTCCCGAGGAGGCTCGGGCGAATCGGAGACTTGGGCGACCAGGAAGCCGCTCTCCCGAGCTCTCCCGAGGAGGCTCGGGCGAATCGGAGACTTGGGCGCCAAGGACGCCGCTCTCCCGAGCTCTCCCGAGGAGGCTCGGGCGAATCGGAGACTTGGGCGCCGAGGACGCCGCTCTCCCGAGCTCTCCCGAGGAGGCTCGGGCGAATCGGAGACTTGGGCGCCCAGGATGCCGCTCTCCCGAGCTCTCCCGAGGAGGCTCGGGCGAATCGGAGACTTGGGCGCCCAGGATGCCGCTCTCCCGAGCTCTCTCGAGGAGGCTCGGGCGAATCGGAGACTTGGGCGCCAAGGACGCCGCCTCCCGAGCTCTTCCGAGGAGGCTCGGGCGAATCGGAGACTTGGGCGCCCAGGATGCCGCTCTCCCGGGCTCTCCCGAGGAGGCTCGGGCGAATCGGAGACTTGGGCGCCGAGGACGCCGCCTCCCGAGCTCTCCCGTGCTCTCCCGAGCTCTCCCGAGGAGGCTCGGGCGAATCGGAGACTTGGGCGCCGAAGAGGCCGCTCTCCCGAGCTCTCCCGAGGAGGCTCGGGCGAATCGGAGACTTGGGCGCCGAGGAGGCCGCTCTCCCGAGGTCTCCAGAGGAGGCTGTCATTAGTGGAATGATTCGTGGGCCTCTGTAGACGCGGCCTTCGAAGTTGGGTATGAGCGTTTTTGCATGGAAGTTGGGTACCCCTAACTTTGGTAACCGACAGTAGCCCCCGAGCTTGTGGCGGAGTGAAGGCACTCCTCCACAGGTTCACGCTCGTTCTTCCTGTCAAAAAAGATAAAGTGTGGGTTGTTTTTTCCGGGGGGTGCGCGCGAGCGCACCCGCCGGGTGTAGCCCCCGAGGCTTTGGAGGGATGATATATCCCTTCAAAGGCTTAGAATCGTGCTCGTTACTCCTCGGGTGTTTTTCGGTTTATTTAGGTGGGTTGTTTCCTTGGAAGCGGAGCCCCCGAGCCTCCCACCGTGTTGGGAGATCGTTCGGTGGTCCTTCCAAGGTGCAGGGCAAGTTTTCGAGCCTCCGTTTTCGTATCGGAGATCGATCGGGTCCTTCCCTGTCTTTTTTAATTCGACCTTCACGCTCTTTTTTCGGGAATAGGAAGGTTTGGTCCTGCTCGACTTCCCCGCTGGGGCACGAGTCGGCATTTCCGGTGAGCTACAAACGGGTTGGTCCAAGTGGAGGTCCGTGCCCTATTCGTTAAGGGTCGGCTAGTGGCCTGAGCACACTCCAATTATTTCCCGAGGGTCAGTTAGTGGATGTCGGGTCCCTTCGATGGGTCCCGAGGGCATGATGCCTCCCACGGAGGGATTCCACGTAACCGACTCGCTACTAGGACTTGGACACAGCATGGGATGTCCCTTGTGACGTTCCGGGCGTCGGGATACTGGCCGTTTTCGTGACCCATCCACTAGCTGTCCCTAACTCGATTTCCCTGGGGCGACTGTTCGAGCCTCGGAGGGCCAGTCTTCGATCCCCTGGGAACGTAACGGGCGCCCGAGCCCGGGGTTTCTTCGTTGAGAAAACGTAGGTGGAATCGAGGCGTGCGGTTGTAATGATTTGGCTCACCTTTTGAGGCGCGAAGCCTGACGGACGCGACGGTTCGGCTCAGTCGAGGCGGTTTGCGTGCGCGGTGATGGCGGGTCTCTTCCAAGCCGAGGTCGAGCTCCCTCCTCTGAACCTGCCGTGAAGAAGAAGCGGGCCATAGTGCCCTTGTAAAAAGTAACCTTTCGGGAGTGGTTTGAAAGGAAACAAACAATATGGCCCTTCGTGGCCTTAACATTTATGTAAATATTTGCTGAATGTTTGTTTCGCTTTACTTCGTGCTTTTTTCCTTAGGCATTTTCTCTTGCCGATCCTGTGCCCGGGGTTTCGAGCCTCGGGGGACGCTTTTCGGGTGTCGTAGCTTTAGTGGCATAGACGCAGCCGATGTCCTATGAGCTTTGGCAGAAAGAATCCTTTAGAAAAGAAGCTTAGGTGTTTCCTCCCGAGCTTCCTCCCTTGGCCGAGCGTAGATCTTATAGGTTTTCTTCCGAGTGCGGGTTAGCCTTCGAACACGGAGTGGCGAGGGAAGATGCTGTGGCCCTGGGGCATAAGCGGTCTCCGACTCGACCGGCTCTGTCTTCTGGGGCTTCCCTCATTCTTCGAATTCTATAAGTTCATGCTTGATTTTCGGAAGGAAGCGTGTTTTAGGGAGAAACGAATTCGACAAGTTTTGAAATTTTTGCGTTTCCAAAATTGTTTAATCTCGGGATAGTTCGGGGGTTTCCCCCGTCCTAGCCCCCGAGGGAGGGTCAGCCCTTCCGTAGCTTAGGCCGAGCCTCGCATTTACTGTGCGGTGAAATAAAGGGTCGCTTCACTCCCGAGTGTAGGCTCGGATTGAAAATCTAAAATCATGTTAAAAAGAGTAGAAGTCGGGTCTTTTCATCGATTTCAAGATTTTCAAAATAGTATAATGCTTGGAATCTTAAGGATAGAAGCGACGTAGCTGTTCGATGTTTCAAGCGTTGCTGTAGACCTCGCCATTCTCGTTCGCGAGCTTTGCCGGGGCGTTGCACCTCGGCGACGATGAACGGTCCTTCCCACGGTGGAGTGAGCTTGTGGCGCGAAGTCCTCTGTCGTCCTGTGAACAATAAGTCTTGGCCGAGTGCCCATGTAAATATCAGACTTTGTGATGAAAGTTGAGGACTTAGCATTTTTAGGGATGCCGTAGCCTCGGTGGTGTAGACAGAGCCAGAGCTGTGCCAGTCCGACCCGAGGGGTTCCCGCTTTGTCGCGCACACAGCTAGGTATCTCAGAGAAGGCTCGAGTGAGATCGTTTTTTACTAAATTTCCCAAACGCCCGTCTCTCTTCTCGCACTCAGGCAAAATTCGCGAAATCTTTCTGGAGCGCAAGTTGACCCTCGGGCGGAGGGTGGTGAGTGGAGGTGCCGTAGCCCGGAGGCGTAGGCGATCTCACGGCTCGGCCAGCCCTGCCCTAAGAGTGTCCTTTTACTTTTTTGGATCTCGCAAGTTTTGCTAGAGTGCAGAAAGGAGTTCGGCGCGGAATTTTCGAAAAAGCTATCGAAAAGGCGCAGAGAAAATTAGATCGTCGGTCCCCAAGCGTCCACCCCTCGTCCCGTACTTGAAAAACCCCATGAAATTGCCTCGAAGCGTAAGTCACCCGTCGGACGGTGGGTGGTGAGTGGAGGTGCCGTAGCCCGGAGGCGTAGGCGGTCTCGCGGCTCGGCCGGCCATGCCCTAAGGGTGTTCTCTTGCCTGTTCGGGTTTCACGGATTTTTTCAAGAGTGCTGGAGAGGTTCGGACGTGAGGGAGGTTTCAGTTTAAATCTCAAAATTCGTGATAATTAAAGAACGCTTATTTATCGATTCCGAGACCACAAATATGAACAAAGCATGGAAACTTAAGGGTAACTGTGACTTAGCTGCTCGAGCTACCAGCGTTGCGCTGGTGATGATCGTAGAGGCGGTGTCTCGCGCGGGGGGCACCGGATTGGTCGGGTTGACGCGGATGCGCTTCCCCCGCCTAGTTCGGCGGGAGCGGCGCGTGGCGTTCCCTCTGTTTCCCTGAAACGGGTGGAGGTGTCGCCGGGGTCCCTTTCCCAGCCACCTGCTGGGCCGGGGTCAGGATGATCATGGCTCGGGGCTCAGGTTGGGCGAAGGTTCATCTCGAGGCCGAGGACAGTGGCCGTGAACTCGAGGCTCCCGAACAGGAGCACCGCGCCAGCAGGAAGCGCAGGGACGTTGGCTGCCATCCGTAACCGGGATCAACACGCAAAAGGCCCCTACCTGGCGCGCCAACTGTCGGTGCTAATTTTGGCGAGGCTAACACCGGCTAGTAAATATGTGTTTTGCGGTTGAGGCTACGGATGGTGTGCAAGGGGGAACACAGGGATTATACTGGTTCAGGCCGAGCAAGCCCTACGTCCAGTGGAGAGGAGAGTCGTGTTGCCTTGCACCGGGGTGCTTGTAGTAGGGGGTTACAAGCCAGGCGAGAGAGGGAAGAGCTCCCAGGTCTCTTGTGTGTGTCTAAGTGTTTACAAGTCGTTTGCTATGGGTGCGTTTGTGTGGCCGAGAACTTAGAACTTCTCTGTTGTCGTTCGTCGTCGTCCTTCTGTCCCTTTTTTTCTAAAGCTGGTCTCTGCTCTCCCTTTTATAGCCGCAAGGGAGAGGCAAAGGCAGCTACGACGCTACCTATTAAAATAGTGAGGAGTTGCCGTTCCCCGTTTGATTGCTTCTGCCTTTTCTCCGTGTCTCCGGGGTATGGGTATGGCTATCTTGGTTCGCGAGTTCCAAGGTAGAAACAGTCGTCTGACTATGTCATGTCATCAGCTCTCTGGGTCTTCTGGATATGGCCGTCGTGGTCCGCACGACTTTGGTGAGTTCACACCTGCCGGCTATCCTTCCGTACGATGTGACAAGAGGGAGAGTCACCTTGGGGCGTTGTTTCCCGAGGCTCGAGATCCTGAAGGCGTGCCCGTCCTTTTGTGTGGACGGCGCAGTGGGCGTCTTTCCCGAAACGGGGCGGCGCACCATGCACCATACCGTGGAGGACAGGCGGTATGGCCGTCAGGGGCGTGCGAAGCACGGTCGCGTCGAGAGTCTCACCCGACGGGACGGTGCTTATAAAGTGGTCAGAGAGATCTCTTGTGGTCCAAGATTGCTCCGCTGACATTACCTGTGCCTTGGATGTCTTCGCGAGATTGCGCTCGAGGGGGATAGGGAAGCTCGGGCGAATCGGAGACTTGGGCGCCGAGGACGCCGCCTCCCGAGCTCTCCCGAGGAGGCTCGGGCGAATCGGAGACTTGGGCGCCGAGGACGCCGCCTCCCGAGCTCTCCCGAGGAGGCTCGGGCGAATCGGAGACTTGGGCGCCCAGGATGCCGCTCTCCCGAGCTCTCCCGAGGAGGCTCGGGCGAATCGGAGACTTGGGCGACCAGGAAGCCGCTCTCCCGAGCTCTCCCGAGGAGGCTCGGGCGAATCGGAGACTTGGGCGCCAAGGACGCCGCTCTCCCGAGCTCTCCCGA
This sequence comes from Eremochloa ophiuroides, assembly GCA_038502445.1. Classification (NCBI taxonomy): domain Eukaryota; kingdom Viridiplantae; phylum Streptophyta; class Magnoliopsida; order Poales; family Poaceae; genus Eremochloa; species Eremochloa ophiuroides. The sequence goes on along the minus strand of JAHLJS010000005.1, from coordinate 79,126,478 downwards.
GGAGGCTCGGGCGAATCGGAGACTTGGGCGCCGAGGACGCCGCTCTCCCGAGCTCTCCCGAGGAGGCTCGGACAAATCGGAGACTTGGGCGCCCAGGATGCCGCTCTCCCGAGCTCTCCCGAGGAGGCTCGGGCGAATCGGAGACTTGGGCGCCCAGGATGCCGCTCTCCCGAGCTCTCTCGAGGAGGCTCGGGCGAATCGGAGACTTGGGCGCCAAGGACGCCGCCTCCCGAGCTCTTCCGAGGAGGCTCGGGCGAATCGGAGACTTGGGCGCCCAGGATGCCGCTCTCCCGGGCTCTCCCGAGGAGGCTCGGGCGAATCGGAGACTTGGGCGCCGAAGAGGCCGCTCTCCCGAGGAGGCTCGGGCGAATCGGAGACTTGGGCGCCGAGGATGCCGCTCTCCCGGGCTCTCCCGAGGAGGCTCGGGCGAATCGGAGACTTGGGCGCCGAGGACGCCACCTCCCGAGCTCTCCCGAGCTGGTGCCGCTCTCCCGTGCTCTCCCGAGCTCTCCCGAGGAGGCTCGGGCGAATCGGAGACTTGGGCGCCGAAGAGGCCGCTCTCCCGAGCTCTTCCGAGGAGGCTCGGGCGAATCGGAGACTTGGGCGCCGAGGAGGCCGCTCTCCCGAGGTCTCCAGAGGAGGCTGTCATTAGTGGAATGATTCGTGGGCCTCTGTAGACGCGGCCTTCGAAGTTGGGTATGAGCGTTTTTGCATGGAAGTTGGGTACCCCTAACTTTGGTAACCGACAGTAGTGGTCATATAAAGCACCATTATTTTTTAATACGAAGGTGGCTTTGTCTTGCCTATCTTGTGCCATATTAACAATCCTACAAAAATTTTCAGAGATGAACAACCACAATATGCTAAAGCAAAAATGTGTAGCAATTAACTGAAACTGTAATCCACTCACCAGCTGGTAGGTGCTTCGCATACAATCAGCTTTGCTCGCCATCTTTGATGTTACCACCAACCGAAGGGGGTGCAGGCTGTGCAGAGTCCAAGATAGTTTCCAAAATCTCATGGATTTTTTTCTTTGCATCCCTAGTGATAGAGAAAAGACCATAAGTTTCTTTTACATGGCTGTTAATGTATCTCTAGAGAAATTTCAGTTATATGATCTACTCTTGGTATGAACCAGTAGCCGTAGATTTACAAGAAAGAAGATACAAGTGCAACAGAGTTTATGTTAAGCACATGTTACATACGCAAGATCAGTAGATATATCTGGTCTACTGTACCGGGACTTTCCTGAGTTCTTTACGTGGCAAGCACTTAGTAAAGTTTGGCAATAGTTCAATACTTAAAATCCATAAGAGTTCTGACTCTGAATGCATAAGGCCATACAGATTCTCATGTGCAGAGACGTCATGATACCGCTATCCTACCAGATAAACTATCAGTCTACAAATTGTGAGCGTGGAAGAAGAAAATAGCGAAGCTAACCTGGCCGATGTTGCTGATGACCTAATGCTTGTCTTCACGACAAAGTCACTTTATCCAGAAAAAAATGAGAAAAATTCTGACCCATCAAGACCATAATTTATTTTAATATATACTTTTTGACTACTGACCAAAGCTCACACAATTTTTTTTGTTAATTGTTAAGTATTCTAGTTACCATACATTAGTAGCTCAAAGCTACTGTGAGCTATCACATACTATATCTCTGCATGAATGGTAAATTGTTAATAACCAGCCATGCCATGCTACCATCAGTTCCAATTGTCATCTCAAACTGATGAGATCCTGCAGCCCCTGCAGAGCTTTCTGAATTGTTGTTGCAATGCCCTAACGAGTTAATGATCGTTGCAGTTGAGACGACAGAGAGTTGGTTACCTGATCCTGCAAAAACAAAAAAAAAGGAAAACTAAACAATTGAACATGCACTGAATTAGGGAGATTCAAATTTGTAAAATAAGAATATAAAGAAACCAGTAAAAAAAAATCATGTCTGGTTGCTTTCAATCATCAATAGAAATATCATATTATTGGTTTAGATTTGAGAAGCAATGCGATCATTATTTATCTATCTTTTGCTTAATTGAATATAGTTGGCTCCTACATATTAAAACACATGGTTTCAAGAAAGAAAAAAAGGTTAATAATTTAAGATACTGTCAAAGAAGTCTCCCTCACCGGATTCAGCAGAAGTTCAGGGCTTGTCCTGTGAATAAGAATAAAAACAAAGATGGATTAGGGCAGAAAGATATATTCGCATTGAAGCATTTATTTGAATTGAACATGTCTCGAGTACTAAAATTGAATACCTCTTTCAGATTATAAGAATGTAAGCAAGTGACTAAAAACAGACCCACCGATAGAACCAAGGTTGTTGCTATATGAACGTAACAGAAGCAAGAACAGAGCATTAAACGGTAGCGGCTTCATTTGCAAGCTAAATTAAAAAAATAACGGCTTCGTCACTCTCCAACGATGTGACAGAACCGCCTTAATCATAGGGCCCACGTGCCCCGTCATCGACTCTAAGGACCTTTGACTAGTCTGCACGAGTTCCCTTTGACCTAGGTGGCCTGTCGGGTCTCCTAGGAAACCCTAATTTCCCCGAGGATCTCATTGTAAAGACCTTACAAGTATTACAACAGTTTACACAAATAATTTGAATCAGAGTAAAGAGTGCGGAAGTATTATTAAACATAGATTACAATTACATTATCCCAAACCAGAGTTTCGCAGTGGAGTAGCTGTATACAACTAAACACCCTGCCCAAGGGTCTCATTATATGCACATCTTCTTCCATGACCGATCCGCTGACCGGCACGGTCCCACGCAGAACTGCACACTCAGTTTACCTGCAACAGGGGTTAACAAACCCTGAGTACATGGGGTACTCCGCAAGACTTACTCGACTAAAGGTGTAAAATTAGACTCAGGAATGCAGGCTGAGGGGAGTCAAGGTAAGGCTTAGCAAGAGTCAAAGGATTTTGCAGAAAAGCAATACTAATCCTATTTTCAGTATTTTATCTCGATAATATTATTAATCATTAACCATATCTCCAAGTTCCTTCTCATATATCAACATTCTTTCATTTACTTCGTCCATTCAAAAACATCCTAGTTCCGAACCACTCTTCGCTGTAGGGGTGAGGATCATGTCTCCATTAACCGAGGAGCAACGTCGATTCGAATCCAGAAGTACCCAGCTGGGGATCCCTATCCACACTGCATATGTAGCACTTAAGCTTGCATATGCCAACCCCGCCTACCACGGCTTTTCATACCCCGGAACCGGTCCTGCGCCACCCGAGAGCACAGTACCCCTCTAGTCTCCAGGCACGACGGCCACGAGGGTACACGCTACTCTCGCCATCTCTCCACTCCCAGTGCGTGGTTGTCGGTTCCAGCAGTAGAGCCACCGGAGTCAGAGGCTTTCCGTAGTATGTGGCTAGCTGCAAAGTCATGATCACAGCAGGCCGACAACGAATGGTCCCTAAATATTTTTCCGTTGGACACCATGCATTGGAACTCTAACCCAAGTACACTGGTGACCACCGGTTTTCGCATCCCTTTTCCGATGGCGAGGATCGTTGGGACTCTAACCCAAACAGATGGTCAACCAAACGGAAAACCCATCCACGTTGATGATAATGGACTGGCCAAGTACACCATCACCAAACGAGGACAATACCATTCCCATAAAATGATTCATTTGTTTCATATCATCACAGTTTTCAAAATAGCATTTTTGCAACTCTATCATTAAGCATGACTAGGCATTTTTCAAGACTTTAAATAAATCAGGGTCTCAGGTATAATATGTGGTCAAGGAAAGGTAATGCATCAATAGGTTATCACTCAACTCCTATTAACCTAATGCAGTAGATTAACTCAAGTGATAAATATTTTTAAATGACAAGGAGGGGCAAATGCACCGGGGCTTGCCTGTTGCCTGGAGTAGATAGAACCCTGAAGTCAATCACTGAGAAAGATCCACATTCACCGAGTGAAGACCTTACTCGAGACTTGCTTCAGATAACAAATTATCCCGCGTTTACTACACGTAAGAATAATACATACTTAACATGATGATATGTATGCCATGATGCATGAAATGCACTAAAGTGTGAATTAAATAAAAGTAAACTTAATTTAGAAAGTTGAGTACAACTTTCCTTCACGATAAGGTTGTAAGCCAATGAATCTAATTACTATCGAATATTAACCTTTTTGGTTTATTGACCATTTTAACAGTTGTTGAAAGTTGAAATAGCTCTCCTATAATAATGGCCAGTACTTACTTGAATGATTCATAAAAATCCTATTATCATATGTGTGTAACATAAGTTAATAATATTTCTAATTAACGATTTATCTATATTACTTGAAGTATCATTTAAGCATCTTAATCAACAAGATTATCATGAACTAAAAATATTAGCAAGGTGCCCAAGATCAACACATGATAAGGACCCATGGTCAACATACAATTCCTAAAGTCACACAAAATTCCAAATTCATTAACACTTTATAGTTTTTTTAATTGTTTATTTATTTAAGTACTAATTACTAAGCATTGAAACATTACCCAAATGGGCTACAGATTTTTGTGGAAGTAGCTCACTGCTCACAACACCTACTACAAAAATTTCCTAATTTTTAGATGATTACTTTGGGCTACAAAAATCATGGAAATACCATTTACTAATTAAAATACACATTTCTATAGTCTACAGAAAGTACTCAAAATGCTTATATCATATTTTTCATAAATACTTCATAACTCAGAGAGCCTACTCCATTTATTTCATGATTTTTGGAGTAATGCAAAAATTCTCACAAAATTCACAAATCTAACAACTATTCATTTATAGGAAAATGGAAAAATCATTTTGAACTGCACTGCAACTCAACTGGGTCGACCCAACTCGGCCCAATTTGGCCCAGACCTGCTCAGGCCGACTCGGCCTGATGCTGGCCAGCTTCGGCCAGCTCGTGCCCACGGCAGGAGCTCTGCCGGCCGGCCGAGCCAGCCCCGGCCAAGGCCAGGAGCAGCCGGCGGCGGCCGAGCGGCCGTGAGCGGGCCACAAGGCGCCCCACGACATGTTCTAGCTGCTGGTACACCCCTAGTGACGAATCAAAGGCTCAAGCGATTATGACCGCAACCATGGCGGCCATGGCGGGCTTGGCCGCGGCGGTACCGGCGTTCCGTGCAACTCGGCCCGGTAGAGCTCGACAGGATGACACTACACGAATCAAGAGCTCACCATGAGCGCCATGCGCATGTCGATTGGAGACAAGGAGGACTGGAGAGGAGTCGTTGTCGGTGAGGACAAGCACGGCGGCGGACGCGGTGGCTCGGACACGACAACGATCGCCCGTTCCGACGAGTTTAAAGCCTCTAAGGACAAACCCGCAAACGTGTGAGCATCAAGAGGCTAACTAGAGTCTAGGACATACATAGGGGTAGGACGTAGCTCACCAAGGCGAGTTCGCCACGTCGAAGTCGCACACGGTGGCACTCTGCCGGAGCCGGAGACGAAGGAGACGGCGTTCCGGCATCTCCGGTGGTCGGCTGCCGTCACAAACAGGTCTAATAGAAGCTCTAGGATGTGGTAATATCAGTGGCAAGGCGAATTTGGGAATGATACTCAGGGCAGCGCCAATTTGGTCGGCGACCGAGAGCTCGCCGGCGGCGACAATGGAAGAAACAAAGACGGGCAAGGCGACCTCGGTGGCTTTATAGGGCAGAGGAGGTGTGCTGGACGTGGAGAGGGCCCCCACGGGCCCGGCACCTCCGGCGACACGCGGCCGGCCGGCCCCGGGCAACGCCGGCGGCCTGCGCGTGCACGCGGTCTGCCCCTGGGCAGGACAGAGCCGGCCCCCCCTGTAGATGCACTGTAGCAGTGTATAGGTCAAAGCCTATAAGTTTCAAATTATGACTATTCCAAGATGAATCAGAGAAAAGACCTAAAACAAAAGTTGTGCAAAATTTTATTAAGATCAAGTTTTATTTTTGAAGTATGCTCAAATTCGGCTTAGTTTTAAAAATATTTAAAAGGGGGTAAATCCCCAATTTGAATTTCAAACACAATTTCTGAAATTACTTTCAATTTTTATCAACAACTTGAAAAATGGTAAAAATGAAAGTTTCTCTACTCATTGAGCCCAACAACTTTTATTAAAGCAATTGTGTCAGATTCCACATAATTTTGGAAATGATGTTTCAAATTCAAATTTTAAAACATTGACTTGAGGTTAATTTGAATTTTCACTGAATAATTTCAAAATCCCCTAATATAAAAGTTATTCAAATTGTCAAGTCCTATAACTTTCATTAAATGAGTTTCACCAGATTATTCATAGTTTTTGAAATAGCATTTCAAATTTAAATTTCCAAACACTATTTAGGGTTTAATTGGAAATCTTTCTATATAACATCAAAATCCTCAAATATAAAAGTTGTTAAATTTGAAAAGCCTTACAACTTTCATTAAAGTAGTTTTCCCAATCTCTTGTTAGTTTTTGAAATGGCAGTTTAAATTTGATTAAACAATCACTAATTGAGTTTTAATTTAAATTTCCATAGGTAAACTTAAAAATCTTCAAACATGAAAGTGGTTCCATTTTGAAGGGGCTAAAACTTTCATTAAAGGACCATCACCATATTTCTACTAGTTTTTGAACTCGTATTTCAAGTTTAAACTTTAAAACCTAAATTAAGATTTTATTTGAAATTATTTTTAATAACTTCAAAATTTCCCAAAATAGAAGTTGCTCAACTTTTAAAGATTTGCAACTTTTGTTTAAGGCCCAACACCTAATTCTATTTAGTTTTTGATTTAGGGTTTCGGGTCCGCTTCAGGGTTTATAATTGTTTTTCTTTTCATTTCCCAATTTAATCTAGACAATTGCATCCAACCCAAACATTTACATAATAAATCACTCTCAAGCACTTATGCAATCACATGTTGAAATAAAATCAGTTTTGTTAATGCATAGTAAAAATTAGTTTATGCAGGATGATTTACATGCAATGATGATGACATGGCAGGTTTTAATTAACCGTAACACCAGAGGTGTTACAAACGATAGCGGCTTCATTTGCTCCTCCATCTAACACAAAAATAAAAAAAATCAGGCAGAGCTGGGAATTTGACGCTCCGATCGCAAGGCAGTAGAGGCCTGGAGGTTCGAGCTAGGCCCTACCGCTAGGGGCTAATGCCTGGCGGGCTGCTACCTCTGGCTGTCTAGCTAAGGCCTGCCGAGGCCTTGGCGAGGGGCGAGGTAGCCTGCTGCGGGCCATGGAAAGCGGACGGATGGCGGCCAGCGGGAGATTCGGCCGGCCGGGGCTCGCCGGAGCCCTCACGCGTTGGGGCCTTGGGGGTCATGACCGAGATGCCGCAAGGGGCTTGGCCACACTAGGGCGTCCGCAACCTCGCCAGAAGCCACATGCGTCGAGATTGAGACCCGCTCGCGCGCAGCGCTACGCCAGGGGTGTGCTCACCCAGCACCGCTGGCCGTGGGGGCGTGCCGGACCCGCGCCGCCGCACGGTTGCGGCGCACTGGGGGGAGAGATGAAGGAGAGAGAAAATCTTGGGTTGAACCGTTGAAGAGAGAGGAGCCAAAGATTTTTTTTCTACGGTGGCGACGCTGGGACGCGATGATTGCAGCGGGGACGGATGGAAGTTGTCGCACGGGAATGCCGGGGCGCGCGCGCCATCCTATCCCACGGGAGGCAGAGGGACGAGCAAAACAATGCCTGTCCATACTTTAGTCTTATTAGTTATAGAGATTTCAATTTTGGATGCAGCAGCAATCTCGCATTCTCCCTTTCTCTGCACATTTTCTGAAACTCACTCATGAGGTTTTCAGGGGAGGAAAATGCACCCCCGGTCTCTTAACTTGGTTCAAGGTATCATCTAGGTCCCTAAACTTTAAAAGTGATATCTATGGGTCCCTAAAGTTGGCAAAAGGTGTTATTTAGATCCCAAACTTTCAAAGTTATCACTACAGGTCCCTAAACTTGACACATGGTGTCATCCAGGTCCCAAACACTGTAGATAATTCCAGCACCAATTTTTTTTAAAAAAAATCTAATTTCAAGTACTGTAACTGCAATCTGTAAAATATTCCAAAATTGTATTTTTTTCATACGATCTCCGATAAAGATAGGTTTTATATAAAAATTGTAGCTTGCGATGGGATCTACAACTTTATAGTTTTGAGTTTTTTAATTTGAGGTGGTTAAGACACGCAAAAAAAATTAAACAAAATTTTTCAGCGGTATATTAATCGCGTACAAGCGCGTGTCGCCTTAGAAAAATCATATCTTTCTTATATACTATTAAATTGAGATACTTTATATACAAAAGTTGTAGCGTTCGACGAGATCTACAACTTTCTAATTTTAACTTTTTAATTTGAGGTCGTTAAGATTCTTAAAAAAAATTAAAACGCTAATTTTGGTTCTTGCACAGTGGTTTTGTATTTAAAAAATTTTGAAAAGTGGGAAGATGCCGTCAAGATTCGTGCACAAACAGGGCGGTGCTGCTGGAGGCTGGAGCTGGACTTTGCACAAACAGGGCGGTGCTGGCTGCAAGCCTGCAATGAAAAGTGGGAAGATGCCGTCAAGATTCGTGCACAAGATGGATGAAATATACTCCATGCTGTTTTGCCTTTGGCAGGAGCACAGGACTGCTCGTCTAGGCAAGGTCGGCCGGCCAATCAGCGATTTCAGCATGCAGTCAGTCAGCCTTTATTAAAAGGCCGTAGCAATAGCAACCAAACCGTAACCGAAATGTTCCGGTGCTCTGAACCGGGAAGAAGAAACAGAGCATGAGAGCGAGCGTGAGAGGCTGAGAGCAATGCAGTCAGTTGCATGGGGGGAAAAATTTAGAGATCATCTCACATCTGAATCTGATGACCCATCTGGTCTTGTCTTGCCTGCGCTGGTCCGGCCTGCCCCGCTCCGCGATCTCTCCCACAGTTCAGCGTCTCAGCCACCGCGATGCCGGTGACCGAGACACGTGCTCCACCCGCCACCCCACAACATGCCGGTGAGCTCTTGCAAGCACGAATGTTATTAGCTACAGTAAAAATAAGATCATGTAAAGCGTCAGTTTTCTTTTGCAGCAGCAGGATCCGTGTCGTGTACGCCCATGCTGCCCATCTACTTGCTAAAGGGCAAAGTACGTCGTAACCACACCGTTTCGGCGTTTCATCAATCATCATGCGTGCAAGCAAGATGGATTTTCTTCATGGGCATAACGAACTTGTTTTTTTTTTCTTTTTTTGTATTTATACGGCGGTGACGCGACCTGCTTTGCGGATCTGGCATCGGCGCCGGAAGGGGAGCTCTTCACGGGCGGCGCGCGACGGAGAGGAGGGCGGGGGTCGCCGCGACGCAGTCAACGGCGGTCCACGGTGCAGGCGAAGAGCGCGACCCTTCAGCGCTTGGGAAACTCCCCGTTGGCTTTTTGTCTCTGTTGGAAATAAACCGGAGCAACCTTCAAACGAGAATTTTAGAGAGTGAATCTAAGATGCTAGTATTAGGAAGCAGAAAGCTTTCCATCAAAAAAAAAAAAAGAGAAGCAGAAAGCTAAATATTGGAGTGCTGAGTGAGGCCTGAGGGTCAGTCACCTACAGCCTGTTCTTTTGGCTGAAAAAATAAGCGCTGATTTCAATTCGTGCTGATTTGTTGTGAGAAAAAAATACTGTTTCGTAGCTGAAAATAAGCGTTGATTGGTTAAAAGAACAAGCTGTTAGGTGTCGCGGTTGTAAACAATCCCAAACACAAACATGAACTTTTGGGACGTTAAAATGAAAATTAGTGGTAGTTAGTTTATACGATATATGCTATTATATTCTGGTTTGATTGGTTAAAAGAACAAGCTGCTAGGCGTCGCGGTTGTAAACAATCCCAAACAAAAACATGAACTTTTGGGACGTTAGAATGAAAATTAGTGGTAGTTGGTTTATACGATATATGCTATTATATTCTGGTAGTGAACAAGAAAGAGGTTTGTACTTGCACTTTTCTTGTCTCGATGCCAATTTTCCTGGCGCAGATGGCGTGAACCGTGAAGGTCAACTTTGCTTGAGACGACGATAAACCTCCAGAGGTTATTATTGTCCACAAGGCAAATAATCTAGGCATCTAGCCTACCGATAAAATAACATCATAACATGCTTAATTTTATTATTTTAAACCAAAAGCGTATAAAATATAAAGCGACGCCCCGGCCCTGCAGTCCCACACGCACGGCACTTCCGAGCGATTTCCTCGTCATTTCTCTCATCCGCTTCCTCTCCCACTCGGGCAAGAGGGGGAAAAAGCTCGAAAGCGCAAGCCGGCGACGAGCGAGATGGGCGCTGGGAGCAGCCGCGCCGACGCGCCGTCGCGGCGCCGGGCGCGCCTCAGCCTCGGCGGGTGCTTCGGGGCCGGATCCTCCTCCTCAGCCGCCGCCGCCGCCGCCGCTCACGACGGCGGGAGCTTCACAGCGGCCGGGCCTTCCTCCTCGCGCGCCATCGAGGTACTAGTACCGGTACCCGTGCCACGTCGTCGTCTGGCGTCCCGGGATGCCGGAGAGCGCCGGTAGCTTCGGCACCTTCGCGGGCCGGAGTGTCCTGGCCTCGGCCGCCGCGGATTAGTCTCTGATGAGGTGCGGATTCGCGGCGCCGAATCGATGGTCCTCCTGACTTTCGGACATCCTCTGCCCCTAGGTTGCGAGATTGGAGAGCGTGGTTTTGTGTAGCTGTGTGGAGGACGAAGCAGGAACTTGACTTACTTTTGGAGCTTTGAGCTGGTAGTATTGCTCTTGTTCGATTATATGATTAGTTAGTCTGGAGCAGTTGTCTAGTGCTCTGAAACTTTTGCGGCCCTACAACCTCCATTACATATATCTGCGACTTGCAGATCATGAATTATTGCATCGGGTCTCATCATGCGCCCCTCCATAATGCACATGAGTGAAGAGCAGATGCCTCCCAAAGTTCTGTCTGTGTGCATTAAAGTGGCTGGACCTCCAAATGACAGACTAAAGAAATTTTGTGGAATCTGGAACATTGTGTGTGTTTTTCCAAGGGTTTTCTGTTAGTGATAGACTGCTTTTAGTCCCCATGTATTGTTTATATGATGATTGTATCTGATGTCAGGAGGTATTGTCGACAGGTACAGTCTCGACCAGTGAGTGCCCTGAATTTTCAGGCTTCTCTAGCTGCTAAGGATCTCCAGATTTCCAGCGAGTCAAATCCAAGGCTGCATTCTTCTTCAAGCACCATAAGCCATCATCTCAGATTCAATCACCTCAATTGCCATGAAAACAAGGAAGATGGACTGGGAACTGAAAACGCTGAAACAAGTGGCCTTGAAAGCTCATCTAGGAAAGCTGTCATGGTTCGGGGAAGTCTCAGTAATGAAGCTGTAAATAGTGACATATCAGGAGAAGGAATAAGTTTTATAGGATCAGAGCTGGAAAATGTTCCTAGCACAGTCTCCACTAATGAAATTGGTGGCTCAACCTCTGAATCTGGTTTGGCCCCCTCGTTGATGGCATCTGAAAGGATCATGTCTGACTCCGAAGGAGAGATATCTCCGCAAGGGACCTCATCCACAACTGTCATGACAAGTGAAAGATCAGATGTATCTCAATCTGGCTCTTCAACTGCATCATCTGCGGCTGTGGAACCAATGCCAGATCCAATCCCTACCAGAGCAGATGTCCCTATATTCAGTGGGCCACATGGTGAGACTGGAGGGAGTATATTACATGATGACATGATGAGCATTTTCTCCAATGACGGTCTAGGTCGATCTAGAGATTCAAGCAGCAGTGAAACAAGGAGGAGTCACAGAAGGATCCTATGGGATGCATTTTCCAGACGCGGCTCAAGAGGTTATCCAGAATCTGATGCTGATGACCTGGGATTTTACAGTACATGGCTAGACCTTGGTGATGACATTTTTGAAGAGTTGGGGGAATCAAGATATTTTCATCGCAGACGACATGGTTCAATCAGAGTAAGCCAGTATTCAAGATCCCGGGTAAGGGTTATGCCTGCTTTGACGTATATTTTTCCTGTTATGGATTTTGCTGATCCATCTCATGGTCACACCTTATTCTTATTTGTTATTACAGATTAGGGAGCATCGCCGTGCTGTTTTTGATAGTGGTAATGAACAAAGCACTGCGGCATGTCCTTTGGGGATTCATCCAATTGGTCGGTGCACCTGTGATTCTTTCTTGATTGCTGAAGAATCTAGTGCTCGAGCAAGTATATCGAGAATTGTCATGCTAACTGAGGCGTTATTTGAGGTATCCTTTCCTCCATGTTCATTTGATTATCATCAGCATTAACATTCTATACGATGATTACATAATAAGTGGCACAGCAGAGAATATAGGAGTGGAATCTTTTGTTCTTTTCACTGTCGCTATGCTTTTGATGATGTTATGTCATTTACATCTGTATTCTAGCAACTTGTAGGATTGAACTCCAGTTCCGGATTTAATCTTTTATAATGTTATAATCTACTCTGGCCACTTTGAATTGGTGTTAACCATTTCTGCTGTAGTTTGGAAATGGCAAATCATATGAGTATAACATGCCAGAAAAACAAACAAGTATTACCCCTCAAAACTTAGATGGCTTTATTACAACTGAAAATTTTGTGAGGTCAATGCACGTCATGAAAGTTTGCAGACAATCACTGGGTGGTTCAGGCATGTTTGAAGCACAGCAGATAGAACATTTTCAAAAGTAAAGTTGTACATTAGCAATGAAAATTCAGAGCAAATTGTTGACAGTGTGTGAACTATGAACTCCATTTCTATCGTCGCATTTTCAGTATATTACTAGTTATTACTCTAGCTATGTATAATGGCCTACTACACAATTCTTTTCAGGTGTTGGATGAAATTCATCGTCAACCTGCATCACTTTCACTCTCCATGGTCTCTGTTCAGGCTCCTGAATCTGTAGTTAATTCGTTGCCATGTAAGAGCTACAAAAAGCTTGAGACACCCCAATGCAGTGATGATATGGAACAGTGAGCTTCTCGTCATTCTAATCTCTCTCAAAATTTTCTAATACATAAGTTTTGCATAATAAGTTTTGCTTGAAAAAGAAAACAGATCCATATCGCGTTTACAGATAAGTTTTGCATCATATGTTCTTTAGTACTCCCTCCGTTCCAAATTATAAGACGTTTTGATTTTTCTAGATATATTTCGTTTACTATGTATCTAGATATAGTGTATATCTAAGTGCATAGCAAAATTAATTTATGTAGAAAAGTCAAAATGTCTTATTATGTGAAACTGAGTATGATTATTAGAGTTGCTTGGAAAGGAAAACATGTCCCTATCACCTTAATGGGCATTAGTTTATCCTTCCACATTTGTAATGAGTTAAGACATCAAATGTTATTTTTTTACTGTGAAGCTGTTTTGTATACCCTAAGACCTTTGGACTATAAAATAGCCTTGCAAAGTTATGATACTTTGTTGTATGTTTTGGTATCATAACAGCCTTTATCACCTTGCAGTGAAATAGATACCTGCTGGCTAGCCGCTCACCCCTCCCCCACCCACCCGCCCTTGTCATTCCTTTGGAGTTCTGATGCTGAAACCTAAGTACCTAACATATCATTGCTTCTTCTTTTTTCTCATCAGGTGTCATATCTGTCTAACTGAATATGAGGACGGAGAGCAGATAAGAACTCTTCCGTGCAAGCACGAGTTCCACCAACAATGTGTTGACAAATGGCTGAAAGAAATACACAGGTATCCATCCTGGTTTGTTTAGATCTGCTATGCATTTGAATACTGTCAAGCAAGGCACAGGAAGCGTTAGAGATCCTCCTCACAACTTTCCTGTCGTCACATTGCTGCAGGGTGTGCCCTTTGTGCCGCGGAGACGTCTGCGAAGTTGCCTCGTGAAGACCTTGGCGCTGTCATCCCTCCTTGTGGCACCAGCGGATGTCATCCTTCCTTGTGGCACCGGCGGTTGAAGGCTCGATGCTGTGGTTCACAGGTTCAGTCAAGCAACGGTTATACTGTCAACCTGGACAGTTGACAACGTCACAACGGAGTATGTCATGCCGAAGATAGTGGACAAATCCTGCTACCAGTGGGGGGTTGTTCATCAACTTTTAAGATACCGAGACTTCGTATATAGCTTTTGTAGCCTCCCCCGTGTATGAACTGTACATATTTGTAAATTCTAGATTCACAAAGTCTTTTAGGGCCTGTTTGGGACAGCTCCTCCATTGAAAAATTGAATCTGGATCTGTGATTCACCGTGGAGCAGCTCCACGAGTGGATCTAGGATTCACCAGGGAACTGTTTGGGTAACACTGTAGCTTCAGATTCACACAGGGGCATTTTCATTGAAAAGGTCATGCTTGCCCTTCCATTGTTTCTTCCTGCAGGCGACTGTGGTCGCGGAGACGAAAATCCGGCAGGTGACGTCGGAGCTCCTCCTCATCGCCGGTGCTGGGCGGAGCGGTTCGGGGTGGGGCGCGGCAAGTGCCGGGAGGGGTGCGGTCTCCGGGACGGCCGCGGGCGGCACGAGGAGCGCGGCCTGCGGGTGCCGGCTCGCCGGCCGCGGGTGCCGCGAGGGGCGCGGTCACCGGGAGAGCCGCGGGCTCGCCGGCCGTGGGTGCCGCGAGGGCGTGGTCGCCGAGATAGCTCGCCAGCCACCGGGAGGGGTGCGGGCCGGCTCGCTGGCCGCTGGGAGGGGCGCAGGGGGAGGGAGAAGAGAGGCGCATGGAGGGGCGCCGCCACCGGGAGGGCTCGCCGGCCACCGGGAGGGGCGCGGACTCGTCGACCGCGGGTGCCGCGAGGGGCGCGGTCGCGGGGAGGGCTCGCGGGGCCGCACGATAGAAGAAGAAGAGCGATGAAAAAATAAAAGGAACCGGTATATTTTGTAACCAGTGGCAGTGGTGGGTAATTTTTTCCAACTCCACCAATTTGATGAATCTAGTCCGGCGACGAGAAGACGGTCACTGGCTGCTACTAATAGGATTTCCTACTTGGACAATTCCAACCTGGAATAGTTGGCACTAAACCAAGACCTCAGATCCACTATTTTGATGGATCTAGATTTGGTGGAGCTGGAACGTTTGGCAAACTTTTAGTGGAGCGAAGCTGGATTAGAGTCAGGGGAGCTGTCCCAAACAGGCCCTTATTCTCCTGTTCTATTCACTAGATTCAAGGCCCTTATTCTCCTGTTCTATTCACTAGATTCAAAGCTTATTATTCTCCTTTTCTGGATTCACTAGATTTAAAGGGGCACTCACAGACTATCTCAAATCCGATGCTTTAGAACGGGCCTTCATTCCGACAGGCCCAATTTCAGGCAACTCCCCTTAAGAAACAAGTGCCTTACAAAATTCGATTCAAGCCCTTAGAAGTAAAAGATAATTCAATTAAAGCCCTTAAGAAACAAGTGCCTTCGCCAAGGACCAAAATTTAATTTAATTTGTTAGAATTAGCAGGGGCCGCGCGAGATGGTAGACCAGCGCACCCACCAAGTGCAATGTAAGCCACTGATCTAGGCTATGGGCCTTCTTGATCGCCCATCGACCCGTCCAGGTAAGTATGGAGCAATGTTGCCCCTGGGCCTTGTTACGTAGTCGCCTCACCGTCTCATGCCTCCTTGTGGTGCCGGGGTGGGACTAATCTCTGCGTCCTCCGATTATGGCTGGCTGCCTGCAACACCGCTACACTGTTGGATCACGCCCGGACGGCTGAGGGGCTTCTCGCGGTTGGACTGGGCTCAGGATATGGACTGGTTGCCACTAGTCTCACAGGATATGGACTGGGCTAACGAAGAGTGAAAGCTACATGGGCCAGGCCTTGCCGGTGGTGCAAAAAAAAAAAAAAAAAAAAAAAACTGGAGTTTGCTTCATCTCCGGGCCAATTCTTTTCACTTGAATCTTTTTCGGGAACGGGATTCGTATTTCTTTTCTCTCTGTTTTTTTTTTTTTTTTTTTTTTGCACTTGAAATTTGCATCTCAAGATCTTCTTCTCTCTTTTTGCGAAACCAAATTCTCAACCTGAACGCGTACAGCTAGTACGTAGTACTACGTTTGAATGAGGATGAAAAAGCGGCAGACCCAACAAAATTCCCGACACGTGCGGCAGGCCCAGAAGAGGCTTCTTGTTCCTTCGGAGAGTGAGGACTGAGGAGGCATAATCTGCCGCCGCCGCTGCTTGCTTAATCAGCTGCTTTTAGCAGAGGTGGATTGCACTATCCCTCATCGCATCGGTGAATCATCAGTGATTACTGATTAACCACCATGGTATCGTGCTGCCTGTAAATTAAAGTCAAGCAGGCAATGGAAAAACAAATCCTGCCTTGCCCTATCCTGTTCCAAGCACTAGCAGCACAGACAAACAAGCTGGATCCTTGTTTGCCCAGCACTTTACACTCTCTTGACCGCTATGTATATGGCGAAAATCAAATGTAAACATCCGGAATTTGAGCGTGGATACATATGTTGACTATGGATCGGATCGAGAGGATAGCGTCGTACGTGCAGATTTTTCATAGCCTTGTACAACTCGATGACTGTGTGACTGTGACATCCGTGGTGATCTTGCTTCCGTGTAAAGCTCCGTACCGTATCGACGTCTAGCCGTCTACTGTACTTCGTTGTCCGGCGTCGTGGTGCTCTCTGACAATGGACGCACCACGCGGTACGAGCTGTGCTGTGGCATCCGTGATGGATTTGTGGTGTGGAAAATATGACGAGAGAGATGGAAGATGGTGGCATATACATACGTGTTCACCATGGTCAGGCAGATCAGATTACACTATGGCACAAACCACATAATTAAATACGCCGTTTGGCTGAAAATAAGCGATGATTTTGACTGATGCTAATTTGTTGTGAGAGAAAAATATTGTTTCGTGACTGAAAATAAGCGCTGATTGGTCACACGAACAGGTTCCTAACACCCTCGATTTTCCCAATGTCCAACAATTTAATTGTGTGGAGATAAAGCTCTGAAGGCTGAAAACTGATTTTTTTTAGAGAAAAATACTGTTGTAGAACTGAAAAGATAAAGTAAACTACATGTCAGGACTCAGGACATGCTCTAAGCAGCTCACCCAGTGGTAGTGTCCTCCACACAGCTAGCTACACTGTGATGACATATAGAAAATGTCATCACTGTGGACCATAGACGATACGACTTAATCTAAGTGATAAAAAATGGTCAAAGTTTAGCACTACCATGCGTAGGACACGACTGTGGTACTGAAGTACCTTTCATCGTACAACAAGAGGACATGGCAAGTAGCGTGGAAAGAAATGCAGTGCGTGGCTGTGCCGCTGTGGAATACTAGTATTTGGACTCCAGAATTTTTATGCTGCCGCTCACTACGGTCATGCCGTACCAGGTTACCCACCTAATAGTACTGTACATAAAGTTACGATAATTGTACATATACCGTTACAAAATTGCTTTTTTTGAGATATACTTGATACTGTTTGTTATATTGCTACTTCGTAGTACGCCTTTGAAGACATTAGGGCCACAACCATATGCTGGTGCAGTTTCACACTTAATTAAGATACCACTTTCTCCTATGGTTGTTTAATTTATCTTCTCCTACCTACACGCGAGAGCTTGCCTAGGCCCCTCGGTTTGCCAACAAGGTCGGCCACCATGGACTATGGCTCTCCTCTCGTGGGAGGATGGCGTTGTCACTTGTCAAAAAGGATAGAGGTTGGAGGGCGTGGTGTAGCACATGACTCACGTTGTGGTGAGCACATAGCGTTCTCACCCTGGGGAAGCTGCTTGCGCCAGACAGCGTGCGGCTAGGCCTAGGCATTCCATTCTGAGCACCTCGCCGGAGGCTCCGCAGGTCCATTGCCGCCGCAACAGCCGTGCACCACCACCTGATCTTCTGATTCCGACGTCACACACACGCCTGCACTGGTACCTAATTAACCGGCCGGCCTTGCTCGGCGCCGCGACCCGCGATGGGGCCATGCCATGGGCGAGGAGGAGGAGGACGAAGGAAGGCGTGGGTGGGTCAGGCGGGGCCGACGCGGGCGTGGGCGCGGCAGACGGGGCACCGCGAGACGGCCTGGACCCAGGGCACGGCGCAGGACCAGTGGAAGCGGTGCGCGCAGGGCAGCCGCGCCACCGCGTCCCCGGCGCGGAGCTCCTCCAGGCACACCGCGCACTCCGCCTCCGTCGCCTCCGCCGCTGGCGCCGCCTGTCGCCCGCCGCCCAGCCGCCGCCGGCACCAGCTGAACCGCCCGCCCCCGCCTCCTCCTCCTCCTCCCTTCTTGCTCGGCCTCGACGGCAGCACCAGCACCTCCCGCTGCAGCAGCGCCGTCGTCGTCGTTGCCGAGTGGTGGCGGCACGCTGCGTCGTCGTGCGGTTTGGCCGGAGACGGCGAGGGTGGCGCCGCGCCCGTGCTCATCATCTGGTGCCTGCACCGAGTTGTATTGCATAGCTTCGTTAAATTAGTTCTATCATTCATTCAATTAAGACCAGCAGAGAATCGAATCTCGCAGATTCCACGGGTAACATAAACAACTGAAATCCGAATCTGGAATGGTAAATGGAATCTGCGCATCTCATCATCAGTCATCACAGCACTATACTAGTAGATTGTAGCTAGATTCGCGTACAAAACTGTCTTGGCATTTTGCCGCAGAAAGTGCACGTATTCTCATCAATTTCTCATCATATTGAACTGAACTGAAATTCTGGAAATTCGTACGTACTAGCATCTCCCAAATTGAAGAATCTCTAGGCCTACTAGGCTAGCAAACCATCGTATTCGCCTTTTTTTTTCTTTTTCTTTTTTACAAAGAAAAAGAAGCAATGCTAGTGAACGCGGCGGCATAATAAATCAGCGCAAAAGGTAGCTACCACGACCACAAACGTAGAGGTGGAAATGGTGCGGCTCTGATGAACAGCTAGCTTTACAGCGAGGCAGAGCAACATCAAACAGAGCAAAACGCACGCACCTCTTGAGCACCACAGGTTGTTGTTGTCCCTGGCAGCCCCTGAGCTTGTGATCCAGCCTCTCCTTGGCCTCCCGGGCGTCGCTGCCCAGCGTCGTCGTCGTCGTCACCCCACACGCGCCTCTCCTCCACACCTGCACCAGCAAGAGTGAGCAACCGCAACCGCAAGCATCGTCAGGACGCCAGCAGCCACCACATCCACGTACGACATGAACAAATTAATTAAAGCTCTTGCCTTTGAAGAAGATGCTGCCGCCGCCGACGACGACGACGAGCAAAGGTCACGGCCACGCCCGCCGGCGACGTACAGGCACAGGGACGGCCGCCGCGCCGCGCCGGCGGCCTCCATGGCTCCTCCGGACGACGACGACTGCCACACCCGCCGCCGCCGCGCGCACTCCACGCCTGGCAGCATGCCGGCCATGACGATGACCAAACACAGACACAGCAGACAACAGAACGCGATCGACCTGAGCGCGAACTTGCCTTCACCAACTAGCTACCTAAACCTAGGAGTACCTACCTAGCCTGCCTGATTGCGATTAGCTAGATATACACAAGTGGCGATGAATGGTGTACGTGGCGTCGTCCGGCCGGAGCTGGAAGGAAGACGATGAACATGCACGGCCATCATCTCGAGCTCCCACGACGACGACGACGACGACGACCAATCATCAGCGCCATCTATCCCGTTTGGACGGGGTGGAGCTGCTAGCTTTCTATCTATAGAAATTCGTCGTTGGAGGAGGAGAGCTCATGCTGATGGCGTGCCAAATGCCAATTGCGCAACCACCTGCCTCTGCCGATGACCGCGGCTGGGGGACGCGTATTTATATGCGACACTAACAAGAGTCTCTTACTCCATCGTCAAGCTAGGGACACTTAGCTTACTGCCATCGTCGCCCGGACACTTTGAACACGACAAAATAAAAACATTGTTGGCCCTTGGCCGTTAAATTTTCTATGATTTTTTTCTTTTTTGCCTCGAGGAGATAGGAAAGGTCATTTTTGGTTTCGCCGTCGTGTATGCTTTTGCTCCGAGCTAAATGTGACAAAAATCACAAAAAGGAACATTCCCGCGCAGAATTAGCTGGCCTATTTTAGATGCGGCAGGTGAGCGGTGACGCGCTATTAATTTCTTTGTTGGTGATTTGTGCTTCCAGTATCGTGAGGCTGGGATATACCAACCCGGCCGTGGGTGGGTTATTTTTGGCTTGCACATCGATTTTACTAATGACGATCCTATTAATTAGGAACTACTACACTACTCCCTCCGTCCCGCTCTGACTGTCGTCCTAGAAGAGCATTCAAGTGTCCACGTTCAAACCCACCGTCAAGCATCTGAGCACCATCCTCTGTCTAGGTTCGCAGCATCTTTGCTGTACCTGGAATAAAGCTACAACGACAATCATAACCGGACAGAGGGAGTTGTACTATCTAAGACTGAGAGTAATATTTTCTTTGTTCAGTATATTTAATAATAGGTCAAAAATTAGGCTGGAGCTACCAAGGACACAAAGGACGACGGGTGATAACAATCTCAGGGCACACATCCTATTCAGCATTTTGAAGACTCAAATCAAGGATACAAGTATCACTGTACTTCGTCACCATATCCACATCTTTGGCCCGCTGCAACGACATTTTGGCCGATAAATGTACACACTTGAAAACAACCGGCCTTGACTTACACTGTACGTTGGGAGGGTGCGTGACGTCAGCTGCATAGAGAAGAGAATCAGAGATAAACATGGTCACCCCCACACATCAAGGATTTTGGAGCTGATTAGTATAACTTCTCTAAAAAAAATCAACCTGTCCACTGTTCAGCAATGCTTGCTGCAACAATCCTGCCTACGTCTACTGTTGTTCTTAATACATTATAAACAGCAGAAATTAAGGATAGCCGAGGAGGCCAATTGCTTCAAATTTTATTCGAATTTGTTTGGCCTCTCAGTTCGGCAGGACTTATTTCGACTCCTCCTGATGGATTTGTACGGCTGATTTGTATGAGACAAAAAACATTGTTTCATAGCTGCAAAGTAGCACCGAATTAGCTTAATTCAGTTCAAGCGAAAATTAGAATGAAATTATCGTCCTGCGGATCCAGTGGCCGCCAGTTCCGATCCTGTCCCTAGGACGGGACGCTGGGCTGCGGGGTGCCCTCTGCCCTGGTGCCCATGGCAGACAGAGACAGGCACGGGGGGCGCCCACTACTAATCTTTCATTTGCAGCATTCGAGCGGCCATTTTCAGCATTATTTGTGGCGCCCACGCACAAATGCCGTGGCCGTGCGAGCGTTTGTGTGGGGGCAAATAGCCAAATACCAACACACTAAACCCAGCTTTTCCTTTGAAAAAACGACAAGGAGAATGCCTCAAGGTCTTTCGTTGCAACTGTCCGGTCGATCGTCTAGCCAATCCCACGGATTGCTGAAGCGTGCTTATGTGATTCACTAGTAGATATATACACACATAGATCCACACATCTTCTTGTTTCAAACTCGAGCAGAAGAAAACAAAATTGATGAGATGGTAATGCTGGTCGATAGAGTGCAGTGCAGGTTAAGAGACCACTGATACTGTAACAACAAACAAAGAGATAACTGCATGGGACAGGGGTCTTTTCGGGTCCATGGCGTGAGAGAGGGGGCTTCCACGGGCAACTGTTTAGTAATGCATCAGCTGTCCTGTGCCTGAATAAGATAATGTTAATGGTTGAGTGTTCCAGATACCTTTCGTGTGTTGTGTGGTCTACTAGTGGTCGCAGTAGCTGTGCTGCCAAACGACCGTCACGAGGGAGATGGGGAGAAAACCGGCGGAATCTTGAGTTGAGGAGGATGCGGATTCCACTGCCTTGGATAGTTGGATTTGGATGTAAAGGCAAAGGCAGACCCGCTGTGTGTTCGTGGCAGCGTTCCCACGTGGAGAAAGCTGTCGTCGTATTCTTTTGGCATTCCATTTCCATCCGCCAGAGTTTGCAGAACTTGCATCGCTCAAGACCCCAAGGAATTTTGCAGCTCGAGCCTAATATAACAAACGGAACGCCTAATAAGAATATTGTTTGCTCGTTTCATTTCCAGTATTACTGTCAGGAGAACGAGTGCCAGCGAAATTAACTAACACGCAGGCTGTCAGATTTTCTAGACGGCACCACAAGGGCTGAATCCTCTGGCTCTGGGCACTCATCGGCAGCGCTGCTCATCTTGACCTGGATGCAGTAACGCTGCCGGCAGTCAGGCGGGCGAAAATGATCCGCCATGTGACCTGTCCTGCTGCCGGATTGCGTGGAGAGAACAGACATGTAAGGCTATCCGCACTCGTCGTACTCTAAATTCATTCTCTAAAAAGAATATTCTGTCATGTTCATCAAGATTCTCTGCTCTATACTATTTTCTCCCGCACCCATCCATACTCTATATCTATATTCTATATTACTTTTTTCTTTTTCTATTTCCCACCCACCCTCCCTCTTCTTTCTTCTCTCACCTCCCTCTTCTCTCTTCTTGCCTGCGCGGCCTGGCGGCGGCGCACGCTCGGCACGGCCCCGGCGTGGCCCCGGCGGCGAGGCTCGCCCGCATGGCCCGGCGGCTGGGCTCGCCCGGCACGGCCCCAGCGCGGCCCCGGCGTGGCCCCGGCGGCCGGCGCAGCCCTGGCGCGGCCCCTGCTCCTCTGCGGCGGCGGCCGGCCACCGGAGCACGGCGCGACGGAGGCCCGCGGAGCTCCGCGCGACGGCGGCCTTCTCCTCGTATCGGCGTTCCTCCTCCTCTCTCCTCGCTCGGTCGCGTCGTGGGCCCGCAGTGGCGCGTAGCGGGCGTCCTCTTTCTCTTTATGAAACGACCTCGATTTCCACGAAGGGAAATCCACAGGCTTGAACTGTAATTCAACAGATTGCTTGGGACAATCCATGAAATTACTCATATCTCAGTTAACACCAGGATCCATACAACGGTAAATAAGTCTTACATAAATATTTATTACATCGCCACATTGGCGGAATCGACATTCAGAGAAGCTTTAGAAGATGCGGAAGCGATTCATCCTTCACGGCCAACTTGAGTGTAGCACGTGACCCTATTCCTCGTCATCATCTCCCTCGAAGTCGTACTCATTCTCGTCACCTGACAGCAAATTTATCAGTACGATTTGTACTGGCCACGGAGCCCACCTATGCAGCATTTGCTTTGTGGAAAGTGGATGCAAGGCTATACAAGCAGACCTATAGGCTGAGGTTTTCTTATGCAGCTGTAATCAATGTTTAATTAGTCAAGTTTTATCACCAGTTTACACCATCATCCCTTTTCCCATCACCACACCTCACGTACCCACACCTCGCTCTCACTCGACAGGCCCAACTCCCTCTCGGGCCTATCTCAGCGGCACACTACCACAACGGGTACACTGCCGGAAAAATGTCATCCAGGGGGAGAAGAGAACACTCACTACACTAGTAGAAGCTTCATAGGAAAGGTCCATAGCTAACAGGTTGGCATATGTATCGATCGATCAACCGTACACTCTGCAGAGGTTTCACTACCCACAAGATTAGCCATCATAGGTGTTGTGCAAACACCTAGGCAGAATTCCGGGTGCTTGCTTGCCTAGGTCGATGCCACCCTACCACTCAGCCCTGGGATATTCCGGATCCTACACCGTTATGCTGAGACTGGGAGACACAGTACCGGGCCCATCCAGTGGTACTGTGCATCTAGAACGGAACGGGAACCCATCGACCGTCTCCGCCCACCCTTATCACCTTTCAACCTAGCAGTAGTGGCACCGTCCTACCAAGTAGTCCAGCCGTCTCCCGCCCATCAGAAGCGAGTGAGTAGAAAAGGATTCCCATGAACCTGAAACTAGTCCGTCCTAGGTTTGACCAAGCAGGCATCTTCACTTAGGGGATACTCTCCCCGTGCCATCACGGCACCTCCGTCCACGGGCTTCAAACCACCAAGGCTATCCCACCCGGAACCTCCTCAACAACTTTACCCGCCACAGGTACCTCGCTTGGGGATGCCCAGGTTGCACCCCGGCACGACTTGCCCCATGGGCTCGTCTCACATCCCACTTGGTCGACATCAACCCTTACCACGCACCCAAGACGCACGCAGCACTCTCTCCCAGTGGTTATAATCAGTTATACACCGTCCCAATTCCACCACATAGCATATAGCAAGTAGTAAGTAGTGGAAGAGTAACAGTAAATTAAGCAGCAGCTAACCTAGCAGCGGACAGCAGGGTAAAGTCTTATCAAGGCAGGGAAATCAAATATACTACCATGCAACCAATCCATACATAATCATAAAGCAATAGCAACAATGTCATTTGCAATGCGTAATTAGGATCTAAGGATTTGGTGGGACGTGGCACCTTCGTAGTCGTCTCCTAACTCCTGAAAGTACTCGTGGTCATCTTCCTTAGTCAGATCCTCCTCCGGCTCTGAAATCGAACACGAAATAGTCGCGTCAGCGACTCCTATAGAGTATTTCAGAAAAATCCAATAAAATAAAGAGCCAAATGCACATAAACACAATCTTAGATTGTAGATCTCATTTTTCTGAGAATTTTGATATATGGTGCGCAATTTTTGGACTTCGTATGAATAAGTTATGAATTTCCGAAGATTATCCTATTTTCTGAAAATGGGAAAACTGGTCGGTTAATCAGGGGCAGCTCGGGATTGGTCCACGTGGCGCGCGGGTCCAGTAGTGCGGCAACTGGCGCCTCAACAGAACACAGACCCGAAGGTCGCCCACCAGGTGTTCGATGCTGGTTCCCAGAGAGTTGCCGGAGTTGGCGTAGCTCGGCGTGGCTCGGCGGTGGTCGGGGGTAGCTCGGCTGTGGTTGGGGGTAGCTTGGCGGAGCTCGGCGGTGGTCGGGGGTAGCTCGGCGGAGCTCGGCATAGTTCGGCGGTGGTCGGGGGTAGCTCGGCGGTGGTCGGGGGTAGCACGGCGGAGCCCGGCGTAGCTCGGCGGAGCTTGGCGTAGCTCGGCGGTGCTTGGCTTAGCTCGGCGGAGCTTGGCGAGGCTTGGCTTAGCTCGGCGGAGCTCGGCGTAGTTCGGTTTAGCTCGGCGGGGCTCGGGCGAATCGGAGATTCGGGGCGCCGAGGGTGCCGCTCTCCCGAGCTCTCCCGGGGAGGCTCGGGCGAATCGGAGATTTGGTGCGCCGAGGGTGCCGTTCTCCCGAGGTCTACCGGGGAGGCTCGGGCGAATCGGAAATTTGGGCGCCGAGGGGGCCGCTCTCCCGAGGTCTACCCGGGAGGCTCAGGCGAATCGGAAATTTGGGCGCCGAGGGGGCTGCTCTCCCGATCTCTCCCGGTGAGGCTCGGGCGAATCGAAAATTTGGGGCGCCGAGGGTGCGGCTCTCCCGAGGTCTACCGGGGAGGCTCGGGCGAATCGGAGATTCGGTGCTAGCAGGGTTCCAGGGCGTCTGTTCAAGGCGGCGGTGTCTCTCTGGTGCGGCGGACGATGACAGGGTGGCGATGACCATATTTCGGCAAGACAGGGCTCGGCTTTCCCCAATTGGCGTGCTCAGGCAGTCGTCCGACCAGATGGTGGCGGGTTAGAGTCGTGGTATGGCCTCCTTTTCTCCCTCGGCATA
The DNA here is from genome assembly GCA_038502445.1 of Eremochloa ophiuroides. Taxonomy (NCBI): domain Eukaryota; kingdom Viridiplantae; phylum Streptophyta; class Magnoliopsida; order Poales; family Poaceae; genus Eremochloa; species Eremochloa ophiuroides. Next base: position 79,100,926 of record JAHLJS010000005.1, on the reverse strand, counting down.
CGGCGGTTCTCCGACGAGGTGGAGGCACACGTAGCCAAGGCGACAGTCGTGATTGGGGGCTCGGCTATCTAGCGGCGGTGCCGAGGCAGACTTGGCGAACCTCGTCGGCCTTTCTCCGCAGCGCGAGGCGACCGGGGGTACTCGGAACGGATCTTAGGCGAGGCGGAACGTGTCGGCGGCGATGTCGTCGCGACTGTGAGGTTCCGGCGGGGCTAAGGAGGTCTTCTAGGAGATGTATACGCGTCCAGGGTCTATGGCGATGGTATACCAACTACCAATTTGGCTACCGAGCTTTCCAAGGTGCTCGGTTGTGGCGGCGGCGTGTCGCCGACGACGGCGGAAGGCGGCATCGCGGCTACGACCAAGTATTGGTTCAATCGAATGCGATCTTGTCAAATTGGTGAGGCCAGAGAAGCATACAACACTCTGGTGGCGAACTTTAGCCATGGCATGACCTTCTTTTGGCGACGGCTCGCGACGGCGCTCCGGTAAGGTCGCGGCGCACGCGGCCAAGGCGATTCAGGCTTCCTCTAGCGCTTAGATCCGCGTAGCTAGCTCGAGGGGGTCGTGACGGTGCTCCACGACGCTCTAACCTATACGGGTGCTAGTCGGATTGCTCGGAACGGGTGATTCGGCGTCGGAACGCGTCGGTGGTGAACGCGCTCCGCCGAGAACGCGTCGTGCTGCGTTCTCGGTCTAGCAAGCTTGTAGTCCGGGGGTTTCGGCCGGTCGAATGAGTGCATGGTGCAGGTGATCTTCCCGAGCCGGTAAAGGCTCGTGCCTGCGCGTCCCGAGGGTGGAACGCCATGGCAAAAGCAGGGCAAGGTTCGGACATGGCGTGCGATGGCTCACCGTGGTGTCGGTGAAGCTAGGATGGCGGTGCAGTGGCAAGTCGGAGCCGTGCAGAGCGATCGCAGTGCCGTGCCGCTCCTCGTCCGCAGCTCGGGCTTCTCCTCCGTGTCCGGCTCGGCGTGCTCCGCGGCGGCAACGCTCCGGCAGCTCCTCCTCCTCTGCTCCGCCCTTCTCCCTCTCTCTCGGCTATGCGGTGGGGTGCGGTGGCTTGTGGAGCCGCAGCGTGGCGGCTGCGAGTGGGAATGGGCTAGGGCTCCTCGGGTGCTCCAATTTATAGGCGAGCTTGGCAGGTTCCCATGGCGGACGGCCGCGATTGATCTCGGTAGATCAGAGGGCTACGGCCGCTCGATGCTAGGGCTTCAGGGTGCACGCGGGCTCGCTTGGCGGCCAAGAAAGGAGGGGACAGGAGGGGGACAGCTTCTGCGGGGCGTGGTGCTGTCGGCCGTGGGTCCGGGGTCACGCGAATTGCGTGCACTCGGCCCCGTCGCCTCTGCGAGGAAGAAGAACAGTGGGAGGCGAGAGCGGCTGACAGGCGGGGCCGGGTTGGCAGCGAGCGCGAGCGTGTGTGTGCCGGTCGCGCGCGCGCTGCCGAGCCGCAACGTGGGCCGCGCGCGGGTGAGGCCAAGCAGGTCGGTTGGGCCGATTGGCTGGCCTAACTCTCTCTCCTTTTTCTATTTTCATTTTAGTGTATATACATATATTGCCCATTTAACATATTGAGTAAATACAAACATAAATTGCAATAAATCCCAAATGTGATGCATAAGTTATTATTCTATGTTAATGGAATTAAAATGCAAACTACACTCCTTTATTTACCAAATTCATAATGAAACCTATATGCTTGCACAAGAAAAATGGGTCTTCATAATAAATAAATGAAAAATTTTAATTGGTTGGGATTTTTAGATTGTGTGGATTTTTTGGGTTGTTACAGTCCTCCCCCCTCATTAGGATCTCGACCTCGAGATTCAGAGATAACGTACCCTTCAAAGAGGTAAGGAAACATAATCCGCAAGTCCGATTCTTTCTCCCACGTAGCTTCTCTTTCAGTGTGATTGCTCCACTGTACCTTGCACATCGGAATGGTTTTGTTTCGCGTCTCTTTGGTATCCCGTGCCAAGATCTTGATCGGATGTTCCTTGTATTCATGTGTGTCTTGCAGGTCTAATGCATCCGTAGGAACTTGCTCCTCGGGAAGCTTCAAACACTTCCTTAATTGCGAGACATGGAACACGGGGTGTACTCCAGATAATTCCTCCGGTAGTTCCAGCTTGTAAGCAAGCTTTCCAACCCTTTTACAGATCTTGTATGGCCCAACATATCTTGGTGCCAATTTCCCTTTTACGTGGAATCTGACAGTGCCACGAAGTGGAGATACCTTGAGGTAGACATAATCCCCAACCTCGAACTCAAGCTCTCTACGTCTTCTATCTGCATAGCTCTTTTGCCTACTCTGTGCAATCCTCAAATTCTCTCTTACTTGGGCAACACCTTCTTCTGCTTCCACAATCTTAGCAGGACCGAAGAATGTCCTCTCACCTGGTTTTGACCACATTAGCGGGGTTCTGCACGGTCTTCCATACAACGCTTCAAATGGAGACATCTTAATGCTTGTCTGATAACTGTTGTTGTATGAGAACTCGGCGTGGGGTAGACAGCTCTCCCATCCTTCCTTGTACCTTAATACGCAAGCACGTAACATGTCCTCGAGAATCTGGTTCACTCTTTCTGTTTGCCCATCCGTTTGCGGGTGGTATGCGGTGCTATAGTCGAGCTTGGTTCCGATGGACTTGTGCAAGGATTTCCAGAACTGTGATACGAACTGTGAGCCTCGGTCAGATATAATAATCAGAGGTGCCCCATGTAACTTCAAAATGTTTGATACGTACAGATCTGCCAGCTTTTCAGCTCTATACTTTCTTTTGACCGGTATAAAATGTGCAACTTTGGTTAGACGGTCCACTATTACCCATATAGAATCATATTCATGCTCGGATCGGGGCAGTCCTATTATGAAGTCCATGGATATGCACTCCCACTTCCATTCTGGTATCTCAACTGGTTGTAGCAACCCTGCTGGTCTCTGATGTTCGGCCTTGATTCTATTGCATGTATCACATCGGGCTACATGCCCTGCAATGTCTGTCTTCATATTCTCCCACCAGAAGTGCTTCCTTAGATCATGGTACATCTTGGCTGACCCTGGGTGAATGCAATATTTGGAGTCATGCCCTTCTGACAGAATCTCTTCTCGTATCGCTGAATCCGTCGGTACACAGATTCTATCTTTGTACCATACAGTTCCCTGCTCATCTTCTCGGTATTCGGGGCCTCTTCCCAGCTTCATCAAACCACGGATATAGTCTATCTCAGGACAGTTCTTTTGCACTTCACGGATCCGTGAGGTGAGATTGTACTCGACGCGAAGCTCATTTAGCATGCCATAGGAGACTACCTCGAGCTAGAATGCGTCAAACTCTCTCCTGAGCTCAGACGGCATAGACTTGGTGATGAGGGTATGGCAGTAGCTTTTGCGGCTAAGTGCATTAGCGACTACGTTAGCCTTCCCTGGGTGGTAATGGATCTCAAGATCATAGTCCTTGATGAGTTCTAGCCATCTGCGCTGCCTCATATTCAGATCTTCTTGTGTGAAGAAGTACTTCAGGCTCTTGTGGTCAGTGTAGATGTCACACTTGTTGCTCATCAGATAGTGTCTCCAAATCTTAAGTGCATGTACCACGGCTGCAAGTTCTAGGTCATGAGTCGGGTATCGCTGCTCATGTTCCTTCAACTGTCTTGAGGCATAAGCTATCACTCTTCCTTCTTGCATTAGTACACAGCCTAAACCTTGCCGAGAGGCATCACAATATACAACAAAATCCTTGTGAATATCGGGCAGGGCTAGTACAGGTGTAGTAGTGAGCTTCTCCTTCAAGGTCTGAAAACTCTTCTCACATTCAGGAGTCCATATAAACTTGTTCTCTTTCTTCAGCAAGTTGGTCATGGGTCTTGCAATCTTGGAGAAGTTCTCAATAAATCTGCGATAGTATCCTGCAAGTCCCAAAAAGCTTCTGATTTCTGACACATTACAGGGTTGTTCCCACTCTTTCACAGCTTCAATCTTGGCTGGGTCTACCGCGACTCCTTCTCCTGACAGTACGTGTCCAAGGAAAGCAACTTCCTCAAGCCAGAATTCGCACTTGGAGAATTTGGCGTATAGCTGGTTGCGAGACAACCTCTCCAATACGGTCCTCAGATGATGTTCATGTTCCTCTTTTGTGGCTGAATAAACCAATATATCATCAATGAATACCACCACAAACTTGTCTAGCTCATTCATGAAGATCTTGTTCATCATGTTCATGAAGTATGCTGGAGCATTAGTGAGTCCAAATGAGACTACTGTGCACTCATACTGTCCATATCTAGTGACAAATGCAGTCTTCGGGATATCTTCTTCCCTGATCTTCATCTGATGATACCCTGATCGGAGATCGATCTTTGAGAAGTACTTGGCCTTACTCAATTGATCTAACAGATCATCGATGCGGGGCAATGGGTACTTATTCTTGACTGTAACCGCATTCAGATTCCGGTAGTCAATGCATATCCTCATCGTGCCATCCTTCTTCTTGACAAACAAAACGGGAGATCCCCAGGGCGAAGCACTAGGCCTAATGAAGCCCTTCTCCAGTAATTCTCCCAGCTGCTTCTTGAGTTCCCTCAACTCATCAGCCGACATTCTGTAGGGTCTTTTGGCAATCGGTGCAGTCCCTGGCATCAGCTCTATAACAAACTCCACATCTCTATCTGGTGGCATTCCTGGCAACTCCTCTGGAAATACGTCATTGAACTCACAGACTACTGGCACATCTCTGAATGTCAGCTCTGTCTTATCTGCTTTAGTCTCCAGGGCACATAGGAGGGTTTGGACTCTCTCGGTTTGGGGTACACATCGGACAGCTGTTCCCCAAGGGTGGGTTACCTGAACATATCTAGGTGAACAAGATATCACTCCCCGGTGTTTGGTTAGCCAGTCCATGCCTAAGATGACATCTAAGCTATTGGAGGGTAGTAGGGTTAGGTCAGCTCGAAAGTCAAGTCCCTTGATGGTGATTATCACTCCTCTACATATGTGAACGCTTCTGAAGGTTCCTAAGGGCGAGCTAGTTAGGATGGGGTTTGCTCTCGGGGTTACAGGTATGTTATGCTTACGTGCATATGCAGATGAAATGTATGAACATGTAGCTCCCGAATCGAACAGAACTGTAGCCATGTTACTGTAATACCTCGGGTATTACGGGATAATTAAATTGCCATGTCATCATATTTAAATTAATTAATCTGCATATGATTGTGCTTAGGGCCCTAGAGTGGTTTGGATTGATGAATTGTTGATTTAGAAATTCAAAACCCTAATCGGATATTCGAATTAACCCTAATTTTTGGCCTAAAACCCTAATTCAAAATCTAGAAGGAATCTTGAGATGACCCCTAAATGAAAGTTGTAGATCTTTTAAAATGTGACAACTTTTATTTTTGGAGATTTTGAAGTTCTGTTGTAAAAATTTGAATTTGGCTCAAAACAGTGAATTGAAAATCAAATTTGAAATGTCATTTCAAAAATTACTTGGAATTTGACAAAGCTTCCTTAATTAAAGTTGTTAAGCTCTCTGAGGGGAACAATTCTTATTTTGACCATTTTTCAAGTTGTTATGAAAAATCAAAAGTAATTTCAAAAATTCAATCTAGGTTTCAAAAACCCTATTCACCCCCTTTTGAATAATTTTCAAATTCGGCCGAATTTGGGGTTGGTCCAAAAATGAAAGATGTTCAGTTTTCTGAGAGCTACACTTTTCCTTTTGATCGTTTTCCCATTTGAAGATTTGAAATTGGTCAATTTTACAAAAAACGACGGAGGGGAGTAGGTAAGAGTTACTGTTCACAGGGATGGGCTCTGTCCGGCCGCACTGTGGCGCACGACGCCGGCGTGGGCGCGTCGCCGTCGGTCGGCTACGGCCGCTCCTGCTCCCACGCTGTGCGAAGACGAGCCGCGAGCGTCGTTTCTCACTGCCCCACCCGTTCCCGTTCCCTTTTAAGGCCTAGAGCCCCTCTTTCTCCCCTCTTTCTCTCTCGGCCGCCGGCGAGGTGAGCTCCACCTTTTCTCCAAATCCGACAACACCGCACCCTCGTCGTTCAATTCCTCGTGCCCACAGCTTCTACGTTCCCTGGCGCCTCAATTGCGCCCACTTGCTTGAGCCATCGTGCCCTACTGCATCACTGCGCGCGTCGTCTCTCTCGCGGACGGGTGGAGCACGGCCGCCTGCCTCGCCGTCGTGTCAAGTCTCGTCCCGGGTGAGCCAAGGTCTTCTTGTTCCGTGTTTCCTTGCCTCGGTAACCTCCTGAATCTGATGCTCGCGTCGGCTTCTCTTGCGGCGCAATAGGATCGCCGGAACGAAGGGCTGTCGCCGGAGCCGAGCCGCTGCCTCTCGTTGTCACCGTCAAGCCGCCCCCACCGAGCCACTTCCGTCCTCGCCTACACTCCCAACAGCTTCGTGGTGAGCCTCTGTTTATTCCCCACCCCGTCCTTTGATCTCTACTGCGCTGTGGTGCTCAGTCCGTGTCCGCCGTGTCCCGGCGTCCGCCATGGTCGAGCTTGACTCGGTGTAGGCGTGCGGGAAGGAGTTTTAGGGTGCTAGAGTGTTCACGGGGTCCTAGGGTCTAGGTGGCCGCGCTCGGTTTCGCCGAAAGGACCGTCGGCGGCGAGGACCGTGCAGGCCGTGCGCGTGCGCTTGCGCGTCCAGGCGCCGGCGCGAGGTTGAAGGGGGAACTGACAGGCGGGTCCCGCCTGTCAGCGCCTCAGCTCGCGCGGGCACGGGCCGCGCGCGCGCGGGGGAGGGCGCGCGGGACCGTGGGCCGAGTGGGCCGGCTCGGGCGCGGGGTGTGGCCGGTTGGGCCGTTCCGGCCGGCTGGGCCGCTTTTTTTTTTATTTTTCGAATGAATTTCAAATCCTTTTCCAAATTTAATTCATGTGAATAGTGCTGATGATTGTGAATTTCGTATGAATTAATCTATAGCTTGAAATAGTCTGAAAATTTTTGTGATAGCTCTCTGTGATGCCTAGTATATAGGAAAAATATAATATATGGGTTTTGAACTTTTTCTGTTAGGAGTAAAAATCACCCAAATAAATGAATAATGCAACTTTGGTGATTTTTAATAAATTGTAGGTAGTCCCAAAAATCATGAAATTAATTGTGGCACTGTTTGATGATGAAATCTAGCTGTTGATAAATTTTGGTCACAATTGGAGTAAGTTTGGTCAGCTAGTAAATATAAGTGAAATTAGAAAAATGAATAAAATGAGTAGGAGAAATGGATTTAGGGTTTTGTGTGTATTTTGGATTGATTGTAGTCCAAGGGTCTACCACCCTATGATCCTTGGCAATGTAAGATGATATTGTAGGTTGTAGTAATAAAGTTGTGCAGCGACTTTCTACGACGGTTAGAAATAATAATTGTTATATTATTTTGCGAATTCCGAATACAACTTCTCCGTGAAGGAAAGTTGTACTCAAGATGTTAATCGTTGATTATCGCATTTCTATTTACATTGTTGCATCATGTTAAGCATGCATCATTGCACACGTGTAGTGACCGGGAGCGAAGGAGTGAAGGTTGAGGCCACTGCTGGGGAGCCGACTCCGGAGGTGATCCAGGGATTTGACATCTGTGGAACCGACCCTGATCCCACCCTCTTCACGATCCAAGGCAAGCCCCGGTGCATTAACCCTCTATTATGAAATCCTTTACAATTCGAGTTAATCTATTGCATTAGGTTGCTAGGAGTTGATTGTTGCCTATCCAAATGCATTGTCCCATATAACTACCCTGAAACCTGATTTAAATAAATAATTTGAAAAATGCTAGGCATGCTTAATGAAATTAGAATTCCATAAAAGAAAAACTATTTTCTGTGCTATGTACATGTATATACTTTATGATTGGTGAAGAACTTGTTATCCGTTGGTCGATGTGTATTCGGGCTAGAGTCCCGATGCATGGTCGCTTTCGGAATAGTTTGGAACTGGTCGGTATCACCCAAAATGTGTTTCGTTGAGTGGCCTGCTCATGGGACGGCGTTTCCCATGTCACACTACTCTTCAGGCATGATAATAAAACTGTCGGGCAGTATTGTATTCGGGCTAGGCCCCAATGCAAGTCTGACGGCAGGAAGGAAGTAGGGACCGTTCGTTGTAGGCCTGCTGTGATCATGATGAACAGCCTAGCCACATACCTATGTGGAAAGCCTAGAGTCAGGTGGCTCTATTGCTGGAACCGACAACCACGCACTGGGAGTGGAGAGATGGCGGGAGTAGCGTGTACCCACGTGGCCGGCGTGCCTGGAGACGAGTGGAGTACTGTGCTCCCGGGTGGCGCAGGACCGGTTCCGGGATAGAAAGACCTAGATGACGGGTTGGTATATGTATGCCGGCGTGCTGCATATGCAGTGTGGTTAGAATCCCCAGCTGGGTATTTTTCTGGATTCGAATCGACGTGCTCCTCGGTTAATGGAGACTTGATCCTCACACCTACCCCGAAAAGTGGTTCGCAACTAGGTTCACCGAATGATCAAAGGAAGTTGAGAATTGATGATAGATGAGATTGATTATTGGAATTATGACTATGATTATAATGATAAATAATTAAAATGTTGGTTAGCAATGCTTTTCTGCAAACCTTCTCTCTCCTGCTAGCCTTACCTATGACTTGCATTCCTGAGTCTCATTTTACACCCTTAGTCGGGTAAGTCTTGCGGAGTACCCCAAGTACTCAGGGTTTGTTAACCCATGCTGCAGGTGAACCACCGTCTGATGTCTGTCTCGCGCCGTGCTGTATGACCATCATCCAGGAGGGTAGCGAGGACGAGTGAATGTGAAACCCTTGGGCAGGGTTCGAATTATCATATGTATGATGTTGTATAATTATTCAACTGCTACTGCCACTATCTATGGACTGTAATAATCATACTTGAATTCTATTTGGAACAACTGGTTTGTAAAATTAAGTTATGTAATATTCCGCTTCCGTACTCTGATGTAATTTGTTATGAAATGTTGTAATCTGTAATGTATTCGCAATGTGATCCTGCGGAGTTTGGGGCGCTGATGTAGCCCGACAGATCTGTCTAGATCATTTGGAACACGGGCCCGGCTGTCAGAAGTCATTAGTGACAATGACAGGTGCCTGTGGGCCAGGTGATTTAGCCGGTTCTGTTACAGTTGGTACCAGAGCATTACATTGCTAATCATTACTGATTACTTTTCGAAAACGTCAAAATGTTTGGATCATAAAACTTAATATGCTATTTTGGGTCCAAATTGCTTCCATTCTTATCTCATTCCGTAGTCTTATTTTGATCTATATTTAATATTATGTGGCTATAGTAGCACGAGGAATAATACTATTATTATTAGCCCTATGTTAAAAGTTTATTTACTTATGTATGTGTTTACTTGCATGATTTAAATTCGTAAGCACGTGCATGCATCATGTTAATCACATATTAAACAACTTCCTCCTTAGAAGCGGGTAATTGGGATAAGATACCAAACCTATTCTTGCTAACTTATATATCTTATATGATCCGCTTACCTTCTCCAGATGGCCCGTTGCAAGCTCACCGCACGCAAGATGACAGGACCGCGTGGTGTCCCGCACCACCAGCTGGCGCCGCGTACCGGGGAGGGCGAGGCTTCTGGGAGTCGCTCACCCCGTCGCAGCAGTGAGGAGTTGGAGGCTGAGGTCGGGAGACTTCGGGAGTTGGTCGGGCAGTGGGAGGAGGAGTACGAGGTTGCTCGCCGCCACCACTATCAGGATGTGAGGACCAACCGTGACCTGCGTCGGGAGGTCGACCGCCTGACGCAGCAGCGGGATGAGGCTTGGGAGCGCGAGGATGCGATCGTCGACAGGATGCTGAGGGCAGAGCAGCGTGCCGCGCAGCTAGAGGCGGACAACATCGCCTTGCAGGAGGAGGTGCACCAGCTCAACGATCAGCTCTACCCTATTCCGGCACCTGAGGAGGAGGATCCGGAGCTTGGAGTTGTCCTTGGTGAGGATGAGGACATGGAGGACGTTGACGAGGAGGTTGAGCCTCTCGAGGTCGAGGAGGCAGACTCTGACGAGGACTCCGAGGAGAGTGACGAGGACTTCGAGGACAGTGACGCGTCTGCAGTCGACGAGGACTAGGCTAGTGTAGGCCTAGGGAAGTTAGCTAGTATCCTTTCAGCCTGTAAGATAGGTGCTTGTACTAAGAACCTTAGTCATGGGACGTGACTCTCGCATGGGCGCGAGTCGTGTAATTTAAATAACATAATATTTGTGTGTGCTACTACTATGTTCCATCTGTGTAATATAGGTCCTAAGTGGTTTGCTTGTCAACAGATGGGAGACAATTCTGCTCATGGGACTGGAGTTCCCCAACCACCCCCACTTCCAAATACTCTGGCAGAGGCCATCACCGCCTTGACTAATGTCGCAACAATGCTAGCTCAGAGTCATCAAGATCGTGGTGGGCGCCGTGGTCGCCGCGACAACGAAGAGACCACCTATGTTGACTTCACCGATACCCGTCCGCCTGTGTTCACCAAGGCAGATGAACCTCTGGAAGCAGACGATTGGCTCCGTACCATGGAGCAGAAGTTCAGCTTGATCCACTGCACAGAAATACAGAAACCTCTGTTCGCTGCACAACAACTCCGTGGCCCTGCCACCACTTGGTATGCCAACCTATTGGCCGCCCAGGATCCGGGACATCAACTCACTTGGCAAGAATTCCGTGATGCCTTCCGCGCCCATTACATCCCTGCGGGTGTGATGAGGATGAAGCTAGACCAATTCCTGGCGCTAAAGCAAAATGAGTCCACTGTCACACAATATCTGGGGCAGTTCAACCATCTGGCTCAGTATGCACCGGAGCACACCAACACTGATGAAAAGAAGAAGGCCTGTTTCATCAGGGGCCTGAACTTCAAGATTCAGCGCAGCTTGTCCAATAATCTCAAGTGCATCTTTCACGAAGCTGTTGACAGTGCCTTGGCGTTTGAGGAAAGCAACCGTCAGCTCCAGGAGGAGAAGAAGAAGAACAAGAGGCCTGCGTTCTCTGGCAGCCAGAAGCGCCAGAAGATCATCTATCACCCCACCCACCAAAACCGCCCATCTTATCCTCATCAGCAGGTGGTTGTGCGCACCGCCGCCACCTCCCACACTTCAAATCAGCAAAATGCCACTCAGCCGAATGCCCCTGGCGTTCGCATTACTACTCCTCAAACCACCTACAATCATCCTTGCTACAACTGTGGCAAAATGGGACATTGGGCACGCAACTGTCCTTTCCCCAAGCGGTACAATCAGAATGCACCAGGTGGTCAGCAGCAGCAACATCAGCAACAGCAGCAGGGTCAGCATCGTGGTCATCAGCAGCATGCTCAGAAGGGCAAGATTGTCAAGAAAGCAGGTCAGGTCTATTACACTCAGATTGAGGATATTCCTGCTGGAGAGCCCGTCATGATGGGTAGGTTCCCTGTTGCCAGTCATCCTGCACTTACGCTTTTCGATTCTGGTGCATCGCATTCATTCATAAATCGTACCTTTGTCGTCAAGCATGAAATTCCAATTGGGGAAATAAAGGAAGATTTCCTTATACACTCGCCCGGAGGGCGTATGTCTACTAAAGAGGTAGTACAGGGAGTGCCTATAGAGTTGGGAGGGCATAAGTTCCCTACTACTATGATAGTGCTAAAGAACCAGGATATTGATGTGATATTAGGTATGAATTGGATGTATCAGCACAATGCTCTTATTGATGTGCTGAATAGAACCATAAGAGTGAGTATACCCAATAGCCAAACTCAACTTCTTATCCAACTTCCACTGCCTGTGAGAAAGGTGGAGAAATCCGTGCAAAGGTTATGTGCTACCTCAGTGGAAGAAGTGATGAAGATTCCAGTGGTCTGCGAATTTCCAGACGTATTTCCTGATGAGTTGCCTGGTTTGCCACCGGATCGAGATGTTGAATTTGCCATTGAGCTTAAGCCTGGAACGGCTCCTATCTCTCGTAGAGCCTATAGGATGCCTCCCAAGGAATTGGCAGAACTTAAAATTCAGTTGCAAGAACTACTTGATAAAGGCTTTATTCGCCCTAGTTCATCTCCTTGGGGTTGTCCTGCTATCTTTGTCAAAAAGAAGGACAAGTCTCTTCGACTCTGTATCGATTATCGTCCACTCAACGAGGTGACCGTCAAGAACAAATATCCGCTACCTCGTATCGACCTACTCTTTGACCAACTGGCTGGGGCTAAGGTGTTTTCTAAAATTGACCTTAGATCCGGCTACCACCAAATCAAAATTCGTCCCGAAGACATTCCAAAAACAGCCTTCACCACCAGATATGGCCTATATGAATACCTAGTCATGTCTTTCGGCTTAACCAACGCACCTGCCTACTTCATGTATCTCATGAACTCCGTCTTCATGCCCGAGCTCGACAAATTCGTTGTCGTGTTCATCGATGATATCCTTGTCTATTCCAAAACACCTGAAGAACATGCCAACCATCTCCGCATTGTCCTAACTCGCTTGAGAGAGCATCAACTGTATGCAAAGTTCAGCAAGTGTGAGTTTTGGTTGAACAAAGTTCCTTTTCTCGGACATATCCTCTCAGCTGAGGGAGTATCTGTTGATCCAAGTAAGGTAGAGGAAATCCTAAATTGGAAGCCGCCAACCACTGTTCACCAAGTTCGCAGTTTCATGGGCATGGCGGGATATTACCGCCGTTTCATCCCTGACTTCTCGAGAATAGCCAAACCAATCACCAACTTGCTGAAGAATCAAGTCAAGTTTGTGTGGTCGCCAGAATGTGAGACAGCGTTTCAAACCCTGAAGAAGTGTCTGACTACCGCACCAGTCCTAGCTCAGCCGGATATTGAGAAGCCATTCGACGTGTACTGTGATGCGTCCGGTACCGGCCTAGGCTGTGTATTGATGCAAGAAGGCAGAGTGATTGCATATGCTTCACGACAGCTCCGACCTCATGAAGAAAACTATCCTACTCATGACTTAGAATTAGCAGCTGTGGTTCATGCATTGAAGATCTGGCGTCATTACTTGCTAGGCAGTACATGCAATGTTTACACTGACCACAAAAGCTTGAAGTACATCTTTACCCAAGAAGAGCTGAATATGAGGCAGCGAAGATGGCTAGAATTGATCAAAGATTATGATATTGAAGTGCATTATCATCCTGGCAAGGCTAATGTAGTTGCTGATGCACTCAGTCGGAAAGCTCACTGCAACTGCTTGACTGTGAAGCCTTATAATCTGTCATTGTGCTATGAGTTGGAAAGGTTGGGAATAGAAATTGTTCCACAAGGCAGTCTGGCCAACATTAGTATTGAAACTTCCATCCGTGATGAGATCGTGGCCGCTCAGAAAGGAAGCAAGGGCATCAAACATATCAAAGAAAAAGTCCAGGCAGGAAAAGCAGATTGTTTCAGGATTGACGATGAAGGTGTAGTATGGTTCAAGAATCGCTTGGTAGTTCCAAAAGTTCCTGAGCTACGTCGCAAGATTCTTGATGAAGCTCATCTTACAAGGTACTCTATCCACCCAGGAAGCAACAAGATGTACCAAGATTTAAAACAGAAATTCTGGTGGACTAAGATGAAGATAGAAATTACACAGTATGTGTCGAGGTGTGACACCTGTCAGAAGGTTAAGGCTGTGCACATGAAGCCTGGTGGAGAACTACAACCATTGCCTGTTCCCGCATGGAAATGGGAAGACATTAGTATGGATTTCGTCGTGGGATTGCCCAGGACATCAAGAGGTTTTGATTCCATCTGGGTTATCGTAGATCGTCTCACGAAACAAGCCCATTTTCTACCTGTGAGGAAAGAGTATAGGGCGCCAACTTATGCCAAACTGTTCATCGAAAACCTTATGAAGCTGCATGGGATACCAAAGACCATTGTTTCAGATCGGGGTACTCAGTTCGTATCCAAGTTTTGGAAATCCTTCCACAAATCACTGGGCACGAAACTTTTACACAGTACGGCCTATCATCCCCAAACCGATGGTCAGACCGAGAGGGTGAATCAAATAGTGGAAGACATGTTGAGGGCCTGTGCATTGAATTACCCCGACAAGTGGGACGAGTGTTTGGCGTTAGCCGAATTCTCGTATAACAACAGTTACCAAGAAAGCATCAAGATGGCTCCGTTCGAGGCAGTGTACGGCCGCAGATGTCGTACTCCGTTGAATTGGTCCGAGCCCGGTGAAAGATGGTTTTATGGTGTTGACTTGGTCAATGAAGCCGAGGAGAAAGTTCGAGTAATACAAGAAAATCTGAAAGTGGCTCAGTCTCGGCAGAAAAGTTATGCCGATCAACGGCGTAGACCGCTGGCATTCAAGGTTGGAGATTATGTGTACCTGAAGGTTTCCCCTATGAAAGGAGTCAACCGCTTTGGAGTCAGAGGCAAGTTAGCCCCGCGCTACATTGGACCATTCTTAATCACTGAGCGTGTGGGGAAGGTTGCCTACCGATTACAATTGCCAGATCATCTATCGGAAGTACACAATGTGTTTCATGTATCTCAGCTCAAGAAGTGTCTGCGAGTTCCCGACCAAGTGACCGATGTAGAAGGTGTGGCACTTGAGCCCGAGTTGACGTATTCAGAACAGCCGGTTCGAGTTCTGGACATAAAGGACCGTGTTACCCGAAGGACTACAACCAGGTGGTACAAGATCCAGTGGAGTGATCACTCTGAAGATGAGGCTACCTGGGAATCGGAGGACTATCTTGCCGAGAATTTTCCGGAATTCTTCGCCACCTTGTAGATGTAACGGTCTAACTAGTGCTTTCTGTATTAAAAACCCTTCTGCTTATTTCGTGAGCTCGTGTAAAATATTTTGTCCCATGTATTTTCTTTTCCATTACTTTATTTCAGTTTCTAAAATAGCTAATCTCGGGACGAGATTTCTTTTAGGGGGGAAGGCTGTAATACCTCGGGTATTACGGGATAATTAAATTGCCATGTCATCATATTTAAATTAATTAATCTGCATATGATTGTGCTTAGGGCCCTAGAGTGGTTTGGATTGATGAATTGTTGATTTAGAAATTCAAAACCCTAATCGGATATTCGAATTAACCCTAATTTTTGGCCTAAAACCCTAATTCAAAATCTAGAAGGAATCTTGAGATGACCCCTAAATGAAAGTTGTAGATCTTTTAAAATGTGACAACTTTTATTTTTGGAGATTTTGAAGTTCTGTTGTAAAAATTTGAATTTGGCTCAAAACAGTGAATTGAAAATCAAATTTGAAATGTCATTTCAAAAATTACTTGGAATTTGACAAAGCTTCCTTAATTAAAGTTGTTAAGCTCTCTGAGGGGAACAATTCTTATTTTGACCATTTTTCAAGTTGTTATGAAAAATCAAAAGTAATTTCAAAAATTCAATCTAGGTTTCAAAAACCCTATTCACCCCCTTTTGAATAATTTTCAAATTCGGCCGAATTTGGGGTTGGTCCAAAAATGAAAGATGTTCAGTTTTCTGAGAGCTACACTTTTCCTTTTGATCGTTTTCCCATTTGAAGATTTGAAATTGGTCAATTTTACAAAAAACGACGGAGGGGAGTAGGTAAGAGTTACTGTTCACAGGGATGGGCTCTGTCCGGCCGCACTGTGGCGCACGACGCCGGCGTGGGCGCGTCGCCGTCGGTCGGCTACGGCCGCTCCTGCTCCCACGCTGTGCGAAGACGAGCCGCGAGCGTCGTTTCTCACTGCCCCACCCGTTCCCGTTCCCTTTTAAGGCCTAGAGCCCCTCTTTCTCCCCTCTTTCTCTCTCGGCCGCCGGCGAGGTGAGCTCCACCTTTTCTCCAAATCCGACAACACCGCACCCTCGTCGTTCAATTCCTCGTGCCCACAGCTTCTACGTTCCCTGGCGCCTCAATTGCGCCCACTTGCTTGAGCCATCGTGCCCTACTGCATCACTGCGCGCGTCGTCTCTCTCGCGGACGGGTGGAGCACGGCCGCCTGCCTCGCCGTCGTGTCAAGTCTCGTCCCGGGTGAGCCAAGGTCTTCTTGTTCCGTGTTTCCTTGCCTCGGTAACCTCCTGAATCTGATGCTCGCGTCGGCTTCTCTTGCGGCGCAATAGGATCGCCGGAACGAAGGGCTGTCGCCGGAGCCGAGCCGCTGCCTCTCGTTGTCACCGTCAAGCCGCCCCCACCGAGCCACTTCCGTCCTCGCCTACACTCCCAACAGCTTCGTGGTGAGCCTCTGTTTATTCCCCACCCCGTCCTTTGATCTCTACTGCGCTGTGGTGCTCAGTCCGTGTCCGCCGTGTCCCGACGTCCGCCATGGTCGAGCTTGACTCGGTGTAGGCGTGCGGGGAGGAGTTTTAGGGTGCTAGAGTGTTCACGGGGTCCTAGGGTCTAGGTGGCCGCGCTCGGTTTCGCCGAAAGGACCGTCGGCGGCGAGGACCGTGCAGGCCGTGCGCGTGCGCTTGCGCGTCCAGGCGCCGGCGCGAGGTTGAAGGGGGAACTGACAGGCGGGTCCCGCCTGTCAGCGCCTCAGCTCGCGCGGGCACGGGCCGCGCGCGCGCGGGGGAGGGCGCGCGGGACCGTGGGCCGAGTGGGCCGGCTCGGGCGCGGGGTGTGGCCGGTTGGGCCGTTCCGGCCGGCTGGGCCGCTTTTTTTTTTATTTTTCGAATGAATTTCAAATCCTTTTCCAAATTTAATTCATGTGAATAGTGCTGATGATTGTGAATTTCGTATGAATTAATCTATAGCTTGAAATAGTCTGAAAATTTTTGTGATAGCTCTCTGTGATGCCTAGTATATAGGAAAAATATAATATATGGGTTTTGAACTTTTTCTGTTAGGAGTAAAAATCACCCAAATAAATGAATAATGCAACTTTGGTGATTTTTAATAAATTGTAGGTAGTCCCAAAAATCATGAAATTAATTGTGGCACTGTTTGATGATGAAATCTAGCTGTTGATAAATTTTGGTCACAATTGGAGTAAGTTTGGTCAGCTAGTAAATATAAGTGAAATTAGAAAAATGAATAAAATGAGTAGGAGAAATGGATTTAGGGTTTTGTGTGTATTTTGGATTGATTGTAGTCCAAGGGTCTACCACCCTATGATCCTTGGCAATGTAAGATGATATTGTAGGTTGTAGTAATAAAGTTGTGCAGCGACTTTCTACGACGGTTAGAAATAATAATTGTTATATTATTTTGCGAATTCCGAATACAACTTCTCCGTGAAGGAAAGTTGTACTCAAGATGTTAATCGTTGATTATCGCATTTCTATTTACATTGTTGCATCATGTTAAGCATGCATCATTGCACACGTGTAGTGACCGGGAGCGAAGGAGTGAAGGTTGAGGCCACTGCTGGGGAGCCGACTCCGGAGGTGATCCAGGGATTTGACATCTGTGGAACCGACCCTGATCCCACCCTCTTCGCGATCCAAGGCAAGCCCCGGTGCATTAACCCTCTATTATGAAATCCTTTACAATTCGAGTTAATCTATTGCATTAGGTTGCTAGGAGTTGATTGTTGCCTATCCAAATGCATTGTCCCATATAACTACCCTGAAACCTGATTTAAATAAATAATTTGAAAAATGCTAGGCATGCTTAATGAAATTAGAATTCCATAAAAGAAAAACTATTTTCTGTGCTATGTACATGTATATACTTTATGATTGGTGAAGAACTTGTTATCCGTTGGTCGATGTGTATTCGGGCTAGAGTCCCGATGCATGGTCGCTTTCGGAATAGTTTGGAACTGGTCGGTATCACCCAAAATGTGTTTCGTTGAGTGGCCTGCTCATGGGACGGCGTTTCCCATGTCACACTACTCTTCAGGCATGATAATAAAACTGTTGGGCAGTATTGTATTCGGGCTAGGCCCCAATGCAAGTCTGACGGCAGGAAGGAAGTAGGGACCGTTCGTTGTAGGCCTGCTGTGATCATGATGAACAGCCTAGCCACATACCTATGTGGAAAGCCTAGAGTCAGGTGGCTCTATTGCTGGAACCGACAACCACGCACTGGGAGTGGAGAGATGGCGGGAGTAGCGTGTACCCACGTGGCCGGCGTGCCTGGAGACGAGTGGAGTACTGTGCTCCCGGGTGGCGCAGGACCGGTTCCGGGATAGAAAGACCTAGATGACGGGTTGGTATATGTATGCCGGCGTGCTGCATATGCAGTGTGGTTAGAATCCCCAGCTGGGTATTTTTCTGGATTCGAATCGACGTGCTCCTCGGTTAATGGAGACTTGATCCTCACACCTACCCCGAAAAGTGGTTCGCAACTAGGTTCACCGAATGATCAAAGGAAGTTGAGAATTGATGATAGATGAGATTGATTATTGGAATTATGACTATGATTATAATGATAAATAATTAAAATGTTGGTTAGCAATGCTTTTCTGCAAACCTTCTCTCTCCTGCTAGCCTTACCTATGACTTGCATTCCTGAGTCTCATTTTACACCCTTAGTCGGGTAAGTCTTGCGGAGTACCCCAAGTACTCAGGGTTTGTTAACCCATGCTGCAGGTGAACCACCGTCTGATGTCTGTCTCGCGCCGTGCTGTATGACCATCATCCAGGAGGGTAGCGAGGACGAGTGAATGTGAAACCCTTGGGCAGGGTTCGAATTATCATATGTATGATGTTGTATAATTATTCAACTGCTACTGCCACTATCTATGGACTGTAATAATCATACTTGAATTCTATTTGGAACAACTGGTTTGTAAAATTAAGTTATGTAATATTCCGCTTCCGTACTCTGATGTAATTTGTTATGAAATGTTGTAATCTGTAATGTATTCGCAATGTGATCCTGCGGAGTTTGGGGCGCTGATGTAGCCCGACAGATCTGTCTAGATCATTTGGAACACGGGCCCGGCTGTCAGAAGTCATTAGTGACAATGACAGGTGCCTGTGGGCCAGGTGATTTAGCCGGTTCTGTTACAGTTACCCTGAACTAGGAACGTACCGTACACAGCATCAGGTGCAGCTTCAGCTTCCTCAGCGGTCATGTGGTTCAGTCTTCCTCGGGTAGCAGATCCCCGGTTTGGTGTGCCCTGTGCAGCTGCTGGTGCACGGTTGAGGTCGGGGCACACAGCCACACGGTGTCCAGGCTTTCCGCATCCAAAGCAAGTGAAGGGCGCACTGCCTGCTGTGGCTGTCGCAGGAGCCTTCCAATTGCTTGTCCTTGGCGTGTTGGTAGCGGGGGCGGGTGTGTTCTGCACAGCTCGAGTCGGCGCAGGGTAGGTCTGAGCGGGGCGGTGATAGTTGCTGCTGTTGGTACCACCACGGCTCGTTCCCGAAGAGGGTCCCTGGCGAGTCCGGAAAGACGGAGGTGCACCCGTTCGCTGTCTCTGGGGTGGAGCAGCGCGAGCGGGTCCCTCAGAGCGGCGCTTCTTTCCCTTGTTCTGGGCCTCGAATTCCAGTCGTGCTTCCATGCGATCCTTCTCGATCTCAATACAGCGGTCAATCAGCTCACGCAGAGTGTAGCTCTTGTTCCCTGACAGAGCCAACCTGATCTTGGTCTGAAGTCCCTTCCTGTAGTAGTACATCTTTTCCTTCTCGGAACTCACGCAAGACGCAGGTGCGTAGCGGAGCAAGCAGTTGAAGCGGGTGGTGTACTCGTGGATCCGATCAGCTCCCTGGGAGATGTTACGAAACTCGTTCTCCTTGGCCTCCATGACTCCCTCAGGAATGTGGTGGTCACGGAAAGCCTCGGTGAACTCATCCCAGTCAATGCGGGCTGGGTCCTCGTGAGCGCTGGTGTAGTTGTCCCACCATGCTCGTGCAGCACCGGTCAGCTGGTGGCTAGCAATCCCAACACACTCCTCGTCGGAGCAAGTGGTCAGGTCCAGCTTCTTCTCCATCTCCTTAAGCCAATCGTCGGCAGCGAGAGGATCGCTGTCGGTCCCGTCAAAGGTAGGTGGCCTCAGCTTCAGGAAACCCTCCAGTTTCCTTTGGAAGTCATTCTGGGGTGGCCCGTGGTGCCTGTTCATCCCAGTAGCTATGGCATTCAGCAGCTGGGTCTGCTGAGCCATCACTTCCGCCAACGTCGGTGGCGGCGGCGGTGGCGGTGGCGGAGGCACGTTCTCGCCTTGTGGTGGCAGATCGTTCACCGGCGGTGCATTCTCTGCCCGGCGCAGCTCTTCTTCCAGGTTAACTCCAGCACGTCTGCCAGCTGGGCGTCCACGGTTGCGACCACGCCCACGTCCTGGCGCAGGCGCAGGGGAGGGCTGGCGGTTCTCCAAACGCGCAGAACGTCTCATCGACATCTGAAATTATTAGGTACGTGCTCAGTGCAATAATAATCTTGTAGTGGTTTAAGTAGGAGTTAGATGTTTTCAACGATTTAAATGAATTAAAACATTTTTCATGCTATCCTACACTCAACCAAAGAAGCATAGAGAACCATAAGAAGCATAAGATCCAAATGTCACTCATCACATGGTTATTATTACATAAAGGATGTTCCTAGCTGCTAAGAAGATCGTGCTATGCGCAGATAGCCAATGACAGGACAACTCATGGTATCACTAGTCTAAGGGCCACGCAGGGTCCCATAAGCTACTGGTGCATAAGGTCGAGTACGGCGTCGGGTATGCGGCTGTCCTCTGCCTCGATCTCGTCGTCGGTCATGGTCAGGCGCTTGACATAGTCGAGTGCTACTGCTAGCTCTGGAGTGGCCTCAATCTCCTGCATCCTTTGAGACGGACACGCTCTCAGGTTGAGCGTAGTGGGTGGTATGCGGAAGTCTCCCTCCCGGGGCTTCACCATCTCCAGTGGGGGAAGCGAACTCTGTACCTTCTGGACCTCAATAGCTCTCCTGGCGTCGGACTGCTTCCAAGCTGTCTCTGTCCTCCGTAGCTTGTCCTTTAGGAACTCCACCATCTTCACGCGGTCGATCAGAATCCCTTGGTTGCGGGTGGACTTGTCCTCGGCTTTCTCCAACTGCTTCTCCAACTCCTTGATCCTGGAACGCAGCGTGATCATCTCGACTACCCTGTCTCTGCTCCTCTGCTCCCTCTCAGCAAGTGCTCTCTCCTTGTCGTCCAGCCTCCTCTGTAATTCCAACACTCTGCTGTTCAGGTAGTCATTGCGAAGCCCAAAATCTCCGATCTTGTCTCGCAAGTCGGCGATCTCGGCTCGGTGTAACTCATCACGGCGCTGCATCTCCAACTGCAAGTCAGTGACTGCTCTGCTCAAACTCTCCAGGGTCTGAGTCCCTTTCTGCAAACTGTCCTCGACCTCTGCCATGCGTGCTCGGTCACGCCGCCTCCTTTGCTCCAATGAGCTGATGAACTCGTCCTGCTCCTGGAGGTGGTGTGCCACTGTGCGTAGGCAAGGGTCAGTCTTGGCCTGAACGATCTGGCTGGTGTACAGAATCCTCTGGATGGGGTCAGGGTGCAGCTCCAAGGCCTGAGGTAGCAGACGGAAGTGGGTCCCCTTAAGGTACTCGTATACTGTGTACACAACTGCGCGTAGTACCTTGCGGGAGACAGACTGTACTCCGTCCTCCACAGTCTCTCCAGCAGTGTAGTCAATAAAAACCGGCATTCCTGGAAGGGTCAGGCTGACGGGTGTCTCAACTCTGGTAGTGACAGGTCCTTCAAACCTCTCAGCCTCGACAAGCTTCCCTCGGCTGAAGTACTGGATCTGGTCAGACGGTGCTCCCAGCTCCTCCAGCACCTGGCGTAGTATCATGGCAAATCCGCCGTGGTTCCTCCCATTGATCGGGATCTCGATAGTCCCGTCGTGCAGTGGACGAAGTGGTGGTCCAAGGCTGGTCATCTGCAAATTTTTCAAGAAACGGATTAGCAGGTCCTTGTATTAGATAAGCCATTGCATAAAAAGTGAATGCAAGGTCGGTAATATAACCGAAAGAGAGTCTGGCTTCCTATTCTAGCATCCATTTTCAATGGGTCTCGTCCTACAGTCAAGTATGACTCTGATACCAACTGAAACGACCTCGATTTCCACGAAGGGAAATCCACAGGCTCGAACTGTAATTCAACAGATTGCTTGGGACAATCCATGAAATTACCCATATCTCAGTTGACACCAGGATCCATACAACGGTAAATAAGTCTTACATAAATATTTATTACATTGCCACATTGGCGGAATCGACATTCAGAGAAGCTTTAGAAGATGCGGAAGCGATTCATCCTTCACGGCCAACTTGAGTGTAGCACGTGACCCTATTCCTCGTCATCATCTCCCTCGAAGTCGTACTCATTCTCGTCACCTGACAGCAAATTTATCAGTACGATTTGTACTGGCCACGGAGCCCACCTATGCAGCATTTGCTTTGTGGAAAGTGGATGCAAGGCTATACAAGCAGACCTATAGGCTGAGGTTTTCCTATGCAGCTGTAATCAATGTTTAATTAGTCAAGTTTTATCACCAGTTTACACCATCATCCCTTTTCCCATCACCACACCTCACGTACCCACACCTCGCTCTCACTCGACAGGCCCAACTCCCTCTCGGGCCTATCTCAGCGGCACACTACCACAACGGGTACACTGCCGGAAAAATGTCATTCAGGGGGAGAAGAGAACACTCACTACACTAGTAGAAGCTTCATAGGAAAGGTCCATAGCCAACAGGTTGGCATATGTATCGATCGATCAACCGTACACTCTGCAGAGGTTTCACTACCCACAAGATTAGCCATCATAGGTGTTGCGTAAACACCTAGGCAGAATTCCGGGTGCTTGCTTGCCTAGGTCGATGCCACCCTACCACTCAGCCCTGGGATATTCCGGATCCTACACCGTTATGCTGAGACTGGGAGACACAGTACCGGGCCCATCCAGTGGTACTGTGCATCTAGAACGGAACAGGAACCCATCGACCGTCTCCGCCCACCCTTATCACCTTTCAACCTAGCAGTAGTGGCACCGTCCTACCAAGTAGTCCAGCCGTCTCCCGCCCATCAGAAGCGAGTGAGTAGAAAAGGATTCCCATGAACCTGAAACTAGTCCGTACTAGGTTTGACCAAGCAGGCATCTTCACTTAGGGGATACTCTCCCCGTGCCATCACGGCACCTCCGTCCACGGGCTTCAAACCACCAAGGCTATCCCACCCGGAACCTCCTCAACAACTTTACCCGCCACAGGTACCTCGCT
Source organism: Eremochloa ophiuroides (assembly GCA_038502445.1). Lineage (NCBI taxonomy): Eukaryota > Viridiplantae > Streptophyta > Magnoliopsida > Poales > Poaceae > Eremochloa > Eremochloa ophiuroides. The sequence goes on along the minus strand of JAHLJS010000005.1, from coordinate 79,077,830 downwards.
TGGGGATGCCCAGGTTGCACCCCCGGCACGACTTGCCCCATGGGCTCGTCTCACATCCCACTTGGTCGACATCAACCCTTACCACGCACCCAAGACGCACGCAGCACTCTCTCCCAGTGGTTATAATCAGTTATACACCGTCCCAATTCCACCACATAGCATATAATAAGTAGTAAGTAGTGGAAGAGTAACAGTAAATTAAGCAGCAGCTGACCTAGCAGCGGACAGCAGGGTAAAGTCTTATCAAGGCAGGGAAATCAAATATACTACCATGCAACCAATCCAAATATAATCATAAAACAATAGCAACAATGTCATTTGCAATGCGTAATTAGGATCTAAGGATTTGGTGGGACGTGGCACCTTCGTAGTCGTCTCCTAGCTCCTGAAAGTACTCGTGGTCGTCTTCCTTAGTCAGATCCTCCTCCGGCTCTGAAATCGAACACGAAATAGTCGCGTCAGCGACTCCTATAGAGTATTTCAGAAAAATCCAGTAAAATAAAGATCCAAATGCACACAAACATAGTCTTAGATTGTAGATCTCATTTTTCTGAGAATTTTGATATATGGTGCGCAATTTTTGGACTTCGTATGAATAAGTTATGAATTTCCGAAGATTATCCTATTTTCTAAAAATGGAAAAACTGGTCGGTTAATCAGGGGCAGCTCGGGATTGGTCCACGTGGCGCGCGGGTCCAGTAGTGCGGCAACTGGCGCCTCAACAGAACACAGACCCGAAGGTCGCCCACCAGGTGTTCGATGCTGGTTCCCAGAGAGTTGCCGGAGTTGGCGTAGCTCGGCGTGGCTCGGCGGTGGTCGGGGGTAGCTCGGCTGTGGTTGAGGGTAGCTTGGCGGAGCTCGGCGGTGGTCGGGGGTAGCTCGGCGGAGCTCGGCATAGTTCGGCGGTGGTCGGGGGTAGCTCGGCGGTGGTCGGGGGTAGCACGGCGGAGCCCGGCGTAGCTCGGCGGAGCTTGGCGTAGCTCGGCGGTGCTTGGCTTAGCTCGGCGGAGCTTGGCGAGGCTTGGCTTAGCTCGGCGGAGCTCGGCGTAGTTCGGTTTAGCTCGGCGGGGCTCGGGCGAATCGGAGATTCGGGGCGCCGAGGGTGCCGCTCTCCCGAGCTCTCCCGGGGAGGCTCGGGCGAATCGGAGATTTGGTGCGCCGAGGGTGCCGTTCTCCCGAGGTCTACCGGGGAGGCTCGGGCGAATCGGAAATTTGGGCGCCGAGGGGGCCGCTCTCCCGAGGTCTACCCGGGAGGCTCGGGCGAATCGGAAATTTGGGCGCCGAGGGGGCTGCTCTCCCGAGCTCTCCCGGTGAGGCTCGGGCGAATCGAAAATTTGGGGCGCCGAGGGTGCGGCTCTCCCGAGGTCTACCGGGGAGGCTCGGGCGAATCGGAGATTCGGTGCTAGCAGGGTTCCAGGGCGTCTGTTCAAGGCGGCGGTGTCTCTCCGGTGCGGCGGACGATGACAGGGTGGCGATGACCATATTTCGGCAAGACAGGGCTCGGCTTTCCCCAATTGGCGTGCTCAGGCAGTCGTCCGACCAGATGGTGGCGGGTTAGAGTCGTGGTATGGCCTCCTTTTCTCCCTCGGCATACGGCGGTTCTCCGACGAGGTGGAGGCACACGTAGCCAAGGCGACAGTCGTGATTGGGGGCTCGGCTATCTAGCGGCGGTGCCGAGGCAGACTTGGCGAACCTCGTCGGCCTTTCTCCGCAGCGCGAGGCGACCGGGGGTACTCGGAACGGATCTTAGGCGAGGCGGAACGTGTCGGCGGCGATGTCGTCGCGACTGTGAGGTTCCGGCGGGGCTAAGGAGGTCTTCTAGGAGATGTATACGCGTCCAGGGTCTATGGCGATGGTATACCAACTACCAATTTGGCTACCGAGCTTTCCAAGGTGCTCGGTTGTGGCGGCGGCGTGTCGCCGACGACGGCGGAAGGCGGCATCGCGGCTACGACCAAGTATTGGTTCAATCGAATGCGATCTTGTCAAATTGGTGAGGCCAGAGAAGCATACAACACTCTGGTGGCGAACTTTAGCCATGGCATGACCTTCTTTTGGCGACGGCTCGCGACGGCGCTCCGGTAAGGTCGCGGCGCACGCGGCCAAGGCGATTCAGGCTTCCTCTAGCGCTTAGATCCGCGTAGCTAGCTCGAGGGGGTCGTGACGGTGCTCCACGACGCTCTAACCTATACGGGTGCTAGTCGGATTGCTCGGAACGGGTGATTCGGCGTCGGTGGTGAACGCGCTCCGCCGAGAACGCGTCGTGCTGCGTTCTCGGTCTAGCAAGCTTGTAGTCCGGGGGTTTCGGCCGGTCGAATGAGTGCATGGTGCAGGTGATCTTCCCGAGCCGGTAAAGGCTCGTGCCTGCGCGTCCCGAGGGTGGAACGCCATGGCAAAAGCAGGGCAAGGTTCGGACATGGCGTGCGATGGCTCACCGTGGTGTCGGTGAAGCTAGGATGGCGGTGCAGTGGCAAGTCGGAGCCGTGCAGAGCGATCGCAGTGCCGTGCCGCTCCTCGTCCGCAGCTCGGGCTTCTCCTCCGTGTCCGGCTCGGCGTGCTCCGCGGCGGCAACGCTCCGGCAGCTCCTCCTCCTCTGCTCCGCCCTTCTCCCTCTCTCTCGGCTATGCGGTGGGGTGCGGTGGCTTGTGGAGCCGCAGCGTGGCGGCTGCAAGTGGGAATGGGCTAGGGCTCCTCGGGTGCTCCAATTTATAGGCGAGCTTGGCAGGTTCCCATGGCGGACGGCCGCGATTGATCTCGGTAGATCAGAGGGCTACGGCCGCTCGATGCTAGGGCTTCAGGGTGCACGCGGGCTCGCTTGGCGGCCAAGAAAGGAGGGGACAGGAGGGGGACAGCTTCTGCGGGGCGTGGTGCTGTCGGCCGTGGGTCCGGGGTCACGCGAATTGCGTGCACTCGGCCCCGTCGCCTCTGCGAGGAAGAAGAACAGTGGGAGGCGAGAGCGGCTGACAGGCGGGGCCGGGTTGGCAGCGAGCGCGAGCGTGTGTGTGCCGGTCGCGCGCGCGCTGCCGAGCCGCAACGTGGGCCGCGCGCGGGTGAGGCCAAGCAGGTCGGTTGGGCCGATTGGCTGGCCTAACTCTCTCTCCTTTTTCTATTTTCATTTTAGTGTATATACATATATTGCCCATTTAACATATTGAGTAAATACAAACATAAATTGCAATAAATCCCAAATGTGATGCATAAGTTATTATTCTATGTTAATGGAATTAAAATGCAAACTACACTCCTTTATTTACCAAATTCATAATGAAACCTATATGCTTGCACAAGAAAAAAGGGTCTTCATAATAAATAAATGAAAAATTTTAATTGGTTGGGATTTTTAGATTGTGTGGAGTTTTTGGGTTGTTACACCTTACGAATGGCGTATCCGCAGCCGTTGCGTAGGCGGTAGTGCACCGCGCTGCGGCACCTCGGTACGCTATCCCGTCTTCGAGTACGCGGATAGCATACCCGGTGCGGTCAGCCTAAATATGTAATAGTGACGACGCCTTGCAGATGCAGGGTGTTCATCTGTGTTCTGCAGCCAACATGAAGCTAAGTTTTGCATCCCAGAGGGATCAGTGGTCTGCAGACTGCAGGCCAAGCAATGCTCTGCAAATTGTGTGCCCTTGCTTACAGAACCCGAAGCAGAACGTGAGGAAGGTAACAATGCAGAGCTAAACTAATTACACTGATCAAATCCACTTCTCCCATTCACTTCTGTAAATATATATAAAAAATATTAGGATCAAATTGCCATATGAACTCCGTAAAAACCCAACCGTGGTAATACAGGGAAACAGTTGTTCTGTTGACCATCAAATAAACAGCAAGTTGTATAGCTTTCTCCAGAATAAAAAAATGACCTGCATTCGTATGTATGACTTCAGTCCCCCACCACTGTTCATCATTTTGTTGTCAACTTGTTGTCACATTGAGAGATGAGCAGGCTACTCAGACTCAGAGCTTACCCCCAACAAAGTGCCGAGCCCAGCCAGCCCAAGCTGAGTGAAGCCCATCGTATTTCAAAACCTTCTGTACTTCTGTTCATGAAAACCTCTATCTATCCTACCAAAACAGCCTAGCCTGACCCAATTCAATACAAGATCAGGCAAGGCAGCCTTAGAGCCCTAGACAATCTGGGTTTGTTAATCCTGGCCAGCATTGCTCAACTCTAATTGCCACGGGTACAGGGTTATAAAGTTAGAAATTTATAATGTATACTCTCTTATTAAGCAACAGATGGATGCCATTATGAATTCAGCATGGTATCCAAACCGGATTTCCTGAACCATTTGTTCACCACTTGTTTGACACTTTGACTGCACAAATTCTAGGACATGACTCGGTTTTTCTGCAGATACTACATCTGATTATTTACTGGACCAGATAATTATTTGACGACGAGCTTATACTTTTATAGTAGTTTCATTGTGGCTCCAAGCTCAATAAATTCATACAATGTGCTTCATGGATTCCATCACTGAACTTAACAGAAGTTGGTATTATTTTTGGCAGCAGCAGGTCAATATAAACATACGCTAAGCACATTTAATAAACTGTTAGGTAAGTGCAGCAAACTGCAACACAGGAAAAAAACTCCATATTTTGTTGGCCAGTAATTATCTCTGTACTTTGACCAACACTTGCTAGCTGAAAAATGGTAAGTACCAAAGACAAGAGTAGTAAGTTTCATATATGAAATCAAGGAACAAGAACAGAAGGAGGAAAAGAACACATAACGCAGCATGTGACCAAATAAAATCTCATGGAGAACAATGGAATTCAGGAAGTGCTGACAAAACGTGGCAGATTCTTAGCAATAGGATCCTCTAATTTATGCAACTGAAATGGAAAACAGTTTATCAGGGATCCTCTAATTATACTTGAACATTAAATATCTGGACAAATTAATACCTCAAACAAACATAATCTGGCAGATTCTTAGCAATAGGATCCTCTAATTTATCCAACTGAAATGGAAAACAGTTGATCAGGGATCCTCTAATTATTCTTGAACATTAAATATCTGGACAAATTAATACCTCAAACAGACATAATGTGGCAGATTCTTAGCAATAGGTGCTGCAAACAAGCTTTATTCATATCATTGAGCTAAAGTAAATGGTACAGTTTAGGAAGGCTGATCCCAAATCTAGCACCAAAGTCTGTCAACCAAAAACACTAGCTACTCTACAAAACTTTGATGATAGACAACTACAAGCTATTTATAGTACAAACCGTGTATGGATCAAAGGGCGCATGCCAAACAGTATTACAACAGTGGCACTAGTTATGCCAAAAATCGTGTGCCTGTACTCTGAATCACAATGATGATGGATCTTTAACATGGTACATGTATGCAAAACTCAAACATAGCTCACGATCACGCCAGTCACCCCAACCACCCCATCCTTTGAAACCAGCTTGATATCCCTCTTGCCTCTGAATGATGCGAACCGGCCAATCAACTTTGATATTAGGGACCTTATCAGCGTCCTCTAGTTCCACAGCTCGTGAACCACTATCCACACAGACATGGCTTGAACCCTGACCTTGGTGCAGACCGCATTTACCGAAATGCGCGGCACTTCTCCTAGGCCCCCTGAGACTGTAAACAGGAGCTCCAAACGATGGGTACACCGTTGCCCACATGGTTATATCCCAATTGTACTCGTCAAATGCGCAAAACTGCTTAGCCTTGGCATGAATCTTCCTCCACACTGTTCTATTGAAGGCATAACCAATGTTACCCATCTTCTCGGCAACCAAGCTCTCCCAACCTTCGCCTTTCGACTTGACATCAGACGGCGCTAGATTGATAGCATAGCACTGGGGGCACTTCTTCGGCTTCAAATCCACAAGCAGCTGCGCATTGCGATACGCGTTGGGGAAGATGTAGTGGTCCTCCTCTATGAAGAGGATGTGTCCGTCGAAATCCCTGGTCTCCTCCATCCCATCCCACACGGTGTTCATCATCCACCACCAGTGGTGCTTGAGGGACACGATTCTGGGAGCCCGGTGGTTGCCGTACTGGTCCGGATCGCCCTGGCACCCCTTCTCCTTGGCCTTGTCCTTGCTCTGGCAATCCCCGGGGCTGACGCCGGGGAAGGCGTCCGGGAAGAGGTGCGGCGAGTAGGGCGCGAAGACCTGCTTGACCTGGCAGAAGCCGATGCCCTGCACGATCCTGTCCATCTCCGGGAAGTAGCCGTCGTGGCTGACGATGAGCAGCGCCTCGCCGATGCCCTCGACGCGGGAGAGGCTGTCGACGACGAGGCGGAGGTAGCGGGGCCGGTTGTGCACGTAGAGCACGACCTTGAGGTGGCCCTCGGGGAGCGTCGGGAAGCGGTCCGTGTTGCGGGGCGGCAGCGCGTTGCGCGCGGAGAGCAATAGCGACAGCGGGCTCTGCCGCGGCAGCCGCGGGGTGAAGGCCGGGTCCAGCAGGATCTTGCGCTGCGCCACGCTGTGGTTGGCGCCGGCGACGGAGGAAGAGGAGGTGGTGGTGGCGGTGGCAGAGCCGGGCCGGCCCGCGGGCGCGGGGAGGCCCGTGCGGCTGCGGAGGAGCTCGGTGACGGCGAAGACGGCGAGGACGACGACGAGGAGCAGCGGCGCGGCGCGGGAGCGGAGGCGGGCGCGGTGGTGGGGGTGGTAGGAAGAGGAGGAGGAGGAGGCGGCGGCGGGCATGGCGAAGAACGGGAGAAGCTCCCCGAGATCCTGACCTGCGGCAGCGGTGGGATAGCCGGATCTCGCGCCGCCGGCGGAGGAGTTTGTTGGATGCTGGTGCTGACAGTGACAGCGGAGGGTAAGGGTCGCGCTCGGCTCGAGGAGACCGCTTCCGCGTCACGATTAGGGCGGCGCAACGGTGTTTACAAGTAGCCAGCTGAGAGACAACACAAGGCTTTTGTTCCTGCTTACTCCACGAAAAATTTTCTCTTTCTCCGTCACATCAATATATCAAATATTAAATGAAGTAGCAGCCGTTACATCTTTATAGGTTTTAACTGACTTTCTCGAAACAAATCTTTTAAACCTACTTAGTCATGATTGAATAATTATTAGAGAAGATTCTTCGACCGCAACATTGTTTTTTCCTCATTTTTGGGCTAGTAAACAAGCCCTTTGTTTAGTTCGTCAGCTGAGAATTTTTCTGGAGAACCTACCATGTCTCTTGACCAATAAGATACTCCCTCCATTCTAAATTGTAAATTATAATTTCTTTTTAAAATTTTGGAGCTTTAACCAAATTTAATTTTAATCGAACTTAAGATATTTTAACTCTTCAAAATTCTTGGAAGTATCATCTAAACTAGCTATATGATGTGGACATTTAAAAAATAAAAGGCTACTCTTAGTCATTACACTGTCTTCAACAATCGAATCCAAAATAAAGACTCATTTATCTTTTAATTAGAGTTACAGGCGAAAAGTTTGATATCTATTTTTTTTTGTCTTCTCCAACCAGACCTAAAAATCCTTTCTGTAAATAGATTTTCAGGGAAAGGCGAGTCAGATTTATGTTATGCCTGTCCTGTTATTCAAAATAGATCTTCACTATGGATACTCTGTTAGATGCTATAGGTACTTTGTTGACAATACATTTTAGATTTAGGTATCATAATACGTACATGTTGGAGATGGCCTTAATGAAGAACAAATAACTAAATAATCCAAAAATACAAGAGAGGAGCACATGGGTCTATTATCGCATAATTATTAATTATTAACCTCTATGGGCTGAGATTGATTCTCGCCCAGAAGCCGCTGCCACGTCGCTCGAAAAATATCCTCCGTCCGATTTCTCTCGTCGATGGCCCAGATTGCTTGGATCAGATTTTGCCGGAAGCAGATTCTCGCGCTTCTCCTCGTTTTTTCCGTCTTCTCTGCTCCTTCTTGGCTTCTCGTGTGAATCCGGTGAACCAAATATATGCTGAGGGCTCCCAGCTTCTCTCTTAGAAAAAAAAAACGACGTCCCTCCCATCCTCCCTCCCGAGCCCGACTCCATCCCGCGACGCGCCTCGCCGCCTCCGGCGCCCCGCCCCCGCCTATGGCCCCAGCGGCGGTTGTCCCCGGCCACAGCGCGGCGTGCTTGGCCTACCTCAATCCTCCATCCTACCTGTCTCCTCCACAAGGTCCTCTTCTCCTGCCCTCCACGAAACCCTAGCTCCATCTGTCCAGACCTCCCTCCCTCTCTCGCCCCGGCGGCGCGGCGCGGCGCGACGCGTGCGAGCAGCGCCGATGGCCACAGCAAGCGGATTCTGGTGCTCGCAGCTCCTCCCTCTATCTTCCTCTCTCTCAATCAGCAGCCGACGGCAAGGCCACGCTACATCATCATGAGCGCAGCTCGAGTGGAGGTATGCTCCTTTAGATCCTAGGGTTCGGTATTTGGACTTCAACTTTCAAGCTTCTGATTATCTTGCGCAGGCGACTGAGTGGTTGACAAATTTGAGGCAATTTTTCATGTTCTCAAACAAGCTCTGAAATTTTGGACTACAGCCGCAAGGGATTATTTATGTTGACAGTGAGCATGGGATTGCCAATGAGCCTAGCTAAGAAACAGGTCAAGCTTCTAATTTTAGTTACAAATTGGTGCTAAATTTCTTTGGCTGCATACTTGTAACAGAACCGGCTAAATCACCTGGCCCACCGGCACCTGTCATTGTCACTAACGACTTCTGACAGCCGGGCCCGTGTCCCAAATGATCTAGACAGGTCTGTCGGGCTACATTAGCGCCCTTTTCTCCGACAGGATCACCATTACAGAATCATCACAGGATTACAACATTTCATAATAAAATACATCAGAGTAACAGTGCGGAAGATTACATAACATTTAGATTACAAACCGGTTGTTCGAATAGGATTCAAATATAGTTATTACAGACCAGAGGACATAGCAGTATCAGTGGAATAGTTACACAATACTAGATAAGATAACTTGAACCCTGCCCACGGGTTCCACTTCACTCATCGCCGCTTTCTTCCTCGACCACGGTCACGCAACATGGAGCAAGACAGATCTCCGACTGCGGTCCTCCTGCAACGGGGTTAACAAACCCTGAGTACATGAGGTACTCCGCAAGACTTACCCGACTAAGGGTGTAAAATGAGACTCAGGAATGCAAGGCTATGGGTAAGGCTAGCAGAGGATGAGGAGTTTGCAGAAAAGCAATCTATCCTGTTTCATATTTTATTTTGTCATTATTATAATCATATTTATAGCTCCAATATTCAGACTCATGTATCATCATTCTTTCAATTACTTTATTCATTCAGATGACCTAGTTGAGAACCACTTTTCGGTGTAGAGTGTGAGGATCAAGTCTCCATAACCGAGGAGCACGTCGATTCGAATCCAGAAAGTACCCAGCTGGGGATTCTAACCACACTGCATATGCAGCACGCCGGCATACATATACCAACCCGTTGTCACGGCTTTGCTATCCCGGAACCGGTCCTGCGCCACCCGAGAGCACCGTACTCCACTCTTATCCAGGCACGCCGGCCACGTGGGTACAAGCTACTCTCGCCATCTCTCCACTCCCAGTGCGTGGTTGTCGGTTCCAGCAATAGCGTCACCGAACTCTAGGCTTTCCGCATTGGTATGTGGCTAGGCTGTTCATCATGATCACAGCAGGCCTACAACGAACGGTCCCTACTTCCTTCCTGCCGTCAATCCTGCATTGGGACTCTAACCCAAGTACAAGACTACCCGACAGTTTTTATTATCGTGCCTGTCGGGTGAGTGAGACATAGGGAACGCCGCCCCATGAGCTGGCCACCCAACGAAACACGTTTCCAAAGACATCGACCAGTTCCAAACTATTCCAAAAGCGACCATGCATTGGGACTCCAACCCAAATACACATCGACCAGCGGATAACCAGTTCTTCACCGATTAAAGTATAAGTATAATCATGGCACAGAAAATAGTTTTTCTTTTATGCAAAGCTAAGTTCATTAAGCATGCCTAAGCATTTCTCAAACCATTTTATTTAAATCAGGTTTCAGGGTATTTATTTGAGACAACGCATCTGGATAGGTGACAATCAACTCCTATTAACCTAATGCAGTAGATTAACTCGAATTATAAATATTTTGTAATAGAGGGGCTGAATGCACCGGGGCTTGCCTTGGATCGTGTACAGCGTCGGGTCGGGATCAGTCCCGCAGATGTCGAATCCTTGGATGACTTCTGGAGCGGCCTCCTCAGTAGTAGTCTCGACCTGGACCCCCTCGGGAACGGGCACTACACGTATGCAATGATGTATGCTTAGCATGGCATGAGGGCAACAAATGAAATGCTTGAAAGTAAACCATTAATACCTTGAGTACAACTTTCCTTCACGGTAAAGTTGTAAACGATCTACGGAAGGTAAAAGTAATGTTTCCTACTTTTGTTTTATTGACCTTTTTAACGGTCACAGAAAGCCGCTACACAGCTTTATGACTACTACCAAGCACTAAGTTCTCAAATTGCCAAGGATCACACAGCGGAAGATCCTTGGTCTTCATTCAACCCAAAAATTCACACAACAAACCTAAATTCATTTTTCTATTTACTTTATTAATCCCTAATTTCACATATATTTATTAATTGACCAAACTAACTTCAATTGCAACCAAACTTTACCAACAGCTAGGTTTTATCACCAAACAGAGCCACAATAAATTTCATGATTTTTGGATTTACAGAGAATTAATTAAAATTACACAAACTTGCATTTATTAATTACTTCAATAATTTATACAGCAGATTAAAGGCACTGGAACACCCTATATTATATTTTTAACAAATACTACATATTACAGAGAGCATACACAATTATTTTCACATTTTTACACCTAGCAGATTAATTCATATGAAATTAACAAACATCAGCACTATTCACATGAATATATAAAAGAAAACATTTTGCAATTCACTGGAAAAAGGAAAAACCAATCCAGCCCACTACGGCCCAAGTCCAGAGCGAGCCGGCCCACTCGGCCTGCCCGCGCCCGGCGCCGACGGCTTTGCAAAAGAGACCCTGGGGAAACTGGAAATCAACCCGCGGTCCGATCTACACTATTCACATGAGTCATGAACTTCGCGCTTAACCCCCTGGGAAAACTTGCCTTCTCACCCGAGGCCCTTGGCCATCCCTCTGTTTCAACAGAGGCGGGTGCGCCGGCGGTCCGCCGCCCCTAGCTCGCCGACGGTGAGCCGAGGGACGAAGCCGAGGGCACTGACGGACTCTACACTCCAAGGCGAGTCTACCAAGCTATGACACGACGAGATCCGAGGCGCACAGCACCTGGAGACACGGACGCGGCGGCTCGGTGGCGGCGGCGAGCATGTCGCCGGCGAGCACAAGCCGGTAAAGAGAGGGGGAAGAGGTGCGCGAGCATCTGGGGCTCACCACGAAGCTGGCCGAGGGGTCGGTGGAGACGGAGGTGGTTCAGAGAAGGCGACTTGGCGACGGCGGCGGATCCCGGCGGCTCGGCTCAACGGCGAACACGCGTTCCGGCGAACCTAGGGAACCAGAGAGTACGCCGACGTACGCGTAAGGTTCAAGGGGTCACGGAGATCACGGTACGCAACAATCCGAGGTCCAGAGCTTACCCAGACTAGCTCGAGACGACGGCGGAGCTCGCGGCGGCGCTCTGCCCGCCCGCGAGGAAGACACCGGCGTTCCGGCGGTTTCAAGGCTCCACAGCCTTCACCGACGGACGCAGGCGGTGCGCAAGGAGGCTAGCTAGCTTGCAGCAAGATGGAGAGGGTGATGATGGCTCGGTGGCGACCAATTTGGCCGGCGACCGAGAGAGCTCGAAGGTGGCCGGGAGAGAAGAAATGGCGAGGGGGAGGGCCTCGTCGCCTTTCTAAAGGCCGGGAGCGAGGGGGACAGAACCAGGACGACGCGGCGCACGCGCGCCCGTATCTGCCGAGGTCGCGGGGGCACGATCCCGGCCGGCACGGCTCGCCGCGCGCCCGCGCGCGACACGGCGGCTGCCGGCTCTGTTCGCGAACAGGAAGAGGGGGCATTTCACTGTAGCACCTAGACCCTAGGGCTGTCGGTTTTTGCACAATTGCGATCGTTTTTGAATACCAACATGAAAAACTGCAAAAATAAAAGTTGTAGGGTTTGAAATTCTGAACAACTTTGCTTTTGGAACCAAGTTCAAATTCGCAATATTTTTGAAACTACAGCAAAAGGGGTAAACTTGGTTTTTGAATTTCAAACTGCATTTTTAAAATTACTTTTTATTTTACACAACAACTTGAAAAATTGCCAAAATAAAAGTTGTTCTACTCAAGGAGCTTTACAACTTCTATTTAGGGAGTTTTGCCAGATTCCAAATAATTTTTGAAATGCCAATCTAAAACTAAGTTTTAAATCATTGTTTTGAAATAAATTTGAATTCCCACCACAGAACTTTGAAATCTCCAAAAATAAAAGTTGTTCCATTTTAAAAGATCTAAAACTTTTATTAAGGGACTATCTCAAAATTCCTTTTAGATTTTGAATTAGGTTTTAGTCCTAAATAAAGTAAGTTTTTAAACCTTTATTTGGGAATTTAATTTTACAAACAAATGCTAATTAAATTCAAATCACTCTAGGGACCTAATCACAATCATATGCAAATGATTAATTTAAATATGATGACATGGCAGATTAATTAAATCCGTAATACCCGGGGTATTACAGCCTTCCCCCCTAAAAGAAATCTCGTCCCGAGATTAGGTACATAACCAAGATTGGAACAAGGCATAGGAAAAAGAGCTAACAACAACCAGTTCATGCTTAAACAAGAGACAAGGGGAAAACATACGCATTAAAAGACAGGGTTACATTTTACAAGGTAGCAAAGAACTCAGGGAAGTTTTCTGCCAAGAAATCTTCAGATTCCCAGGTAGCTTCATCTTTAGAATGATCACTCCATTGGATCTTGTACTATCTGGTTGTGGTCCTTCGGGTAACACGGTCCTTTATATCCAAAACTCGTACTGGCTGCTCCGAGTATGTCAATTCAGGTTCAAGTGCTACTCCTTCAACATCGATGACTTGTCCAGGTACTCGGAGACACTTCTTCAGCTGAGAAACATGAAACACATTGTGTACTTCCGAGAGATGTTCTGGCAATCTAAGCTTGTAAGCTACCTTTCCCACGCGTCCTATGATTAAGAACGGTCCAATATAACGCGGGGCTAACTTGCCTTTGACTCCAAAGCGGTTAACTCCTTTCATGGGCGAAACTTTCAAGTATACATAGTCTCCAACCTGAAATGTCAAAGGTCTGCGCCGCTGATCGGCATAACTTTTCTGTCGTGACTGTGCCACTTTCAAATTTTCCTGTATCAGTCGAACCTTCTCTTCGGCTTCATTGACCAAGTCAACTCCATAGAACCATCTTTCTCCAGGCTCGGACCAATTCAATGGAGTACGACACCTGCGGCCATATACTGCCTCAAACGGAGCCATTTTTATACTTTCTTGGTAACTGTTGTTGTACGAGAATTCGGCCAATGCCAAACACTCGTCCCATTTCTCAGGGTAATTGAGTGCACAGGCTCTTAACATGTCTTCAAGTATCTGATTTATTCTCTCTGTCTGTCCGTCAGTCTGAGGATGATAGGCTGTGCTATGCAGGAGTTTGGTACCCAATGATTTATGAAAGGATCTCCAAAATTGGGATATGAACTGAGTACCTCGGTCAGAGACAATGGTCTTGGGCACTCCATGTAGCTTCATCAGATTTTCTATGTATAGCTTGGCGTAGTGCGGAGCCCTGTACATTTTCTTGACAGGTAAGAAATGAGCTTGTTTAGTGAGGCGGTCCACAACAACCCGGATGGAATTGAAACCCCTAGAGGTTGTTGGGAGACCCATAATGAAATCCATGCTGATGTCTTCCCATTTCCATGCAGGAATAGGTAATGGTTGCAGCTCTCCACCAGGCTTCATGTGTACAGCTTTTACTTTCTGACAAGTGTCGCATTTTGCTACATACTGAGCAATCTCGATCTTCATCTTAGTCCACCAAAACTTCTGTTTCAAATCCTGGTACATTTTGCTGCTTCCCGGATGAATAGAGTATCTTGTCAAATGAGCTTCGTCAAGAATCTTGCCACGTAACTCTGAAATTTTTGGAACTACAAGCCGATTCTTGAACCATACAATCCCTTCATCATCAATTCTGAAACAATCTACTTTCCCTGCTTGGATTTTCTCTTTGATGTGCCTGATACCTTTACTATTTTTCTGAGCAGCCACGATTTCATCACGGATGGAGGGTTTGATGCTGATATTGTTCCAACTGCCTTGAAGGACTATCTCTATGCCCAATTTTTCTAACCCGTAACACAACGACAGATCATATGGCTTCACAGTCAAGCAATTACAATGAGCCTTCCGACTGAGTGCGTCGGCAACCACATTAGCTTTACCAGGATGGTAGTGCACTTCAATATCATAATCTTTTATCAGCTCAAGCCATCTTCGTTGCCTCATATTTAATTCTTCTTGTGTAAAGATGTATTTCAGGCTTTTGTGATCAGTGTAGACATTGCATGTGCTGCCTAACAAGTAGTGACGCCAGATCTTCAATGCATGAACCACAGCTGCCAATTCAAGATCATGAGTGGGATAATTCTCTTCATGAGGCCGGAGTTGTCGTGAAGCATAAGCAATGACTCGGCCCTCTTGCATCAAAACACAACCAAGGCCAGTACCCGACGCATCGCAGTACACATCAAACGGCTTTTCAATATCTGGCTGAGCAAGGACTGGTGCAGTGGTCAAACATCTCTTCAAGGTTTGAAACGCTGTCTCGTATTCTGGCGACCAGACAAACTTAACCTGAGTCTTCAATAGGTTGGTTATAGGCTTAGCTATTCTTGAGAAATCCGGAATGAATCGGCGGTAATATCCCGCCATTCCCATGAAACTGCGAACCTGGTGCACAGTGGTTGGTGGTTTCCAGTTCAAGATTTCTTCCACCTTACTCGGATCTACGGACACACCTTCAGCCGTCAGGATATGTCCAAGAAATGGAACTCGGTCCAACCAGAACTCACATTTGCTGAATTTGGCATAGAGTTGATGTTCTCTTAAACGGTTCAAGACGATACGGAGGTGGTTGGCATGTTCTTCGGGTGTTTTAGAATAGATCAGGATGTCATCAATGAATACGACAACAAATTTGTCGAGCTCAGGCATGAAGACGGAATTCATGAGGTACATGAAATAGGCGGGTGCATTGGTTAGGCCAAAAGACATGACGAGGTATTCATATAGGCCATATCTAGTGGTGAAAGCTGTTTTTGGGATGTCTTCGGGACGGATCTTTATTTGGTGGTAGCCAGACCTAAGGTCAATCTTGGAAAACACCTTAGCTCCAGCCAGCTGGTCAAAGAGTAGGTCAATACGGGGTAAAGGATATTTGTTTTTGATGGTAACCTCGTTGAGTGGACGGTAATCAATACAGAGTCGGAGGGATTTGTCTTTCTTCTTGACAAAGATGGCAGGACAACCCCAAGGAGATGAGCTGGGTCTGATGAAACCCTTATCTAGCAAATCTTGTAGCTGCACTTTAAGCTCTGCCAATTCCTTGGGAGGCATTCTGTAGGCTCTACGAGATATAGGTGCGGTTCCAGGTTTTAGCTCAATAGCAAATTTCACATCTCGATCAGGTGGCAGACCAGGCAACTCATCAGGGAATACGTCTGGAAATTCGCAGACCACTGGAATCTTCAATACTTCTTCAACTGCGGTGGCACACAACCTTTGCACGGTCTTTTCAATCTTTCTTACGGGCAATGGAAGTTGGATAAGAAGTTGAGTTTGACTATTAGGTATGTTCACTCTTATGGTTCTATTCAACACATCAATCAAAGCCTTGTGCTGATACATCCAATTCATACCTAATATCACATCTATATCCTGATCCTTAAGTACTATCATTGTGGTTGGGAATTTATGCCCTCCCAGCTCTATAGGCACTCCCTGAACTACCTCTTTAGTAGTTATACGCCCCCCGGGCGAATGTATAAGGAAATCTTCCTTTATCTCCCTAATAGATATATCATGCTTAACCACAAATGTACGGTTGATGAACGAATGAGATGCACCAGAATCAAATAGCAGAACGGCAGAATGACTAGCAACAGGAAACTTACCCATCATGACGGGTTCTCCAGCAGGAATATCTTCGATCTGAGTGTAATAAACCCGACCTGCCTTCTTGACAATCTTGCCCTTCTGAGCATGCTGCTGGTGACCACGGTGCTGAACTTGCTGTTGCGGAACATCAGGACTTTTTTGCACATTCTGGTTGTTCTGCTTCGGAAAAGGACAATCACGGGCCCAGTGCCCCACCTTTCCACAGTTGTAGCATGGGTGATTATAGTTGGTCTGTGGAGTGTTGATACGAACGCCAGGGGCATTCGGCTGAGTGGTGTTTTGCTGATTAGAGGTATGAGAGGTAGCGGCAGTGCGCACAACTACCTGCTGATGGGGATATGACGGACGGTTATGGTGGGTAGGATGATAGATAACTTTCTGGCGTTTCTGACTGCCAGAAGAGCTAAACCTTTTGCTCTTCTTCTTCTCCTCTTGGAGCTGACGGTCGCTTTCCTCAAAAGCTATTGCACTATCCACTGCCTCATGAAAAGTGCACTTGAGGTTGTTAGACAGACTGCGTTGAATCTTGAAGTTCAGACCTCTGACAAAGCAGGCTCTCCTCTTAGAATCCGTGTTGGTATGCTCAGGTGCATACTGTGCCAAGTGGTTGAACTGCCCAAGATACTGAGCGACAGTGGACTCATTCTGCTTCAGGGCCAGAAACTGATCCAGCTTCAACTTCATCACACCCGCAGGGATGTAATGAGCACGAAAAGCTTCCCGGAACTCGTGCCAGGTAAGTTGATGTCCAGCATCCTGCGCAGCCAAAAGGTTGGCATACCAAGTAGTCGCAGGGCCACGGAGTTGCTGAGCTGCAAACAGCGGTTTCTGGATCTCGGTGCAGTGAATCAGACTAAACTTCTGCTCCATGGTACAGAGCCAATCATCAGCTTCCAAAGGTTCATCAGCCTTAGTGAACACCGGTGGGCGGGTGTCAGTGAAGTCAACATAGGTGGTATCCTCATTATCCCGGCGGCCACGACGTCCACCACGATCTTGCTGATTCTGAGCTAGCAGCGCTGCAACATTGGTCAATGCAGCGATGGCCTCTGCCAGAGTGGGTGGAAACTGAGGTGGTTGGGGAACACCAGTTGCATTTTCAGAGTTGTCTCCCATCTGTTAATAAGCAAACCCAACCTGAGTCTTATATTAATTAGACAAACATAGCAGCACACAGAAATATTACAATACAAGGTTCACACAACATGGTTTGCACCCAGGCAAGACCCACAACCCATAACTAAGGTTTGCTAGGCAAGCACCTATTTTACAGACAAAAGAGAGCATCTAGCTGACAACTCTAGGCCACACCGGCCTAGTCCTCATCGATCCCAGACGCGCCAGAAGCGTCACTGTCCTCGTCGATCTCCTCGAAGTCCTCCTCGGCGTCTACCTCGACGACCTCGACCGGCTCGACCTCCACGTCAACATCTTCCACGTCCTCATCCTCCTGACCGAGGACAACTCCCAACTCAGGATCCTCCTCCTGCGGTGCAGGAATAGGGTGGAGCTCACCATAGAGCTCATGCACCTCCTCGTGCAAGACGTTGTTGTAGAGCTCAAGCTGACCAACACGCTGCTCCGCCTCGAGCATCCTGTCCATGATCGTCTCCTCACGATCCCAAGCTTCATCCCTCTGCTTGGTCAGGCGATCGATCTCTCGACGCAGATCTCGATTGGTCCTCACGTCACGGTAGTGGTTGAGACGTGCCACTCTGTATTCTTCCTCCCACTGCCTGACTAGATCCTGCAGCCTTCCAACCTCAGCCTCAAGCTCCTCGCTGCTGCGACGAGGTGGGCGACTCCCAGAAGCTCCGCCCTCGCCAGCGCGTGGCGCCAACTGGTGGCGTGGAACGCCACGTGGTCCGGTCATCTTGCGTGCTGTGAGCTTGCAACGGGCCATCTGGAGAAGGTAAGTGGAATTTTAAGATATAATAGGTTAGCAAGAATAGGTTTGGTAAACTATCCCAAAAAACCCACTTTAAGGAGGAAGTTAATTAACAGGTGTGATTATCATGATGCATGCACGTACTTACGAATTTAAATCATGCAAGGCACCTACATACATAAATAAACTTTTAACATAGGGCTAATAATAATATTATTCCACCTGCTACCTTAATCCTATAAGGTAAAATATAGAACAAGACAAGAACTACTGAACAAGATAAGGATAGAAGCAATTTGGACCCAAAATAATAGGTTAAACTTTTTATGATCCAAAACATTTTGAAATTTTTGAAAAGTAATCCATAATGATTAGCAATGGAATGCTCTGGTACCAACTGTAACAGAACCGGCTAAATCACCTGGCCCACCGGCACCTGTCATTGTCACTAACGACTTCTGACAGCCGGGCCCGTGTCCCAAATGATCTAGACAGGTCTGTCGGGCTACATTAGCGCCCTTTTCTCCGACAGGATCACCATTACAGAATCATCACAGGATTACAACATTTCATAATAAAATACATCAGAGTAACAGTGCGGAAGATTACATAACATTTAGATTACAAACCGGTTGTTCGAATAGGATTCAAATATAGTTATTACAGACCAGAGGACATAGCAGTATCAGTGGAATAGTTACACAATACTAGATAAGATAACTTGAACCCTGCCCACGGGTTCCACTTCACTCATCGCCGCTTTCTTCCTCGACCACGGTCACGCAACATGGAGCAAGACAGATCTCCGACTGCGGTCCTCCTGCAACGGGGTTAACAAACCCTGAGTACATGGGGTACTCCGCAAGACTTACCCGACTAAGGGTGTAAAATGAGACTCAAGAATGCAAGGCTATGGGTAAGGCTAGCAGAGGATGAGGAGTTTGCAGAAAAGCAATCTATCCTGTTTCATATTTTATTTTGTCATTATTATAATCATATTTATAGCTCCAATATTCAGACTCATGTATCATCATTCTTTCAATTACTTTATTCATTCAGATGACCTAGTTGAGAACCACTTTTCGGTGTAGAGTGTGAGGATCAAGTCTCCATAACCGAGGAGCACGTCGATTCGAATCCAGAAAGTACCCAGCTGGGGATTCTAACCACACTGCATATGCAGCACGCCGGCATACATATACCAACCCGTTGTCACGGCTTTGCTATCCCGGAACCGGTCCTGCGCCACCCGAGAGCACCGTACTCCACTCTTATCCAGGCACGCCGGCCACGTGGGTACAAGCTACTCTCGCCATCTCTCCACTCCCAGTGCGTGGTTGTCGGTTCCAGCAATAGCGTCACCGAACTCTAGGCTTTCCGCATTGGTATGTGGCTAGGCTGTTCATCATGATCACAGCAGGCCTACAACGAACGGTCCCTACTTCCTTCCTGCCGTCAATCCTGCATTGGGACTCTAACCCAAGTACAAGACTACCCGACAGTTTTTATTATCGTGCCTGTCGGGTGAGTGAGACATAGGGAACGCCGCCCCATGAGCTGGCCACCCAACGAAACACGTTTCCAAAGACATCGACCAGTTCCAAACTATTCCGAAAGCGACCATGCATTGGGACTCCAACCCAAATACACATCGACCAGCGGATAACCAGTTCTTCACCGATTAAAGTATAAGTATAATCATGGCACAGAAAATAGTTTTTCTTTTATGCAAAGCTAAGTTCATTAAGCATGCCTAAGCATTTCTCAAACCATTTTATTTAAATCAGGTTTCAGGGTATTTATTTGAGACAACGCATCTGGATAGGTGACAATCAACTCCTATTAACCTAATGCAGTAGATTAACTCGAATTATAAATATTTTGTAATAGAGGGGCTGAATGCACCGGGGCTTGCCTTGGATCGTGTACAGCGTCGGGTCGGGATCAGTCCCGCAGATGTCGAATCCTTGGATGACTTCTGGAGCGGCCTCCTCAGTAGTAGTCTCGACCTGGACCCCCTCGGGAACGGGCACTACACGTATGCAATGATGTATGCTTAGCATGGCATGAGGGCAACAAATGAAATGCTTGAAAGTAAACCATTAATACCTTGAGTACAACTTTCCTTCACGGTAAAGTTGTAAACGATCTACGGAAGGTAAAAGTAATGTTTCCTACTTTTGTTTTATTGACCTTTTTAACGGTCACAGAAAGCCGCTACACAGCTTTATGACTACTACCAAGCACTAAGTTCTCAAATTGCCAAGGATCACACAGCGGAAGATCCTTGGTCTTCATTCAACCCAAAAATTCACACAACAAACCTAAATTCATTTTTCTATTTACTTTATTAATCCCTAATTTCACATATATTTATTAATTGACCAAACTAACTTCAATTGCAACCAAACTTTACCAACAGCTAGGTTTTATCACCAAACAGAGCCACAATAAATTTCATGATTTTTGGATTTATAGAGAATTAATTAAAATTACACAAACTTGCATTTATTAATTACTTCAATAATTTATACAGCAGATTAAAGGCACTGGAACACCCTATATTATATTTTTAACAAATACTACATATTACAGAGAGCATACACAATTATTTTCACATTTTTACACCTAACAGATTAATTCATATGAAATTAACAAACATCAGCACTATTCACATGAATATATAAAAGAAAACATTTTGCAATTCACTGGAAAAAGGAAAAACCAATCCAGCCCACTACGGCCCAAGTCCAGAGCGAGCCGGCCTACTCGGCCTGCCCGCGCCCGGCGCCGACGGCTTTGCAAAAGAGACCCTGGGGAAACTGGAAATCAACCCGCGGTCCGATCTACACTATTCACATGAGTCATGAACTTCGCGCTTAACCCCCTGGGAAAACTTGCCTTCTCACCCGAGGCCCTTGGCCATCCCTCTGTTTCAACAGAGGCGGGTGCGCCGGCGGTCCGCCGCCCCTAGCTCGCCGACGGTGAGCCGAGGGACGAAGCCGAGGGCACTGACGGACTCTACACTCCAAGGCGAGTCTACCAAGCTATGACACGACGAGATCCGAGGTGCACAGCACCTGGAGACACGGACGCGGCGGCTCGGTGGCGGCGGCGAGCACGTCGCCGGCGAGCACAAGCCGGTAAAGAGAGGGGGAAGAGGTGCGCGAGCATCTGGGGCTCACCACCAAGCTGGCCGAGGGGTCGGTGGAGACGGAGGTGGTTCGGAGAAGGCGACTTGGCGACGGCGGCGGATCCCGGCGGCTCGGCTCAACGGCGAACACGCGTTCCGGCGAACCTAGGGAACCAGAGAGTACGCCGACGCACGCGTAAGGTTCAAGGGGTCACGGAGATCACGGTACGCAACAATCCGAGGTCCAGAGCTTACCCAGACTAGCTCGAGACGACGGCGGAGCTCGCGGCGGCGCTCTGCCCGCCCGCGAGGAAGACACCGGCGTTCCGGCGGTTTCAAGGCTCCACAGCCTTCACCGACGGACGCAGGCGGTGCGCAAGGAGGCTAGCTAGCTTGCAGCAAGATGGAGAGGGTGATGATGGCTCGGTGGCGACCAATTTGGCCGGCGACCGAGAGAGCTCGAAGGTGGCCGGGAGAGAAGAAATGGCGAGGGGGAGGGCCTCGTCGCCTTTCTAAAGGCCGGGAGCGAGGGGGACAGAACCAGGACGACGCGGCGCACGCGCGCCCGTATCTGCCGAGGTCGCGGGGGCACGATCCCGGCCGGCACGGCTCGCCGCGCGCCCGCGCGCGACACGGCGGCTGCCGGCTCTGTTCGCGAACAGGAAGAGGGGGCATTTCACTGTAGCACCTAGACCCTAGGGCTGTCGGTTTTTGCACAATTGCGATCGTTTTTGAATACCAACATGAAAAACTGCAAAAATAAAAGTTGTAGGGTTTGAAATTCTGAACAACTTTGCTTTTGGAACCAAGTTCAAATTCGCAATATTTTTGAAACTACAGCAAAAGGGGTAAACTTGGTTTTTGAATTTCAAACTGCATTTTCAAAATTACTTTTTATTTTACACAACAACTTGAAAAATTGCCAAAATAAAAGTTGTTCTACTCAATGAGCTTTACAACTTCTATTTATGGAGTTTTGCCAGATTCCAAATAATTTTTGAAATGCCAATCTAAAACTAAGTTTTAAATCATTGTTTTGAAATAAATTTGAATTCCCACCACAGAACTTTGAAATCTCCAAAAATAAAAGTTGTTCCATTTTAAAAGATCTAAAACTTTTATTAAGGGACTATCTCAAAATTCCTTTTAGATTTTGAATTAGGTTTTAGTCCTAAATAAAGTAAGTTTTTAAACCTTTATTTGGGAATTTAATTTTACAAACAAATGCTAATTAAATTCAAATCACTCTAGGGACCTAATCACAATCATATGCAAATGATTAATTTAAATATGATGACATGGCAGATTAATTAAATCCGTAATACCCGGGGTATTACAATACTTGAAAGATCTTAGTTTGGTTTTGGTAATTGATGAAACCTAGTTACTAATCTAAGTGCTAAGTATGTGTAGCCAAGAGTAGATTAGTGATAAGGAGGAAGATGACATGAACTCAAGTGAAGATCAAGATAAAATGATCAAGGAGAAAGAAAATGACTTAAAGAAGGAAAGCTAGAGGCCAAGAGATATCCAAATATGGATTTTCTTTTAGTGATCAAGACTCCAAGTGGGAGTGATCACACTTAGGATAGATAGCCGACTATCAAGGGGAGAACTAAACTATTGGATTACTTTCAAGTGTTCTAAGTTGTATCTCATGTGCATTGATCTAACCAACCTAGAGAATCGCTTTGAAAACTCTTGAAAAATGTTTGCAAAATACTAACACACTGTGCACAAGTGTTGGAGACCTTGAGTCTTAGCACATAGAAGCAAGGGTGAGAAATAGACTTGAAAATAGCTGAAAAAGGAGCATCGGACTGTGTGGAGGAGCAGCGTCGGGACCATTGAGTAGAGTCCGATGCCTAACCCTAGTTCTGGCCAATGCGAGCGTCGGACGCTCGGTAAACGAGCGTTGAACCATTGCCCACTTCAGTCCGACGGTGGCAAGCAGTGTCGGCGTGACGCGTGGTGTTCGGGAGAGCGTCGGACGCTTGAGAATAGTCCGACGGCGAGCGTCGGACGGTGTCCGACAATGTTTTAGCGTTTCTGAACCTCTCTGAAAGTGTCGGACGCTGAGTTACTTTAGTCCGACGGTGCTCGCGCGATCGTCAGACGGTGCGCGCACAGTGAACTCAGAGAGGGCGTCGGACTCTGCTGTTTAGTCCGACGCCCCCAGTCCGACAGTGTATAAACTGACGCGAAGTCGACCGTTGAGATCGGACGATCGACGTTAAAACCTGTTGACACGTGGAGCGCGTCCGAGTGTCGGATGCCGGCGTTTAGTCTGACGGACTCAGTCCGACGGTTGCGTCCGACGGTAGAAAAAGAGTGTTAACGACTGTTTTGGAGTGGGTAACGGCTAGATTTGCACTTGGGGGTATTTATACTCCCTCCCTGGTCACTTGGTGACTCTCTTGCACACTTGGATCATTGTCATACACATTGTTGCATTCTAGCCTTCCACTCTCTCACTAGTTCATCGTTTTGATCATTCTTAGTGAGGTTGAGTGAACCTCAAGTGCATCTTTGCTTGTGATTTCCATTTTAGAGCACTTGAGAGCAAGTCTTGGTTCAGTTCTTATTCTCTTGGGACATTGCCGTGTCCCTAGACGGCTTGGAGGAGAAGAAGGTGTGGAGAAGCTTGGTGATTGTGCTTGCTCACACCGATGATTGTGAGGGGTCTTGTGCCTACCCCGAACGGAGAGCTCAAAGGTAACTCTAGTGAATTGCTCGTGTCATTGACTTACTTCCTCCGTGGTAGGTTCTTGTGGCGTCTAGTATAGGCTCGGTGTGTGATACCGATTAGCCACCGAACCACCGGTTGAAGTCGACACAACGAGGACAGTAGCGTGCCGGCAAGCACGTGAACCTCGGGAATAAATCTTGGTGTTCATATTGCTTTCCTCACCTTCGAGTGAGTGTCTTATTGTTTATCCGGGTGATTGGCTTCATCTCAAGGCAACGGTATAATCAACAATCATCCACTTTCTTATCCTTGTGCAAAGTAGTTTGTTATTTTACCTTGAGTAGTTGTGTAGTCGTTTAGTTTTTGCTAGCTTGTTTGTGTGGTTTAGAACTAAGGATTAACTAGAATTGTGTAGGTGGCTTGCCTAAATTAGTAGTTGCTCTAGCATTGCATATTTCGCCATTTTTGTTACTAACCTCTTGGCCTAAGTACTTTATAGAAATTTTATTAGATTATTCACCTACCCTCTAGCCATACGAGGACCTTTCAATACTATACCTGAAATAAAATTACAAACCATTTGTGTTATGTCCTGTAAATTTAAAAACCTAAAATCGAGCAATGAACTCAAACGATGGAATTATTATTATTAGACCTCTAAAATGTTTGGATCAAGGAGGATTGAACAAATTTATTAGATGAGAGTGGTTTTGGATGGGACAGTGATAGAAAGATTCTGACCGGTACAAGTTTGAGCAACTTTTGCTGCGTGCAAAAACAATCACTATTGGAATCGACTTGGTTCCCTAGGATTAATTCGTTTCCCTAGGGTTAAATGACTACTCTAGGGAAAATTTTGATTCGCCATGGTTTTATTTTGGACCCTAGGGAAAGTCATGGTTTTCCTAGGATTTTTAATTTTCCTCCATAAGCCAACGCCACGGTGTAATATTTCCCTAGAAATTACCATGGTTCCCTAGGGAGCCGAAGATTTTCCAGCTCCCACCGCTTGCTCCCGCCATCAGTGGTCACGGCGCGCCTTTTTCCCCAAATCCACACGCCCGTATCAAAAAAAAAAAAAAAAAAAAACGGGAAAAATTTCCCCCAACTTATCTACCGAGCCTGGCTGCGACCTCACGGACCGGCCGCCGCCTGCCGCGACTGCGAGCCTCTACGAGAGCACGTCGCCGGCCGCCCGCCCGCAGCCTTCGCGATTCTCGCCCCCGCCCCTGCCCGCAACGACCCTTGCTCGACGCCGGCTGCCTGACACAGCGATCGACCTACGCTTCGCCGCTCGCCGTGGGCTGCCTGGCCAACGCCGCCCCGACACTGGTCGGCCACCAACTCGACGCCGCCGGCCACCAGCGAGGCACAAGGCACCAGCACAAGGCCATCGGCCCATCCACCAGCACAAGGCACCAGCGAGGCACAAGGTCGTCCGGCCACCAGCAAGGCACCAGCTCGACGCCGCCG
Source organism: Eremochloa ophiuroides (assembly GCA_038502445.1). Classification (NCBI taxonomy): domain Eukaryota; kingdom Viridiplantae; phylum Streptophyta; class Magnoliopsida; order Poales; family Poaceae; genus Eremochloa; species Eremochloa ophiuroides. The sequence goes on along the minus strand of JAHLJS010000005.1, from coordinate 79,052,487 downwards.
GCCACCAGCGAGGCACAAGGCCGTCCGCTTGATGCCATTGGCCACCAACAAGGCACCAAATCGGCAAATCCCAAAGCCTCCGACCAGATTTGAAGTGGTTAGTTCCTATACGTACATATGAGCACGAATCTATTACTGTCATTCAATAGCAATTTGTTGTTGCTCCGTAGCTAGTGATATTACCCCCAAAAAATTCAATGTATGCATATTCAATAATCGAACATTACTTTTTACTCTAGTGATGCACGTGACAGGATCACCTGAATTTTATCCTCTTTGAAGGATTGGTTGTCTTATCATCTAGTAATTTACAAATCAACATCCAGAGTAGCAGTCAAAGCTCTTCTTCCGCAAAACAACTGGGTGATGAGCAAAAGCTAGTTATAATCAAATTTAGGTTTTCATATAAGGCCTAGCACGTTTTATTGTAGACTTTAGCAATTGGCACCTCTTCTACTAAATTTTCTGTGTTGTTTGCCACCAGATGCAAAGGGAAAGGAAGATCCCTAGTGTTGTTCAAGGAAGGTTGGATAGCTGTCCCCGGGTCTCTGCAAAAGGAAGGTTTTGATGCTCTAAGTAGTGCTTCTGAGCAAAGGAGTACAGGTTAGAATTAAGTTTGCCTTTTATTAGTTCCATCATATTACTATATACATATCAGTTTAATTATTTTGTGCACTGTGACCGTGATATGCTTCTCTTCTGAACGTGCAATATATATGAGGATCCCGGTTCTGTTACTAGTAGTTGCTATATATGTTTGTGCTCTTCATTGTAAACTTGCCTTTTAGTTTCAAAATGTGTGCTGAGCTCACTCTCACAACATATATGCTCATGATATGAACTATGACATGGTACTGTCTAATTTTCAGTTTCCCTAGGGTATCTATGTCTTTCCCTAGGGTTTTTGGCCCTAGGGAAACAGGAGTATTCCAGTAGTGAATAGCGCTTTCAATTGGCAACACAAGGCGTTACGTTATTATGATGATTTAGGTCCACTTTGTGAGGCTGACCATCACAGAATTCTAAACCGAATCCGTCTTTTTCAGATAAAATACAAACTTTACCTGCTATTTATAAACATAACTAATATTTACGCAGGTCATTATGCTGACCAAAGAACTCGTCATGGTCTCGACCATTATGCAAGCAAGTCGTAGAAGCCATCAGGTCCTTCAAGGCAAGCTCCAGCTACCAATCACCATCTCGTACTTTGGCTACCCCTACCAAGGGTTTACAAACAGAATACTATAGGATGGAATTGGCAGTAATTATATTTTGATGACTCATATTGTCGATACTGCTGCAGCAACATGCATTTTTTCCGTTATGTTTTTCCTATGTTGGAGGGTTATCCTAATTTGCCTGACACTAATACTATTCAATGATTCATTTGTGCAGCTCTATGCAACTATATTCGGTCTGTTGGATCAAGGTGAATGAGCCTCGCTTTGCCCCTGTTTATATGGAGTACATATGTGTACCCTTTCTTCCTTCCAGCTTACATGGTGTTTTGTTACAACCATTGGAATTGAAAAATACAGTTTCTTCATTGCCACCAGCTAACACCGTTTCTTGTCATCTCTGCAAGAAAATGTTCAGTGCACTGACTCTATAATGGGTGCCAATGCCTGCCATGTATTCCTGATCTTTTTTATGGCTTAGCTAGGTTCACCGAAATTTGTTTCATGACTGCGAGAATGGTGATAGGAGAGCAGCTAACCCTTTGGCTACGACCAAGATGGCGATGCTATGCCCTTTAACTCCATCAAAGGCTGTCAATGCGGACTGGATTTCTCTCACGACGTTGGTAAGTCCACATCTGCTATCCTTAATGAACAGCATGAGTAAAATTCCCAGAATAATGAGCAAGCTGTTACCAAGGCCTCTTTCAGTCGATGAAAAGCTAGCTAGCTACATACTTCCTCATGCACCTATGGTAAATTTCTTCTGCTTTGCCTATGATCTATAGTTTGATACCTCGTTGATGTGATCAGTGTCTTATTAGCTACTCATACGGATATACACAATAAAAAGGTGTTGTCTTGGCTTCACCAATATTCGGCTGCATATAATATGTCACCACTAACCAACTACTCAAAAATCACTTTTATCTTTGGCTTCATATTCTGTTTCGTCCTGCTATTACTGAATATAATACTCACTACTCACTGAATAGATGGTCATACTTAAATGGCTTATTTGTTACCAAAATATTCAAGGGGTATATAAAGCGCACATACATTAGTATTTTCTGTAATAGTGCAATTAATTTCATCAGTTTCAAATAGCAATATGCATTTTTCTTTTGACCAATATATTGTTATTCTCTTATCACCGGGTTCTACTGAAATGCTCACTCTTGATATGTTACTATTTCCATTTGAAGCCATAATTTCTTGGCATAAATCAATTCAAAGAAGAGCTAATAGTATGGTAGGCCACCAGCTCAAGTTTCAGCAATAGTTTGATCGAAATATCTGAAGAGCCATGTGCTTTGGGTACCTGCATCGAGAAGTATACTGTCTCTTTATCTTGGTTGGTGGTTTAGGGTGTCTAAATTGAAAAGGATTACAACTACCTGGAGATCAGAGGCAGCCACACTTGCTTTATATCCATCCAATACGAAATACTCCCTCTCGGGTATGCAGAATTTCTTGTGTACCTGAACCCAATAATGTCACCAACCAGAGAAATCAGTTTCAGGTTTCCGTTGTATATGTTCTTACATGGTTATGTTATTATGATATCAAAAGAGCTCCACCTTCTATTGTTATTGCTCTTTTGGTTGACAACCTCTTAAAACTTGATTCTGAAAATTTAATATTTCCTCTCCAGCTTAGGTTTCCTTTTTGTCTAATTATCATGCCTCTCTAACTTAATTTATTCTTGTATACTTTTCTTCCTATATTTGTAATCATTGCCTTTTCAAGAACTAGAGAGGAACAAGGCTAAAATCCGATGTTGAAGAAAAAAATACATGGTTCCTCCCTGTAGCTATGTTGCAAATGATTGTTTTCATATTTTCTTCAGATCCTTAACTCTCGAAAAGGTTCATTCCTGCACCTAAACTCTTCACCATCACTTTCATATTTCCTTTGTTTCATTTTAGTTTTGTTCACCTTTGCTTTGTGCTGGGATTTCTCTCACTACGTAATGTTTCGTCGCTTCAAATAGATAAGTTCCTAGGCTTTCCTAAACAGTTTTCTTATGTTTATCAAATTTTATGAGGGATAGCGTAATGTATAGCTGAAATTTATTCTATACAGGATCTGGCCTCTGCTGCTACTCTTTACTTCTCGACAAGGTTCGTCCCTGCACCTAATCTCTTCGCCATGACTTTCAGGTTCACCTTTGTTTCATAGTTGAATTCCTATCACTACGTAGTATTTGGTTCCTTCAAATAGATAAGTTCCTATGTTTTTTCTAAATAGTTTCCTTAGGTCTGGCAAATGTTGTGAGGGACAGCACAATATATAGCTGAAATTTTGTTCTGTACAGGATGGGTTAGGCACTATGCTTTTATGCTTATGTTAGGTATTTGTGCCAACTGGCATTAAAGGGAACGAAGCATTGCTTATGGCTATAGTCTATATTGTGTTCTAATAATAGCAAGCTTTGCAATTGAACATCACAATAGGTCAACTACAATAAGCTGGTCCAGTAGCCTTACAAGCAAAATTTCCAGCATACTTCTGCCTTTATTTCAAAAACGAGATTATTTTCCCTGGATACAAAGAGTATACACTTATATGCTCCTCATCCTTGAGTTAAGTATGCTTCTCCATATCTATCATACCTATCAATGGTCTCGGTTAAAAAAAATGGCATTTATCAACAACCTACAATTTCTTCCTTTCACTCAGAATTATTTTCCAGTTGGACAAATATTTAATTGCTTATAGTTCGAATAATCGCTTATAAGTCCCTCTACAGTTCATACCATCCTCATTATTGTTTTGCATTGCACATCATTTTATTGACTGATTGCAGGTAGCAAAAAATGCGTCCAATGCAACAGCACCTAAGAGGTACCTGAAAAAATTCCCTTGGTCTGTGCATTTCTCATCAAGTCAAGTCCATTTGGTGCATTATTGGCCTCATGCGTGTTCCATTCTTGCTTAATATACTCAATTTGTAGGAAAACATATCCTCAAAGATACCTATGCAACCATGTCTGGAAACAATTATGAGCTCCAAGCACCTGATTTCAGTTATGTCATTATAGCTCAGCGAGAAACGACTACAGTAAGAAACACAGCCTACTTAATACCTGCAAGAGCATTACCATCCAAATGGGATCACTATTGCAAGCCAAACACACAGACCTCATTCAGCAGCTAAGCTTATCTACAGCTACATTCAAAACACAACTACATGCCTGTGTAATTTGAACACTGAAAATTAAAAAGAACCGGTGTCTTATTTATGTAATCTGTATGGATATGTACGTTAACCTGAAAATTTCTTTCAAAGCACAATTCTCCCTGCATACGCCCGCGATGGCGCGGGCCCTGCTACTAGTAAAATAAAAATACACGCGATAGTCTTTGCTTTTGTTTTTCTCCTCTTGTCGGATGCCTTGAGTGCTTTTGCAAGTATTACTATCAAGAACTTCATGGTCTATGATAAATGACGCACGCCTATTTAAAAAATATATCACTTAACTATATCTATAGAGATATTAACAATATTTTTCTATCCAAATAAGTTTAATATAAAAATATATTCAATAAACATTTATGTAGTAAAAGCCATGTATGTATAGCCATTATGTATGTATAAAACCTAGAGTGACTTATGTGCTCCCTAAATCTCCAAGAGTTCCCTAAGTCTCCTCCTAATCTCTAGTTTTTTTTACAAGGATGGAAAAAAACCTTCTCCAACAACACCTAATACTTTCTCCTAAAATATTTAGGCAGTGCGGGAACTCCGATCCTCGCGTGCGCCCTAATTTCCCTTCGCACCCGCGGCCCACGTATCGCCGCCGTGGAAGAAAGTCGCGGCGAGGAGTTGGAAGACACACTGCATGCTACTATGCTGCGGGCTGTGGCGTCCTGCATGCTGATGCCTACTGCCGCTACAACTGTACTACACGATGCGTCCGGTAACCACTGCTGCTACTGCACGACCGGCGATAGGGCACCGCGACCAAAGGCGGCGGCGGCGGCGGCGGCGGCAGCGTGGCGCCACGACCTCGGGCAGCCAGCGAAGCCCGGCTGTCACGCGCGCGACGACGTCCACCGGCCCAGAGCGCCTAGTCCACGGGCCTGCTCTGCTCTCGTTCGAGTTGTGCATAGGATTTGGCTTGGTGCGAGTGCGATGCGGCGCGGTCGTGGAGCCGTGGAGGGACCGCGGGAGTCGTGAAACACCACGACCACGACGCGGCGTTGGATCTGCTCGCTCGCTGTCGCTGGCATTTCAGCGTGGTAGGTTCATGGTGCCACTACTCCTTCAGGGTTTGTTGTCGTTTGACGATGCGTCACACTGCCCAATGTTGTCGTGCCTCAACCACGGAACCACCACCAACAACGCCGGCGCCATTTCTTAAACTTGAACTAAATAAATAAATAAAGTGCCGCTTTTGCCCGATCAGGAAAAAGGGTTAAGACAAGTAGGGCTCCGTTTAGATCCCAGTTGCAGTTGCAATTCTGCACTGTAGCATGTTCGTTTGTATTTGACAACTTTTGTCCAATCATGTCCCAAATAGGCTTAAAAGATTCGTCTCGTGATGCACATGCAAAAAGTACAAATATGCAAATATTTCGTCTACATTTAATGCTCCATACATGTGCCGCAACGTTGATGTGACTAGTTGCAGTTGCAATTTGCACTGGATCTAAACAGAGCCTAGGAGTACAGGCTAACTGACTACCCTTTTCCAACATGTCATGGTGGTGCCTTGTAGAGGAGACGTCGGCGTCGAGTGTGTTCAGCAAGTCAGCAGCACCAGCGGAAGTGGTAGAATCAGAATCACCGTTTGTTGACGAAGGCTGACGGAGGAACCGACAGGACACACCTACACCATAGGACCCGGCAACCAGCACGGTAGTTCCAGTTGGCACGCGCTCACCGGCCAATGGCACGAGGACATGGATAGAACAGACAGAGGCCAAGTTGAGCCAAAGGGAGAAGGGGTCTGTTAACAAATGTAAACCCTACAGTACGTATTAGCTTAGGTGCGATTTAAGTAGTAAGCTCGTGGAGTCGTGGCCTCGCGGGGTTGACCGTGCACCACACTGGAGTCTGGATCTCGATCGCCACAATGAAAAGTTGACAATCCGAGATCTGAAAATTGGAGGGGAGAGCTTAAGGAACTACCAACCTTTTTCGAGTGACTTTAGGGCGGTGAAGTGTAGTTAGGTTTATATACAAATATGAGGTCTGAACTTTTGGTTGTTTGTTACATAATAACTGGTACAGAGATTAGAATAAAATCCCATTTTGTAAAGTTCCAATTAGAAATAGAAGCCTAATGCTTTTGGACTCCTGAAATGAAATGGCTTACACTCTCATATATCATGTCGTAAAGTTTTTTCTATAAAAAAGTTTTACCCGAATACATATCTCAACGTAGCTCAACTAGTTAGGATCTTTGTGGCGGCCATGCTCATCCTGGGTTGTTAGTCCATAGCACTGTTGATAAAAAGGGTTTTAGAATTTGACGAAGCTAGTGTTTTCAATAGTAGGCAATGTGTCCGTTGACACCAAGGCATCCGGTGATATCATTGTCAGCCTAAAGTCGACCGACCATTCGAATATGCTCGTGGAGATTTAAAGTGTACATGATTTATACTTACATATGAGCATGTGTGTGTGTGCATACCACTTACAATTGTATGTGTACAAATGTATTTTTTAAAAAACACCTTTTGATTTTAAAGAGTAAATATAACATGAAATTCTTATGGTTCTCCAAGCTAATAAAATAATATAGAGGATAGATATACAAACAATCATGATCATCATGCTCTGATGATTCAAGAATGCATCATTTCATACAGGACTATCTATGGAATCCAAAATAATCTTTATCGTACATATTATCTAGTAATGATTAAAAAATCGATTGAGCTACGACTAATCTAGACCATTAAAAACACACAAAGATTGAACAAGCTTCCATGTTTCATCATCGTCCAAAGGCCAAAAGCGCCCACGGTAGCACCAGCAAAACCCCTAGCAGAGGGGCAACGCGGGGATTCCACAACCGAAGAAGCTTCGACACGCCAATCCTCCCCTTCCCTCCCAGAGTCATACCAGCAATGAACGCCGTATAAACCACACCACACCACACCACCCGTCCACCCCACCGCCCCCGCCCCCGCCCTGCTTCCTCCTCCCCCCACCAGATCTGCCCCGCCTCCACCGACACCCGTTCCTCCTCGCCGGAGCAGGGCCAGGCGTCACTCCCGACCCGCCGACCCACCCCAGACCCCCTACCGCGGCGGGGCCCAGATCCGCGCACCACCGCCGATCCAGATCCATGGCCCGCCCCAGCGCGCTCCTCCTCCTCGCCGTCGCGGCGGCCGCGCTGCTGGCGGCCGCGGTGCCGGTCGCCCGCGGGTTCTACCTCCCGGGGAGCTACCCGCACAAGTACAGCGTCGGGGACTACCTCAACGTGAAGGTGAACTCGCTCACCTCCATCGACACCGAGATGCCCTTCAGCTACTACAGCCTCCCCTTCTGCGAGCCGCAAGACGGGGTGAAGGACAGCGCCGAGAACCTCGGCGAGCTCCTCATGGGCGACCGCATCGAGAACTCGCCCTACCGCTTCCGCATGCACACCAACGAGTCCGACGTCTTCCTCTGCCGCTCCCCGCCGCTGGCCGCCGACGCCTTCGCGCTCCTCAAGAAGCGCATCGACGAGATGTACCAGGTCAACCTCATCCTCGACAACCTCCCCGCCATCCGCTACACCAGGAAGGACGACTACCTCATGCGCTGGACGGGCTACCCCGTCGGGATCCGCGTCGGCGTCGACTACTACGTCTTCAACCACCTCCAGTTCACCGTCCTCGTCCACAAGTACGAGGACGCCAATGTCGCGCGCGTCATGGGCGCCGCTGACGCCACCGACGCCGCCATCCCGGCCGGGACCAAGGACGCCGCCGCCGCGTCGTCCTCCCCTGGATGGATGGTCGTCGGCTTCGAGGTCGTGCCCTGCAGCATCAAGCACAACCCGGAGGACGTCAAGTCGCGCAAGATGTACGACACCTACCCCAGCAAGATCAAGTGCGACCCGACCACCGTGTCCATGAGCATCAAGGAGAACGAGCCCATTGTCTACACCTACGAGGTCAACTTCGTGGAGAGCGACATCAAGTGGCCTTCCAGGTGGGATGCCTACCTCAAGATGGAGGGGGCCAAGGTGCACTGGTTCTCCATCCTTAACTCCCTCATGGTGATTGCCTTCCTTGCTGGTATTGTGTTTGTCATTCTGCTGAGGACCGTGAGGCGTGATCTCACCAAGTATGAGGAGCTTGACAGCGAGGCGCAGGCACAGATGAATGAGGAGCTGTCTGGCTGGAAGCTCGTGGTCAGTGATGTGTTCCGTGCGCCAAGCAACCCGATGCTGCTCTGTGTCATGGTTGGGGACGGTGTTCAGATCCTTGGGATGGCGGTCGTGACTATTCTCTTTGCCGCGCTCGGGTTCATGTCCCCAGCCTCCCGTGGTACTCTGATCACTGGCATGCTCTTCTTCTATCTGGTCCTTGGAATCCTGGCTGGATATGTTGGCGTTCGCGTATGGAAGACGATCAAGTGCGGGGATCACTCTGGGTGGGTCGGTGTTTCGTGGAGGGTGGCTTGCTTCTTCCCCGGCATTGCATTCCTGATCCTGACCACGCTCAACTTCCTACTGTGGGGAAGCCACAGCACTGGTGCCATCCCCTTCTCATTGTTCGTCGTGCTGCTTCTGCTCTGGTTCTGCATCTCTGTGCCGCTCACGCTTGTTGGTGGGTTCCTTGGTGCCAAGGCACCACATATTGAGTACCCTGTCCGCACGAACCAGATCCCTCGTGAAATCCCTCCTCAGAAGTACCCATCCTGGTTGCTGGTTCTTGGTGCTGGCACACTGCCCTTCGGCACACTATTCATCGAGCTCTTCTTCATCATGTCAAGCATATGGATGGGCCGTGTGTACTATGTTTTTGGATTCCTCTTCATCGTCTTGCTGCTCCTGGTTATTGTCTGCGCTGAGGTGTCCCTGGTTCTGACCTACATGCACCTGTGTGTTGAGGATTGGAAGTGGTGGTGGAAGTCATTCTTCTCATCTGGATCGGTGGCAATCTACATTTTCTTGTACTCCATCAACTATCTCGTTTTTGACCTCAAAAGCCTGAGTGGGCCAGTATCTGCTACCCTCTACATCGGTTACTCACTCTTCATGGTGATTGCTATCATGCTGGCAACTGGCACAGTTGGGTTTATTTCTTCATTCTGCTTTGTCCACTATCTTTTCTCATCGGTGAAAGCAGATTAAGTTTCTTCTGGCTGAGGATTCAAATTACTCAATTGAGAGGTGAGCAGAATGGACACTGAAAAGTTTGCAGTCACAAATCTTAGTTCATGTCATCTTTTGGGTATACAAAAGCCTGAATAACTATTGTAAGGGCTACTAGGATTCATCAATGGATTTATGGAGAGGTGTTATCAGCTTGCACGATGTAATAGATTGAATTGCTTTATTCACATGTGGCATTGCTAATTTCTATAGTTGTTTAGACTCCCATAACTATATCTCAATATGTACGCTTGGTACCATATCTGCTCCAATTTATGTTTTTTGACATTTCCCCTGAATGTTCGATCCAGTTATCTGCCATTTCATGTCTATTGACATTTCCCCCAAATGTTAGACCCAGTCATCGCTGCCTGTTAATAGATCTTTGTAGTTCAACATAATTGCTGCTAGAAATTATGATATGTTGTTGTAGTAGTTCCAGAGAATTGTAGTTCCACATAATTATGGTTTATTTTGCCCAAGTCTATTTAATCTGCTTATTATTTTGTCATCATGAATATGTATGTGCTGAGTGAAGTAACACTTTACTGGTTTTGAGCATCTGGCAGAGTAGTTGTGAGAGCCAGCACAAGTGCACAGCCTTAGTTGTTGTGACCAAACCGTGCTTTTATCTTGCCTTATTCTGTTGTTTTTCTCCAACCCTTTACTGTGAAATGGCACATGCAACATTGTAATAGCTACGAACAATAATTTCGCAGTGCTTGTCTCTATGTATAAACGTTATCAATCAACTGTTTCCTAACGCACCGGTCAGTAATTTGTCTAATGCCCTTAACTTCAAACCAAGCATCGCTCCCTCTAAACCTTAAGTCCTCTAAAAACTTTGGAGCACTTTAACTCACTTTTAAGTTTAAAGCTCTAATGTGAGGTGGGCTAAAGTTTAGGTTTAATTTTAGACCACCTGTTTGGATCTCTCTCTCTCTCTCTCTAAAGTTTAGAGCTCTAAATTTTAGAGGAGATGATGCAAACAAGACCCTTAGTAGTGGTCTAGTGTTCTAAATTCTGTATTGTTTTCCTAATGGAACATAGAATTGATTCATCTGGCTCTTTCGTCAAGAGTCCCATGTGACAGATTGCTACAATCCAAAATGCAGAGGTTGTGGCGCTCCTGCCAGGAACAACTTGTTTTTTTTTCAAGATTGTAAAATATAAGTACCCTCATCAAGTCCAATAACAAACGTGTAGTGGGCTGTCAATGGTGTTTTTCCTTGATCCTGTAATATCGTGAAATTTGGCTTCATTATGAGCGCGGACCGTTTGCTGTAGGCCCCGTTTAGATCCACTGCAAATTGCAATTGCAATTAGTCACATCAATATTGCGGCATATGTATGGAACATTAAATGTAGACGAAATGTTTGCATGTTTATACTTTTTGCATGTACATTACAAGACGAATCTTTTAAGCCTACTTGGACCATGATTGGATAAAAGTTATCAAATACAAACAAACGTACTACAGTATAGAATTGCAACTGCAACTGGGATCTAAACGGGGCCTTAATTGGATTGGGTCCCCGCGGAGACGCTTCCATATGATGTTGCTCCTGCTCAGGAGTAAGCCCTGATTATTTGGTTGGAATTGCCCATTGGATGAGTGTGCAAGGCAAAGGGTTGATGGCTGTTTAGGTCCTCGTGTCTGTATTTTGAAATCCTCAGTCGTTCACGGTGTCAAAAGGTTCCGCGAGCTCCCGTTAGTTGCCTATTGACGACGTCAATTGGTTGGAGAATGGAGAAACGAATTAGCTGTTTGCTTTCGAAAACTAACTCGGGATGATTGATTCTTGCTCAGCACCAGCTCAGCGCAACCAAGAGGCCAAGACCCAACCGACCTAGGAGTAACTCCTAACAAGAGGTCGGCCGGCTGCCAAACAATTCGTTTGCTCGTCATCGTAAACACCCCAGCGGCATCCACCGACTTGGTGACCTAACGATCCCAAATAACGACACGTACAACGCCGTGTGACGACGGTGAGGTCCCGAGGTCGTCGGTCTCCCGGTTGGTGGCGAAAGTGTTTTTAGGCTGCCAAAGCAGGGCTGGATAAGCTGAAGCGATCGGGTTGACACGGAGTCGTCATTTTTTTATTTTATTTTTTTTTGAATTTACGGAGTCGTCAAATTGACTCACCAGGGCACGGGAGCCGGCGAAAGCTTCATCGGTCAAAAACAGGCGGCAGGTCAGAGTAGGGCAAAGGAAGTTCCTAGAGTACGCACGCTCAACTACTCCAAAGAACACTTCAACCTGCACGCAACTTGTATATGCGTTCGTGATTATTCCAGTAAGGTCCCTGCCTTGAACATCAAAAGTTGAGTGAAGTGCTTAGCTGAGCATCTGAACGTGCAGAGTTTGCCCTTGCCAAACAAAATCTTGGGTAACTGTCTTCTCGTTTTTTTTTCCCCGAGATCGAGAGATATATAAAGGGTCACCTAATACTGTTGCGTGCACTGGTTAGAAGTCTTTGTTGGCAAAGCGATTACCGCATCACAAAGCTCGCCGTTTCAAGTTCAATCCACGCAAAGCCTAGTTAACAGAAAGTCTGATGGTTTTAAGTTCAATCCACGCAAAGTCTTGTTAGCTCAAAGCCTGAAACAGTAATCTAGACGGAAGACATCTCTCCAGCGTCAAGGAAGATGGGAAGATAGGCAGATGCAGATAGAGGTGTTACCATTTCCTGATCTCAGCCACCATCACAGATTTTTCATACCTAAATTTACCACTCATATATATTATACATACATATATCACAGCTAGGCTGATAGATACAAACTTTTAGACATCTTACATAAGAGAAGAACTTCAGCTGACCTACTAGACTTCACATAAGAGAGTAATCTAGTTCATGATGACTCGCCTAACACAAAACTCACGCAGATCACACGCACACCAAACCTTAGATTATTACGACCATAAACTACCCTGAAACATAATCAGGTCGTCTACTTGAGATTACCTAACCCAAACAACTATTTCTGGCGCTAATTCAATCCCAACTCCTGAACAAAACACCACCAGCACCACCACCACTACAACAACTAGAAGCAGCTCCAAGCTACTGCAGAACCAAGCAGCCAACAGCTAGCTATCCATTCTAGCTGCCATCCTTCCTTCCTTACTCATAGTTATTCTTCTAACCTAAAGACATCAGCTTTCCATTGAAGCGAACCGAACTGCAAGCGATATGTGAACCTAACCGAAGTCCGCCACCAAATCCAACCACCGGAAGCCCGTTGGCCAACCTTTCCTCTGAAAAAATACCGGAAGAGGTTGATCGGAACGGTTACCGGGAGAAGTGATCTGATCCGATCCGGAGAAGACAGCTTTCCATCGGATCCAACCGCCCGTCAGGCGCCAACCATCCATAGATCAAGGAACCACCGGAGAAGAGGAGAAGAGACTAAGCCGAAGGGTGAACAGAGGCCGGCTGAGAGACGCTCCAGCCGTGTCAAGCGAGCTCGCCGATGCGGAGGAGGCACCGGAGGCCCCGGGTGGCCTCGGACTCCGCGCGCCGGAGGAAGAAGGCGGGCATGGGGAGTGAGCTCGGCTCGGGCGCCGCGGCAGAAAACGCCGGGCCCGCGTAGACGGCCGCGTTGGCTGGAGATGCGGCGGGAGCGGACACCATCTTCTTCGTCGGCACCACGGAGGGCGCCTGCGGCCCGATCCGGCCAGTGGAGCAGAAAGGGCGCTGGTCAACCGCCGCCGCCGCGGCTTGCGCCACGGGGGGCGCTGCAACCACGGGCGCCGGGGCAGGAGCTGGAGCGGGAGCGGGGGCGGGCGGCTCCTCGCCGCGCTTGAGGATCCGGACCTCCTCCATGACAAGCCGCTGCTTGGGCTTGTCCTTGGTGGGGGACGGCTGCTTCCGCGACGAAGCAGCCGGCCTGGCCGGCGGCGAGCGTCGGCCAGGCGCCGCGGGGCCCTTAGCGGGCGTCGCGGTCTTCTGCTGCGCCGCCTGCGTCGAGGCTATGGGCGCCGCGGCCCTGGCGGGCGGCGACGACGCGGCCGCTGGTGCCGGCTTGGGGCTCCGGCGCCGGCGCGGCTTCGCCGCCGACGGCGTGTACGCGTCGAGATGCATCCGGTTGTTGAGCGCGTCGTGGGATCTGAGAACCGCCGTGGCCATGGTGCCTATGGAAGATTCGCCGGGGATGTTGCGGCGTGGCTAACCCTAAGCAGGAGGAGAGAGAGAGAGAAGGGAACGGGGACGGAGGAGGGGGGAGAAAGCAAATGCGAGACGAACCGGTCGCGGTGCAGAGGATTTTATGGACCGGAGGGATTGCGTTGCGTGCGCGACCAGAATTTGTTTTTTTATTATAAGGAAATTGAATTTATTTATTTATTATTACTAGTCGTATTGGGAGATTTTTTTGGGGTTGGGTGGTGCGGGGCGGGGCGGGGCGGGGCGGGGAGCCTTGAGCCGTCGGATGCGAAGGGACGGGCGGCCGCGGATGCCGTGCCCGACGCGTTCACGGTGGGCCCGCGGTCTGGCACCGCCCGCCTTTGTTGAGCGGGCCCGGACGAGGCCCGTGTGTGACTCATCGGTGTGATCGGCATGGGGCGGCCCGATTATTTGGTGTGGTGAGGGTACGTACGGCCTACGTCTTGTGCCCTCGCTTGTTCTCCGAATCTCAGGCCATGCCATCAGGCTGTGAAAATATCGTTATTTTTTAAAAGGAAATTTAAACAGTTTCAAAATTAACCAGGTTAGTAGCAGTATCAGCATCATTTATATTTAAACTAAGTCCTTTTTGTGGAAATAGATAGATTGGATTTTGAATAAAGAAGTGATACTTATTTGTAAATAAGATTTTATTACTTTTCCATATGTACTGAATAATTAAACATAAAATTATATAATTCCTCAAGATTTATATTCTGTATTATTAATATAGTGTACTCATTGCCAAAAAAAAATAATAACACAGGAATAATATAAACCTTACTGCAGTGAACCCCACCTAAAGGTTTCAAGTTGCAGCACGTGTTCGATATTACTCTGGTGGCAGTGGTGTAATTTGTCGGTCAGCTTTGCGCCAAAGTTTCCCATATAAAACAATAATAATGGGCCGGGCAAAAAAGGAAAACCAAAGCAGCAGCATAATTCTCGCAAAAGGAAACAAAGCAGGACCAAAAAGAATGAAAGAAAAGAAAAACAGAAAAGAGAGAATGGTTGGGGCAGCAGGCACCGGGTAGTTGCCGTGGGAGCCGCGTAAGCGGAGGACGTGGTGGGCCAAGCGACAGCTGTGGTATCGTTTCCAGCGGCGGCCTGCAAGGCGGTTTCCCAGCAGCCGCGCAGGGCCCAGCCCCCGGCCCCGGCGCGTCCGCATTAACTAATCCCCACCCACCTTAATTAATTTCAATAATCTCCCCACCTCCATAATTGGATGCTGTCGGCATCTCGTCCAAGTGTAGCTGGCATCATTTGGTAGCGCCATCATCGGAACAAAAAAATGTACTCCCTCTGGTAAAAGATGTCGTTTTGGAAAAGGTCTTTTAGCAATGAAAAGGTCCTAAACGACATCTTTTACCAACATGAGGTTCATTCCAAGTTACTTAGCTTCGTAATTATGATTTAATATAAAACCTCTTTAAGCCTTTGTCACTTTGCTAGGTGGGGCCTAGAGAAGACACGGCACCCAAACCCAATACCAATCCTCAATCGTCATTTGGCGACCAAGCCTTGCGCTTGCTGCTGTCCCGCCGCTTCCCTTAGGGCCCACATGTCATGCGGGCGAGGGGATAGGTATCGGTTTCGTGAAGATTATTATTTTTAAATAATAGTAAATAATAATAGTAGCGGCTAAGGGTGTGTTTAGTTCACAGTAAATTTTTTCTTTTTCCATCACATCGATTGTACTTTCCACCTGTATGAAGCACTAAATGAATTAACAGCTATTTAAATGTTGGTACTTTTTGCCTGGCTAGTTCAAAATGATTCTTTTGAATCTACTTGAGACATAATTAGACAAAAGTTATCAAATACAAACGAAAGTGTTATAGTGCACTTTTTCCTAACCTTTTTCGATCTAAACGCAGCCTAAAGAAAAAAAAAAGCTGGAGGCACGTAAGGACGTGGGCCCATGGCCTGCTGTGGGTGGGGGACAGAGAGAGACAGCGAGAGGAGGGAAAGGTGTGATGCCGACATGGAAACGTCCGCCTCTCGCTCACGTGCACCGCATGCACCTCCAGTCGACCAGTCCTCCACCACCCACTTGCGTTACTCCGTCGCCCGCCCCGGGCAGGCAGAGTGAACAAGACGCGTGCGAGGTGGACACCACTAACCCGCGTCTCTACGCCGCATGTCTCGCTCGAGGCCTGCACCTGCACGGCGGCGCGGCGAGAACACTGCTCTCACCGCCACCGCGGTCATGGCGCGGCGGGGGGACGCCGCGGAGCCACCCGGCCGCTCCGGCGAACGGCGGCGACGGTCGTTCGCTGCTCTTGCCAGATTGCCCGTCGTCGAAACGACGCTGAAACCATGGCAAGAAAGGGGGTCGGAAAATAAAGGGAGGACAACCGCCAATCAGTTTGGTGGAATGGCAACTTCTTGATAGGTCTCGATCAGTTTGCAATCAGTAGTTCCCCATGTGAGGCTGTCGCGACTACCACCTGGTGGATATCCTGCTGCTACGTGCTACAGCCTCCAGCAATCAGCAAGCACTGGGCCTGTGCCTTGAATCATACATGCAGTGCCCGCCAGTTTATACCAGAAGGGAAAAAAAAACATAATTGAAGTAATCGAAATCTCCCAAGATCAGAGTTCTGCTGCTCATACCGGCCAGTTAGGCCCTAAATACACTGCAAATTGCAATTGCAACTATTCACATCAATGTTGCGATACATGTATGAAACATTAAATGTAGGTAAAATATTTGCATGTTCGCACAGTTTGAATATACATCACAAGACGAATTTTTTAAGTCTACCTAGACCATAATTGGACACTTATTCAAAAAGATTCATCGCTACTACAGTGTCAAAATTGCAAATTGCAACGGCATCTAACGCACCATCCAGCAAACAGTATGCACGCAACAAGCACGAGTGATATCGGGCAACTAATATCGGTAATGTCATTTGTTTCATTCAAGTGTTACAAAACCGGTAGCCACGTACTGATCATACAAGTGAAGCACATGAGTTTTAGTTTTAGCGACAAGATTTATTTACCAAAGTTACACCATACACCGGAAAAATTATGTAGCTGGAAGCGACCCAAAAATCCCAGCCTTAGCGTCCCCGGAACAGACATCAATAGCTTGACCCTCAACAACTATTTGTACCTCAGCCTTAGCTGACGTTATGGAAGGAGTCGACGATGGCGTCGGCAAGATAATCACACTTAGCCAGGGACAGCCCAGCTAACGAGATCCGCCCATCCTTGGTCATGTAAACATGCCATTTATCCGTCATGTTATCACTCTGCAGACAAAGAATGGAAAAATTATGGATTTATGTTTTTTGTAGATGACATGTTTCAACAATTAGTGTGCCACCCGTGACTGGAACTTAATTTAGCGTGAGATGTCTGCACAACAACAGAAGTGGAATCAGTGTTACCTGCGCTTTGTTCAAGCCAGTGTAGGAGAACATGCCAATCTGCCTCAGAATGAAAGACCAGTCTTTGCCACTCTTGTCCTTCGCAGACAAACAGTCGTAGAGCTTCTGTCTTACATTCTTGATCCGCCCAGCCATTTCCTCCATCTCTTGTTTCCATTCACCAAACATAGTTGGATCACCAACAACATTGGCAACTATCCTGGCACCATGAACAGGGGGGTTTGAGTACATCGGCCGTGCCAATCGTTTCAGCTGGCTCTTTACCCTGAAAGGAAGCAATGTGGAATGCGTAAGGAGACACGACTAATGCATTCGAGGGGCAAAAAAAAAAAAAAAGGAAGACTATTGCCTGCCAATTCTGTATATAAAGCAACTATTGGAAAAAAAACGATTATTATCATCACCAATGAAGGAGAAAAAGTTACAAACAGGTTGCCTATAGCGCTTGCCTAAGCATTTGCAACTACTGAATGAAATTGGGTCGAGGGGGACTGGGTAGGCAGGCAATCAGTAAAAAAACAAAAGAATACCTATCTGCAACTTCTGGTGCTGAGCACACGACATTTATTGCACCAACCCTTTCAGAATATAGACCAAGGTTTTTGCTGTAAGATTGTGCAACAAACACTTCCATGCCACGCTTAACAAAAAGCCTGACAGAAAATGCATCTTCATCAAGGCTTCCACTGGCAAAACCCTGAAAAGAAAACTATCAGTCAGTGGAAGAGATATTGCAATACAAACATAGAAGACAAGGTACTCAAGCAAAAACAATTCACCTGGTATGCAACATCAAAGAAGGGCGTATGCTTTTTCTCTTGAATGACATCTGCAATTTTCTCCCACTGTTCAGGAGTTGGGTCTATTCCAGTTGGGTTGTGAGCACAACCATGTAGCAGAACAAAAGATCCTTCAGGAGCAGCCTGTTGTGAAAAGCGGAAATGAAGAGATAATGGCATAAACAATCAATTGAAAGCAAATTGTTCATTTTCAGAACAAAATTCTTTAGATGAATTCAGGACTAAATTATTAAAGCATTACTCCTTAGACCCAACAAAGTTTCGTAAAATGGAAGATACCTTAGCAAAAATAACAATAGTAGAATAAAATGAGAACATCAAAGTACCTCAATGTCAGCTATCATTCCCTCAAAATCCAACCCAACAGTCTTGGGGTCATAATACCGGTACTCTGACAAGGTACCCTAGCATCATTGAAGATATTCTTGTGGTTACCTGTTAACAAGTAGAGAATGAATAAATTTAGAAGTCCGCCACTGAGACACTTCACATTTCATCACCAAAAAAACAATGAGAGCCATGACTATGATGCATGATTCAAATAGGTACTAGTCATGAAGAATAGTTTCATCAACATACTTACCCCAGGTGGGCGACGATATGATTACTTTAGCTTCAGGGAAGTATCTTTGTATGAATGCTGCAGCGAGACGCAGTGATCCGGTGCCTGAGAGACCCTGAAGTGTGGCAACCTGCAAAAGAAGAGTTGTTAAGTTAACTAAAGGAAGCATAGGAAAACACCACTCTTTTTTATCGCATACGCATGAGATCTGCACATCTTTCCATTAAGAAGAAATAGTATGACAGACTACGCGCATGCCTTGCTGCGCAGTAAGTAAGAAAAGATCAACCGAAATTCTAAATTCTAGGTTTTCAGCATTGCGTACATGGTAGCAACATTGCCTAATATAATATACAGGTACAACACCAGCAGCAAAGGCTCATACCAGTCCTTGCTTAATAACAGGGTTATCAGCTCCAAGCAATAGCTCTGCTGTTGCTTTGTTAAATGCGGCTAAACCTTCAATGGGAAGATACTGCCAGCGCAAACCATAGTTTCAGTGAATCCACATATATATAAAAAAAAGCATAAAACTCAGGAGTTAATTATTCTGATCATCATTGTACCTCTTTGTTTTCCTCCTTCTCCAACATAAGATTTTCAGCCTATAACATGCAGAAAGAGAACATGAAAACAGGAAGCTCGACAATTAAGCAAATTCTGCTTCCGATTAGGCTCACCTTCTTGACTACATTGAGCACATAGGGCTGCAACTCTTCTGTCCTATAGGCACCAACACCAGATTGAGCTTCAGGTCACTTTTATCTGCTTTAAAAGGCCTCTGAAACCCAAGAATTGGGTCTGGAGGAGCCATCGGCACTCCTTCGAAACGGGAAACATCCACTGCAAGGGCCATCATGACAACGCCAAAGTTCTGCACTTAAGAAAGGAACGATGTAACTCAAAGGCGTAAATTAAATTAAATCATTGTACCACGAGACATCAAAGCATCAGACAGGAACAAACATTAAATGAAGGTTGCACAAATACCACACTAGACATCATCTTTAACGACAACAAAAATGCTTGCATAACTAGCTGGCTGTTGATTGTGACGTGTCTTAGCTTCACAATAACAGTTCTAGTGTGTACCTATCAGCACACTAGAATAGGCATTAGTATTATAACTAAGTAACCTACAGCACTTTGGTGGACCATTTTGTTTATAAACCTCAGTTCCTCTCAGGACCTTAATAAAAGTCGTATTTGCTTATGCACTGGCAACAGTGTTCACCTAGCTAACTTTTCTGAATGCGGTCCACCACGCAAAGACAGTGGTCCTACAAAACGCTAATAGATCGATGGCTAGCAAGAGGTTTGTGCTTGTCCAGCATATGCGAAGGCAGATGCCCAGTGGATGAAAACTACAATGTCAGTAGCATAGGAAAACACAGAGGCTGCATAGCTTGCAAAAGGCCAATACCAATACCAATTCGGGTGGTCATGCATGAGCGACGATCGATACCCATGGCAATCTAACACTACATCACCTCAAGCAATTCACGGAACCAGCTGCAGAACCGATCTACGACAACCAGCTGGAGCAACTAGGAAGGGCAGCAGGCGGTCACCTTCCGCGTGATGCCGACGCTGCAGCCAGTTCCAGTCCTCGCCTGATTAACTCCTCTTCCAAGCACCTGCAGCCATCAAGCAAAACCAGAACAGGAGACGTTCAGTCAGACCCCACAGTCTACTGAAACCAAGCGGGAATGGGCAGGGACTGAAATGAACGCCGGGGACGGCGCGGGGCCCTGCCTTGGACCGGGCGGCGACGGCGGAGGCCGCCGGCGAGGAGGCGGCAAAGGCCGCGGCGGTGGCCATCTCCGGGCGGTGGCGGGTCGGAGGCGGGCGTGGGTGGGCCGTGCGGCTAGCTGCTGCACTGGAGGAGGAGGAGGAGGAGAGATCAGGAGGGGAGATATGACGCCCGTCGCTTGCGGTTGCGGTTGTGGATCAAGCCCAAGTGGACGGGCGCGGAGGCGGAGCGGGTGGACGGCGCTGGCCTCGGTGTCTCCGTCACGAACTGGGAGTTTTTTCTTTTTCTTTTTTTGAAAAGCACAAACTGGGAGTTCCAGGGGGCCGGTTTTTTGCTTACCGATGAATCCGTTGAGGTTTTTGGTAGGCGTGAGTGGCACCGCGGGCGCGCGTGGTTAGACCTGACCACCGAATTTTGACCCAAATGAGGGCCCACTGATCGAGCTGTTACAGGTTTCGTACCCATGAATTGGCTGGAGAAGGGGACCAAATACTGCTTTTTCATCATGTGTGCTCGGAAAGGAGGAGGCATAATAGGATAGGGAGTATGAAAAGAGAGGATGGAGTAGTGGAGGTAGAGGAAGAGAAGAGGGGTTTTATCGCTAACTATTTTTTACGGCTGATGAGGTTCGGAGCTTGCTGGACGTCGTGTGGCCATGGTCACGGCTGAGATGAATGAGTTCCCCCTGGTCAAGGATTCACAGAGGAAGAGACTCAAGAAGGCAATCGACTCCATAGCGACCTGAAAGCTCCAGGTCCGGATGGGCTACCTGCTGTATTCTTCAAGAGATTCTGGACGTGGTGAGCCGGAAACTAACACGAGAGGCGCTGAATGTGCTGAGAGGAGGAAATATGCCTGAAGGGTGGAACCACACCATCATCTCGCTGATTCCCAGTGTCATAAACCAGAGAAGGTAACTGCCTTGCATCCAATCAGCTTATGCAGTGCAGTGTATAAAGACATCTCAAAGTGTTGGCAAACCGGTTTGAAGCAAGTGTTACCTGAAATCATAACGCCAAATCAGAGTGCATTGGTCCCGGGGAGGTTGATCTCTGACAACATAATTGTTGCGTATGAATTGATGGATTTTCTGCTGAAAAAGAGAAAGGGAAGGGTGGGGCACGCTGCTATCAAGCTGAACATTAGTAAAGCTTATGACAGAGTGGAGTGGAGTTTTTTTGAAGGAAATGATGATTAAACTTGGGTTTACTGGAATATGGGTGGACTTGATCATGGCGTGCATCACCACCGTATCATATCAAGTGAAAGTGAACGGCGTTCTATATCTTCACAATTTAAGCCGGGGGGCCTGTGGGTTAAAGCAAAGGTGATCCTTTGTCACTTATTTGTTCATGGTGTGGCATTGAAGGATTCTCAGCGCTCCAGAATCGAGCTGAAAGAGATGGTCTCATTCAAGGCGTGAAAATTTGCCAAGCAACGCCAAGCATCTCTCACCTTCTTTTTGCCGATGACTCACTGATTTTGATTCGTGCAAATAGGGAGAATGCATCTCAACTCAAGGAATCCTGGAGTTGTACGAGCACTGCTCAGGTCAAATGATCACACAAAGCCAAGTCTGCAGTCCTGTTCAGTTCAAATACAGGGTGACGTCCGGTCTAGTGGTTAAGTATCTCGAGAGAAAAACAGTGAATGAGAAGTACTTAGGACTCCCAGTTCATATAGGCAGATCAAGAAAAGAGGATGTTGCTTACCTCAAAGATCGAGTGTGGAAGAGAATTCAAGGGTTGGAAGGAGAAATTTTTTGTCGTGAGCCGGAAAAGAGATTTTGATTAAGGCGGTTGCTCAGGCCATCCCAACTTTTGCAATGGGGTGGTTTTTTGACCTGACCAAAGAATTATGTGACCAAATCAGCGCCATGGTATGCCGGGGTACTGGTGGAATCAACAGGAGGGCCAACACAAAATCCATTGGCTCAGTTAGGAGAAATTGATGAAGCCAAAAGAAAGAAGGTGGCATAGGCTTTAGGGATGTGCATGATTTCAACCTTGGGATGCTGCAAAACAAGGTTGGCGACTGTACAATAACCCTTTGTCCCTGTGCGCACAAGTTCTGCAAGCAAATACCATCCAGGGGTATCATGTCTGGAGGCTAAGACAAGTGGTGGTACGTCTTGAGATTTGGCAAAAGTATCATGAAAGGACTAGAACTGGTAAACAAGGGATGTTGGTGGCGTGTTGGAGATGTCGTGGCCTCAGGATCTGGGAGGATCCTTGGTTACGTCAGACTGGTCCAGACGACCCATCACACCAAGGCGTGCTAACATAATTTCAGAGGTGGCTGATCTGATAGACCCGACCCACGGAAGTTGGGACAAAGAGCTAGTAAGTGATATATTCTGGGAGGAGGATCAAAAGATCATTTTGGCGCTTCCAGTGGACGAGAATCGGTCAAATCGTTTAGCTTGGCACTATGATCCAAGGGCAAATTCAGTGTTAGAAGTGCATATAAGGTGTGCAGAGAGGATAAACTGAGAAGAAGGTCTGTTGGGGGGGGCGCAGAGTAACAGTAGTGGCAGTGATGATCAGCTTTGGGCAAGGATATGAAAACTGAATTATCCAAATAAGATTAAGCACTTTATGTAGCGGTTTGCTCTTAACAGTCAACCAATGAGAAGAAATTTGGCTCGGAGGGGAATGCAAATTGATACAGTGTGCCCAGTTTGCAACAGGTTTGATGAGGACGGGGGACACCTTTTTTCAAATGCAAAACAGTCCGCTATGTATGGGAGAACTTAATGCTCGAGTCCGAGAGGTCAACGATGAAATCTATGGATTCAGCAGTGTTGTGGAGTTTATACTCGGAGCACATGACGAAAAAAGGGTTACAATGGTGTTCCTGCTGTGGACATGGTGGCAGGAACGAAACAGAATCAGGGAAGGCGAGAAGGCAAGGACAGATGCAGGTATTGCACTTAGCATCAGGCTTAATGTAGCCGAAACGCTGAATTCTACTGCTCCTGAGAAGAAGAGAGACATTAGGAAAAGGGGGAGATGGTCAAAACCATCAGAAGGAATACAGTGTAGGCCCAAGATCTTCACCACGAGTGAGTGACTAGCTCACCAACAACCTCACACACAAACTCACGGCTAGAGGTAGAAGAACTCTAAGAACAGTATACACACCACAATCACTAACTCTGGAACTCTAAATTTGTGATGAAACAATATCTTTGTTATCTCTCTCACACATAAATACAGCTCAAGGCTATCTGAAGCTAGCACAACACTCTCTCTACCTTTCTAGCTTCAATATACATACAGCTCAGGGCTATCTGAAGCTAGCAACTCTCAAATGTGCTAATATTTTCTAGCTTAGGTTACAATGGAGCTCTACATGTCCTTATATAGGGTATTTATCTCGGTTTGCTACAGTAACCGACCTGCTACAGTAGCAGTACAGCTCAAACACAGCTAACAATAA